>JANRMT010028174.1:66620540-66631489 GCA_026402145.1 Polypterus bichir lapradei | reverse complement strand
ATTATTATTATTATTATTATTATTATTATTATTATTATTATTATTATCTTTTCGATAAAGAAATATACAAAACACCTGATTCAATTCAGCAACAAAGCTACAAATCCAGCTGAATAATAAACACAAAGAATGTGCACGGTTTAAGCCTTGATTACTCTCGAATAACCACAATGCCCTGTGTATGCGTACAGTGCAGCATAAAATGGTCTCCTCACAAGATAATTACAGAGTAATCTCAGTCAGTGTTTCGAGAGCACTAAAAATGAAGGCAAAAACACTCTGTAAGAAGGAGCAGCTGCTATTTGTGATAACCACAATATAATTAGTTTCATAGTCTGTTTGCTGTATGACTGAGAAGAAATCACCAATTAAATTTCTTTAATTAAGAGAATGGAAAAAAAAACATTCTCATAAAGGGACAGATGGTGAACAATGGGGTGAACTAAAGAAAAAAAGCTTTCACAAAATGCAAAATGATCTGACATCCAAGGTAAGCGGTGAGATGACTTATGGATCGTCTCAACAGATAAGTACAGCTATAAAACATACTGAAAAACGAAGCTCTGTAACATTTTAAAGAAAAGAAAATGAAAGGTGTAATCTCTATGGTAACTCAAAAAGAATGCTGAAGGAGAACAGTGATCCCCCAAAGGTTGTGTTCAGCTCTTTAGCAGTGAAGAAGTAAAATGTGTGTAAGGAACAGAAAAGGGAAACAAATGCTGTAGAAAGGAATGAGCAAATAAATTAAATTCTGCTTAAAACTGATATTAGTTTCAGTTTTAGCAATTATGGTATGGTTAAAAAAAGTTATGGAAGTTAATTTTGTGTCACAATGAGAGAATTGTATACTTAATAGGTTTAGAAATAAAATGTTTATGTTTGTAGATGCCTACACTGTAGGTATGTCCTGTGTGACAGATAGAGGGCGACATCGCTACCTTGAACCCTCGGATCAAACGTCAGACACCAGTTAAAAGTCCAAAAGTTGAATTTATTATAATAAGAAAGTGCACAAAGCACCCTCCTCTCCACTATATTCATAAACAATACAATAATTACTCCAATAAAAAAATCCTCCACTCTCCCAGACGCGTTGCCACCCTGCCACCCAGCTCAGCTCAACCTGCTGGGTTTTCCCATAGTCCTTTTATAGTCCCTGACCCGGAAGTGTTTCTGATTGTGGTGGATTGCCGGCCTTTTACCCCGGCCCTCACCCCCAGGCCGCCAGGAGGAGCTCTCCCGACAGCATGATCATGCCCCGAGTTCCAGCAGGGCATCATGGACTATGTAGTGTTTATACACAGCCCTGCTGGATACCTTGGGGGCCACCAGGCAACGCTGTAGGGGGGCTCGTAGGCTCTTATGTGCCCTATGACCCGGGAGTGCGTCACGGTCATGTGACAGGAAGAAACGACGTGCTCCCGGGTTGAAGAAAAGGACTATTTACCCTGACCCGGAAGGAATAAGGACTTGTGGACTTTTGGGCAGGAACACCTCCGGGTCAGGGAGTATAAAAGGACCATGGGAACTCCTAGACAATGAGCTGAGCTGGGTGGAAGGGTGGCAACGCGTCTGGGAGCTGGAGGATTGGTTTATTGTGATTTATTATTGTAGTTATTGGTTTATTTATGAGTAGTGTGGAGTGGAGGGTGCTTAGTGCACATAATTCTTATAATAAAAAGAATAATTATTGCACTTTTACCTGGTGTTTAGAGTGGTACCTGAGGGTTCAAGGAAGCGATAGTGCCCCCTACTGCGACACTGATCTTCTCAGTCCATGTGATTCTTATCACTTCAGGGTCAGACCAAAACTCTTCTTCTTCATCCCGGAAGTACGTCATTTCCCTTATTCCTGTGACCAGGACGCACTTCCGGGTTATAAGGCAAAAAGTCTCTGAGCCTCCCTGCAGCGTCCCCTGGAGGCCCCCTATGGTATCCAGCAGGGCTGTGAAGGAAAACTCCAATGTCTATGATGCCCTGCTGGAATTCGGGGCACCTCCATGTTGCCGGGAGGGCTCCATCTGCATTTTTGCATGCAAAATATCAATCCCAACTTAAACTGTATAACGCAAACAACAAATGCTTCTTTCTCCATTGCATAATTTAGTTTACTCAAGTCCCGCCATAACATTGCTATAAAACAGAGTCTGATTACTCTAATTGCTAGTGTAATTCAGTTGTTCATCTTTCTGTTTATTTTCTAGAAATCTCTGTGCTCCTGGTAAGTGGTCTTTCTGTTTCAGAATCCGTACGACAACTGCCCACAAGATAAGAATAAGAGCTGAAGAAATGCTTGTGAGGCAGAGGCGCACAATCACACTGTGGCAGCACAGCAAGATTAGGCTACACAGCTACAAGGCCAACAACTCCACGTTTCTTTCACACTGCAGTTTAGGATGACGAGCAACTCAGTTTTTGGCCCAGTATAAGAGTTCAACTAGAGTGGACTCCTGTCTTGCACTACATGTTCCTAGGATTTGCTACAGTGCCCCAAAGGACTCTGAGAAAGGAAAAGAGGTTCAGAAAATGACATTGAAAAACTATTATTTGGACAGTGTGAGTGTTTGGAGATTGCATCTTTTATGCCCCTGGAAAAGTACTTAGATTTAAATCTCCACTTTATCAATTTTAAAGTAAAACTAGAGAGCTGTATGATTGTGTTAAATCCTGCATAGCTTCTTCTTTCCTCTCCTTTGTTTCTGTCAGGGAATACTTCCTAAATGTCAAGTTTAAACTGCTGCATTCTGTATTGTCTTCAGTAGAACCATTCTCTTCTCTAATGTTCACAAAGATTGTTGGTCACTAACAAAATCTTTTTTGGGGTGTCTTAATTGTAGTTTCAACATCTTTTCAATTTCTCCATATTACAAAACATAAATAAATGAATAAACTTCAAATGTTAAATAAAAAACTACTGCAAGCAAACACTACAAGAAAAGGAATTAGATTTTAATCTTGGAAAAGGACTTTAAAAATAAAAACTTTAATGAAGATGCTAAAAAAAATCATGACAATTCCTTTGTATTCTTTTTGTCTCAATAGTGCAGCAAAGGTATACAAACCCCGAAGAAGAGACTATAAGCTTTGAAACATGTCATCAGATTCTTTCAACCATCTTTTGTAGTATCTACTGTCACCACTGGGCTTTTATGAATTTTGTTTGTTACAGGCAAACTTTCTTTATCATCTTCCACATTATCAGCTTTCAACCCTGATTTTAATTAACTTTACTACTGAGTGAAGGGCCTGCACCAGAAAATAATCTTTAAGGACCATCTGAAATTCTGATGAGATGGTCAAATTTTGGTTAAAACAGAACCAGTGCAACTACCCAGGTGAAATTCCCTGTAACATTCATTCCAAAGAAGCAACAACAAACACTCAATACAAGCTGAGCATCCTTAATCTGAAATGCCTGGGAGCGGAAGTAGTGCAGATTTCAGGTCTAGGAATATTTGCATTTTTGTTTGTTTTGAAAACCCCTGCCCTCAGTTTTTCCAAACTGTGCATTTTAAACCATGGGGGTTTCAGTTGGGGAAATAAAACTGAGCAAAATTAAAGCTAAAATTGCTGTTAACCATTCAGGAATTCAGTAGTACAAGGTAACTGAAGCTTAATGATTAATTTGTATGTTGTAATGAGTGCAATGACAGAAAAGACAGATGCATACACACACACACACACACATAAAGAACTGCAGATTCATGGCTCAAAACCCATGAGAAGTTTTTCTATCTGCTATGATATCTTTGTCATTTTGACTATTTCTCACTATATGGCTTTTACTGGTGTCGTTAGGCATATTTACTGATTTGGGTGTTTTGAGTACTGAAATCTGCATTTCTCGTGGCTCTTTGTTATCAACCTTCTTAATGACAGTCTGTGACAATGCAGGTCCCGCTCCTTCTTCCAGATTTGTGAGCCCTCAAACCCAACATCATCAGTAAAGTAATCTGATGAGCTGGTCTGATGGGGACAAATCAAACTGAGCAAGGGGATAGTGGAAAAGGTGCATGTGCTTTTATTCAACAAAAATCAAACAAAACAGTGTCCAACTAAAGTGCAGTGCTCAAAAACAGCCATAAGCAGCACACACTGGGGCAAATCAGCCAAGCACAGCTCCTTCCGTGTCTCTCCAGCTCACCCATGGCTCGCCCAGCCAACCCGCATCTTGGCTGCTTCGCCGATGTCAGCCAGACCGCTCAGGGTCGGTTGTCCTCCCGTCTTCCTTCTCACACATGCAGTCATCCCTCGGATCCCTAGGGAGGGTGCCACCTCGATCAAAACCACTCTTCCACATAGTCAGTGGGCGTGATCCATCCCTTGAACGCCGATGCTTCGTTCCACACACGACTCCTGACCATGCTGACCTCTCTATTTAAGCTGGCAGGCTTATCCACTCTTTTTCACTGCCCCAATACTGCACTCTCACTCTCCAAGCCTTTCCTTCCATTCTCTCTTTTCCTTTTTTCTCGCACTTCTCCTGTTTATAATGGGGACGTGGTACAGGTGTGGTGATCAGCAGCTCCCGGCATCAATTACAGTCATCGGCGATCCTGCACCTGTGCACTACAATGCGGAAACGCCCACGCCCGTATCACACCTGGGAACCACTCCGGCAACACTACCACTCCCCTCCTTAAACCCGCAAGTGATTATCTATTTTAAAAATCTGCAATTCTTTCTAAACCCGCTATATCACACAGTCCTTTTTACCTTTTTTTGACAGGGTGTTACACGTTGTTAAGTTAAAATCCATATCTTGCAATTCATATTTTCAGAAACAAAGCTCCCAGTACTTTCAAACTTAACTATAAGCTCATGCACTGCCTTCATAACTAATCAACAAAGAGCAGGCACAGCACCTGTGAAAACATCTCATTCACTGTTACCACTAGTCCATTGTCTTTGAATGTCAAAGTCTAATCTGACAGAAAGGTTTCCTCCCTTGCAATTGGTTGTATTTATTTTTAACAGGTGCAATGTGCTCTCTGTAAACATGACACACATCCATCCATCCATCCATCATCCAACCCGCTATATCCTAATTACAGGGTCACGGGGGTCTGCTGGAGCCAATCCCAGCCAACACATAGTGCAAGGCAGGGAACAAATCCCGGGCAGGGTGCCAGCCCACCACAGGACACATACACACACACCAAGCACACACTAGGGACAATTTAGAATCACCAATGCACCTAACCTGTTAATATTGTAGGAGTCTTTTCAGGAGACTTTTCAACTGTAGACAGTTTATTGTAATCAAAAGCTTGCTGTCTGTCAGACCGAGTTACCAAGAGCACCATTACTCTTTGCAGTTCAAAATTGTTGCCCCTACTTTGAGCACCACTTTCATGAGGCACTGGATTGGTTTACAAATGTGACACTTCAGTGATCTATCTTATTGTCCTCACCCATTTTAAGCAAAGTTCACTCATGTTTGACTCCAGACATATGTATTATACATCTAGTTTAATAAGTTGGGAAATTTTCCATTTGTGGCATCATGTCGGAAATCAAAAAGCTTCAAAAGGGCAACAGAGTGGGAGGAAAAACAATAAACATAAGAAAATATAAAGAAAACAAGGCAAGAGAGCAGATACTGTCAAGAAGGAGTGCTGGTGTTTAGTGTTAGAATTTAATCATTTTTATTCATTTAACAAGGTCTTCAAATATAATGTTATTTCTACAAAGGTATTTTATTAAACGGGAAGAGAACAGATTGGATTATCCTACACTAGGGTTCTTAAACTTTTTTCCTCACAACTCAATCTTACACTTTTTAATGCCTTCGACACTAAGTCCATGACTGCTGTCATTGGAGAATTGCTGCCGACAGTCAATGGATATTGATTGCTTAAACAAGCCAAGACACTTCAAAAACCTTTCCAAACATCATTCCCATTAAAAACAAAGTTGAGACTCAACCCAAAGGCAGCAACCTGTGACCCAATTTGGGTCACAATCCGTAGGTTAAGATGCTGCGCCATAGACTGTCATATATATTAAAATACTTTTTCTAAACCCAATAAAAAGTGCACAAAATATATACAATTCAACACTATACTGTATAATACATTTTTTTTCATATCCATGCTGTTAATTGTTTAAGATATTGCTGTATAATAAAATAATAAAATAATTAAGGAATAAGGAAAGTCTTCACATTGTTATAAATGCACAACTTAGTCCTGGAATGTTTCATTTTGGTATTTTGTTACGTATCCCAGTACAGAATAAGTACAATTATCTGGTTGAATGAATTAATATTTTTAAAATATTGTTTGGATTGATCATTCATTCATTTGTTGTTTTTTTAGTAGCTGTTTCTATGCCTACAGTATATATTTTTTCATTCATCCATTTTATGAACATGCTGGAAGCAGCAGAAGTCTACCCTGGACAAACCATGCATAAGGCAGGGAACCAACACGGGACAGGACAAAAATCTCATTAAGGGCAGAGTCCCACATGTAAAGACACACATTCCTAGTGGGCAGATTTACAATCACCAACTAACCTAATTAATTAATATACTGTATATGTTAAAATATGAATTAAAATTATTACTGTGAATGGTGTATCATTATTGTGTAACCTCTTATAAACTTCACTTTTATCTCAATTCAATCCCTCCAACTCCTCCTCCCTTTAAATAAGGCAGCAGCTGCCAGAAAAAAATATTAATGTATTCAAAAACCATTAACAGACTAAAATAAATATTTCAGATTTTCATATATAATGTAACTTAAATGATCTCTTTGACACTAACCTTCAGGAAAGAATTGAATGCCTTGAGGGAAAATAATCAATGGCTTTTTGTCTGAAGCATTTATTTTCTCATGTTTTCCAATATGCAAAGTCTTTCAAAAATAATCCAATGCATGGCATAAAATATACTGGGAAATATTTGTTGATTTGCAATATCATACATCTGTTTTCTGAATCTATTTTTGAAAAGAAAAACAGATTATAGATAGCTGATGCCTATACTGGGTAAATTTCAAGTTAACATGTAGCCTGCCATGGATGTGGAGGAAAGTTAAATTACACAGAAAAACATGGGGAGCAGGGTGTACTGACTGCAAAAAAGAGAAGTCAGTCCAGAAAATAAAAATGAAGCAAAGGAGAAAGAATGGAGTCAAGGCAAAGCGAGGGTCAAAACCAAAGGTCAAAAGGAGAGAATCTTAGAGCTAAATCATAAACCAAAAATCAAAGGGAAAAGGCAGAGCGTAGTTTCAATAACCAGGGGCGTCATGCATAACGCCATGCGTAGAATTCGCACTATAACATGACGTAAGCACAAAAGCCGAAATGTGCTTACGCACAAAAAATTTTAGATGCAGGAATCTGTGCGTTCGCCAACTTCTACGTTCTTTCACTACATAAATCCCGGTCAGCGTGAAAAGTAGTGCTCGTACACACGCCTGCTGTCCCGCCCAACTCCTCCCAGAATTATGCCTCTTTGAATATGCAAATCAATATACCGTAAATAGCCATTAAGATCAGCCTTCTGTGAAAAGACAATGGCAAAAGCACGGGGGAAAATATAAGAATTTCAGCGAATACCAAGTGGAGGCAAGGAAAAACGTACTATTTGTTGTTTGTTTAAACAGTGGTATAAACAACAAAAGGAAGTAGTTTGAGTTACATAGTGTGTCGGAGAAACTCGAAAGCTCAAGTTCACAAAGTCGCACAGTGCCTGAAATGAAAAAGATGTCACATATCAAAGTCGCTGTGAAAAGGCGAGTCGTAGCCCACCAGCTGAGTGTCATATGAAAGCTTATTAGGGTACAGAGCAAATAAAAATAGGCACACGGTGGGAAAAAAGCATGAAATGTCAACTTTAATCTCGAAATTTCCACTTTAATCACGTAGTTTATTTTGTCATTAAAGTAGAACATCATAAACTTCATCTTAAAATTTTTTAATTTATTAATTTCTCAAATCGCATCGTAACTAAAGTAGCAAGTTAAATGCTTTGTTTTGTATTTGATCTTCAATGTGCTCCATGTGCGTGAATCACTACGTGCTTCCAGGATTTCTCTTCTTCCGACAGGACACAGAATCCATTACATTCATGATATTACAGCTCTCTGAATCATTAAAATACTGAGATGTATACGTGATATGATTTTCATGATGACAGGAGTTAAATCATGTTATTAAACATGGGAACACGGTGGCACAGTGATTGTTCATGTCTCAGATGCTTGCTGCACCATGCACGACCGTCGATGAAATGCGTTAGTACAGAAGTACTGTCTCTTTCAAACATACTAACCTCCAATTCCTGTCCTTACTTTTCTTTCTCCAAATACCCAATCGCCACACAATCAGCTCTGTAATAGACGTTAAGCCATCTGTAAGCTTAGAACGCCAATTCTTCAAAACTTTTAAGGAACGTCGCAATATCTTCGTAGTACTTGTTTAATTATTTTATACATCTATCCTTCCAGTGTCACGCCAGTCCCAGTAAGAATACAGCGCAAGGCAGGAACAATCCGTGAACGGAGCACAAGCTAATAGCTAGCACTGTGGCACCGTGTCCTGGCATGTTTAATTATTGACAATATAGATTATCTAAATGAAGTTAAAGTTTTCACTGTATAATATAACAAACATATTTTGCTGCATTTCATCTTAATAATGATATCGTCATTATATGTAAATACGCGCTTTATGATGTGCCTCAGGTTGTGCAATATTGTAACTGTAGTGCAAGTTTACAGTGAGGTAATTCTACTTATAAGTATAGACAGTTCTACAAGGAGCACTTGATTGAGTGCGTTTATAGTTCTTGGGATGAAACTCTTTCAGAACCGTGAGGTCCGTACAGGAAAGGCTCTGAAGTATTTGCCTTATGGGAACAGTTCAATAGACAGCATGGCTGAGGCAGCGTGTGCTTGATGCTGTATACCGATAATTCTCTTTCTCAGCTTCTGTAGATCTTTGATTCCCCACTCAGGTACAGTGATATAAATACTCTGAGTGGAGCAGTGTGAGTAATATTGAAAAAGATGATCTGCTGTGGCAACCCCTAACTGGAGCAGCTGAAAAAAGAAGAAAAAGGTGCAGTGAGAGTAACAATGCTAAAGCAGCTATTGTATTTAGAATAGTTTGACCATTATATTGTTACTGGTTAATTACAATCAGATGCATTCAACTAATAAACAATATGCGGTTAATTTCAGTGTATTTATAAAGCCGCGTCAGGGATGTGGATCTGAAAAAGAAAGGGTAACCACACAGGAACAGTAGCACTGCTTTGACGCTGGGTGCCGCCAGTCTGCAAAACCAAGTGCAGAACTTGCGTACGACAGGGTATGAGGTATCGTGGAACTGTGTGTGGCTTTACGGCAAGTTTAGGTTTTATACATCGTGATTTGAACGTGGAAACGTTCTTACGCAACATTTCTGTGCGTACGCACCATTTATACATGAGGCTCCAGTAGTCAAATATCAGTGAAAGTGAGTTGCAAATGACTGTCTAAGGGGGATCTTTATACTGATGTACCAATGACATCACAACTGCTGCATTCCCTGTGCATCATGGGAAAATCCCATGGAAATGCATGACACAAAACCCACAAAATGGTGGTAAAAAATCAACTTCAAAACGGAAGCTCTAAATAAAATTGTAATGCAGAATTGGATTCCTTAGGTAATAAAACCACTAAATCTACATTAAGATGAATTTTCTAGCCTCAGGAAAACCTGATAAAAATTAAAAAGAAACTTGGATCAGAACACTGGGGAGAATAGGAAATCTCTGCACAAACAGTGCTTTACACTCAGGATCCTGGAGCTGTAAGACTGTAGCTTTTGCCCTTGTGCGGATGTTTATGTATTTATTTCTTTTCTCTTTTTTCTTTCTTGTTTGTTTATTCATTTGTAATTTTTTATGTATCTGCTATTTTGCAAGGTTGGCTCTGTTTACAGTGCCACATCATTGCACGATTTTCTGTTCGGTTACTTTCTCTAATCAGGTAAATAAATAAATTATTAAATAGCGGAAAGCAGACGCACAAGTTAGCAAGTTAAAATAAATTATTAAAATTTCAAAAAGTGGGGAGGAAGAACACTTAAGCACTTTTCAACTCTCTTGAACATGCACAGTTTTAAATGCAGCTGGGAATGTTTCTAAATGTAAGGTATCTGTATTGCAAGCAATCCTATCATATAAAGATATCTCTAAATAATTAAAATTTACTTTGAAATTTTTAATGGTAACTTTAGATGATTTGGAGATACTCTTAAATATTTAAAAACATGTAATGATATGTCTAATTCTTTCACATAAGTTAGGATTTCCATTAATGATATACTGATACCTTTAAGAACGCTACTAAATAAAATATCGATTTTGATTTTCAAGATACAGTGTATCCGGAAAGTATTCACAGCGCATCACTTTTTGCATATTTTGTTATGTTACAGCCTTATTCCAAAATGGATTAAATTCATTTTTTTTCCTCAGAATTCTACACACAACACCCCATAATGACAAAAAGTTTACTTGAGATTTTTGCAAATTTATTAAAAATAAAAAAATTGAGAAAGTACATGTACATAAGTATTCACAGCCTTTGTCATGAAGCTCAAAATTGAGCTCAGGTGCATCCTGTTTCCCCTGATCATCCTTGAGATGTTTCTGCAGCTTAATTGGTGTCCACCTGTGGTATATTCAGTTGATTGGACATGATTTGGAAAGGCACACACCTGTCTATATAAGGTCCCACAGTTGACAGTTCATGTCAGAGCACAAACCAAGCATGAAGTCAAAGGAATTGTCTGTAGACCTCCGAGACAGGATTGTCTCGAGGCACAAATCTGGGGAAGGTTACAGAAAAATTTCTGCTGCTTTGAAGGTCCCAATGAGCACAGTGGCCTCCATCATCCGTAAGTGGAAGAAGTTCGAAACCACCAGGACTCTTCCTAGAGCTGGC
>JANRMT010028174.1:66546601-66605540 GCA_026402145.1 Polypterus bichir lapradei | reverse complement strand
ATAATTATACTACACAGGAGCACTAGAAGAGTGAAATGCTTAAGCCCTTCACCTATGGTTCTGCATGTGAGTTGATGGCTGCCGCTGAATTGTTCGGTTGGTGCTTTCAAGTGTACCGAAATGGCCAAATATTTTACACCTTTCGACAACCGCCAATGCCTCTTAAACATCTTACATTCATAGGTGACAATTTCAGTAGTGGACACTTTGATGTTTATGAATGTTTAAACTCTCAAAAGCTGGATGTGAAGTTATCGATGAAACCGGTTGTAAGCTTACAACGCTTGACAGATGCCGAATGTCACTTCAACACAAGTCCTGCAAATACTGTCGTAATTGAAACAAACCATGAAACTGAAATCGATTATGACAGCAGCAATCCATGCTGTGAGATTTGAAACAAGATTACTGTTCACATGGCCAACTGTAAGTTGCATGCTCAAGAGTAAGCTCAGTGCACAGCTTGGTCATGTTACAACCGGAGGGCCGAACTGACAACGTGGTATACAAAGAGATCCTTAACAAATAATTATTGCCATATTTTCCCTCACTTTAAAAAGGTTAAATTTTCTTCTTAATAAAAATTTTAATGCAGTACTTCGCCGCTGCGAAGCGCGGGTAATTTGCTAGTATATATATATATGACAGCAACACTCATCACTCAAAACAGTGACAAAACAATTACATTGACAATCATGTTACGTTATTTTCAAAATGTTTCCTTTTCTTTTTCATTGCTTCTTTAACACACTACTTCTCCGCTGCGAAGCGCGGGTATTTTGCTAGTATATATATATATATAGTGGACTATAGCCAGCCATTCATCTCGGCCAATACCCCCAGGCCACCAGAGGGAGTCCTCACTGCATCGTGGAAGTGCCCCAAATGCCACCAGGGAATCATGGACTATGGAGTTTTAATGCACAGCCCTGCTGGATAACGTCGGGGCCGCCAGGGGACGCTGCAGGGAGGCACAAAGATGTTTATTTTCCCTACAGCCTGGAAGTATGTCCCAGTCACATGGACAGAAGAAATTACATACTTCCAGGTTGAAGAAAAAAGGAGTTTTTCATCCGATCCAGAATTGTTGCCAGTCACATGGACAGTGAGAAGAGAAACACTTCCGGGTCATGGACTATAAAGGAGGTGGGAGATCCCAGACAGGCGAGCTGAATTGGGAGGAAGAGAACCACGCGTATGGGAGTTGGAGGATTGGTTATTATAGTGATTATTGATTTGTGTATTGATTTATGAGTATAGTGGAGTGGAGGGTGCTTTGTGTACTATTTTGTCCAAATAGGGTTCAAGGGGACGACCGTGCCCCCTATCTGTCACTATATACATATATACTGTACATTAACGCACACACACACTGAAAGCATTCAGACCCCTTCACGTTTTGACACTTTGCTGTGTTGCAGCCTTGTGGTAAAATTGTTGATATTCATGTTTTCCCTCATCAAGCAAAATTCATTATCTTAATAACAAAGTGAAAACAGGATTTTGAGAATGTTTGCAAATATATGAAAAATGAAATAGTGAAATCTGACATTGACACAAATATTCAGACCCCTTGCTGTAACATTTGAAATTTGGCTCATGTGCATCCCATTCAATTGAACTTTGTTGAGATGTTTTCACACTTTGTTTGGAGTTTACCTATGATCAATTTAAAAGGCACATATGTGTTTATGTGAGATCCCACAGTTGACATTGTGTGTCAGTGTGACAGAATTGAAACAAACCAGACCAGATTGTGCCAAAGAACAGATCTTGGGAAAGCTATAAATAAATTCTTCCCAATACAATCTTAGCACACAGTGCAGATTTTCTATATTTTTTTGTGTACATTTTTTTATTTATTTTTTTGTTATTACTTTGTTATACCTTTAACAGCTTCATGAATCCTTACATGTTACATCATCAGTTTGTGCCTCTCCCATTGTTCATTGTGTTAACAGTGAGAGGAGGAATTGTACCAGCAGAGTTTGAGCAGCCACATGTTTTCTGTTTTGACATTTTGGGCTGTTAATAATAAACTTTAACAGATAAAAGGAGTTTAGCATCGTTTCATTACACTTTAATGGCAGTTCATATGAAGTGGTACAGTGTGAATCACGACACAGAAGCTTTGGAGATTAGCCAGATTCAGAGCCAAAGTGCAGTAGTGCAGTATGTGCCTTGAACACTGGTAACAATATAATAACTTAAAGTCACATGCGATCACATTTGCTTTCTTTCCTCCCTCATACTGCTTGATCACCTTGATTTTAGTTAGAGATCAATCGCCTTTTCCTGTAATTGTAAGACAAATGTAACTGAATGAAGTCGAAACTGCTGCAGGTAATAAACTGAGATCGAGATGAATGAGTTACGGCATACGGAGCTGGTGTGGTGAAAGCCTGTGAGATACAGTAATAGTCATAAGTCGAACAGTCGTAAGATGTGTAGGTTGTAAGTTGACAACTAAATGTAAAGTAAAAGAGGTCTGTGTAGTGTCCACTACTGTACTGAAGAGATTTAGTATACATCCTTTAAGTGATATGCTTTGAAACAGTAAGCAATGTATGTCCCTAAGTTGCATTCAGGACAAAAGAAGCATGTTTCTTTGTGTACTATTCTAATATTTTTTCTATTGCTTGGATACGAGAGAATACAATGTCAGTACCTGATCCACATGATTGACACACCCTTTGTGTTACTGTAAGCTACCACAGGGAAAGGCTTAGTGACTTCCATATTTCCCATGACATGAACCTCAGTTGCTGCATTAGGGCTTAGGGGGCTAAAATCTTTTTTTGTACTTCTATTTTAACACAATTAGATTACCTTTTGCCACCCACCTCCTTCCACAGTGGTGAACCTTTAGGCAACCAAATTCACAATGCATATTACGGCATTTGGGTTGTACAGTGCCATACGATTAGTTTCACTATACGTGTCAACATCTGATGAGAAATTCACATTGACATCAGCATTGCTTGATTCAACTAATGGCTTCAGTTTGTTCTACAACTGGTTTTACAGCCGCTCATTTAACTTAGAATGACTAAACACAATGAAATACTCAATAACGTTATTTCCTCCACTTAATGGCCTGAGAATTATTGTGGCTTAACAATGTAAAGCAGATCCTTATATGTCACTGAATCAGATATAACCGTATTTATAGAGAATTCTGAACCCGAGTCACCACAGGGTTAACACCAAGGAGGTTAATACAAACCTGCTCCAATGCAATCTGAACCTTAAAGTGGGCCCAAAATTCACCTTCCAACAGGTCAATGACCCTAAGAACAAAGCAAAGACAACACAGGAGTGTCTTTTGGGAGAACTCTGGAAATGTTCCTAAGTTGCCAAGCCAGAGCTCAGACTTCAACCCAGTGAACCATTTCTGGGGAGAACTGAAAATAGCTGTCTGTTGAGAGGATATGCAAAAACAAATAGCAGAAATTTCCCAAATACAGGAGTGCAAAGCTTACTGTGTCCTAACCAAGAAGACTCCAGGTTGTAATCATTGCTAAAGGGGCTTCAGCTAAGTACTGAGTAAGATGTGTGAATACTTGTGTCAATGTTTTCAGTTTTTTTTTTTGTAAATTTGCAAAAAATTCTAAAATTCTGTTTTGTCTGAGTTGTCAGTTCTGTCTTTATGAGTTATTGAATGTTGCTTGATATGGGAAAAAATAATATAAATGATTCAGAAATCAGAAGGCTGCAACTTAACACGTGTGAAAAAGTGAAGGGGTCTGAATCCTGGCCAGGACTGAATAGGAGGGCCAGTGTAATGGAAATATTAGGGGAGATGTTATCTGGTGAATATTTTCTCCTCTTGCCCTGGAACTGGAAGCACTTCTGGATCAGGCTGCAGACCCACAAAGTTGGGATTGTAAACCCATGCAGCACCCCCTGATGGCACCCTTTAAACACAACAGGGCTGTACTCTGGGACTTTAGTTCTCAGCATGCCCTGTGGGTATCTGAATGGGTATCAAACCCCAGGGATGTTGCTATCTAGCATGGTGAAGGAGAAAATATTCACCAGACAAAAGTTCATCTGCTCCTTCCATTACACTGGCCTCCTGGCCAAGTAAGGGTCCCTGCTCTACCCTGACCGGGATGTCATTCTGAGGCAAAGATCAACCCCTATATAGGGTGCCACATGCACACACACACACACACCATACACACATCAGGGCCAAGTTAGCATTGCCAATCCACCTAAAATGCATGTCTTTAGACTCTGGAAAAATGAAGGAAACAGAGCAGTTGCAGCTACCCAAGTGAAACCTTCCTTTCACTTATCAGTCCCAATAAAGAGTGAAGTAGCAATGAATTCTCACTAGTCAAGTTTGGTATTATAAAATCAGTCACATTCTCGATTTCATTAATTTTTTATTTCATTACCCTATTAATAAACAAAAGGATAAAAACATGTTTGTGTTTGACTTCTGCCTTCCATAACAGATTCATAGATACTAAAGATTAGGCATTTATGACTATTAATGTGAAATAAATATACTCTATGTGGAATATCTATAACCATTTAACTAGGAAGCACAATTCACTTACTACAGTAGACTAATGCACAGGAATGCAGTTTAATTTCTTATATACAAATGTTGCAAACTTACCACAAAAAATTGTTCCAATGCTATGAATGGTTCTGTTTTAATTTCCACATGTACAGAATGGAGTTGGTGTGAATTGGGCAGATTAGTGCTTAATCTTATTCTTCATCGATGTGTTATTGTTTGAGTGAATTAGGGATTAATGGTTCCTGCGATTGTCTGGCCAGTGATACAATACAACTTTTTCTTGGAGTACAGGCGAAAGTGTTAAAAAGTTCTTTTATCCAAAATTGGGGGGTAAGGCAGTTTGGTTGAGGGAGTTATTACTCCTTTTTGACCCTTCATGGCACCACATCTTAAACAGTACCCAAAAATCTCACAAGAATTTGAGAAATAAGCAGGAAAGATAAACTTCTAAAAGTCTAAACTAAAGGTAATTACAAAAGCAATAATACAGTAATTGAAATTTTTTACCTGCGAAAGCTCAAGCCAAAGCAACATCTCTCACTTCTCTTTCTTCGTCTTCCTGTGACTTTAATGGAAACCAAATGTTGCACATCAAAGGGGTGTTACCTAGCAACCAAATACACACAGCGGTCAAATCATGAAATTCATTTTGTGAGAAGGTAAGTGTCTATCAGATCTTGTTATAAAAATTGGTTTATTAGATCTTGCCACTATACATTTCAACAATATAGCATATTGAGAGATAGTTTCTGTTTTCCTAGTTCAGGATATTCCATTTCTTTGAGTATACAGCAGACACTGTAAAATTTCTTAAGCTCTGTCTTAATGAAATGCTGAGCGAATGTCATTGCTTTTCAATCATCTTCCACAGTTGGAGGGATCCTTTCTTCTCGCTTTTTCACAGGAAGCCAACTTCTTCTTCACTTTTGCAGATCTTATTGTATATAATCCTCCAGCTTCGAAGCAGATACTGTATTCCTAACATGTAGCCTCCCAGTTATGTCCAAGAGGTTATCTTTTGTAAGTAATTCTGAGTTCCACTCTCATGTGGATTATTTAAGAAGACACATCTAGAGCCTCATTTTCTGGGTATAGAAACTGCAAGAATTGTCATCTACTTAAGAAATTAAGTAAGCACTGAGACCACCCCCACAGGAAATGACAGTGAGATCTTTGCCCTACAAGGCTATTTCCATTTAGAAATTTTAAAGTTCCTACTGAAGTTGAGTACAACACAGTTTATTTGTTTAATTACTTAGCTACCTCAACCTCAGCTTAACAGTTTCCACCTTAGATCTAATGAAGAGTATTTCAGTAATTGCCAAACAATTAAGAGAATTTTTGATGTGGCTTACCATCAAAGACAAACAATATAACAAATGAATCTAGCTAGTCAGATGTTTAATAGGTGATCATAGAATTTTATGGTTTACATAGAGCACTTTAGAGAAAAAGTAGTTAAAACAATATTTTTTTTCATAATAATATCCACTTACAGCATTGCAAAGCTTTTCTTTTTCACTCAAAAAAAAATTGGGGTTGCTTGTGCAACCACCCTTCTATAGCTGACATGATGCTTTCATCATTTTCATAGCACATTCAGCACAGGTAGTACACCATCAGATTTCGGAACAGGTGGTAGTCACATGGACCCTAGTCTGGAGAAAGGAGGGTATGACTCATTTGGAAATAAAAGCTGCACAGAGCCACCTCTTCAACCTCCAGTAGGAGCATTCCTATGAAGAGGAAGAGAAATGGTCGACAGCTTTCCTTGCCACTTTTCCTAGTCTCACTGTCTGAAATGCCAAAGTAAACTCTTCATAAACTGTGCTATATAAATGAATGTTGTTGTTGCTGTTATTGTTGTTGCATAATGTTGACCAGTTACGTGGGCCTTTTAAGGTATGTAGTGTGATGGGTGTCAACAGTCGTTGTCTGGCCAGGACGCCAGCGGGATGGAAAAACCGAGGGAGAGAGCACCTGCAAGGCATTACCTCCCCTGGGATAATGGAGGACTGCTCTTCTGGGCAGCAATATCACCATGGGTTCCTCCAGCACAGACTGGGAGTGAGACTTTCATGCAGCCCTGTTAGTTCCCATGGGGGCCGCCAGGGTGAGTTGCAGAGTCTGGCAACGGATTTCCTTGAAACCTGGGAGTGATTCCAGGTAATGCTGATGAGTCACCTGGAACACTCCCAGGACCTGTTTGAAAACAGCCAGTCACTGCTAATCTGGGGTGAGAGTCAGGAGGAAGAAGACACAGCTTACCAGAGAGGGAGTTGAGATGGAAAAAGAGGAAAGAAAAGGAAAGTAAAAAGAAGAATAAGATGACCTTGTAGTGTTTGGTACTGTATACTAGAACAGTGCTGTTATTTTGGGAATGGAGTGGAAAGGTTCCCAAGGGGAAGATTAATAAAACAAGTGTTGTGTGTTAAAAGCTTGTGTCTCTGCCTGGCTGTGTTGGGTAGGGGTGTCTCTGCATGCCCCGGTCTTCACAGTAGTTAATAAAGATTACACCTACAACATTCTGCAAGTACTATCCTGATTCTTGAATTTTGGTGTCTTGTTGGAGAATCACCATGCTTCCTAGATTTCGATTCTTGCTTCAGACCTATAGGTCATAGTTCTTCACCAGTCAAAAAACACTCCTAGTCTGAACCAACTAGCTCAACATTCTCTTTGGAATGCTGGGTACAGTGATGGACACCCAGCATCTACACACTTTCATTTTTAGTTGTTCATGAAGAAAATATTAATCTCTTGTAGTATTTATGTGTCTTTTTATGTCTATTTTCAAGTTTTTTCTAGGTAACTTTATTTAAAGTAGTCCCGAAGGTCAGGCTTGATTTTCTGGTTTTGACCTCTGCACTCTTTTAATATACGGTTTTGTTTTGTTTTCTTACTCTGGTAATGCACTCTTATTTTGTCTTCTGGCATTTTTGACCCTCAATATTCCTTTTGATGTTGCTTTTTGGTAAACTCCAGGGCCCTCAAGTATGACACCTTGCATAGAATTCACACTTAAACATGGCGTACGGACAAAAACTAGAAATGTGCGTACATACAAATTCAGATGCATAAAACTGTGCATAAGCAAAGTTCTACACACTTTCCCTTTATAAATCCCAGTCTACGTGAATTTTAATGCACATGCACGCTTCTACAGCCCCACCCTATTTGAATGTGCAAATCAATATAAATAGTCCCTTATATTCAGTGTTTTGTTAAAAGACAAAAGCATGTGTAAAAAAGAATAACTTTAGCAAATGTGAAATGCAGGTCCTGCTCAGTGAAGTGAAAGCAAGGAAAAAAGTGATATTTGGTGCCTTAAGCTGTGGTTTAAGCAAAAAGAGGAAATTGATGTAGTGGCACAGCGTGGCAGAGGCACTCAAAAGTTCAAGTTCAGAAAGCCACACAGTGCCTGAAATGAAAAAGAAGTGTAAATTAGGTATACATAATTTGCATGTTGTCACACACATGCAATTGGTTGACAGTCAAATTGCTTAATTGAACAAGGGGGTGTGAACAGAGAGGGGTTGGCAAAGTACACTAATTCCTGTTCTCCTTCATCTGCAGATCCTCAGAAAAGAAGACTTCCTGAAACCTCACCTCTGGTCCCTTCCACATCAATCCTGGTTCCACCATCACCTCATTTCCAGTTCCTCCCGAAGATCCTCCCATTAACTATCAGTTCTGCCTCTTCCTGTCTGAGCCCTAATATATAAATGGCATGCATCAAGTTACCAGCAGTCAAATGTTAGACTCAGTCTTGAGAGATTACTTTCTGTATTTTGCAATCTGTCAATTTGTTTTATTATTTGTATTATTGTTTATTCTGTTTCATACAATATTGCAAAAAGTGACCACCATGCTAGGGAAATGAATCCATGCTGTTCTAGTGAGCACATCTTCGGGCACTGATTGTGCACACAACTTTCTGGCAACCAACTGGCCATGTGCTAATGGACACTGTTCTGGAAACGCAAAATGCAGTAGTGGATCCTGTAACAGATGTGGAGAAAGGAATTAAGGAATATAAATGCTGTACTATTTGATATTGATCACAAAATAAATGAATTGGTTAAAAAAAATTGCTGTATATGATTACCTGTTTTTGCATTCTGCTAAATACATTCAAACAAAGTTGTAATGTCGTCTGATCTGGTGGGCCAGGGTCAGGTTTATCATACCGCATCTCTTCAGGTACAGGTGAGCCATGATTGTGTGCCATATTATGCAGCATGTTACATGCTTGCTCAATACAACACACATTCTGTGGACCATAGAGCAGCACATTAATAGAATGGAAATGCTTTCTATTTACATAAGCCAATGCATTCTCTGAAGTCACCTTTATAGCAATCTGTGTGCAGTTGATGGCTCTGATTACATTTGGAAAACCAGACGTTGCTGTGAATTGCACTGTGATGGTTGCCTGCTCAACCACAGTGTAAGGAAATCTTATATATCTGGATGACAACTGGCATGGCATGACTCAGTGATGAACCAGAAATACCTGAATGGTCAACCAGTTCATATTGAAAAGCTCCTGTAACAAGGGTGGACAGAACTTGCAAAGGAACAGATAGAGCACAGTTCCTCAAAGTCTGCCTTTGTAAGGCTGGCCTCAGTTCAGCACACAGCTCCAAGAGGACAGCTCTTAGAAATCTAAATCGACTTAGAAGCTAGTCATCATTGTCAATAAATACACGCTCTCCATTTGCACTGTCTTCTAACAGCACTAAAACAGCCATGATAGCTATTACAATCAAGTGCCTTCAATTTGTACACGATATGCAATTAATTTCAGTGTATTTGAAAAAGCCTGTGTCATGGACGCAAATCTAAAAAAGAAAGGGAAATCATACAGAAACAGTAGCACCACCCTGACTTTGGGTGCTGTACACATGGTCTAGCATAGCATTACTGAAAATTTAGCATTTATTCATCTCAATGTGAGCATGGAAACAGGCATACACAATATTTTTGTGCATATGCACCGTTTATACATGAGGCCCCTGGTCCTTTTCGTTCACAATTCTCACACACTTTATGTCCATAAGATTTCCTATATTGTCTGCTGTCTGACAAACTACCATTCATCCATTCTCCATTACTCCATTTTTACTACTGTTAAAGTCATCTGTGATATACATCAAGCCAGTCTATCATGAGGGGACTGGTCCCAGTACAAATTGACTAGGAGGGAATGAGTCTCTGAAGCATTAGAAATTCAGTGATACCTTAATTTTGATTTGGTTTTGAAGCAAAAACATACACTATACACTACAGATGTTAGAAATGTATAATTTATGTATTTTATTAGGCAAGAGTTAATCTTTGGCCACTTGCAAATTCAGCACTATTGAATATCCTTTCTAGAATTCAAAAGTTCAAATTCAACCCCTCATACATCATCACAAGTCTTTTATGATTGTTGCTTTCATATCAATGTCAGGGCTTTTTTGTTTGTAGCAATTGTGACATGTTGTGCTCAAGAACTAGGAATTACATTTTTTTCCACATATTAGCATAAAAGGTGAATATCCTTGAATTATACTATGTCCTAACCTTGGAAAATGACAGGTTGCCATTTTTCACACATGTACTTGACTTGCTGTGATAGCCAGTATGTGTGAAAGGGAATTATAAATCTACATACTGTATTATTTTTTAAATTAACACTAATGTGAATAACAGTAAGTACCTGAAAAGCTACCTCTTAAAACTTGTTCTTCAAACACTCTTACGATTGAGGATCACATCATAGAATGGCATTTTTATAATGGCTGTTTTTATATTACCAAATTTGCATAAAGCAGAATAAAAACTGCGTGTCTTCTAGATTTGACCTTTATCACATGGAGAAGAACGGATGCCATTTTTGAAGTGGCAGTCCTTCACATAAAGAGCTGATGTGAATCTCAGTATAAGGACTTTTCTGTTCCTTGAATAATACCCAGTTTCGCAGAAGCAAGGTGGCATGCTCAGTGCTCCCTGAAGATAATTTCGCCTGTATATTGAGACCCAAAAAGACAAAAGCTTTGTGTGTGTGTTTCTTCTTTGTACTCTTGCATTTATTTGTAATGTTTTTACTATTGTTCTTCTGCCTGGAAACGGCAACTGTGAAAAAAAGGTTTTCTCTGACTATTACCTTGCCCTTTAGTGTGAAACCCATCTCATTTTATGTTGATGTTTCAACACTAATGGAGGCTTAATAGATAAGTTTCATAATAGAAAGAGAGAGACAGAGTAAAACCAGAAAGTAAACACCCACAAAAAGAGCTACAGAGGCGGAAATGCTTTGTAATCTGCTTTTATTACTTTCCATTTTCCCAAACACAGGTCTTAGAAGATTTCAAATCAAAGGCAATAAAATCAATACCTAAAAGAGCTAGATAATGAGCAGTAGTTTATTTGGAGATTTGTACTTAAAGGAACAGGCTGTCAAGAGCCATGACGTGTATATCTGTAATATCTTTAATTCTATCTGACCTATGTTAGACTTAGAGAGATTAGGTTAGCCCAAGTTTGTGAAATATATTATATTATATATTTATTTATAAGGGTCACCTATGGATTCACATCAGTTTAAATTAAACAGAGCCAAAGTTTGTGTAGGAAGGTTTATTGCTTAAAGGTGTACTTAGACAATTATTCTCAATTTCATGGTACCTTCTACCTCCTCTCTCCCGATGAAAACACAACAGATACACAGATAGTGTGGTCAGCAGGGGGTCACCCTTGCATAAGCGTTAAACGCAAAATATGACTAAAGAGACAAAAAAAATAACATAAGGTAGGATATATATTATGGAATAAATATTAATACAAAAAAAACAGTCCCTCAAGGACCTACCAACATAAGTTCCTTACCTTCCTATGAAGTTGGGGTGGCTAACATACTTAACAATCATAAAACCAAGATTTATGCCTATAAATACTTCCTGCAACTTTTTACCACCTCCGGCCTCTCTCCCTCAAACCAAATGAGCAAGTTAAAGGCTGCCACACAAGACATATTGAAATTCTGATCCATCACCCCAACCTGTCTGAGAATAATGAACTGTGATGTCAGACTGCAGTACATTCAAATACCAAAAGATAAGCTTTGATATCATTGTGGCTGTGAAGTGGCATACATACCCTTGGTGGCCTGAGGCTTTGTTCCATGCACAGTGTTTCATTAACCATTCTTCCCACCTCCACGAGGATCATCTGCTGATTTGTGATTTGGCGCTGTAATTGATAAAAATGATCTTGTGGGCGCCAGATTGAATTGATGAATCCCTGAATATTTTTTTTTATCTCTCATGCCCACTACGCAACTGTAAAATAAATGTAAGAGCTGGAGGGTTGGAAATCCCAAGGAAAATCCAGTTTTATGGCATGGAAAACAAAGATAAATACACTGCATTACTGAAAAACACATGGCAGTGTTATTCCATAGAAGAGGTTTCTGACTTCTCTGTGGAAGTTTCGTACTCCTCGGTAGCTGGTTTGAAAATCAATGGTGATATCTTGTATCTGGTCTTCTTTTATAGTGAATTGAGCATATTCTTGAGATTCTTGGAGGTAGTGTGGAAATAGCATCATTGCAACTTGGGTGTTTCCTCGTCCATTCTAAGGGCAGAAGTGATTGTGAATCACTATAATTCTTTCCCCATGCACTTACCAATCAAAGCCAGTTAGACATTCCCCATGTTCACATGCTTGATAGTGTCCCTTGTAAACTTTGCCAAAGGAAGATACTGTGCCATGTGCCGAGTGCTAGGCCGGGCTCTTCTGAAAGGGTACTTTTTAAATGTCCGTGCTTGTGCAGGCCCCCACATACACCAGGAGGATTGCCATCCATCCCTCATGATACGGGATTGTCCCGTATTGGAACATAAATGCTGTGTATTATCTGAATCAATGAGAGATGTGATTTGTCCCAAATTTTTAGAAAACATTATTTCATTCATACACTAGCTCTTCAGAATGCAGAGAATAACATGATAACCAATAAACTCAGTTACATTAGTCGAATGAATGAGTTTCACCACACTCTGAGTAAGTTTGTGTGTCTGCTTCATCCTTGTCATTATGCTGCCTTCACATATTAACACCAAAAAAAGCAACATTGAGAAATATAGTGGAACATTGAGAACAAGAAGGTACACACATTTTAAACGTTACTATGGTGATGTCTGCTAACCCATTTCCATAAAAGAGACTACCGGGGTATAGAAGTAAGAAGCAGAATGCAAGTTGGTCAGCCCTGTTCTTGGTGAGAAATATGCTTGCTGTCGAGTTTTTTCAAATGTCCATGGGGGGATATCTGACCTGAAACAGCACAGTCACGTGCTACCCCTGTCCAAGCAGCTAAAGAGCAAATAACACAAAATGAAATCCAAAGCAGACATGGCATATTGTTGTTATTTAATTAATTGCATGTTAGCCTATATTGTACTGTAACCAATAAAACTAGGCAATAATCAGTGCAAATTGATCGTGCTAATATTTCCATCCATCTGGGCCAAAGGCTATGAGTGTTAGTTAGACTTAGAGGAGTATAAGTATCTATGGGTCTTGTTCACAAGAGAGGGATGAAGGGAGCGGGAGATTGACAGGAAGATTGTGGTGGCAACAACAGTTATGAAGACATTTTACAGGTTAGTCATTGTGAGGAGAAAGCTGAGATGAAAGACAAAGTTCCCACTTTACCAGTCGATCAACATCCCTGTCCTAACCTATGGTCACAAGCTTTGAATAATTACTGAAAGAGCTAAACTGCAGATGGAATCAGCAGAAATGAGCTACCTTCGCAGTGTGTCTAGGCTTGGCCTTACAGACAGGGTGAGGAACGCAGACATTTAGTAGTAGCCCAAAGTAGAGATGCTGCTCCTCTGCACCAAAAGGAACCAGATGAGGTAGTTTGGTCTTTTGATTAGAATGCCTTCCGGACACCTCGCTGTGGAGGTGTTTCAGACATGACGAACCAGGAGAAGACCTCAGGGAAGACCCAGGACACATTGGGGAGATTATATCAGCCCTAGAGAAGCGAGGAAAAGGGACATCTGGACAACTTTACTTTACTGCTGCCCCTTGCAAACTGGACCCAAATAAGCATCAAAAATAAAAATAAAGTGGATGGTTGTTTCAAAGTTGGATTATTAACGTCTTTCATTTTTTATGCTCAATACGATCTTGGTGCTTGAATCAGATGTTTTAAAATATATATTTTTCTTCTCTTTTTGTATTTACCTTGCTGACTTCCAGTTGGCTACGAATCAGAACAGTCCCAGACCGCAGCCTGGAAATCCCACCGTCGAAGGGCGATGCTGCCAATCACGGTCTTCCCAATCTCAGTCACGGAGAGAAGGAAACTCCCACATATTGAATTTGTGGAAATCCAGGCAGTAACAAACAGCAGATATAATAAAACAGATACTTGTACAATATACGAGGTGTGGCAGAAAAGTAATGAGACTGGCAACACTGCAAGCGATCTGGCAACGCTGCGCTGTTGTCCTTGATAGAGCACGTGTAGCTCAGTGCGAGTTTCAACTCCTTCCGTTAACTACGTGATTTTTGTGACTGCGATTAGCGAAGTTGTGTTTTTGGTTGTGCGTCACGCAAAATGGAACAGCAGAATTTGGAGCAACGTTGTGCCATTAAATTTTGTGTTAAGCTTGGAGAATCGGCAAGTGTGACGTTTGAAAAGTTAAAACAGGCCTATGGGGAACATTCTTTATCCCGAGCTCAAGTTTTTCAGGGAGGCCTTCAACTTCGAAAACCAATGAAAACATCGAACGTGTGAACACTCTTGTGAGATTAGACCGTCGTTTAACATTAAGAATATTGAGTGAACAATTAAATTTGAACAGATTTACCGTTCATCAAATTTCGACTGAACATTTGCACATGCGAAAGGTCTGTGCCAAAATGGTGCAGAAAAACCTCACAATTGAGCAGAAGGACAATTGAAAAAACGCATTCCTGTGGTTCCCCAGCCCCCTTATTCACGTGACCTCAGTCCGTGTGACTTTTTCCTTTTTCCTAAACTGAAAAATGTCCTCAAAGGACGTCATTTCAGGACTTTAGAAAACATCCAAAAGAGTGTAACGGACATGCTGAAGACCATACCGGTTGAAGACTTCCAGCGCTGCTACCAACAGTGGGAACAACGTCTCCATCGGTGTGTAGCTGCCCAAGGGAACTACTTTGAAGGGGATAACATTGATGTTTGAAAAAAATAAAAACTTTGGTAAATAAAAAATCAGTGTCATTACTTTTCTGCCACACCTCGTATTTATGTGACAGTAGACTTGGAGTCGTTTGGCACAACTTCATTAATGTGAAGCACAATGAAATTAATTGGATTTAACTAACACATTTTGATGTTGCATTAAAAAATGTAATCACAGATATTTTTAGTCATTAATCACACAGCAATTGATCAAAAGCCCAAGTATTTTTAACTCCTGTTTTGCATGTTTTATTCTTTTTATTTTTTTCCTTCATTAATTTTTTTTGCACTGTACCTATAATGAAAAAAAAAGCCTGACAAAAAGATAGCGTAATATTTAAATTTGGTTGGAATGCAGTGATAATTGGGAGTGTCAGAAGGATCAAAGTCTTTTGGAGTAAACACTGATCATGTGACCTTTAAATGTATAAAAAAATGCTATCTAGCAACTTCCCAGTAAACTTGTAGTCTAAAGCATATAGTTTGAAGGTAGTTTGGCCACATGCTTTTGGTCTTCCCAGCATCATTTGCGAAAAGACAAAGGCTTTCTTTAAATCTCTGGTAAATACAGCTGTGAACCACCAGAAGGAGACAGTTTTCAAAGACAGAGCCCTAATCTCATATTTGAATGTGCTGATGGCAACAGGAACCAGTTGTATCCATAAAAGCAGCTGCAGTTCTTAGGCATTAGAGTAGGGGGTCTTCAAAGAGCATACTGGAACAGAGTCTAACCAAACATAACTACAGTCATAAACATGAATTAAACCTAGTTTGAGTAGTAGGAAATTTAAACAATAACTGATTGTTTACATGGGTTATGAAGTATGATTTAATTGTTTTGGTCATTTAGTATTAGGTTTCTGTGCTTTTGAGACTTTCCATTTGGGGTTTTGAAGGCAAGGAATTCAGTTCTTCCATGTTCCTTTCTGTAGTGTGTGTTTTAGATCTTTATCATTTATTTTTTACCATTTCCACCACCATTTTGGTTTTGATCCCCCGTTGGTAAGACGTTAACACCTTGGTCAGGGGCAGTGTCACGGAGGTTGTGACCCTGATGCTAAAAAGGCAGCTTGTTAAAAGGTTGTTCTCATGCACAACTTTGCTGTCTGAGCTTATGGACCCAAAAACCGTTTTGTGCTTCTTGTATTGCTGTTTTCTTCTTTGATCTACTGGCATTTGACCTTGCTTCCCTCATTTTTGACTTTGACTTTGTCTCACAATTATTTGTCTCACACTATGTGCCTCTTAATAACTCAGTTTTGAGTCTTACTTTCCTTTTGGACTTTCAGTCTCTCTTACATCAGTTTTAGAACCCATTTTTGTGAATAAGAAGGGACAGATGGTTTTTTTAATTGAGCATGGAATTCTGCATGCTTTCCTATACACTTTCTAGTTGATGATGCTACAGGCTAACTCGGAGGCTGATTGGTGAATAACTGTCCTGGAACACATATGATGAAGTTGTTCCAGAAACAACAAAAAAAACCTGGTGATATTAGATCATCCATAAAAGGGACTCTGAAACAACTAGAAGAGTATCTAATGCCCAAAATATTTGCTGCCAAGAAAGTGGAAGATACAGACCTATGAAAAAAGGATATGTATTTGACATCTTTTTACACTCTAAAAAGAGAAGACAAAACAAACATTGAGTTTCTGTCATAAATTCCTTTGGCAAAATGGAAACTGAAAAGTAAAAAATGTCTCAGTTATTAAATACCAAGGAAATAAAGGGTATTCAAGGAGTCAATTCAGAAGAAAAGTCCAAATAGCAAGAAAGGGTCAGAGCATATTCAAACTGGAATGGCAAAAATCCAAAACTCAAAGTCAGAAATGAGAAAGAAATCCAAATCCTAAGTTAACTGGTGAATTTTTCTCTACTTGGTTCACATTTTCAATAGTTTTATTTCTTTGATGCAAAGATTAACATAAGGGAATGCATGCAGGTATGGTTTATAGTTGCATCACAATAATGTCACAGGTCCTAGACCCTTAGTACCACCTGATTAGCAACAGAAATTTTGAATATAAACAACATGGCAGCAACCATGTACAGTAAACCACTCAGAAAATGGCAGCATCTGTTAAGGAAATAGTGATGTGCAGACAAATGAGACCTATAATGATAATAGCACAATAATACCTTAAAAATACATCAAGAAGATCCTCCACAAGTTCCCGACATTTCCCCCTTTTGACCCCTCCAGTTGCATGAACGTTGCTGAGTATAATTAATACATCTTTATTGAACAACATGGTCCTTGACTTCTCTAAAGTGGTAGTTCTAAATATATATTTTTTTAGTTTTTAAGCACAAATATAGTTAGTTATACCATAGAATGCACAGCATAATAGTAAACTAAATGTAAAAACATTGAATAACACTGAGAAAACCTTGAACAACAGAGAAAACTAACATTGCAAGAGTTTGGGCTATAGCGCTACGAACCGCTCGCTAAAAACACTTTTTTTAATGAGTTTTAAGCACAGGGAAAAAAAATGAACATTTGAAAAATCCGTAATTTAATAAACAACCAAGAAAAGTAGCATTGCAACAATGCACGCAGGTGCCTGTGTGTGTGTGTGTCTCTCTCTCGCACATGTGTGTGTGTGTGTGTGTGTGTGTCTCTCTCTCGCGCGCCCCTGTGTGTGTGTGTCTCTCTCTCTCTCTTGCACACCTATGTGTGTGTGTGTGTCTCTCTTGCACGCCTGTGTGTGTGTGTGTGTCTCTCGTGTGTGTGTGTGTGTCTGTCTCTCTCTCTCTCTCTCTTGCGCCTGTGCGTTTGTGTCTCTTTCTTGCGTGCCTGTGCGTGTGTGTCTCTCTCGCGTGTGTGTGTGTGTGTGTGTGTGTCTGTGTGTGTCTCGCGTGCCTGTGTGTGTGTCTGTGTCTCTCTCTCGCATGCGCCTGTGTCTCTCTCTCTCTCTCTTTGAATGCACAGGGAGAGACTAAACACGTGCGGCCCTGCGCATGCGCACTTCACCAGAAGACACACACATGGACACCTGGACGCACACAGGGGTTTTATTAAAGAGGATAAGGTTTATATGCAGATGTTCTTAGTAGAGTGATATTAAACTAATTAGATTAAGATCAAGATGTTCTTGAGCGTTATGTATAGATTATTTTCTAAATTTTCAGTGAAAATGGTAATTGCATAACTTGAATTTCATTATTTTTTTAAAAAGAAATCCAAACTTGACCATTATCAGTGCAGCATTTATCTTCATCACAACACAGAAACAAACCTTAACTTATGTTTAAATGATTTTTTTATGTTCTTTAAAGTACAGGAAATGCTACAGTCATTTTATTAGACCTAAACATTGTAACGATCTGATTAGCATAATTTGCTTAAGTCCATTATGTGAAATTTAATTGATTTAATTTAATTATTTTTAAAAAATATTGTCCTTATTTTCCATGGCTGTAGTCATATTGTTTTCTCTTACCATGCCTGTTGCTGATCGTGAGACACATAAGTCATATGAAGTATCATGTCATCATGTGCCACCTATATAAGATGGTGGCAAGTATGTGTTAGCATCCCTGCTTGTATCGCTCACATTATGTACCTTGACTCTCTCTCAATCTCTGTCTCCATGTTTGTATCTTTTTTAATTTCCAAGCCAAAACTTACTTCCATTAATAATTTAAGATTAGGATTTGATGATTGTCTCTTGACTAAAATTCTGCTTTGAGTTTTGAATTTGAACGTTCCATTCTCCTCACTCACTCTTAGTCTGGGCTTGTGTCTGACTAAAATACTGTCTGTTTTTTCCTCCATTTTCTAGTGAATCCTTAACAAAATGCGGTTTTTGATACCACTGACTAGATAACTCTGCTATACGGGTCTGTCAGTGAACTACCAGGCACTATACTTTGCTTCAATCCATACTTATCAACTTGTTTTCAATGCTTTTACAAGTTTGAAGACAATACTTCCTAATTCCTTTCCACAGTAAGGCAGGGTGTCCTCAGGGTTTGGTGTAGAGAATTTTTTTTTCTTTATATGTTGCCTTTTGAAGGTGTAATTTCAAAACAGTACATTAAAGGATGGATTTTTGGAAAAGAATAGGGACACTTTCGTTGTCAGAAGCATGGAAACATGGAAGGTATGTTTTCTTAAATTGAAACCTTTGGCACTTTATAGTGGAAATATTCAGCAACCTTTAAGGCCTTTCTTTTTACTTTTGGACCTCTGACCCTTAACCTCTATTTTAAAATAGGAAAAACAGGCTAGGTATTTATTAAAATTTATAAACAATGTTTCATGTTTAGAACACAATTTCAGGCAGCAAATTAACATATACCATGATCGTGAAGAAATAAGTTTGACTTCTTTCATAGGCTGATGACATTTACTTATATTTATCACCTAAACTGAATGATGTTTCTTTAGTTAGATCATTATGGAAAAGTGCCAAATTTACTGTAAGGCCATTTTGAAAATAAGCCAACACTGATAACTCTTAGTGCAAAAGTTTTGATGTTTATTTTAACTAAATATAAAAGAAACACAGGTGTTTTCACTAATCGAGCCTCATGTTGTCATATTTCAACCCTGTCTAAGAAAATGGCAAAAGGAGCTTCTTCTTTATTCCTTTCACTTCACTACCTAAGTGCTCTTTTAATGCATGACTTTCCTATGTTTGACTGGACAGTGTGATCTGGAGGAATTTTTGGATTTCAGTTTTGTGTCATTTTGAGGTGGTTCTTGCAAAGAAAATGTCTGAGGCTCCAAGAGGCATGCACTACCTACTTTTACATCTCCAATAATGGTGCCACTATTTGTCTATTCAGGACAGAATCAGGACTGGCCCTTTATAAATGTCATTGCCTGCATTTCAATTGAGCAGGCTGCTCCCGTACATGTATTTACAGAGCAACTGCCTTCTGCTGAAATGCTTCAAAGAACACTTCATTTGAAATGGGTGGGTATTTCGTTCTTCTCCTCCTCATATCAATCTTGATTAGCAAAAATAAAATGAGGTGTACAAGCATCACTTGGTTGAGGCATTTAGCTCAAAGACTCAGAAAACGGATAGAATAGTAGTTGTAATAGAGCAAGGAATTTAGATGAGACAATTTGAGCCGCAACATGAACTTGTATCTGAATAAAATACAGTATTATACAAATTAAATTAAAAATCATTCTCTTTATAAATTAATCACTAAATCTTTCTGTATTGTCTGAAGGGCTGCAAACTGAAGCAAAAAATCTATTAGGCTGACTCTGACTGAAATGGGCTGCCATGCTAATCAATATTACATTACTTTCTTTTATTACTATGCAAGTAAGTTGTATATCATTGTTAAAGGAAACATCAATATTCAACACAACACTGACTAGCAGCCCAATTACATCATAGTTTCCACTTCTGTGCCGATGGCTTTGCACTGCCTTACAGGCCATAGGGCACCACTTGAACCCACCACAATGCCAACATTGATTTGTGAAGTAATGGGGCACTTTTTTATTCAAAGAAAATGTGTTTTAACTGTATATAATGAATTTCAAATACACTTACACTACCGTTCAAAAGTTTGGGATCACCTATAAAAGTTCATGTTCTTGATAGGAATTAATACCTTTTATTATCAAGAAACCATTAAACTGATTGAAAAATATATCCAAGGTATTACTAGTGTTTATAATGGCCATTACTGCTTCAAATGACTGATTTTTAATTTATTATTCACATATGGGTGCAAAGCCCCATTTTCAGCAGCAGTTTTTTCAGTGCCCTAATGGTAAACTCCCTTAGCTTATGCTTAATTAGTCATGTCTTTACATGCTAAGTGGTGGTTCCAGCAGGGGGCGCTTGCTCCCTGGAATCATGTTCTTTCTTGATGCAGGACAGACTCAAGCATTATGAGACGAGAGAAATATTGTACAGAAAGAGATATATGTATTTAACTTGCTTTAAAACGTAGCTTCCACCCCCAAATTACAATGTGTTTTTACATACATGCCCAGGCTGGAGAGAAGCCAAGGGAACATACAATTGTCATCCAGTTCTTCAATGGGGAATGCTGACAACTATACATGCCCAATCTGGTGGAGTGTGTGGTGGCATGGAGATGGTGTCTGGCTTCATGATGAATCCTTGTCACTATAAACACTCACATATTTACATATTCATAGAATTTGTTATGAACTTGGCCAGGTATGGGCAACTGCCATCTGAGCTGTTTGTGTTCTAGACTGTGCCCAAATAGTACCTTCCCTAGTTCTAATCATTAATCACTAACAGTGGTCCTTCATCACTTTGGCCATATATTGATTCAGAAAACATCAGCATTTTAACATAGCCTGCCTTGGTCGTCTTTTCACATGTTTCTGTCCATCTTCTTGGCCAGTTTCACTCTGTCAGCTTATTATTGACTTTGAAATAAATTTCACACATTACAGTGGCATACTTCAACCCTATTACTACAATTGGTTATTAAAGAAACCTTTGTAATTGCCTTAGTACTGCTGAGACATTACTAAAGTTCAGTTCTGGGTTCAAAAATGAAGACTATTCCATGAGACAGATTTCCAAGAAACTGAGGATTTCACACAAAGTCTATTATTGTCTGGCAGATCTAACCAGTATAGAAAAAGAGGGGCAAGGCCAAGATGGACTACTGCATAAGAGGATAAGGACATCACAGTCTGTAGTTTAAGAAAAAGACAATTCTGTGAGGCAGAGTTTCAACAAAAAAGAAAAGGTTGAAAGCAGCAAAAGAGCACAGACATTAGACAGAAGATGACTGAATTATTTTTTATATTATTAGTCTTAGTATTATGCTCATATTCTGTAGTTGTATTTTCTCTAATGTAGATGACACTGGTGTTTGGTGTGTTTTTATTGAAGAAGAAAACTGAGGACCTGTAAGGCATTTTTTTCTCAAACTACAGAATCTGATGTTCATCTCCTCTTGTCCAACTCAGCTTTCCTCTTTTTTTTCTATCTTAGTTAAATCCAGTTCACCCTCTTCACTCAAGACATGGAATAGTCTTCATTCTGTAAAAAGTAAACCAACAGACAGACATGTTTGTTGAGAAAGTGTTTCATTTTGGCCATGTTTTAACCCAGAACTGACACTGCAACCAAAGTGGTGCTATGTAAATGGAAAGGTTTCTCTAATAACCAATTAGCATGTAAACTTAACTAAGTTAAGGATAAGCTAAGGGGGTTTACCGTCAGGAAACTGAAGGGATTGCTACTGAAAATTGGGCTTTGCAGATATATGTGAATAATACATTAAAAATGAATAATTTCAAGCAGTAATGGCCATTATGCACACTAGTAATGCTTCTGCTGTATTTTTAAACTGGTTTTATGATATCTTGACAGTAAAAGGTATCAATTTCTATCAAAAACATGAAAATTTATGGGTGACCCCAAACATTTCAATGGAAGTATATATACAAGTATTTGAAAAGCAATTTAAATTAAATGTAATATTTATTTTAAATTTTAAGCTTTCTTAAAGTACCAAAATTCTCTTCCTCCTGCTGCATCACTAGGGACCTCATGCATAAATGGTGCGTACACCTGTTTCCACTCTCACATCATGATGTATAAAAACTAAACTTGATGTAAAGCCACACACATTCTCATGCCAGCTCAAGCCATAGTGTGCGCAAGTTTTCGGCTTGGTTTTGCAAACTGGCAGCACCGAGTGTCAAAGCAGTGTTACTATTACTGGGTGGCTTCCCTTTTTTTTTAGATTCACATGCCTGATGAAGCTTTATCAAATGCTGTGACATTAACCACATATTGTTTTTTAGTTTAAGGCATCTGATTGTAATCAGCCTGTAATCATATATAATGGTGCAAGGAATGGCCAAACTATTCCAAATACTATAGCTTCTTTAGTGTTGTTACTCTCAGTGCACCACTGAATATCTAGCCCAACGTATCTGAGTGTGGAATCACAGCTCTGCAGCAGCTGATAGGAAAGCTCTACCACAGATTGTGTCAAGAGTAGAGGGAATTCTCGGGGTACAGCTTCTAGTACACACTGCCTCAGACATTCGCACAGTCTATTTGAACTTCTCCCATTAGGCAAATGCTTCAGAGACTTTCCTGCATGAACCTTGCAGTTCAGAAACAGTTTCACTCCAAGAGATATAAATGCACTCAATCAGTCCATCAAGTGGTCACGGTAGAACTGTTTGTACTTATAAGTACAATTCCCTCACTGTAAACTTGCATTACAGTTGTAATATTGCACAACCTGAGCCATTTATGCTTTCATATTGTATATTTTTCATTGTTGTTTTATCGTATTATTATTATTATTATTATTATTATTATTATTATTATTATTATTATTATTATTATTATTATTATTGTTTTTGTTATTTTACCATTTTATAGGAAAATAAGTTTATGGAGGATTTGCACATTGAATCTCATTGCACTATACAATAACAATAAAGGAATTCAATTCAATTCAATTGAAGAGAGTGCCTATGTACAGATGATGACGACTGACTTCTAAGTCAATTTAGATTTTCAGGCGCTATCTTCTTGGAGTTCTTGATATAATTTTTCAGCTGAAATGCAGTAAAGTATATATATTACATTATACAGATACATATTTAACTTCATTTAAATAATGTACACTTGTTATTAAAGGTGTGGACACGGTGGACAGCATGGACAGTGGTAGCAATGAAATGGTACCCTGTGCTGTATGCTTGCTGGGACTGGCGCGAGCCTGGATGAATAGATGGATGGAATAATTAAATATGAACTACAAAGATATTTCAATGTGCCAAAAAATTTTGAAGAATCAGCACTCTAAGCTTAAATATGGCTTGAAATTTGTTAAAGAGCTGATTGTGTGGCGATTGGGTACTTGGAGAAAGTAAAGGAAGGACAGGAATTGGGGGTTAGTACGTTTGAAAGAGACAGTACTGCTGCAATAAATTATTTTATTGAGGGATGCACGCGGTGCAGAAAGCATTTTGCAGGAGGCAGGAACAATTTCTGGACAGAGCGCCAGCTCGTCACTACCATTGCACCACTGTGGCCCCATGTTTATACATGCTTTAATTCATTTCATCATGAAAATGATGTCAAATATACATCTTAGTATTTAAAATGTTCAGAGAGCTGTAATATCATGAATGTAATATATTCTGTATCCTGTCGGCATAAGAGAAAGCCCATTTAAGAAGCAAGTAGTCATTCACACACATAAAGCACATAGAAGAATACACAAAATAATACACATTTAATGTACTACTTTAGTTATGATGGGATTTGAGAAACTATTAAAAGATTTTAAGATCAAGTTTATGGTATTCTATTTTAATGACAAAATTAAACATATGGTTAAAGTGGAAATTTCCAGATTAAAGTTGACATTTCAAGCTTATTTTTTCCACTGTGTCCCTATTTTTTTCTTTTCTCTGTACCCTAATAAGCTTCCATATGTGGGCTCAGACAGTGGGCTACAACTTGCCTTTTCAAAGTGACTTTGATATCTGACCACTACTTACTTATTTCAGGCACTGTACGACTTTCTGAACTTGAACTTTCAGTCATCTACCATTTTGTTGTTTAACAAATAGTATGGTTTTCCTTGCCTCCACTTGGCATTTGCTGATATTCTTCTTTTTTCCCTGTGCTTTTGCCATTGTCTTTTCACAGAATGCTGAACTTAAGGGAATATTACCATTGATTTACATATTCAAAGAGGCATAATTCTGGGAGGAGTCTGCGAGGTGCGGCAGGCGAGTGCACGAGCATTACATTTCACGCAGACTGAGATTTATGTAGCGGAAGAACGTGGAAGTTGGCTTACACACGGTTTTGTGCATCTGATTATTTTTGGGCATACACACATTTTGACGTTTGTCCATACGCCGTGCTTTAGTGTGAATTCTATGCATGCCGTTGTCACTCTCTTTTTTGTTGACGGCTGCTTCAGCATTCTTCAGAAATACCAACAATCAAACCACCTGAAACACTAACTCCCCACCCCTCCACCATGCTTTGCAGCTATTCTGCCTAATCAACTGGGAAAAATCTCAGGGCTTTGCATCTCGATGCTCCCACACTCTCCTGGATCATGTACTACCTGAGCAACAAACAGCAGTTTGTGAGGCTGAGGGACTATGTGTCAGAAGTGGTGATGTGTAATACTGGAGGTCCTAAGGGAACTGTCTTGTCTCCCTTCCTGTTCACCCTCTACCCAACAAATGTTCAGCAAAATACCAGCACTTGCCATCTACAGAAATTTTCAGATGACTTCTCTATCCTAGGCTGCATTCATAATGGAGATGTGTCAGAGTACAGGAAAGGTGTGGAGGACTCCATCTTGTGGTGCAGGGACAACCTGCAAGTCAACATCAGCAAGACAAAAGAGCTAGTGGTAGACCAGTCAGCATTCAATAGGAGGACGTGGAAGTGGTGCAGAGCTACATGTAATTTGGGATTCACATAAACAACAAACTGGACTGGTCTGACTAAACAGTGGTGCTGTACAAGAAAGGCCAGAGCAGACTGGACTTGACAAGGAGACTCAAGCCTTTTGATATGTGCAGCAAACTGCTGGAAATGTTCAACCAGTCCATAGTATAAAGTGTGGTGTTCTAAGCTGTGGTCTCCTGGGGAAGCAAGCCGAGCACAAAAGTAGCACAATGCCTGAGCAAACTAATCAGGAAAGCCTGTTCCATCACAGAGTGAACCCTCGACGCACTGGAAGCTGTTGTGGAACAGTGGATGGTGGTAAAATTGGATGCCATTATGAAAAATCCCATCATTCCCCACCAGCAGGAGCACTTTAAGATGCCTGATTTATTCATTAAACTTATTTTATTTATTTATTTACTTATCGATTGATTGACAGATTGACTGATTGATTGATTGACTTTATTATTTGTCCTGTGAGTCTGTATCTTGTTTTTATGTTTCTGCTGCTGTATTGATCAGATTTTCCCAGTGGGATTAATAAAGTTTGTCTAAACTAATCTAATCTACAACATTGTAATCTAATCTAATTTAATCTAATCTAATACTTTGCCTCTCTCTCTTGACTGAGAAGGAGTGCATCAATGCTCTCCACAACCTCACGGCTAGGTCTGCTGTCTGCATTGGGGCTAAGCTAAGGGGGGTACCTTATCACACACTGCTTGTCTGTGGAACGTCCTCAGGGCTTCACGGAGATACATGATTCCACTACGAGTTTAGAAGGGGTGCTGTCAGTAATTATGTCCTCTTCTATTCGTCCTAAAGCAGCAAGAAGACACCCAGTGAGGGCACTAAGCTCTGCCTATAAGTTATGGAGTCAACAGAAGGAGGTGTCACTCTTTGAGCAGAACACAACATGTTTTAATCAGAACATAGAAAAACATGGCTTTCTACAATAACATTTTGTACAAGAATCACCTAACTTTACCATTTTTTCTTGTATATATTTCCCATTTTGTGTGATCCTGCTTATTTTGGTACCATGCAAGAGTCATCTATGAATGGAATGCAGCTGCCCAAGAAGGGTGCTCCAACTTCAACCAGATTATCAGTGAATTTAACATGAAAGAAGCAGACTGGAGTCCCCAGCCAAAACTCACAGTGTCACAGAAATTTCTAAATTTGCAAAATTCCCACGGAGGGTAACTGGGAATCAAACTGTGTCCTAAAAGATGTGATACACCACTGTACCCATCTTATCTAATTCTTAACTTACTTATTGTATTAAAATTCCTGTCATACTCAATGTTCTTAAGAAAGGAATAAATTATGTCTGAATGCAGAACATGTCATTCATACTATTATTTGCATCGGGGGCATAATCAGTGTTTTTTGGTTTGTTAACTGAGACAGGTTATGTTTAATTTGTGTGGTGCAGCTTTTTATTGAGTAGAATACAATACAAATGTAGGCAAAAGCTAAAGCATGTAATATGGCTGAGATGAGTAAGTGTTTTCCATGGGAAAAGCACTCTGGAGGCTGATAGCATCTATGCAAATAGACTGATGAGTAGGCTGGTGGGATATATGCAAATATCAAAAAGCATCCTCAAAACTCCTACTTATTTAGTGCAAGGGTTAATAGAATGCTCATGTTTGAAGCTTAAAATAATACAGTGTGCATAGGTTTATAAGAAAATAAAGTATAAATGCCAGAGTCCTTTTTAGTGAAAGTTAACTATGTGATAATAATCAAAGTGGTCTCGCTGAGAAGTAACATTGTCAAGACCATTGACAAATTATCATTTGACCAATTTCCAATGATGCAGCTGTTAAGACTGTTTACCAGTACTTTTCCATAAGGTTTACCTCCTCAAGGGTTTGAGAGCACTCAATGACACAATGTTTGACACCAGAGAGACAGAGACAGTGTGGAAGGTACATAAAACATGAGAGAGATAGTGTTGGATATGTGAAAGAGACAGCTTTGAAGACACAAGAAAGCACCATGCCATCAGGGGACAAAAGTAACAGTACTTGATAAGCCTGCCACCTACAAATTATAAATGTGCCCAAACTGATATCAACATTAAGAAGAAAATAAGGCTTTTGTTTTAAAAGAACACCATAGATGGACTGAGAAGGAAAGAATCTCAATGTACACTGTCACACACGTGTGCATGGGAGGCAGCTAAAGGGCTTGACTAAGGGCAATTCCGAATCAGACCAGGATGTGGCAGAGTGCACTGACTCTTTTTCTCCCTTTCCTGCAGACCAGTCATGGGCGATTCCACCTGGCCCTCTTGACATCACTTTCGGGTCCGAGCCTATGGAAGAACACCTTGCCGGCTCCGGGCCCTATGATGTCACGTCCGGGTTCGAGCCTATGACTGAAGACCCTTATCAGCCCAACCCCTTTGACCTCACTTCCTGTTTTCCCCTTTAAAAGCCTCTACCTTTTCCCTATTCCCTCAGTTCTGTTTTGGACTCAGTTTTGTGCACATCAGTGCTATGTAACAGATTCACGACTTTGCAGCCAAGATACCAATTATAAGGGTGGCTTCCCCAAACCTTGCTAAGGTTCGATAAGGAGTTTCTGACAACACAGACGTCTCCACTGGTTTAGGAAAAGACTGCCAACTCTGCAGCTGCTTATGGTGAACAAACTGATATGAAGCTTGCTGAGAGACATAGATATTAATCTTTCAGGTGTCACACACGTGCAATTGGGATGCAGCTAAAGGGCCAGCATAATAGTAATACCACGCCAGACCAAGGGGTGGTGAGTTGCACTGACTTTATCGTCTTCAGCCTATTCTTTCCATGACTGCAATCTTTCCCAGAGGCATCAACCACAAAGCATGAACTACCCTGGAGAGGACACCAGCTCATCATGGGGCATACTGACATTCTCTGAAGCAATTCTGAGACATGTATATCTGTGAAATCTGTGAAGAAACAGGAGTACCCAGAAGACAAAAACACATTCATGAACAGTATGGGAAAACTCTGAATGCAGGTCCCTTGGAGCCATAATGCAGCAGCATGCTGTCCTATTTCATTATTTATTGTAAGTTATTATTATTTCACATGCACTTGTTAGTTTGTCTTTGAGCCTGAAGACTGCCAGAATGTAAATAAATATACGAGTTTAATATCTGTTTTCAAATGCATGAGTATAATGCAGCACTTACTGGGACTGATTCAGAGAGTAAGGGTTTGGGTGCAGCACTGCGACTTATGCATTTTGTTCTTGCATCCTCAGTCCGGAAGACTGTGAACCATGAAGAAGAAAATTGCCGACCTCTTCCTGGACATCACATCCACCTGGCCTATTCTGGCACTTCCTGGATAATTAACAGCCACAAGCACAACATGGCCTCAGTTGTGAATAACCACTGAGGAAGGTGCATTGGTGTTTTTCAAAGGTAATTTTTAATTCTACCTTCTACTACAGCAGTTAAATGGGTTACCAGTGGTACCCCAGTCCTTTAATATTATATTCTTTTGTTTTTTGTTTCACAGTATTATTATTTTTGTGACTGTGTTTTAATACTTATAATATACAATTGATATTGATTGGTCTTAGCTGACAGGAGTGGCAACCGGTGTGGTCTCCTGCTGCTGTAACCAATCTGCTTCAAGGTTCGATGTGTTGTGCATTCAGAGATGCTTTTCTGCATACCTCAGTTGTAAGGAGTGGTTATTTGAGTTACTGTAACTTTCTATCAGATAAAACCAGTCTGGCCATTCTACACTGAAATCTGGCATCAACAAGGCCCAAAGAACTGCCACTCACTGGATATTTTCCCCTTTTTGGACCATTCTCTGCAAACCCTAGAGATGGTTGTGCATGAAAATCCCAGGAGATTAGCATTTTCTGAAATATTAAGACCAGGTCGTCTGGCACCAACAACCATGGCTCATTCAAAGTCACTTAATTCGCCTTTCTCCCCCATTCTGACACTCAGTTTGAACTTCAGCAGGTCGTCTTGACAATGTCTACATGCCGAAATGTTTTGAGTTGCTGCCATGTGATTGGCTGATTAGATATGTGTGCTAACAAGCAGTTGTACCTAATAATAAAGTAGCCGGTGAGTGTAAGAACACATTGAATTGAACTGTGTTAGTTGATTTTACCTAAAGCAACTTACAGATCTTAAGGATATGGCTAATGGCTGCCATATTGCTAAAGCTGAAACACTGGCAGATTAAATGATTCACTTAGGCTTACACAGTGAGTTAGCACTGAGTATCCGCCAACTCCTTAGCTGCTAAACCACACTGACATTCTTTAATATTTGACATTTGTAGACATACGTGTTTATGTGTTGTAGTCTGCGGCCTTATACTCGATGCTGAATTGTGTTTGAAAATGAGCAAACTCATAAAGTCTGGCAGCAATGCACAATCATCAGAGTACCACAGGCCAACTGAGTTGCTGAATTAGCTCAATTAACTCTCTCTTCTGATAATGAATATTAAAGTACCATTGGTTGCAACAATCTATTCCAGTCTACAGGCATTCCTCTTTGCAAATGGTACTGTTATGTTTTCTTTTTGTTTTTTTTGGGGTTTTTTTATAATCAGAAATCCAGGTTGTGAAAGCAGTGAGCTGCGATGGTCTGGGTTGAATCCACACTCTTTTGTTGCTTCCAGGAACCACTTGAATTCGGAACCATTGATAACCCAAGGATGAGCCACAACAAGTGAGGACACACACAATCAGAAAGAGGTAGTGCAAGTGCTTCAAGTGTTTTTATTACAAATAAATTGAAACAAGGGTGCAAACAGTGCAGTGGTTTATCAAATAAAAAATCCATGATAAAAAACAGGTCTTTTACCCCAAACATGAGCTTGGTGCTTACTCTCTCAACTGACATCTCTGCTACTCGCCATTCAGGTCTGTTCAGTGTCAGGAAACATCCACTGACAAGTGCAGACAACTCTAGACTGGCCCATGTCCCTCGCTGTCAGCCTTTGGCTTCCACAAGGACCCTATGAGGAATCCTCTGTTTTCCTGTATGCCACCACTGCATGGCCTTAAGGCGGGAGCCTACCCAGAGTGGTTGGTCATCTGAGCTCCTGAAGCATTCTGCTGGAGTGACCTCATGACTCTGAAGCACTGGCTGTGCGCTCCTCTTGTCTTTTCCCACTTCTCCTCTTGCGTCTCAGTTCAGTTTTATAATCCTGTGTGACGCAGCACAATCATGGCTCCAGCCCTAAAGAGGGATTAAGTAAATCCCGCACATGCATACGTGAATGTGGGATTGCTTGTCCCTACATCTACCTCTGGAGCCTCACTACCACTATCTATCTCCCACCCAAAAACACAAGTCTATTGCTCATTTACCTAAAATACATGTGTCACAGACCCACTATATCACATGAGCACACAGTAAGAGCCAACCTCAGATCACTACAGAGCATAATTACAGTTGCCTATAATCTAAGTGATATCACCTTTGCCTTGTTAGTGGTACCCTCCACTCAGAAAGTCACAGCTGAAAGATGGGAAGCCCACCCCATAAGATCTTCTCTGGACCTGGTAAGACCCAAAAGGAAGATAACAAAAGGGTGGGGTCTGAACCTAATTAGTTCACATCAGATGAAGAGGAAGAATTCTGTATTAGCAGAGCAGGGCACAACCCAGAGGAAAGGGTGCCCAGCCATGGAAGATGGAATTGACCACAAAGAAAGAATCCTTTGTGGTGACTTTATTCTTAGAAAGGGAGAGAATCTGTTAGTGAACTGTGGGACTTGCTCTTAAAATGGATAACCTTCTAATTCTCTTAAATGGGGATGGGTAAAATAATGCCCAAGCTGTGATATTGACTGTTTGGTTGGTCATGCATGTTAACTATATTTGACATAATGTCATGTTTATGTTCCTTTAACCTTATATTGCGAACAAAAGACATTCTGAAAATGACCGAATGAATCTTTCAAAGATGCTCTACTCCTGCCTGCTTTGGTTTCCTTTCATATTGCATTATGCCTTATGTATTCTCAGCATTAATTATTATTCATAATGAATTCTCAGTAATTTCTATGTATTTTTTTTACAATTTCTTCTTCAAAATCAAATTATTTCAAAGCAAATGAACAAATATGCTGGATACAATGCCTTGGGGCACACAACCTGTGTTCTTTGATTTTCATTTTAAAGTTTATTAACACTTTCATTTTTATTACAAAAGTACTAGTGAGCATCAGTTTCACTGCCACATCTTTGGAGAGATGACTTTCGGTCCTGTTAAGTGAAGCTGTCAGAATGCCAAAGCAAAATAAATGAAACTTGAGAATAATAGCAGTCGTGCGTCAATGTTTAAAAAACACTGTGATGAATTTGCATCACTGCTAGAAGAGTACAAAGCTGCTAACTGTTTATTTATACAGCAGCATTTGCTATTCCCTTTACAAACAGCTCCTCAGACGTGAAACTGAGAAAGAGCGTCAGCAATTATGTTTACAGCAGACTGGCTGCAACTTTTGAACAGACATTTAAAAGGCCTGTCTTCAAGTAATAGTTATTAGAAGTCAAATGTTTTTGGGTTTGTTTACTTTAAGGTGTGATATCAATAAATCTATTAAGACTAAACACTTGCATGGACCATTAGGCTCTTTCAAAACAGGTCTCTTTCTGTTAGTTCTAAATTTTACTCCGGTATTATTTTTATATAAATATGGCTACATTTTTCTGTGCAACTTAAAGCTCTGAACTCTTCCTCTGCATTTCTCCTCAGAGTGGCATGTCATTGAAAGACGCATGAAGATCATTGATGAAGTGTGTTTATTTTCACTGAGCATCCGAGTGTGGAAAACTGATTAAAGTTCTACTCGATGCAGCTTTTAATGTGTGCCTAAATGTTAATGAGAATAAGCCAAGGGCAACATTGACCCTTCTATTTATATTAAATTTAATTTTCTAAGCCAACAGTTGTGTGCTTTTTGAATTAACATAAGTGGAATAGATTCCTTTTTATTTCAGGTAACTATTCAATAATGCTTATGTGTTATACCTTGGAGCCGCCCAAAACTTGGACATTTCGATGACCTGTTATATGCATTTTTATATTTAGTAAAGACAACAAAATGCATAATATAAATGTAGAACATCATCCCCAGGAATGAACCTACTAACCAAGATGAGCAATTTATTAAAAAGCCTGGTATTCTTGCAGCCAATAGTTAGTTTGTCCACTGGAAAAGGTACGATCATAAAATTTGTATCAATGATTAATTACAGAATACTCTGAAGCTCTTTAATTTTTGAAAGTATTAACATTTCATTTAAGATAAGGACTCAAAGAATTTGTCTCTCTTTGCTTAATTTCACCAGTAAAATCTACATGAAAAACCCCAACATTCAAATTCAGAGTGTATGGCAGCAGGGCTAACTCCTATACCTCCACCCCCTGCTCAATGGGCAAGGTGGCACCTAAAATTGATTAACCGATTGATTGATTTAAATAATGAATGACAGCAGTTCACCTGCACAAGTATAACTATCTGAAGAGTTAAAAAAAAAAAAGAGAAAATTATTGATGAGTTTTCAGAGGATGAAGGATGCTGCCACTTAGATGATACCCACAGTATTGAACTTTCGTCATTATAAGCAGATAATGACAAAATGCTATCATCACATTTTACTACTGTAGAATTCCTAGATTTGGGCTGTGTGCTTTTTGGCCTTGGAACCCATAAAACTTAGCTTTCTCCATTTTACACACCAAGTGGAGATGTTGTTTTCTTCTTCTCCCTGGCCATCTGACTAATTGGACACTGATTTTTGGCATTACATTTTCGAGAGACTTACACACTACCTGAATTTAACTTTCCATCAGGGATTCATCCCTTTCTACCTTTGTTCTGTTTTTCTAAGTGATATTTTTCCCTTTTACTGCTAGTAATTCACTTTGTAGCATTTTTGTATGAAAACATGCTAGGTACTGTAAATAGATTTTGCTGTGGAGGCCGCAGCTTGGCAGTATGCTGTGAGCTGAATCTGGAAGAAGCCGGCACGGTTAAAAATAAGGATAAATAAAGCATTAGTAAACCATTATATATGGACAGCTTTTAATAGAAGGAAGCTCTTTACAAAATAAAGGTAATGGAAATACAATTCTTGCTTTTAAATAATATAAGACATCATCTTCCTTTTGAGTTATAGAGGGTGAGTTACCTGTTAAGCCTGATAACATACAAGCAGTGTAATAGATCATGGGAGACTTATTGTTGCGTAATCTTATCCCATCTGTTGTTAATCCAGATAATGTTATTAGGGGATCAGGAGCAGTTGTGAGTTCAACATTATCTGTCAAATAAGCAAATATGACTAAAGGAGGCCAGTGACATTTATATATAAATATAGGATATATTTGTCTTATTTTATAGCCGTTGCTTTCACTCCCGAATAAATGGAGTCCATGGAATAGCATAGTGTTGCAGAGTGCTGTGTGAAAGAATCAGAGTGCGCACTGCAGTAGAGATAATTTTGTATGTCTTGAGTGAAATCATTCTTTATCCAAAAGCAGGTTTTAACATTTCAGGGCATGGCAAAACTCCATTGTTTCAGTTAAAATATATTTTGAAGAAACAATATGCTATTCTAAGGCAACAAGGTAATGCAATATATAATTTCTGCAAAAGGCAGGATCCAAACCTGGATATGGCACCTGTCCAATGTGGGGTCCATACATGCACATGGCCAATTCATATTATTGGATGTGCTGGAGCAAAACTGGACCACCCAGAGGAAAATCCATACAGACAGGGGCCTGGTACTGGTTTTAAACTCATCTGTCATGCAGCAGTACTAGTCACAATGAACCAATTTTGTTTGATACGCTTTTACTCTATATACATATATGAGGACAAATAAAAAATAAAAGCAATTTCAAAATTACATGGTAATTGCAAGCTGGTACAATAAAACATGTTTGTGATGGCTTATAGGTAGTTCACTCTGCCATTAATCTAATTAGGTCAACTGAAAATGGACACTCTGCTGCAAGTTCACCTTTGTTGGGCAGTGTGCTGTAGTGAGATTTCTTTGGGCAGAGGGAGTGAAGCCTGCAGAAATTCACCAATCTGCAGCAAAAGACGAGGAATGTTGTCAAAAGCAGTCTTGCTACTCCATGGCAGCACATGTACTCATGGTGCAGTTGCAATGGTGGAGACAACCTACAACTGTGGTTTGAACATCATCCACATCATCCACATCATCCTTACAGCCCTGATCTAGCACTATCCGACTATTACATCTTAGGTCAACTTAAAGAGGATCTACGTGGTCACAGGTTCACCTCTGATGATGCGGTTAATTAAGCGGTATACAGACCTGAATTCGGGGGAAGCCAAAAAGCTTTTTCTCACAAGAAATGAAGACACTAGTGGGACAGTATAAGAACTGCATTGACCTGTAGGAAGACTATGTGGAGAAGTGTCTTACTGCAGATGTTGAAGGACACCAGCCTTCTAAGAAAGTATACAGTAGCCTGCTCTGTCCTCTCTTGCACAGATCATCAGTATTGGCAGTCCAGTCCAATTTATATATAATTTTATTATACTCATCTGTTCACAGATACTGGTATTGAAGAGTATGTTACATTTACTTTTTGATTCCCTTGTACAGTGTGTATATACTGCATATACTGTATATTGTATGAGCGATATATATGAGCTGTATATAAGTGATGAGCGAGTTGATTTACATACAGTTGACACTAACACTAAAACAAAATTTGTTTGGCTTGAAATCTCCCATTTGCAAAACACATAGCTCACTAGAAGAGTTTTTTTTTATATTTTTTGTTTGTTTTTTTACTTTTTTGGGGGTACAAAGTAAAGAATATTGCTCCCTGATGAGTCCTTCACACTTCCGTGTCTACCTGTCATTCGCATCATTGCTTAAGTGTAGTGAGTTCTTTTAAAATGTGATATCCTGCATATTTTACACATGAAGAAACACGAAAATACATCATCATGTACATTCTCTGCAAGAAACCTCAATTCACAGAAAGCCACTTGCTCCAAACCCCAGATGCCCCACCAAAACCCTGCCATTTCATGCCCATTCCTGTTACGATAGGATTAGCGAGCTTTGTTGTCCAGAATGGCCTGTTCTCGTCAAAAGTTTTCGAATGTTTTAAATTATGCAGCTGTTATTAACATATGTGCCAGTTTCAGAGCCAGCAACACTAATAAAATGTGCAACTTTTGGAAGTCTATTAACCATAACCAGAATTGTAGCGAGTCTTTGAAAAGGTAAAACTATGATAAAACCTAATAATATTGTTCCCATGGATGATTAGGTGGTGACAAAAGTTACATAAGTCTTGAAGGACTGCTGTTGGCTGTTGTTACTTTGTTACATGTTCCAAAAGCCTTGGCATCATTTTGAACATCTAAATTAATCGAAGACCACCAAAAATACCTCTGAATAGATGTCTTTGTCTTGGTAATCCCTGAATGGCCAAATAAAAGTGAATCATAATTCCAAAACAAAACTTCTTAATGAACTGATACTGGGAGAAATAATAATCTGTCCTGGTATCACATCACTTTCTTGAGTTTCCATTGTGAGATCTTTAATACCACCAGGATCATTTATTTGTTGTAAAAGCGTTGTTAATTTTGATATTTCAAAAGAATTTTAATTAAAAAGCCAGAGGTCTGAAAGTTAACCAGGAAAGCCTTTCACCTTACCTGTAATGCCAGCAAATTCAGCAGTAAGAAGAATCGAACATTGATGACTGAGAAATGAATTAAAGTAGTCAGGAAAAACACCTTAACTGAGAAGACAAAAAGAATAATCTTACCAAAAATCAGAATGTTAACCTTAAGTTTAACTTGACAAGAATAGCAAGGGTTGGACACCAGTAGCACTATGAAAGACATTGATGTAGTTTTTTAGTTGTTTGTTTATCCAAATCATGAATGATGAGTGAAGTGTCACATCAGTATTTTAAACCATTAAGTAGATCACGTAAGGTGTTGCAACACATAGAACTATGGCCTCTGTCAATTAAGAACAGCATCCTAGCACCAGAGCCTATGAAATGGCAGGACCCATAAATAATCAAAATGACAGTGCAGGATCATCTTCTTCCATATCTTTCTGTCCTCTGCATCTTGATCTGTTACACCCATCACCTGCATGTCCTCTCTCACCACATCCATAAACCTTCTCTTAGGCCTTTCTCTTTTTCTCTTCCCTGGCAGCTCTATCCTTAGCATCCTTCTCCCAATATACTCAGCATCTCTCCTCTGCACATGTCCAAACCAACGCAATCTCGCCTCTCTGACTATGTCTCCCAACCGTCCAACTTGAGCTGACGCTCTAATGTACTCATTTCTAATCCTGTCCATCCTTGTCACACCCAATGCAAATCTTAGCATCTTTAACTCTGCCACCTCCAGCTCTGTCTCCTGCTTTCTGGTCAGTGCCACCGTCTCCAACCCATATAACATAGCTGGTCTCACTACTGTCCTGTAGACCTTCCCTTTCACTCTTGCTGATATCCATCTGTCACAAATTACTCCTGATACTCTTCTTCACCCATTCCACCCTTCCTGCACTCTCTTTTTCACCTCTCTTCTACAATCCCCATTACTCTGTACTGTTGATCCCAAGTATTTAAACTCATCCACCTTCGCCAACTCTACTCCCTGCATTCTCACCATTCTACTGACTTCCCTCTCATTTACAAAAATGTACTCTGTCTTGTTCCTACTGACCTTCATTCCTCTCCTCTCTAGAGCATATCTCCACCTCTCCAGGGTCTCCTCAACCTGCTCCCTACTATCGCTACAGATCACAATGTCATCAGCAAACATCATAGTCCACAGGGACTCCTGTCTAATCTCATCTGTCAGCCTGTCCATCACCATTGCAAATAAGAAAGGGCTCAGAGCCGATCCCTGATGTAATCCCTCCTCCACATTGAATGCATCCGTCACTCCTACCGCAGACCTTACCTCTGTCACACTTCCCTTGTACATATCCTGTACAACTCTTACATATTTTTCTGCCACTCCCGAGTTCCTCATACAATACCACTACTCCACTCAAGGCACCCTGTCATATGTTTTCTCCAGGTCCACAAAGACGAAATGCAGCTCCTTCTGGCCGTCTCTATACTTCTCCATCAACACCCTCACAGCAAACATCGCATCTGTGGTGCTCTTTCTTGACATGAAACCATACTGCTACTCACTAATCATCACCTCACTTCTTAACCTAGCTTCCACTACTCTTTCACATAACTTCATGCTGTGGCTTATCAATTTTATCCCCCTGTAGTTACTACAGTCCTGCACAACCCACTTATTCTTAAATATCAGCACCAGTACACTTCTTCTCCACTCCTCAGGCATCCTCTCACTTTCCAAGATTCCATTAAACAATCTGGTTAAAAACTCCACTACCATCTCTCCTAAACACCTCCATGCTTCCACAGGTATGTCATCTTGACCAACAGCTTTTCCATTCTTCATCCTCTTCATAGCTGTCCTCACTTCCTCCTTGCTAATCCGTTGCACTTCCAGATTCACTATCTCCACATCATCCAACCTCTACTCTCTCTCGTTCTCTTCATTCATCAGCCACTCCAAGTGCTCTATCCATCTGCTCAATACACTCTCCTCGCTTGTGAGTACATTTCCATCTTTATCCTGTATCACCCTAACCTGCTGCACATCTTTCCCAGCTCACTCCCTCTGTCTAGCCAACTGGTACAGGCCCATTTCTCCCTCCTTAGTGTCCAACCTCTCATACAACTCATCCATACGCCTTTTCTTTAGCCTTTGCCACCTCTCTCTTCACCTTGCAGCTTATCTCCTTGTACTCTTGTCTACTTTCTGCATCTCTCTGACTATCCCACTTCTTTTTTGCCATCCTCTTCCTTTGTATACTCTCCTGTACTTCCCCAGTCCACCAAAAGGTTTCCTTTTCCTCCTTCCTCTGTCCAGATGTCACACCAAGCACCCTTCTTGCTGTCACCCTTAGTATATCTGCTGTAGTTTCCCAATTGTCTGGTAATTCTTCACTAGCACCCAGTGCCTGTCTCACCTTCTCCCTACACTCAACTTTGCAGTCTTCCTTTTTCAACTTCCACCATTTGATCCTTGGCTCTGCCCTCACTCCCTTCCTCTTCTTGATCTTCAACATCATCCTACAGACCACCATCCTATGCTGCTTAACTACACTTTCCCCTGCCACCACTTTGCAGTCTTCAATCTCCTTCAGATCAACTATTCTGCATAGGATGTAATCTACCTGTGTGCATCTTCCTCCACTTCTGTACATAAACCTATGTTCCTCCCTCTTCCTAAAATACGTATTTACCACAGCCATTTCCATCCTTTGGCAAAATGTACTATCCTCTGACCTTCTTCAATTCTCTCCTTGACACCATACCTACCCATTACCTCCTCGTCTCCTCTGTTCCCTTCACCAACATGTCCATTGAAATGTGCTCCAATCACCACTTTCTGTCCCTTGTGTATACTTTTCATCATTTCATCCAACTCACTCCAAAAACCTTCTTTCTCATCCATCACACACCCACCTTGTGGGGCATATGCACTTACAACATTCATCATCACACCACCAATTTCCAGCTTCATAATCATTACTCTGTCTGACACTCTTTTCACCTCCAAAACACTGTTGACATACTGTTCCTTCAGAAAAACCCCTACTCCATTTCTCCTCCTGTCCAGACCATGATAGAACAATTTGAATCCACCTCCGATCCACTTGGCCTTACTCCCCTTCCATTTAGTCTCTTGCACGCACAATATATCAACCTTCCTTCTCTCCATCATATCTGCTAACTCTCTCCCCTTACCAGTTATACTGCCAACATTCAAAGTTCCTACCCTCAGTTCCACTCTCTTCTCCTTCTCCTTCTTCTTCTTTGGCCAACAGTAGCCCAATTTCTGCCAGCACCGTTTTGGCTAACAGTACTGGTGGTGGTCGTTGTTAACCCAGGGCTTAACCAATCCGATATGGAAATTTGTATTGTTGTCCGCATATTGATTTGGCAAGATTTTACACCAGATGCCCTTCCTGAGGTAACCCTCCCCATTTATGTGGGCTTGGGACCGGCACAAAGAAACACAGTGGTTTGTGCATCCCCTGTGGCTGGGTTCATGCATTCCCTGTGGCTGGCAGGATATTAACAAAAATAAAAATTGCACATACAATGAAGTAACACCTTCCAAAATGAATGAATAAGAGAGAAAAATGGCTTATATTTTTTATAAAACAAATATTTCTATGACTAAGTCACAAAAGGCTTAGCTATCTCAAAAACTAAAGGTAGACACTCACAACCTTACTAAAATGGTATTCATAATTCTAAATCAAAAAATTGATGTAAAATCATAACCAAGCTGAAACTTTTATAGGTTTCTTTTTATCTTACATTGTTGTACCATGAGCTATCGCAGATCATTAATTTTTTCAATCTGAAGTTCCCACACGAGTCAGTGCATGCCACCATCTATTACAGCACCAGCATGATGAAGTCACGTTGCTGTTGATCCATGTGGCTAGTAGCAGGCACATTTGTTTCAATGCCATGGTGATGCTCAGACACACAATATCAGCAGCTCTCGTGAAAACCCTTAAGAAAGTGGCACTACAATAATGCCAGGAAGCTAATAATTAAAATGAATGACCACTAAAAATATTAAGAATTACAAATGCATTGTAAAGTCTCATGCTAACATATTAAACAATGAACAGTTCTATTCTCACTCAGTAAAACAAAATAAAAATATATAAACAAAGAAAAACATGGCCATAATCACGTCTTTCACTTGCTAGTCTGTATTTAGCATGCCATTTAAAGAGGCAAAAAAGCTTCCTTAAACAAAGGAAGTCCTTCTTGCCTGCCTTGCCATCAAACCACTGAACTAGCAGAAGGCAAAGTAACCCTATAGCTGCATTTTAAAAGAGTTCAAATATAAGAAAAATATATTTAATAAAAAGAAAAAAATCCACTTAGCTAAGAGAATAACCTGAAAGAAATAAAAGAAAATAAATTAGATTTTTCATCTCCTGTGACTTCTTCATATTTCTATAAACTGAGCAGGGCAGCTGGAGTGATTTGTTAGTCATTGATGGGTACTGAAGTGGCAGAGAGCACCAGAGGGGCGTGCAGTATTGAAACTTAAACAATTTAAACACTACATTAAATTCACAGTAGCCGTGACTACAATCAAAGAGCATACCTTCAACTAAGGAAAGCATGTAAGGTAGACATTGTATGCATAATTAATAGAAAATACATTAAATGCAAAATATTGTTAAGCCAGAACATGAAGCAATTAGTCATACTTTTGAAATTTAATGCTGAAGCAGCAGTTTTCTGATTATGTTACTAAAAGTCTTTTCAGCAAATATCCCACTTAAAATATAAAGATATTAAAACATGTAAAAATAATTTTTTTTTCGACATGAACAGCAACACTATAATATATAAATGTGTTGCAGTTTCTATTAGTTTATTGGCAACCAAACCTTTAAGAAGATTTGCCATTTGGAAATTCAAATACCCATTACTGAAACATTTCTGTAGGAAATACAGAATGGAAAATATACATATTGTGACTTGGAGCACGTTCCTGATGGACTATGAGGGAACAGAAAGGGTGGAGCACTGTAAGCGATAGGGCTGGCAGAAGGGGTTCTGTCCTCCACTTGGTTATCGGGGTTACAGAGCGCACCTCCAAAACTATATAAAAGAGCTCTCCTTATCTACAGTACTGTATAACTTTGTCTTCTACTACTCACGTTTGGACCTGGTGAGTTAAAAACTGACGTCTATCTAAACTCATGACCAGGTAAAAACACCTTAACATTCTAGCAAGTTTTTGGTTATAAAAAGATCTAGTGCCTAACCTTCAGCCTATTTTTTAAACTAGATTTTGGATGATATACATTAGAAGGAGGAACACACATCTTAAGAAATTATCATTACACTGTCCACATTAAGCAATACGCTTTTTCCAGTAAAAGTTTGTATGTGTGAATTAACACAAACACAGATCTCTGTTTAAATATGTATATATAAAAAAGCACATACTGTATGTATTCATAGTAATTTAAGCAAAAGTGACTTACTAATTAACGTGTATATTTTGCACTACCTACTGTCCTGAACAGCCAACTGGCAGGTAAACGTTTTGAGCAGAACCAGGAGATGCACATAGAAAAATAAAACAGAGACAAAATCAGAAAATCACAAATAGAAACTAAAGCCAAATCATGAGGGAAAACTGAGGATTGAAAGAATAAGCAAAAGGTCAAAACCAAAATAAACATGCAAGAAGGCTTAGAGGAAAAGATTTTATAGGATTGTGATATGTGCAGATCAGATAAGGAAATGAACCCCTAGCTACCCTTTTATCTAATCACATCGATTACAAACAGGTCACAACCTCTAAGGACACGCCCCTAGAAATACAGGGGAAGCAGACCTAACATCGGGAGCTCAAAATGGTGGCAATTAAGGAGCTAAAATGGTGTACAAGATGTTTAAAAAAAATAAACAGTGCAAACAAAATACGAATTCTGGAACAATGAATGACTGGAATAGAATCCTCTACCTCAAAGCCCTCATTTCAAGTGCAAGAGAATACTATCCAATCATCAACAACAGCCAAATCATGACACCTGCTATATTAGCTTGTAATTCCTAACGTACCATACAGCTCAACTTCTTACCACCTGGAGGTTTTGTAGTTTTGTACCATAGCTCTCCTAAATTTAAAGAGCTCATGTTTATATTCTAACCATTTATTTAAAATCTGCCTGCTATATTTCTATGTTAACTCTTATTTAGTGTACAGTTTGTTACATTTCATGTTCTTTTGTAATTTAGTCTTGTATGAGGCAGCATGCTGTTAATGCTGCTCTATAACATATGATTGAATGAGTGATTGATAATTGCTCTAAATTATGCCAAATAAATATTGATTTCAAGTAGATAAACATTTTTATTACATCTCTGTATATTTTGGTTTACTGAGTATTTCATTAGTTTATAGATATTATAAACTATATGAGAAAAGGCCACCATTTATTATGCTGAGGTCTTTATTGCCATCCTTCAGTCTTGTAAAGAAGAAAGGAAGATTCCTGATGCGAATTAAGCCACTGCTATTTAGCAGATATGCATTGGCCAGGATTCATTATGGAATGGAGTGGGGCCAATCTGACAGTTTCACACAAAATGAGGGAAAGTTGCTGATATTTCATATGGTAGGAGCTCTACAGTTTTTTTATCATATATTTTTTTTAGACTTGAACAAAGTACAGTGTATATAAAAGGCCATCAAATGTGGGTAGTTCTGAGTTCTTCCTGAAGAAGAAGAAGAAGAAGAAGATGAAGAAGAAGAACTATTTATCTCTATAGTCTTTTAATATTCTGAGAACAGAAGACATGACCAGTGTGGAGCAGTGTGAATGAAATTCAGCCATCATTCATTTGAAGATTATGGCAATCCAAAGCATCTGGTTTCCCCCAGAATGAGGATCAGCAAGATAATCAGCACAGAAACCGCAGAGCTTATACACAGTGTGAGCATTTGTATGCCCTGCTACACCTAACCCTTATCTCATTTCCCTCCATTAGTCCCGTCTGACTTTAATATAAAGTACTATTTGCTTAAATCCCTACTTTTGTTTCTCTTACTGCCCTCCTGGGGTCTGTTTTTGTCCTGTGCCAACCTTTTCTTTCAGTGTACCACTTGACGACCCAATAAAATAATACAGCTTATTTAACAATAAAATCAAATATATTTTGATTGAAAAATTAACATGTAATTAACTATTCAAATGATTTTTTTCAGATATTTTGGCTTGTTCAGAATAAAGGCACTGAGTTAAACAATTAAAATAGACAGTACTATACTGCTTATGTGTATAGTTATTCTTTAATAAGTTTAAGCTACTCTCCACTCCCAAGAGTACCCATTCAATCTCAAAACCCATCTTCCATATCTTATAAGCACATCAGTCTCCCTTCTTACTATGATTACAATAATCATTTTAATCCTTTCTAGGAGTTCAAAACATATTCATATTTTGTACTGTTTAAATTTTTAAAAAGTAATAAGTAACAATGTATCTATGTAATTTTCCACTATCCGTAAGTGAAAACATTAAAGGACACTGCCTCATCTGTGAGTATGGAAGAGGATAACTAAAATGGATGTGATGTACGGGAACTGACAAGCATTATGTCTTTGTCATTTAAAAGAAATAAAGCAGCAGAACATGTCTCTTACAGGCACATTCAGGTCATTCTTTGGAAATGTAATGCTCATAATCAATTTACCTTTAATAGCATGTAAGACTAAAAACATTTCAAGTGCATTTAGGTCACTTTAAATGTAGCATTTTGGAGGAAAGTTACATATGATTTAAACCCCAAGTAACAAATATATTAATGGACTGGGCAGCCAATGTTAAGTGCTATAAGGTCCCCATATATTAAAAAAGTGAACCTCTGTTGTGAATGCAACATGTTCATGGCCAGAGTGAAAACAAAGGAAGTACCAATGGAGAAACAAGCTGTCTTTACATAAATAATTAATGAAAAATACATTACCACAAATGAATAAATAAATGAGAAAAGTGATTTTACGTGGGAAGAAGAACACTCATTGAATTTGCCATGGGATGATAAAGTAAAGGAGGCTGGTGCTATCTTAAGAGAAAAGGGAGCTAATTCTCAGGGCACAGTAATTTCTTCATTAGTTACTTTTATTCTTTGGCAGTGCACCTTTTCAAGTTGGCAGCAGTGACTACAGCGGCCTCTGGCGAAATATTTCCTATAATCCTATTTGATTTCCATAAACATGCCAGTCTCCCAGCTTTTTTTGGCCCACCCGTAAATCCTGCATATTTATTTCTCTTTCAAAAGCATTCACAAAACAATGCTACAACTGATTGAGTTTTTCTCTGCAAAAACCAAAGATTTGAAAATATTGGCATATATGCAAAATGGTGCCATTGAGACACATGGTGCATCAGATGACACCACCAACTTCTAATGACACAATAGCCCAACATAAAAAAAACTATGACAAAGGAATTAACAAAAGCAAAATGTTCAACATTAAAAAAAGTTTGAAAATGTACCCTTCGTGTAACATTTAAGTACATTCAGAGAATTAGCTGTTTTGAAAATTGGAGGATTTTAATTTTTTTAAGATCCAGTTGTTTTGTTTATTACATATTTTTGTAGCATTTACCCAATATTCAAAAATATCAGAGTTAATAGAATGCAACTACATAGGCCATAACAGCACGTTCTGACATTTGTGGAAATAAGGCTGTAATATTGGACAGAAGGAGAGCGCTAATGACTTTTAAGCACAAAAAAAGGATGATAAAATGGAAAAACAACTTGTACACTTACATGCTTATTGTACACTGTGATGTTGCAGGTCAGCTCCACGCTACTGGACCCTTTGGGAACCTTTTGAACCCACCACCACCTGTACCGTAACTGAGATGAGCCAGGCAGATGAGGACACATGCATAGCAACAAGGGTAGGTGCAAAAGGGCACCAAAATGCTTTTATTAAAAGAAATCCAAAAACAAATCAGTGTCCAAATTAAAGTGCAGTGCTCCTTCCTTTATAGTTAAATAATCCATAAAGATAAGTGCAATCATGAACGTTAAAACAAGTCCAATAAATAATCCATACAAATGAAGATAAAACATGGCAGGATTCTTCTCTTTAAAAATCACAGTCTCTGGTTCTTCTCTTTAAAACGGACATCACTCCAGCTTATCCTATTTAGATCTCACATCACAGACAGACGTCAACCCACAGGCATAGACAACCTTCTGATCTGTTTGTGTCCCCACCGCCCATCCCATAGTGATTCATGGGGCACCACCAAGCATCCGCTACATTGACTCCTGCTGCCCTTGCCAGCCTTGTGGAGGAGTACTCCATAGTAATGTGTTGCAGCACAGAAGTAGCCCTCAGCCCCCTTCAGCACTGGCCACACGCTCCTATCTTGAGGCTCCATTCCCATCTGCCTGCTTCCTTCTTATAGCACCAGCTCTTACTCGCTCCTGCACTTCCTGGTGGCGTTGGATGGACTGAAACATAATGTCCCAGAGATGTTTTATTGGATTTATGTCAGGCAAATGTGGGGGCCAGTCAAAGGTATCAATTCCTTCATCTTCCAGCAACTGCCTGCATATTCTCGCCACACGAGGCTAGGCATTGTCATGCACCAGGCGGAACCCAGGACCCACTGCTCCAGCATAGGGTCTGACAATGGATCCAAGGATTTCATCCCGATACCTAATGGCAGTCAAGGTGCCGTTGTCTAGCCTGTAGAGGTCTATGTGCCCCTCCATAGATATGCCTCCCCAGACCATCACTGACCCACCACCAAACCAGTCATGCTGAATGATGGTACAGGCAGCATAACATTCTCCACGGCTACTCCAGACCCTTTCATGTCTGTCAAATGTGCTCAGGGTGAACCTGCTCTCATCTGTGAAAAGCACAGGGCACCACTGGTGGACCTGCCAATTCTGGTATTCTATGGCAAATGCCAACCAAGCTCCGCTGTGCCTGGCAATGAGCACAGGGCCCACTAGAGGATCTTGAGCCCTCAGACCACCACCATGAAGCTTGTCTCTGATTGTTTGGTCATTCACACCAGTGGACCACTGGAGGTCATTTTCTAGGGCTCTGGCAGTGCTCATCCTGTTCCTCCTTGCCCAAAGCAGCAGATATCAGTCCTGTTGATGGGTTAAGGACCTTCTACGGCCCTGTCCAGCTCTCCTAGAGTAGCTACCTGTCTCCTGGAATCTCCTCCATGCCCTTGAAACTGTGCTGGGTGACAGAGCAAACCGTCTGGCAATGGCACGTATTGATGGAGAAGTTGGACTACCTGTGCAACCTCTGTAGGGTCCAGGTATCACCTCATGCTACCAGTAGTGACACTGACAATAGCCAAATACCAAACTAGTGTAATAACAGTCAGAAAAGATGAGGAAAGAAAAATGTCAGTGGCCTCCAACTGTTAAACCATTCCTGTTTTGGGGGACGTCTCACTGTTGCCCCTCTAGTGCATCTGTTGTTAATTTCATTAACACCAAAGCAGCTGAAACTGATTGACAACCCCCTCTACTACTTAACTGACCAGATCAATATCCAGATGTTTCTTTGACTTGATATTATACTCTGATTAAAAAGTGTTCCTTTAATTTTTTGAGCAGTTTATAAAGAAGTGACTGCTGTTATTAAATGACAAACCTGTCAAATTACAAAAAGCAAGATGTCATAAAAAAACTAAAATGTTTTTGGTGCTTATAAAAAGAAGAGAAATATGTACAATTTCCAGAATAACACTTGATTACTCATACTGCACATTCATAATTATAATTAGTGCTCTGCTTTTAAGAATTCATCATCTCAACTCTTGTTTCTTTTGGATTGAGCTCTTAACTATTATCACATAGCTAACCACCAATCATTGCTTTTTCTTTAGATCTTCTTGCCTCTATCATTTTAACTTTCATTTTGCTGAATATTTGTTCTCTTTCAGTCATTTTATTTTAGGTTTTTTTCTTCAATCATTTATTTTAGCTTTTTTTTACTAATTTTTGAATTTGATGCAGCAGTTAGTATCCACAGATACCTGGGACCATTTTCATGTTTTCCATGATTTGTTTTCCTGAGATTAATTTTTATTTATGTTTCACATTACTCTCATTGCATTCTTTATGACACCATTTGTACTGCATTCATACTTTTTTCCAAGGATGCTATTGCAAGTTTGCCAGACTCTGATGTTGCAGCAGCAGATGGTCTCTGTTAGAAATTTAATGAAAACACTTGCTTTGTTACATTTCAGTAAAGTCTAAGAAGTTCATGTTACCAATTGTAATGTCCAGGGTCAGAGTTAACAATAAGCGAGGTAAACAACCATTTAGAGACCCATTCTAGTAGGGAGGCTTCTAAAAAACCTAATTGCCAATGAAACTTACACATTAACTGGTCCTTATTTGTTATTATTATTTATACTTCCTGGATTTATTAATACAAAACTAAATTCAATCACATCTTTTAATGCTTGTTTGAATGCAACTACCCCCTTACTATTGGGAAAATTGGACTGTTTCAGCATTACTGGACCCTCCATTGCAGACAGCCAGTTAGACCAGTGGCAGGGAATTTGGAAGAAGTTGAAAAGCAGCCACATAAACTGAGCATTGTAACTTAAAGGCTAATAGCTTAGACTTGCAACAACAAAATGAAACATAGCTATTCCTAGACAAAGGGAAAGAAAAAGAGGAAACAAAGAAATTTGTGGAGAAACTTCTGAATCATACCTCTTTCTTTTAGGCTCCTCCTGAGTCCACCCCACAATGTGGTAGCACAAGTACTGCATGTGCAGCCATAGCAGCCATACCTCCAGCAATCTGAGAAGCAGTGGAACGTGAAAATGCTCACACTGAAATTACCAGTACCCCTCTCCGTAGTGATAGTGATAAAAGACAATAAAAATATAGGTGAGCTTCTTCTTCTCCCTTATAACAGCACTGCCATTATGAGTGACGACCCTGCTTTCTCACCAAAACAGCTCTCAGATAAAGGCCACTCTTCACTGGTGTCTAAGGTGAAAAATAAAGTTTATCCTCCAAATAACAATGGCCACCGATTTACTAACACTAATTATCATATACAAATGAAAAATGGAGAAAGGATAAGTTGATCATGGATTGTGAACAGTGAGAAAAATGACAGTGTGGTGTGCTTCTGCTGCCATCTTGGAGACTGGAGAAATTTATCAATTCATTTAAAGCACCATTGAAAATCTACCGAACAAATCTGTAACATGGATAACTGACATCATCTCTCGGTGAGGCTAAGCACAAACTTAGCTTTTCTATCTTTCTCTCTTTCTCACACATACACCTTCCCACAGTTTTAACATAATTTTTTAATACTCCATTTGTTTTTTCTTTATATTTTCACCAAAACATGGTATTTAGCTGTTAGGCTATTGTTCTATTGATGATAATAAATGATCTTTCCATCTGAAAATTTGCTGTGTGTTTTGCCATCAGGTGGTTCTCCGATTGATTATTAAAAGTGTTGCTTTAAACATTTTTACTGACAGTATGATTTATGTTCCAGCTTTTATGGAAAAGAACAGATGTGAGGCCCCACATATCTGTGTTCATTCAGGGCTCCCAAATCAGTAAGTCCACCCCTGGTAACCTCCCCCAACTTTGCTTCTTTTCATTCCACATTATAAAGTTTGTTGTGATTGATTAACTCTTTACTGTTGTCTGCTTTCTGAACTTTTTCTAACAACAAAAAATAATTTCTTTCTTCTTCTTTAGAGAAAATTGCAGACATGCATCCATTTTCACAATTCAGTAGAAACTCATATAGGATACAGAACCACCTCACTAAAAGTTATTGTGATGTAAAGTATCAGTGTTGCTACTTGACAAAAACATGTTGGAAATAAAAAGCAGAGCATATTTAATTCATACCTTTAGGCCCAAGTACCTTCATTTTTTGTTGGAGGATGTTCGGCATCTGAACAGGTGAAAAGAGCAGTGACCATGCTGAGAGAATTTTTTGCTGGTTAGTCTCTCTCTTTAGGTTCCCCTCTTTATACAAAAATCTCCAGAGATGGAGAAAAGCGTTAAATCAAGGTCAGATGGGTTCATGTTTTACTGCTGAGTAGAGGGCCACAGCAAAATAATAAAGCAGAGCAAAGAGTGGTTCATTTCTGAGGAGAGTTTCTGGTACAGAATATGAATGACATACTGTACAGAAATGATTTCATGAAATTTGGCAAATTAAAATTAGGGAGATTTGTTAATGATATTTTTTTTTTTTTTTTTTCTTGACTAGAGCAAACAGAATTACATACCATGTTTTGATAGAGCTGGATCAGATCCCAAGAGATGTAGGAATGTGAGAAGAGAAGAGAAGGGCACTGCTTGAAAACAAACCCAAGTCCAAAAAAATAACACTAGAAATTATTCCGCAATGCCAAACATCATAGCAGCTATAATCTTAATTGCTAGTACCACTTTACAAAATGAAGTAAAATATAGAAAGAAAAAAAATGAGCATGAGCTAGAAGAGTTTACAATTTGTACACAGGAGTAATGACTGCTGAAAATGTAACACTGGGGTCATATGTGAAGAACAAATTATACATCAGTCATTTCAACAGTAGACATTTGCAACATTGAATGTCTTGACTATATATACTGTACATGTATAAAAAGTATATACACTATGTATTTACATAGTGTGACAGAAATGTATGTAAACACCCTTTATTTAAAGTCTGCAGTGGGCACTTTAATCACGCGTTAATTGATTTGTAATTCTAAACTGTGGAGAAGAGTGGTAAATCATGGAAAACCATGTCTTTATCCCAAACATAATGGAGGGCACCATATATTAATCAAAGTTTATGGTAACTTGATAAAAAGTATCAATTTCTATCAAAATTATGAATATTTCAAGGTGATTCCAAACTTATGGATGCTAATGCAGTGGTTCTCAACCTGTGGAGCGGGCCCCCCTAGGGGGGCGTGAAGATGTGAAAAAAAGAAAACAAGAATCAAAAATATGAAAAAACATCTGTTGAAACCAAAACAAATTAACTTAAACTACATTCTGATACTAGAACAATAAATATAGAGTTAGATAAATGTCGATAAAAGTTAAGTAGGTATAATAAAATATGCATCTACATTTCAAAAAAATGTTAGGGGGGGCGCAATTAAAACTGTTATGAAAACTCGGGTCGCAAATATTTAAAGGTTGAGAAACGCTGTGCTAATGTACATTGAAAACAGTAACACTTTCAGTACTAAGCATGACGATTGCCGTATCTAACCTCAAAACTTGATGGCAGAGTACAGTCTTCACAATTCTCAACATGCTGAAACTGATTTGATAAATATAAACCAGAATAGAAAGGGCAGTATCTGACAACCCAACCACTGGTCTGTGTAACAGAATAGAGTGGTCAATGGTATCAAAAGCTGCACTTAATTCTAAAAACAGAACAACTGTAACATTTCCTTCATCATATGACATTCGAATATCTTTTACAAAACAAATTGACCAATGCAATAGCCAGACTGAATTGTTTCAAGAAAATTGAGATGAATAAGGTGATAAAAAAAGCACTTTAGAAAGAAAAATAAAGGAAATTTGAAATTGATCTAAAATTCTTAAGCTTATTTGGGCCTAGAATGGTCTGAGAGATTGCACTTGTAATGCAGTAGGAACTGTAACAGTCAATATTAATCTATTTAAAATCTTAAGAATGCCTGCTGCAAGGTTATTCTTAAGAGATGCATTAACGACATATTGCTGCCTACACCTGAGCGTTTATCTAACTGCAGCATGCAAATATTGTATGATCCGACAACTTTTCTGACATTTTGTTCAATATCCTTTTGAATTTCAACATGTTAAAAATTAAGTTTTGAATAAATCAGATGCCTTCAGTATTAAGAGTTAAGCAGTTGAATCATTTCTCAAACCCTTGTAATCACATGAACGCATGATAGAAACTAAGTTTAATGGATCAAAGACCACACTCGACCCACATGTACTCGTACAAGGACAATATAGTTTAACAAGTTGTCCTAACACGCACATTTTACAGGTGTGGAGGAAATGTGGAATACCTCAGCAGAAACGTATTACTGGAGTAAAATGACATTGTAAAATTAATTATTATGACATATTGAAAAATGTCCATAAACTAAAAATGTGCTTGTATAGAAGAAAAACAGGCATGGAAATATTTCTGCTGACAATTGCAAAATGTCCCACCCTCATAGTAGATAAAAGTTCAGCAATTTGATACATGAGTGATTAAAAATATAGAATTCTACAGTAATCTAAAAAATAAATATAAAACTGCCCCCATTCCATATTGCCAAAAAATAACAAGCCATGTGGAGAAAACACATAATGTATAGCAATTTTTGTGGTGCTTCTGGTGAGTTTGGATTGTAAAAGCTCTAAAGAGACTGCTGTGTTTTAGTCTTAATTAAAACAGGAAGAATTACTGTGCCCGATGCCCTGCATTGCAGTCTAAAGAGAAATGGCAATAAACCTTCTATATATTTTGTAATCTTATTTATTTATTTGTATTCTTGTTATGAGCAGCATGGTGGCATATATTACGCATGCACTATTAGGGACCTTCCAAAGGGCTCAGGTAAACCTAACAATACAACCACTAAACAGGAGGGGACACTGCTGCTAACTGTATCTCTGATTTCCTCCATAGTGTCAACTCATCACCTAAACCCACCCTTTCCAAGACTGGAAGAATATAAACAGGGTACGGAACCAAGGAAGTCATGTTTAACCCTCTAAAAAGACTGAGACAGAAGGCTCAAGAAGAATTTACAGTGTGAAAAGCACAATCCTTTCGTTATTTTACAAACTGTGTGTCCGGTGGGGCTCTTGTTTTTCTTTTACGTTGTTTTCTTTTATTATTAAATGGGTGAGGCCGGATTGAAACCCCCAGTGTTTTTCCAAAGCCTCCTGTATTCTTTGCTTCACACACAGTGGTTACCAAAACTCCCTCACAAATTCAGGGATTCTCCAGCTATATATATGATTTTTTCTTGACCCTGAAAATAATGCATATTTGAGTGATTGGCTGATTTAAATTTGTCCAGCAATTGAATCTGGTTGGGTGTGGGAGTGTGCCCTGCTATGGATTGGTGACCTCTAGAAATTTGATTCTTCACCTATATCCAGCTGCAGGATAGGCTCCAAATCCACATCCAACTTTTCATTGAAACGCAGGCGAAAAAAGGATTAAGGAACTGCCTTTGTTTAATCATGAAATATTTTAACATATGCTTTTAAGAATAAAGGCTTGTTTACTCAGGTTTCTTACAAAAGAAATGTGAAATTAGATATTGGTGGCTGAACAATGTGCCTTATAAATCTGCCGTCTCCACAAATATTTTTTTTTATTATAATGGCAGAGGAAGATTTTTACCAAATCATACAAAGCAAGGAGCGGAATTTTAGTTAAAAGGCCAGATATTTAAGTGAACTGGATGGCATAAATATTTAGAAAATAAATACAGTATTAAAGTAATGCATTGTGAGGCACAACCAGCATCCTTACCCCACTGGGATGCCCTCAAGATGGAAGGACAAAGGTAGATAGAATGCACGGGGCATTTTCTCCCTCAGACTGCAGATGGCAGCCCTCCTGGGTTGTGGCAGCAACACGGTTTCCCACAGGGCATAAGAACTGGAGTTTTTGGACTCGGCCTTGTTGGGTTCCATGGGTGCTGCCAGGGGTGTTGCGGGACAGGGAAACCCTATTTTGATTGGGTTTCATCTCACCCGGAAGTACTGCCAAGCTACAGCTTCAGAACATAGGAACTGCTCCCAGGTGTAGCATATAAGAAGCTGGCTGCCACATCTCCAGGAGCCAGAGTTGGGAGGAAGTATGATGAAGCTTGCTGGGAGGAGCTGAGGAGGCAAAGGAAAAAAGGAAGAACACAGAGTGTTACAGACAAAGATTCTGTATATCTGTGTACTGTTTTGTGACTGTGCTGTAGGAAATGCTTCCCGAAATAAATCCTCTTGTTTATTTTATACTGGTGTCCAAGCCTTTGTGTCAGGTGTTTGGGGAGCAGGTGGCCACAGTATGTACTTGCAAGATTCAATAGTGTGTGGTTACTACAGGAACCTGAGCCACAATAGATTAGCACGTTTTACAGCAGCTCACCTTTATATTTTTTTATATTTATTGTTATACTTAGTTTAGCTTTATATTTAGTTAAAAACACACAATAAAATTAAAGCAATTATCAGGAATTAGGCAGTTGGGTTTTAAAGGCAGTAAAATCTCACTGTACTATATGGCACATAGCTACTGGTCCATTCACTGCTAGGGACCCTGAGTGATCCACTCAACCTCAAACCAGTGAAATACAGAGAGACAAATTATATGTGTCACAGTACAGTGTTCATTATAGAAAACATTAAATAAAATGATAAAATTCACACATCACTCACTAGTCAACCCTGAATGAGTCACTCAACCTTCCAGTGCTTCAGTGACAGTCATATAGAAACAGTTGTTCTATACACTTGTCATTTGTAAGTCACCTTGAATACAATCATTAGCTAATTTAAAATGAAATAAAGTGCACATTATATGTGGCTGATGCTTTTATCCAAGGTGACAGATATTTTTTTACATTTGAAAAACAGGTTAAGCAACTTCTCTGGTCACCTAGTAGTGAAAAAACAGCCTGACAATCTTGTGTTTTAAAAGCGCAGTGCCTTGGCCACTGCTCCCTCTCAACTATCACTGCACCATATTTATAAATGCATTCAATTTACCTGGAATACATGTGTGTGGACATGATCCTTATATTTAAATACTGTTTTACAGCTTTTGAGCAAGCATTTTTGTAATCCAGCCCATGATTTTGAATTTTTATAACACAGCATAATATTCTCTAACTGACTTAACACAACTCAGAGTCAAGAGTGTTGGAGCTATCCCAGTAACACTGAGTACAAGGTAGGAAACAGTTCTGGATGGGATGACAGTTCATTATATCCATTACAAATGGATACAACTACAGTGACAATTAAGAGTTGGCAATAATAAGTAGGAAACTAAAACACCTCTAGGAAAGTCCATGCAAGCATGGCGAGAATGGGCACAACGCATAAAGACAATGACTGGACACAACACTCGGGATGTGAAGAAGCATCACTAACCAATGCATCCCCTTATCACCTTTTGAATTTTCACCAATACTTTATTCTAAATAATATAGTAATTCAGAAAATATTAGAAATGGAAACATACGTAGTGTGGCAAGCGGCTGGGGGTGGCACCCGGCTGGGATGCCCAGAAGGACCGGAAGAGGGCTTACGCCTCCTCCAGACCATGAGGGGGCAGCTGCCCTCGTGGCTTTGGGGACCACAGGAACAGAGCTTAGAAGCTGAACCCTACAGGGGCCTGTGGTCACCACTAGGGGGTGCCCCGATGCCTGAAGAGCCCGGATCCTCAGCACTTTTGCCACACCTGGAAGTGCTGGGGGGAATAAGACCAGGAACACCCGGAGTGCTTCCGGGTGCACAGCCAGCTCTTCCGCCACACCAGGGAGCGCCGGCAGTATCTTATTGGGAGGCATCTGGAGCACATCCGGGTGGATATAAAAGGGGCTGCCTCTCTCCATTCGATGGCTGGAGTCAGGAAGAGGAGAGACAGAGTCTTGGAGGAGAGGAGTGGAGGCAGACCTAAGAAAGGCAGTGTGAGAAAGGCCTGGACTTTGGGGGAGTGCTGGTGTTGTGTGTGTGTCATCTTTGTAAATAATGTATAATAAACGTGTGTTGGGTGAACTATCGGTGTCCGCCTGTCTGTGTCCGGGCCATGCTCCACAGTAGATAGATGAATAGACTTAATGCACTGTAAGACAGACAGACAGACAGAGTTTTAGAGGCTTGTGATCATCTGCAGTATGGAGTTTGTGTGTTATTCCTTTGTGTGGTGATACTGGGAAGGTATTATATTTAGTTTTTTATATTTAATTCTATTTTTGTGTGTGTTATGTCTTTTATGAGATTTAACACATTTTTTTATTATTAGCTCTTGATTCTGAAGTTTTTCGAATTGGAGTCTTAATTTTGCTTTTTTCCCCTACCGTTGTGGTTATTTTCATCATGACCTTTTTGCTTTTCCCATGTTGTTAGGGATGCATCCTCAGAGGTCATAAACTTTGGTTGATGATGGGACAGATTTTTAAAGGTCATCAAAGGAAGCAATTTCTGTCTGAATTTGTGGATTCCAAAACCATTTTGTCAATCATTCTCATGATTTTTAAGGACATTTTAAAGCATTTTCTCTTTTTTAGTTGTGCTTGATTTTTCAACTTTGATTTTTGACTTTCAATTTGGTTTTGGTAATGGTAGGTCACCCTTCCCAGTTTTCAACTATTTTTCAATTCATTCACTGTCTCTTCTCCTGCTAACTATTAAAATATTCAAATATTCTAGTTTTCACTAGCATAATGAATACACAAAACTGTAAAAGGAAAAGACAAAACAAAACAATTCATGCTACCTACTAGGCCTCAAAATAAATCTATACAAAGTGGAATCCATTCCAACATTTTCCTTAAATATTGCTAAGTGCTCTCTCGTCCATACTGTATCAGTGTTTTGAACAAACAGAGTCTCAAAAATGCCCACTTAAGGGTGAAAATTGTCAAACACTGGCTAGTAATGAAATTGCAAACAAAGGATCTTTATAAAAGAAAGATTTATTCTGACAAACCAAGCTCTTCTTAACAAAAAATCTCCACGGAGCAAAAAAGCAATAGCACAAGTTGCCTGAAATATGCAGTCCTGAAGCAAACAATAAATACACAAATCTAAAAGATGAATCAAAAAACAGAACACATGGTTGAAATCTACAACATTAAATCAGAAGAAAAGCAATAGATACTTGAACTCACCAAACACCACAAGCACATTCAATGAACCACAAGGGACTGTGGGATTTTTTTATAGAGCTGAAGACTTCAAATTGATAAGACAATTGGCCTTCTTGGTGAACCATTCACAAAAAACAAGGAACATAATATAGATACGCAGGTATACAGAAAATAAATAATACACAGAACGAATAAGAAGCATAGAACAAAGAAAATACTTAACACCACTAACACTATTAACATAAAACAAAAGAATCAAAAATGAATATAAAGGGTTGAAATATAACAGGGCTGAAATATAACAATATGTGCTTCTCCTCTGCTGTTCTGCTAACATCTCTTCTAACCAGGCTTTTTAGAATTCAAAGTTAGGTCTTTATCATTAAAGTAATGACATATTTATTTTGTGTGTTGTAGACCAACAACATAATCTGTTGACTACAATTTTTGTTTATTAATTTTGGTTTTGACATGTGACTTATTCTGCTGCTTGACTTTTCTCCTGTCTCTTCCCATTTGCAATAAATGTAATCTACCGGCCCAATCACCCAGACTACCTTTTGGGTATTTCTTCCTGATAGTCACAGCATAGGGCACCATAATCTTTCTTTTTCTCTTCCTTATAGTTTGCTTGTGGGTGAATTCTGTCTGTGGCTTTCTCTCTTCTGATAGAGCCCATTACCCTCGACAGCACCCGTGTTAATGTAGTCATGGCTAACAGGTATATTTCTACAGAAATAATCACAATATGAACACATTGGCCTCCTTACCTCTCTCCTATATTCTTAAGGGCTTTGTTGGGTGATCACACTCTGGTTTTCATGTGTACTGAAACAGACATGCTGATTGTGTACTTTTCTCTTAAGCACCCTATCATAATAAGAGACTATGACACTTCAGAAAAAAACTCGCTCCCAGTTCTAGACCTACTGTAATGACACTTTTGACATTGTAGAACAATTCAGATAATTGTGTGTCAGTTAGTACTGTTGGTCCCCACTAGATGGCAGTATGCTGTGAGGAAAAATTAAATAAAACAGGGGCTATAAAGCTTGAGAAATACAACTACATTTAAGAAAATTTACATTTAGTGGATTTTAGATAGAAGTGATAGTGTGAGGTATTCTTTTTTATCATTTCAATATTTTTATTTCATCTATCATTAATACAGCTAGTTATAATTGTAAGAGCCAATCTTAGAAAGTTAATGTTAATTGTAAATTCACATAAGTGACTACATAATTTCAATAGAATATTAGTTTCTCAGAGTTACTTCGATTATGGTATAGTCTTTTACCCCCCGTAAGTTAACATGAAATAGAACGTTCTTAGCTATATCTGTAAAACTGAGTGTTAATTAAGTTAGTTAGGAACTAGTCACTCTTGTGTCAGATCAATTTACAATTACACTATTGGCATACAGTTTCTGATAGTTTTGATATGAAAACTTGAAAGTATGACTGTATGGCCTAAATTAGAGAGATATGAAACAAGATAAGTAAGCCTAAAACACAACTTTCGATAAGTAATAACTTTTCTTTTCCTTGTAATTTCAATTTTTCCTCTATTGTTGTGTGAATCTGTTTTTCTTTAAACTTTACTAAAACTTTTAAAACAAAGATATGTGGATTGTGGAATTATTTGAAAACGTGTCACACTATTGCCTGAATCATCCTATGATGCAAACAAAAATCTGCAGAACTTTGGTAATTTTGGACAAGCGCAGCTACAATAATAACACTATTACACCAGTGTAAATACATCTGGCAGCCAATAATTTTGAAGAATGTGAGGCACAAACTTGAACTGCTTACACAGATATTCCCTAAAGACCAGTCTGTTGAACGTTGTTTTCAACTATGTATTTTGAGTAATTTAAAGATTTATTAATTTACCTGCAATATACTCCCTCTGTGTACCTGGTTTCAAGTCATTAGCATCAACCCTTTTACTTAAGTTTAGGACTTTGAGGAGACATGACCTAATCCGTAAGATCTGGGCACAAGACAAAGAGCAAAAATTCCACCACTCAGCAATGCAATGCCAGCTTAGAGCCACCAGTCTACTGAAAAGACATGTCTTATGTAGCATGTCTGGAGGAAAATGCACATAAAAATTAGGAGAATATGCAGACTACTTCAATGTAGTGACCAGTTGGGGATTTGAAGACCATCTACTGAAAATGAATGGCAGGGACACTATGAAGTAAGCCACTGTACAGATTGCTAATAGGAAAATAATAATAAAAATAAATGTAGTAGTAAATGTAGCCACTGTAACATAGTAACACACATTTATAACATTTACATCATACAGGACTCAATCCTGTGTGAAATGAACTGGAACATTTACTCTATTATCAATTAGAGAAGTATAACCATCCAGCAATTTTATGTTTAAACTGCTGAACAATGATCCCATTTATGATTAGTTACATAAAATACTGCCCTGTGGCAGTGAAAAGAATTTTAAGGCAATCACCTTGAAGGGTGAAAGCCATAAAAGCAGAACAACCAGCTGAGTGAAAAAAGGTTAAAATGGTGTCATGTAGCACATTCAAGAATATGTAACACAAGTCTGACAAATTTCACACCTTTATTTATTCTTCCCCAGGGAGCAGACCTCGGTTCCCATGGCTTAACTTCCTGTCTTATGCCCCCCAAAAAAAAATTCAACCTGCCCATTTCCTAAGCTTCAGCCAGAAGGAAGGCCTGAATTCACTTAATGGGTTTCTCTGTGGTTTCCTTTTGCCTTTTTTTTCTCCTGGGTGCCTGATATTGAAAAGTAAGAGCAAGGAAAATCAATCCTGTTTGGGTGCATTGTTGAATAATTCCATTTCCACTGAGGTTTAATCAATGCTGATGTTAAAAAAAGCCCAGAAGAGCCTCATGAAATGCTATATTTAATATAAATTGAAAATGTGATACCTCACTGTACTGTTTTAAACTCAGTCAAGCTAAATTTAAAATGAGGCATAGCTGTGCTTCTCTCATTGTGGATAGCTTTAAGGTTTGATAAATTAACTAAAAAGTGTATTATTGTTTGTATATTGTATTTGGAACTTAATATCAGAAAGTAGCTGTCAATGGTTATAGGAGTCAGAGTCTTCAGCAACAAGAAATAAACTGGCTATGGAAAAAATGCTGATCCTTTGCCGGTAATATAATATAATATAATATAATATAATATAATATAATATAATATAATATAATATAAT
>JANRMT010028174.1:66436146-66526418 GCA_026402145.1 Polypterus bichir lapradei | reverse complement strand
AGATAGATAGATAGATAGATAGATAGATAGATAGATAGATAGATAGAGAAATTTGGCTTTTTACAGAAACTCTAAATAAGTACACAGAGCTTCTGTATTAAAAGCCAGTGCTTGCACAGTGTGTGATAACACGTTTTTATAACTTTAAGATAATGTTGATTTGGTACACTAGCCATCCATCCTGGGAACAAAACGTTACCAGAATTTCCCTTGGCAGAGCCTAAGAAATAATTTTCTTATTGACTGATACAGAATGATAATGAAATCAAAAAGAAAGAATGTGTAATAAAAAGGAAAAGTATTATACAGTAACATCATAACAATAAGTAGAATTTAAGTATATATGGTACAAGAAATAATAATATGCCAGAAGTAAATTACATGAGCACAAAGCTCATTGAGTTTCACAGACCGCAGTGACATGTTTAATATTGGTTTACCTTCATGGCTGCCTGCATGTATGTTTAGGTTTAGTGTCTACCAAGTGCTTGAAGTTGGCAGGAAAGGCTCAGTTCCTCTGGGACCATAAATGAGAATTAAGTGGATTAGAGAAACAATGGATAGATTTGGAAATGTGTTCGAGATCTTAATAAAATTATATCCAAACAAATGCAGTTTATTTTATATAGTAGTAGAGCTGTCAGGGAAGAGGAAAAGAGGAAGGCCTAAGAGAAGGTTCATGGATGTGGTGAGAGAGGACATGCAGATGATGGGTGTAACAGAACAAGATGCAGAGGACAGAAAGTTATGGAAGAAGATGATCCACTATGGCGACCCCTAATGGGAGCAGCGGAAAGAAGAAGAACAAGAAGTAGCAGTAGTAGTATGGTGAAACACCATCATCTCAAGTTACTTTACAAATACAGACACACGTTATAATTATTTACTCTACTGGAGCACAAGTAGTTTAAGTACATTTCTCAGGGTCATATAATGAGTCAGAGGCTGGAAGTTAATTGGCAGCCATGAGGTCTAAAGTTCAGCACCTTAACAACTCCATCATACTTACTACAGGAAACTTTGTGAAACCTCTGATGTCAGATAAGACGACTCATCATAGCCTTTACTGTAAAATGCCCAAGAGGGGATGGTGGCTGGTTGGCCTAGATCTCCAGGACTATGACTGTGTCTGACTTCCTCTTTGGGCTTTGTGCGATATAATTGACCACAGACCCCCCGTGAGGTTTATTTTCTCTGCTGACTGGAGTTATTGTTTTCCTTTCCTTGAGAGCAGGCCATAGTTCACATAGGTGGAGTTGGACATTTAATCTAGGATGGGGTACCAGATGAACCATAAAAAGTCATTTTAGGGTCACAGCTGTACTGCTACATATTTACATAATATCCCGAGTCAAATGCCCTAAATTGTCCATAATAGAAAGTTACAATACAAAGTAAATCTCACATGCATTATCAAATTTAAAACTTGAAATTACAAACAAGTACAGAAGTACCGTTAAGGATATTTACGTGACAGAAATCTTTTATTTTTTAGTTTATTTTCATATTGTAATTGTAATATAATAAACAATTTCAGCATTTTACATGACACATCATTTGGGTTTGTTCAGGGATTGTGTTAACTATTTTGAGAATTGTAATGTTTTTAAATGTTTTATTTACTCCGCCAAATAGACAGGTATCTTGTTTTGTCAATTAAAGTTTTTCCTATAGGGATGTAGGCGATGTATGATGGAGATTTGCTCAGACCATCATGCCACTGTTTGTACAAGTGGCACTTTCAGGAGATGCCACAAACACATGCAAGCTGCCATTTCAATAGCTTGTACTGACTTTTTGAAGATCTGCTTGCTGAAAGGAGCTGTTGTTGAATGTGTAAAAGAAGAAAATATTGTTTACTAAATATACAAGTTGAAATAACCTCTCTAAGTCTAAATTTGAATCAGTAAATTGATTGGTAATTGAAGTTGGGCAGAATGTTCTCTGTCTGTTTAAGGGTAGGTGATGTGCAAGAGAGAGTTTTTTAGGACAGGATGGATTTAATAATCATATTTGTTATATGAACATATTTACATTAGCAGTGGCCTCAAAAAAACTTTTGAGAAAAAAAAACTAAATTTTAATTTATTTTTTGTAATCTACACATGCATTGTATACCTGCATGCCTTTCATATGTCATCCTGTAAAGCAAAGCAAGTGTGAAAAGAGTTCAAGTATTGCAAATTCTACAAAGATATTCTAAAATAGTCTGGACGCATTTGTTGGTACCCCTAGAAAAGGTCATAAATAATTGGATTAGAGTGTTTTCTAAAATAGTTGCTTTCTTTAATTAGTATCACATATGTCTCCAATCATGCAGCGTATTTAAATGTAGAAAACCATTTACTCTGCTGTTTGTTTTCATCATGTGTCCCACACTGAAGAAGGACCAGAGAAAGTTGTCTGAGGATATCAGAAAGAATATTATAGACAAGGGTATTAAAAGCAAAGGCTATAAGGCCATCTCCAAGCAGCTTGATATTCCTGTGTCAACAGTTATAAATGTTATTAAGAGCTTCAAGGCCCATGAGACTGTAGCAAACCTCTCTGGATGCAGACATAAGAGGAAACTCAACCCCAGAATGGCCAGAAGGATAATAAGAATGGTAGATGAAAAACCAAGGACAACTTTAAAGAGATACAAGCTGAACTCCAAGGTCAAGGTACATCAGTGTCTAATTTCACCATCCATTGCCTTTTGAGTGACTGTGGGTTAAATGGAGGAAGAAACAAGAGGACTCCACTTTTGAAAAGAATTTGCTAAAATGCATATTGACAAACCACACTGCTTCTGAGAGAATGTCCTTAAGATATGTTACACGAAACTGGACATTTTTGGCAAGGCACATCAGCTCTATGTATACAGACATAAAAATGAAGCTTTCAAAGAAAACAACACCATACCTTCTGTGAAAACATAGAGGAGGCTCTGTTAAGATTTGGGGCTGCTTTGGTGCACCTAGTATGGGGTGCTTGCGTCTATGCAGGAAACAATGAAATCTCAAGACTATCAAGACATTCTGGAGAGAAAGAGATGTGCTGCCCAGTTCAGAAAGCTCTGTCTCAGTCACAGGCCATGCATCCTCCAACAGGATAATGACCCAAAACACACAGCTACAAGAACCTAAGAATGGCCCAGAGCAAAACATTGGACTGCTCTGAAGTTGCCTTCTGTGAGCCCTGATTTAAATCCTATTGAACATCTTGCACTCTGGAGAAGGTCCCTTCAAACCTGACACAGCTAGAGTAGTTTTCTCAGGAAGAGTTGCCCAAACCTCCAGTTGACAGGTGTAGAAGTCTCATTGAGAACTTCAAGAATTGCTTGTTTGCAGTGATTGCCTCTAAACAATGTGCAACAAAATATTAGGTTAAGGGTCCCACCATTTTTTGTCCATGCCTTTTTGATTTGTGTTATTATTTGAAATGTTCTTTTGATATACAGTAAAACTCTAAAGCATAACCGGATGTTTGTTAAAATATAGCATAAACAATGATGGGTGCCAATTATTTTTTTAAGTTTCAAATTATTTCAGAGACAATTGTGGGTTCTTCTTTTTTCATAGTGTGGTACCAACACATTTGTCCACATCTGTATGTTAATGGATGGAAATTGTTGGTTTCCATTTATGTTAATCATTTTGGAAACTGCTGGCTTTTCCTGTGTTTAAACAAATCTGTGTCTTTATATGTATGCATTATGTACTGTGCTTTATAAAGTTTGCAGTTACATTTATCTGAGAAGTTGTGAGAGTGCTCTGAGCCTGCATTCAGTGAAGAGTGATCTACAAAAATAAACTGAACTTAATGGATCCAGAGAAAAAGCAACAGTTGTCATCAAGAATACCACCCCAGAAACCCCACCCCAAATAAACAAGTTTTGAAGAAAAAACTTGTGGACATGATTGTCTAGATTAAGGACCATTCTGAAAGTGAGACCTGCAAGCAGAATTTAGTAAAGAGTGGTCCGAAGATTTTAAACCTTGATTTCTCTGAGTCTGTGAAATTTCACTTAGAGATGTGGCAATGTATGAGCACAGCAGTTTTGACAGTTCTACCAGAACTGGCTTTTTGACGTTGTGACTGATAAAGCATCAGAAAGAGACTGAGAGAAAAAAACATTTTCGTTTATGACTTAAACAGGGCATGAGGTATCAATCATTATTCTCATCCAGAGACAACACAACACCTGTAGTCATGAATACCCTCACCTACGCAAACTCCAGGCTCAATCTTATGTTTCAAAAAGGACTGCAACTGCAATAGAAGAGAGAAAATTTAAAAGGGCTTTGTTATAAAATCCTGGATTCTGAATCCTTAGTGCTGGAGGATTGCTAAGACTTTGGTTTTCATTCATCCATCAACTCTCATATCCTACATCATGGGTCCCCAACTTTGGTCCTGGAGGGTCCCAGTCGCTGCAGGTTTTCATTCTAACCATTTTCTTAATTAGTGTCCTGTTTTTGATGTTAACAAACTTCTTTTGAATTAATTTTAATTGAATTGTTTTTAAAGATTTGTTCCCCTGAATTTCTTTATGATTCCTCTTAATTACTTTATTTCTTTCCTTAAACGGCACCCAAACAGAAATGAAATGTGAAATGAGTGAGCCAACAGAAGACCAACTAAGTCAGGGCCTCAAACTCCAACCAGTTGCTTAATTAGGCACCAATTCTTGTTGTTAATTAAACCCGTTCTTGAATGGCTTGTTGCTGCTCTCATTATGCAATAGCATACATTTCCAAAATTGTTGATTTTCTCTTTTTTAAGAGCACTGTTAAAATATTTTGGAGACCTGAGCAGATCAACATTCCTGAGACTTTCACCTTTCTTTATTTTCAGATATTGTATGATGGACACAGTTTAATGGTCATGTTTTGGCTCTTTTTGTATTTCATTATTGGTTGGCGGCTAATTAAGGAAAAGGAAACACTTAAGGGGTCTGAGTCTTCAAGAGCAAGTCAATTACAGTTAATTCAAAAGAAGTTAATTAGCAGCAAAAGCAAGTCACTATTTAAGAAAAGGGTTAGAATGAACCAGGACCAGAGTTTGAGACCCCTGTTCTACATTCTCAATTGTAGGGCAGTGGTAAACTGGAGCATATCCCAGCCTCAGTGGCTACAAAATACAAACCATCCATGAATGGGATGCCAGTTCATTGTAAAGGAGATACTCACTCCCAATTAAACAGTTTAAAATCACTGCCATTTAATCTGCCATACATATTTTAGCATGTGGACATAAATTGGAGTACTAGGAGAAGTTCCACACAGACACCAGAAAAACACTGAAACTCCCCACAGATAATTCAGAGTTGTAAGGTGATACCCCACCCTCCCTCCAACTGCAGGTTTTAATTTCAGCCAGTTTATGATCTGGATACAATTTTGCTAATAAAAACATGTCATTTCTTTAAAACATTAATATTTACTTTAATAATGCTAGAATATACGGCATCTCATAAATTACTCATTAAATTTATTTCACTTAGAAAAAAATAACAAAATGTTTTGCGAACCAAATTTCTGTCTAGATGAGGTATTAAAATAGTTACTTCATAATGAACACATCAACACCATATATCAAATTAGCCACTTCACCTTCCAATGATTTGTTACCTTAATCTCCTTATTAGCTGGTGCTCAATGAAGAAAGAAGCAATTATGGAAGCAGAATCTTACCATGAAAGTTAATTAAAACGAAGGGAAAAAATACAAATTTAAAAAGTTATCAAATTTATTTATATTTCCTGAACCTGCATGATTCTCTTCAGGAATTCACAGAGATATAGCCAATTCCAGCAACCTCAGGTGCAAGCCAGGATCGTCTCTGAATATGGCACTTCTCCATTGCTGGACACACTGGTCAATTTAGAGTCACCACTTCACCACAACTGGGTATCTTTAGGTTGAGGGAGGAGAAGGCAGAGAAAAGTCACAATGCTGCCCACTGTAAGCTCTATTTGAATTTTCAGTTTTGATTTACAATGGCATGAAGCTCTTCTGTAAAGAAAGACTGTGACTGTTAACACAGCAAAATAAAACAAACAAACAAAAAACACATAATTATGCTAAATGTACATAAACAATTCAACATATTAATTTAAATGTAAATTAATAGCTTCTTATGCTTTGTCTCCACTTCTCCCAAAGGAGAAATGTAAAAAAACAACAGCCAGGAAGCTAAATGTAGCAAATATAAGAGAATATGACCAGTTGGCAATGTAGCTGTGGCTGTAATATTATTGTATGTTTGACTAATGCTGTTATCCAAGGCAGCTTACGAGTTCAGGATACAGCGTTTCTACTTATTTTTAAGAGCACATAGAAACTAAATAATTTGCTCAAATGGTGAGGCAGAGGTAAGAACAGAACTGACAACCTTGGGGTTTAAGGTCCAGTGCTTCAGGCCCTACTCTACATTGCATTTAATACTTTTTTGACATTGAAAAAGAACTGATATTCTCACTACTGATAATTCCTGATATTGATGGAAAAGAGCTGAGGCAAGGCAGCGACAATCTCTTTCTCCATGGAGAATCGTTCTCTATCTACACAGCGTGGTGTTTAGCACTGCAGAGACATGTTGGGTTCTAATTCCATTTGGGTATGTTTTCCCTGTGTCTATATGGGCTCTCCCTGGATTTCCTCACATATCCAAAAAAATCCTTTTGGTTGTATTACCATCTGTGAACTGGCCGAGAAAATCTGTGACTGTGAGATCAAGTGTAGCCTTGTGCCCTGTTCAGGGCTGCACCTGTTCTGCCTCCATGCAGCCTTGTATTGGAAATAAGCCATCACAGAAAATTAACAAGTCTATGTCCTTGAAGGCACTTCTTTCTACTTGCACTTCACTTTTAGTTTTATTCGTCTTATAGTTTTCTCAGATTAATTCTGCTTCACTGTCTTAATTGCACTGTAAGATACTTTATTAAATCTGAAGCTGTCAGTCCAGCAGTATAAAGTCTGGTAGATAAGTTTATTAACAGACACTGAACTTAAATTACATGTTTATTAAAATGAAAGACAGCACCTTCTGGCGAACTTTCAACCCACCACAGCAAGCATTTGTGACAAACACTGAGTGCTGCTGGGCTCCCAGTGACGTATGTAGATGACTGAAGAATTACAAGTGCCAGACAAAGAAATGTTGGGGCACCAACCTGTTCATCCTGGTTTACTTCTATGTGTCTTAATGAAAAATATAAACGTTCAATGGCACGGAGGCAATAAATTAAACAAAAGAAAATAACCCCAGTTAAGCTTTGCATTTGGTTTTTGCAGTAACACAAAACAGGAGCTCCACTGTATTGTACTCTGCTCACCCCGTGATATAGAGCTGGGGAAACCGGAAGGGGCGGAGTGAGGTGGTACCACACACCTCAGAGGAGCCCTGAGGGTGATCCATAGATGCACATGTGTGACACCAGTTTCGAGAAAAGCAGGTTCACAGATCTGATGCTAATGCGGCATCCTTTTAGGTCCTCCAAGGACAGACAGACAGACAGACAGACAGATAGATAGACAGATAGATAGATAGATAGATAGATAGATAGATAGATAGATAGATAGATAGATTGTCCCATGGGAAAAATGTAGCTTTTACAGAAGCTCAATAAATCTCTCTTTTTAAAATGCTAATGTCTGTCCATCTGTCACACAATTACTCACAAACTAAATGCTTAATTAAATGTGTATGACCTGATATATTCTGGAATTTCAAAATAATTCAGATAATGGAAACCTGGTGAGCAAAAAAGTTTATTGTAATTAAAGAACAGACTTGCAAACCCATGTATTGATAATCCCCCAGGGTATTGTACATGTGTGTTCAAAGTTCATAATCAAGTGTAAGTTCTTATGTTTTTTTCTTAAGTGAAGACCGTACTGTTGTTAATCTATTCTTTTGTAGCATTTAATTTTAGGACCATAGGTCCACAAGTTTCACTAGTATGGAAGTATTATAACTAACAACAAGAAACTTTTTCAAATACACACAATGATTACAAAAAGGAAAAAAAAGATTCTAGCTTGACTAATGATAATAGAGCAGTCACAGTGATGCATTATAAAGGCATACTGCTGTAAGTATGAATTGGTCCAAGTTGACACACTTCTGATGAATAAACATACTCAGTGCTCTTGTGTCAGAGAGAGGATGTTTGGCATTGTTGATAACGACCATCAGTTTCACCTTCATTCTCTCCTTTGCTAATCCTTCCAGTGCATCAAGAGTGTGTTCCATAACTGATTCTGTCTTCATAATTATCTTGTTGATTCAATGGGCCTCTCCATGAAGATGTTATCAGCCCAGCAAATTATAACACAGCCAAAAATAAAATCACACTGGCTATCACAGAGCTATAGAACATGTGAAGAATGTAATTTCCCACATTAAATGATGCAGTTTCCAAAGAAAAAAAGAGTCTGCTCTGCCCTTTCTTATATACATCCCCTGAGTTACTGGATCTGTCCAGTTTCTCATTGATATGGACCCCCAAGTACTTATAGCAGTGTATCACATCTGCATCCACTCCCTGAATAGTGAGCTAGCACAGGGGCTTTTTGGAGTGGAAAAAATCAAAACTTATTTCCTTGGTTTTGTTGATGCTGAGCTACTGACAGTTCTCTTTGTACCAAGAGTGAGTCTCTTCACTCATATTACACATGAAACATCTAGAGCAGTAGTTCCCAGCCATGATTCTGGGGACCTGCTCAAGCTGCATGCTTTAGCTCCAATTAAGCCTGTCAAATATTGCTTTAAAATGAACTACAACAGTAATCAATCCTATTTCTTTGTTTCTGTCTTCCAGGCAATTAAAAAATAATAATAGCATTACTTTATTTCAGCAGAGTATTGAGTATTGCAGTCTCAACCCCAGGGATTCGAATTTCATTTCTGTCCCAGTTATTGTGTGAAGTTGCATCTATTAAGTGGGTTCTGTGGAATCCTCCCAATATCTTGATTATGTACCTGTTGGATTATTTAGAAATTCTAATCTTGTATTTTATGAGTAAGAATGCATGAGTGTGCTGCGCTGGGGTCTTCTTCAAGACTGTGCCTGAACTGGCAAATATAATATAGTGACTGGGTTGTACTGTTGAGTCACCTTTAAGTGTGGATAGGTTTAACTGTTTACAGACACTGTTCTACTCAATTCATTTTGCTTTTGCTCAGTTCAGCTTAATATTCTTCAGTTCAATTCAATTCATTGTCATTATACTTCACAGTATAACTTCTGTTTTATTTCATAGATTAGTCAATCCGCCCGGTCCTTGGTGATTAACTGGAATATGACGCACTTCAGGCTGTTAGTTTTTAATGGTAAACGTTGTTTTTTTATTTATTTATTTTAATTTTAACTTAAACTAACATTATCTTTTCAAAAGCAGGTCAGCAGTTCTTATCGAAGGTGGCGGTGTAGTGAAAAATTCAGATCCCACTGTATGCGTTTACGCTCATTTAGCCCTGCCTGGAATACACAAAAGGGGCTTCTGCTTTTTCTCATTGAAAGGAGGCGTCGCATTTTTTCTTTGGTTGCGATCATGTAAGCCCACTATTAGTCACTTCGTTCACGAAAATATACTGTATTACCAAACAAATACAATAAAAGCAATACAAAACAGATTTATATCAGATTACTCTGAGCAGCTAGGAGTTAAGAACAACATCCTCAACCGTAAACAAGCCTGCGCGTCGCGCAACGGGTTTATTAATATTGTTTAGTAAATCAGTGTAAAAATATGAGATGCATCGTTTTTCACCTGTTTTTGTAACTGGAAAAACGGAAAACACCTCACCAGTCAAATGCACCTTGCAGAATCAGAGGGAGTTTACGTCGCCTCATTTAAATTAGTCGTTAGTCCTATTGGTTAACAGTACCCAACGAACCCGCCCCTTCTTTGTATTTGAACCAATCGGTCCCCACCATTTAACTATTTCGCCTCCCTCGAGAAGGGCTCTGCATTTAGAGAAGAAAGGGATTTTTGGGGGGAGAACAACGATCTACACAAAAGGAAAAAGAGACAAAAAGAGGATAGGCGTTTTTCCCATTTTGCTTTCTTGAGCACCTTTGAAGAAATTGGTTTAACACGTAGCTACGAAGCTTGGGAGGAGCTCAGGTAGCGGATTTTCGTTTCCAGTGTCTGGCAATTTCAAATTTTAAAACTGATAGTGTAAATATGTATTAGTGATCCAGGAATTTAAACGATACGTTGAACTCGTTAATTTTACATTCGTTATTGGCGTATGTTTTGAATATCATCCTAATGTTTTCAGCAAATACATCCTTTGAATTAGTTGCTGTGAAGCATCTGGACACTGTCTTTATTTTTTCATATGTGATGTAAAGCTGCTCGAGACATCCGTTTACTTCAAAAAGAGCCAATAAGTCATTCGTAAAAAAAACACCGTGCTTGGATATATGATCATCCTGTTTGTATCATGAAGTTTTGAAGGAAAAAAATCGTGGAGATGATCGTCTAGGTCAATTTCGGTGCGAGATCTGCAAACATAATCAAGTGGAGAGTGGCCTGAAGTTTTTAAAATCACGATTCCTCACGTAGTGTTTTTTTTTTTTTTTTTTTTTTTTTTTGAGAGGTGACAAGGTATGAGCAAAGCTGCTTCGGCAGTTCTACGGGGATTGGCTAATTGACTCACATCGTGAATGTAAGGAGGTGGAAAGCTACAGAGGAAGAAAGACTTTTCCTCTATGACTTGAACAGCGCCTTGTACCATTGGTTAGCGCACTGTCGGCTCCGGCTGTCTGACATCTCAAGCGGTGGCCAAAAACGCCTAACCCTCTCCCCTAGAGATCAGCACGTGAGATTTCGGGAAAGGCGACGAGACCTCACTTATCATCCGATTAGCCTCAGCTGAAGCATCAGCGGGATAGGAGTTTACACGGAAACGAGTGAGTGGTTTTACAAGCAGATCCGATTCTTAAGAGCTGAATACGAAGGATAACTAAATGGAAAAAGTTTGCTATTTTTTTCAGAGATCTACCCCTACTGATCGCTAGATGTACGCAATTCCCGGGTGCTACTTGTGATCAGACGGGCATCACTAGAACAGGATCGGCAGAAATGCTTGGAGATCTCTGAGGCTGTCTTCTTTTTTTTGGTTCGATTTCATAGTTTTTATTTCAAAAAGAAGCACAAGTTCAAGAAGGGTGATTAAAATCTATATAGTTTTGACATCGCTTTTGAGTGGTTGAACGCCGCTCGGGATTCGCCAGTAACAACTGATCGCTTTTGTGCGAGACAAGGGCGCACATAGAGGAGCGTATTTTGTCCTCCGCTACCAAGAAACATCATCGGAGAAAAATGAGCGTCTCACTTTTGATCCTGGCTCTGCTTTTACTTGGTAAGTTTGATTACCTTCCAGCGTCTTCATGGTCTATTTTCTGCTACATTGGCAAAAAATCAGCCTCTTACAATCGGCGAAGGTTTAGAGATCCTCGGCGTCCACCTGCATGACAGCAGGCAGTGACGATATTCACCTAGAGTTCCGTATCTTGTGACAAATGGTGCGCTCTTTATTTGTGTGTTTATTTTATTATGGTGAATGCAAACTGATGTAACCAAAGGAAAGATAGTAGTATTGTTCTTTACAAGTAGTACATTTTTAAAGAAAAAAGGCAGGGCAGGGCTGACCACACCCTTCACTGGTGCTCTCGTACACGGTGCCTTCTGATCGGACTGCCTGTTTAGCGACAGTAGATGAACGGCTAGCGGTTTTCCCGACGCGGTGTGTGCGGACAGTAAATAACAATTGATCGACAAATAATATGATATTAGCCGGCAATGCTTGTTGGAGGGAGAAAAAGGAAAGAGAGCCGGAATTACATAACCACCTACCGTTATTGGGATTGATGGGTTGCATCTGTACGATTTCGAAACTAAATAGAATCATTTTTTAATATTAGCGCCTGCATTGTTCAGAATAATCCAAACAGTACCACCGTATTTTACCGGATGTCCCATAAAGGTGTGCTGATCACTTTACTAAAAAGTTTCGAGGGCAAATCATTTAACGAAGCGAGGCGTCTTTATTTTATAAAGCATCTTCCAGTGGGTTAACAGGTATATAAACGGAGGCAGACGGTAGAAGTTGTAAATGGAGAAGACTGCGGCTCAGTCTTACTGTGCACAGGAACTTTAACGACAAGGTGCTTTTTGTTTTTATAATCGAGGACCGCATAAATTAAGCAAACATATACAATCCGTTTTTTTTTTTAAATCCTGTCATTGTGAGAAAGGGACGGGGGATTCATTTGTGATCGGATTATCGTGACCCCAGTCTAAGGCTGCAGAGGTGATAAAGACATTTAGAGATGTTGTTCCTTAAAGTGAAGACAGGTATGAAAGTGTATTGCCAAATCGCAGAGCCTGACTTCTTTTTTTTCATTTAAAGGAGCGAGTACAATTTATAGAAAAGAGGAAAATGGGTTCTTCATTTTCTGTTCCAGTGTGACATTTCAGATCATTTCATGTAGTGTCTTTCAAAAAAGAGCACTGTCAAATTTATATATAAAAAAGTTAAGGCTTTTACAGTCTGTGACCTTGTGATATACTTGAAGCTTTTGAAGACTGAGGTGTTGGAAAAACCAAGACATAAAGCAAAGCAAAGTAACAATGAAATGAGAAGCTGAGTCTGTAAATGTCTAGACATCAAGCAGGAGTATAAAACATTTGACTGAATGCATGTGGTCAACCGAAAGAAAAGAATAACAGAGCACAGGGTGGGAGTTTGTTAAACAGAAAGATAAAACGGTGGAATAGTGGCGACCCCAGAAACCTGGGTTCAAATCCCAGTCATTGCACTGTTCGTGCTGTTTTGTTTTTTTTAATTGGCTGCTCCGGTAATTTTTTCAGAGATATAAACATTAGGTTGATTGGTGACTCAAAACCAGCCTGGCATGAGTGTCGGTCTGTGCCTGATGTGTCTGTCCTCCTGTGATGACCTGGCACCCTGATGAGTGCAAAGTCCTGCCTTGTGCCCAGAGCTGACGAAGTAGGCCTTATCTCCCAAAGTCCCCGAATTGGATTAAGAGCATTCAGTCAATAAAGAGATGAATGTAAAATAAATACAGTTGTCCCTTTATTATTCAGTTAGAGCCAAAGGGAAATATGGGACTAGCAAATTAGCAATGAGAAAAGAGGAGTACTGTATTTAGAAATGGCTTTTCTTCAAAAACAATGTGTTGAAGTACTTTAGGAACTTGATTTAAAGATACTATATTAATATTTTAGAGCATCATGAAAGATGAGATCTGTTTGGCCTCAAATCCTAGCCCCCTTTAGGAGACTATGCATTATTTTTAATAAATGCAACCTAAGCAAAGAAAAAAGATCAATAAGAATGGGTCATCCTCAAATTGTAATCTGATCACTTTATGTAATTGAATAGTAAATTAAAAATACTTGCGCTCTAGTGTAATAGAATTCCTTGCTGCATAGTGGATAACTTTGAACTCCCAAAGAAACATTCATTACAAAGGTGGAATTAATTTTAAGAATTTTCATTTATTTAGTAAGCTCTATTATCCAGACACCTTTTAAATGTCATGGGTGCTTGTATAGAAAAGCCTATCCAAGTCCTTAAACAAGTGGTTGATGGGAAATGTTAACCAAGGCTTTCAGGTATATGGTTGGGTTCGGGGTGGCTGTCCGGGCCATGTAAAGCTCTGTCACTGTGTAAGTCAGAAAAAGCATATACATGATTTGAATTTTTCAGTTTAAAAAATAAAAGTGTACACCAGGCTGTCCATGTCAGGATCCCCATTCTCTCTCCAAGAGGTTTTAAACGGCTGTGGGTTTTCATTCGAATTAATGTCTTCTTTGAACCTTTGCACTTCAAATGGATTCAGTGGCTGAGGACAATCACTGGATGGGTGGAGCATTGTCGCTTGAATATGGTGGTGTTTTAACTCTGATTTTGAATGTTGTACCAGTTAGTTTTGCCAGTAGTAGCCCTCCCAAAGCAGGCACAGTTATTTACTGAGATTTGTTATTAAGACATTAACTGACAAAGCTTCGTTTAAGAAGTGGCTCACAATATACTCTGTATATGCTTGTGTGTATATAAATAATATATGTATGTGGTATGGTGTTGTTTTTTAATGATTTTTATGATTGGTGCTGCATGAGCAGCCTTCACCAGTCAGGTTAGACAAGTTGCCTGAAGGTGAAATGGAAGGATTTGTTTTATAGTTATCTTGTAATTGCTGGTGTAAAACATGGTAAAGGGTCACTTGGGATACTGGAGTAGTCCATTAAGATGTACATGCTTCAGTACGTCAGGATGCAGAAGTGACAACCCTATGTGGATGTGGAGACTTGTTAGTGGTCTGGAGGATAAGGATTTGGACTACAAGCCATACAGTGTCTGACTCTGGCATTAACTTGCTCGGTCACCCCCAGGGCAGTCCCTTAACTTGCTTGTGTTTCAGTTTTAAAACTATTTGCAAACACTTTTGCGCTTGTAAATTGCCTTCAGATTATGGTCAGTGAAGAGAGAGGGCTTCTGTACAGTAATTTACTTTTTTAGTTTGCTTTAAAACGGCTCTGTACATCTCAGTTTGGAACAGTATCCTCTAATTCTGCTTAATATTTTGAAGTCGTTCTCACCTGTTCAGCCTTTACGTGACAGCTGCTTTCATGTTGTTGAGATGATTTTAATTTTTTTTTGTTCTTTAGTTTGTAATCTATTCATATAACAGTCTCATTCAGTTTACTATTATGAATGTCTTGAGCCTATCCCAGCAGCACTGGGGGGTGCACAATAGAAATGGGAACTGACCCTGGACGCTACACCAGCTTTGTTTTAAGGGCCATTGTTGGTTAAGTTGGCAGGATTCAAACTCCGGGTGCTGGATCTGTGTGGCAGCAGTTTTATCAGCTGTGCCATTACTGCTCTCTATTCATATAATTTTATTTTATTTTTTTTTGACAGTGGCAGAAAAGCTGCTGTGCCTGTTAGATTTTGGAGTGTGGTATTTATGGACATTTGTCCCTTTTGCCAATTGCTAAAATCCAAGAAGTGTAATTTTCTGAGTTACTACTGCCAATGACTTACTTGTGCACTAAGCTGCCAGTTTTAGGTACACCTATCTAGCTGTGTGCTGTGCCTCCTTTAGCCTTGAGCATAACATGAATTCGTCTGAGCAGGCATCAGTTGTTGGAAATGTTATTCAGAAATCTCGTGGTAATAATTATGTGGTTGGATGGCTACACAGTCTTGCTGCAAACAGCCTTTTCCACCTCATCTCAGGATGCTGGATAGGGTTGCGATCCAGAGACTGTAAGCAGATAAAGGAATGAAAACCTGATGTCATGTTTCCTGAACCATATAGGACGATACATTCCTTTTAACATCATGCTAGTAGTGTCCATCTAAATTAAGTGTGGATAAAATGTAGGTGTGAAGGCATCGGTTGAGTCCGTAGTGGCTGTCAGATGTTCCTTGTCATTTTTTTCAATTGGTTTCAAGTACTTTTAATATATTCCAGTAAAACAATGCTTGCACAATCACACTACCACCACCAAACTGAATGGTTGACGGCAAAGAGGAAGACTCCATGGGCTCAGGTTGCTTCTACCAAATTCTGATCCTTCCATCAGCATGACGCAAAAGAAATCTGGATTTGCCCGGCCAAGCAACTTTTCTCCAGTTTTGATGCTTCTGTGGGAGATGGTGCTTGCTTTTATTTTTTTATTTTTTTTTCCCTGTTTATCGCTGGCAAAGTTGATACCCATCATGGTGTTTGACTACTGTAGTGCATTTGAGGCCACATCCGGTACACAACAATATCGAATTTAGATGCAATTTTACTTGGATGTTGCTCATCTGATTCTTGTACAATTCTTGCTTTTTTCGTTTGACCCCTGATTGCCTGTTGCTTTTTGTTTTTGCACCATTTTCAGTCAAACCATTGAAGCAGTTGTGTGTGAAAGCCCATGACAACATCATTTGGAAGAGGCAAAAACTGACTCGGGAATACTCGTGTCACATTCAGAGTTGCTAAGAGCTCTGGTTTTTCCTGTTCCAGATCTCCGTTGAACAGTCGCTGATGCTAGAAATACATGTCAGCTTGATCTATACCACACACCTCCATGACATGACGTGTTGGAATGTGGAATTTGTGTGACCGTGGGGGTGGTGTACCTAATAACTGACAACTTCATGTACAGTATCTTAAATGCCTTCACATATATTTTATAATTATTATGCTTCCCCTTAACCTTTTTACCATGATTTGTGTGTGCTGTGAATAGTAATGCTTGCTTTTGTTGCTTTTTAAATCCCATTCAACCAGAGCTTCAGTAAAATGCGTGAGTGACATTTTTTTGTTTTTAATTAATTTTCTCTTGTCTATTAACTTAAGTTTTGAGAGGACTATGAATCATCAATGTGGGTTGCAAGTTCTTGAGTTTCCCATTGTGTTTTCAGCCTTTAAATAGCAGCTGCACTGAACAAATGTACAGCAGCTTCTCTTAGCCGCTTTGATTTATGGGGCTCGGCTTCTGTGACACAGGCTTGCCAGGTGATTAGCGTGAGGCATTTGGTCAAAAGGTTAAAATGTTTTAATTTCTATGTATGCTCCTGTCAATTTTGGGTAGAAAAATTACATGACACCTCAAAGATCAATGTATCCTGTAACAGTAGGTCTACTATTCACACCTGTTTTGTTTATATATAAAAAAAAAAAAAAACTAATCCAAAAAAGCTTCTGCACAGAACAGGCTTTAATTTCATTTAATTAACGTTGATGTTGGCAGCGTGATGGTACGTGGGATGCTTTGTCACTTCTCCCTGCATGTCTTGATTTTGGTGGGGGTGGCTCTTATATACAGTGTTTTTGCTTTTCCCCCTGCTGCCCATTGCCTTGCTCTTGTTTTAATTGGTGCTGATAAATTATTTACGTTGTTTGTTTAGCTGGCATTTCAATCCACATTGACTTGTAAAACACAAATGCATGAAGACAAATCTGAGCATAAGTGTGGCATTGAAATATTTACAGGAGGGCAAAACAGCTAGCAACATCTCAACTAGCTATCTATTCTGAGTCTGCAGGGACTTGGTGAGCAGTGAGCATATGGACGGACATTCCACACAAGGTAGGAACCAGCCTTAAATGAGATGTATTTGGACAGTCCCAATGCATAACGACATGACCAGCTCCTTTATCTACCCATCAATCCATCCAGACCATAATCCGATTCCATTTTAGATGTACAGAACTGTAACCTTTCCCAGCAGTTTGAGGCACTGGGCAAGAATCATTCCTTTAATGTGATGTCAGTCCATTACTGGTCACTCTTGCCCACAGGCCTACATTTCATCCCACTAGTCCAGTTTATCTATCCTTATGCACATACGGTTTTTGGGTTGTAAGGGATGAAAGCCTATCCTGTGACTGTCCAACAGAAGGTGGGAAACAAACCTAGAAGGAATGTCAGTCCATCAGGAGGCAGTCTTGCATGTAGACACCCACTCACGTTTTTCTCCAGTTGATTCACTTTACTAATTTTATAACCAACCTCAATTCAATTTTAAGGTTGTTGTCAGATGAAGCCTGTTTCCAGGAGCACCGACAGGAGCCAGCTTTGCTTTAGGCTGCAGTGTTAGATGGTTAACATCACACCGCAGTCACATACCCTTTATTCATGTAAAGTCCAGCTTACCCAAGGTTGTGTTGTGTGTTTTTAATTAACAATGAAACCGAGTATCCTGCATTACTAATGCACTAGCAATGGCAACATTCACTTTGGGGTGAAGAAAGGAGGGATGTGAAGAATACATGCTGAACACTACAAAATCAAACAACTGATAGGCACCACATCACTGGCACCACCTGGGTGGACTAAATTTTCAAAAATTTCATTGGATAGCATTCTTGAGACTCCTGATTGGTCAGTTAATTCCCTTAGCCTCAGTTACAGTACATGGGGTAGGGATACTGTCCAGTTGGTGACATTAGGATTGAAATAATGAACAGGATTGGCATTGAAAGACACTATTTCAAAGCCAAACTGAACTGCATTTTGGACTCCTTCCAGTTTTAAAAGAAGCTGTTTGTTGGCATTACTTCATAAAGGCAGCCGATTTATTCTCAAACTAGCCTACCTAACTTGTCCGCTGACACTGTTAGTTCTGTATTACTGTTGGTATTTTTTACTTTTCATTCATTTGTTCATTCATCCATTCATTATTTGAGTAAGATAAATGTCTGTTGGCACAGCCCTTCTTTTGTTCACTCACACTGCATGTCTTTTGCATGCGGGAAACAATTGTGTGGACAAAGGGAGAACATATAGACTCCACAAAGAACCAAACTTCAGTCTGTGCCTCTATTTGACAGCAGCTCAAACCACTGTGCCACCACACTGCCCCTCCATGCAAAAAAATGCATTAAATTAACACATTCTGAAAAATATTTGAAAGAAACTACCTAATTGTAGGTTAAGGAAATGAGACTTGTAATCCCAGAAGCCACATATAGTGAGTAATGATAGCAGCCCTATCTGGTTAAATAAGAAAAATGCAAAGACTTCGATCTTCATCCTGTTTTCAAATACTAAAAAGGATGTGGCAGTTCTAATCATAATGGCATGACAGCTCAATAAGTTGAGGACAGAATGTCTTGTCAAAAGTGCAAGCTATGCATACATTGCCTGCTAGTACATATGACAGAATGGTGGCTTGAGGGTACAGTGTCAGATCTATGGGTGGCCCATTAGTTCAAAAAGGTGTTTTTAATGACTTGCATTACAGGTGGCCTTTAGAGAGAGAGAGAGAGAGAGAGATCAGGAGGGGTGTGTAATTTGTGAAGTTGACAAACAGTTGTAAACCAGGTGGGTGTGTGTCTGTGAGTGGAAAGTTTCCCATCAGGGGTTATTTTGGGACTTGCATCTGTTGCTGCCTGTTGAATCTCCAGCATTCTGGTTGCTACAAGTCTAACAGGGTTAAAAGACTGATGAATCCTCTTTAATAAAACCCCTGTGTACATCCAGGTGTCCGTGTGTGTGTCTTCTGGTGAAATGTGCATGCGCGGGGCCAAACCGCTCATCGCACCGTGGACGCACACACACTGTAAGCTGGGCACACAGTGAATGGCCTAGCCGCAGCCGCGCATGATGAGCAAATAAAGGATATCATTTGCTGGGGAGAGTGCTGATTGGGTAGTCGTGACCACACACATAAAATCCATTGCTGGGGAGATGCCACACATACAATAATCAGCTGCACGCCACCACAGATTAAAATACTTGCTGGGGAACTGCATAGTACTTGCTGGGGAGACGCCACAGGCACGATTATCAGCTGCATGCCACACATTACATAAGTTGCTGGGGACACTCTGCTGATTGCCCACTGTTGTGACAGAATATTACAGACATTCAAGCCAGTATTACTGTCAGAGAAAATTACAAGCATTTTACGGAAATACAAACCAGTATTACTGTGGGAGAAAATTAAAGGCACAATACAGTGATGCATATTACAGCCACATACAGTACAGGCCAAAAGTTTGGACACACCTCCTCATTCAATGTGTTTTCTTTATTTTCATGGCCATTTACAGCACTCCATCACTCTCCTTCTTGGTCAAATAGCCCTTACACAGCCTGGAGGTGTGTTTGGGGTCATTGTCCTGTTGAAAAATAAATGATCGTCCAACTAACCTGACTTCTGCACAACACAACTGCTGGTCCCAACCCCATTGATAAAGCAAGAAATTCCACTAAATAGCCCTGATAAGGCACACCTGTGAAGTGAAAACCATTTCAGGTGACTACCTGTTGAAGCTCATCGAGAGAATGCCAAGAGTGTGCAAAGCAGTAATCAGAGCAAAGGGTGGCTATTTTGAAGAAACTAGAATATAAAACATGTTTTCAGTTATTTCACCTTTTTTTGTTAAGTACATAACTCCACATGTGTTCATTCATAGTTTTGATGCCTTCAGTCATGAAAATAAAGAAAACACATTGAATGAGGAGGTGTGTCCAAACTTTTGACCTGTACTGTACAAGCCAGTATTACTGTAAGAGAAAATATTACAGACGTATCTACTAACAACATGTCACCCAAAAAAAAAAAAAGGACACGTCAAGTAGGACAAAAGACACAGACAATCAAATCCTATATAAGCAACATCTTCTGGAAGAACGGTCAGCTCAACAAGTAAACATCAACAAAAGAAAGGCTGAAAGACAAAGAAAAATACGAGCAAATAGATCGATTGAAGAAAAAGAAAATCACCGTCAGAAAAACGCTAAAAGAGAAAGACTCAGAACAGCAAACCTCAGAAAAAGTTGGCATTTACTTGCCAGAACCAGTAATTAGCCACGGTCAGTTATATGTTTATATTTTGCATTATCAAGAGTTAGAAGTTTTCCTCATGTTGTTGTCAAGGTTGTAGATGGTCCTGAACAATGCAAACTGTTACCAAACTCAGACAGAATATTTACAAGAAATGTTGTCTATAATGAAATTTTATAGAAACATTTCATGAGGTAAAATAATAAATTTTTTCCTAAATATCTTCATCAGATATTGTGTATTACAGATTGTTACAAAGTTTTACACTAAGGCAATATTAATTATACTTACTGTATTGTCATATACGTTTCTATTTTATTTTTATTATTATTTTACTTTAGGCTTCTTGCAAAAATATTTGACAAAAAAAATTAAGACAACAAACAGAATGAGGTCAAGGTCCCTTGCCATTTAATATAGACTGTTCCTACTAATGTTTATGCACTACTGTTCTAGCGCCCGTTATTGTAACGGGCTTAATGTCTAGTAGTATATACTACATGCCACAAAGTTCTCAGACCTACTTAATCCAGTTCAGGGAGGTGAGCTGTCAAGGCCAGTCTTGCCAGCACTGGACACAGGGCAGGAAAGCAATCTGGACTGCGCACCTGTTCATTATGTGCACCATCATGGAAAATATAAGGAGCTTAAGAAATTCAACAAACGAGAGGAGACCATTCAGTCCATCAAGCTCATTTGTTTAGCTAGTAGCTAAGCTGTCCCAATATGTCATCCAGATACTTCTCAAAGGTTGTCAAGGTTTCTGTTTCAGCTACATTTCACAGTAGTTTGCTCCAGATTTCCATAACTCTTTGTGAAAAGACGTGCTTCCTGTCTTCAGTCCTAAATGCTCTTTATCTTAATTTCCACTGGTGCTCTTGAGCATGTGATACAAAATTAAACTGAAAGAATTCTGCTGAATCTGTTTTATGAAGGCCTGTAAGTATTTTGAAGACCTGAATTAGACACCCCACACAGTCTCCCCTGCTTAAGATTAAACTGATTTAATCCTCTGAGTCTGTCGGAGTAGGACATGTCCTTAAGTCCTGAGAGGCACTTGGTGGTTGTTCTCTGCATAGCTTCAAGTGCTACTATGTCTGTCTTGTAGTGTGGTGAGTAGAACTGCAAATTATACCAAAGATGTGGTTTCACTAGTGTGTTGAAGCCATGGGGCCTTTTTGGAGCTAATTAACTTGACATACATGTTTTTGGGGACATATAATAAAGACTGAGGAGCCCCTCACGTGCACACACACACACACACAAGCTCACACAGACAGAATGTACAAACTCCATAAGGACAGAAGCTATTTGAACCCAGTATATTGGATATATTGTACAGCATTGCTGCCCTGAATAAAATACAATAAGTTAATTTTTAGTCTTTATTTTACATTGACCAATCTGTGTTTAACTTTGTTATTCCAAGGTCACAAAGGGCTTGTGAGAGACATCTGTCTGTGCAAGGAGGTGTATTTTCAGCAAGATCAGGCATATTACTTTCCTGTGAATGTAAATAACATTTTAAATGATGTTTACCCTATTTTAATTTGCTTTTTAGTTGATTTGGTTGCATGGTTTACCAATTGAAGTTATTCAATTAAGCTTGAACTGTAGTTTGTCCACCTTGGCTTTTTGAATCTTGGTTAGTAGACAGACTGGCTAAATAATGAAATAACTGCATTTTAAAATGTTTTCTTCTGTTTTGTCATCTGTAAGAGAATAGAAAGACTAAGCATACAATGGGATATCAGTGCCAATCAGAACGTCATGCAAAGAAGACCATTTACACACTGACATGTTTCTTTATTCTACTTGAAACAGACATTGACCTTGGATTTCAGGAGAGTCTGGCTTTTTTTATCAGTTATTCTTCCTATCTAAATCTCTGTGTATCTACCTGCCCCCAATATTTTTAAACAAAACCTCAATGTTTATCACTGCTATTGTTTAAAAAAAAAAATCAGGCTTTAAAATACTCTTTAATAACCAACTTATTGTAGTACTGAGATCAAGGAACGGAATGGTAGAACTCAACCAGGCAGCATTTAGGTGTAAGGCAGGAATTGTGCACAGTGCAAGTCCAATGCTGGGCACTTTCATTCATATTCACTACTGGTGAAAAGTTTTAGAAAGCCTCAATTTTTTTTCCCCCAGTTCTTTAGATTGAATCAGTTGAAATGCAATGGATGACCTAAAATGGTGAAAAGGCAATTATTTAAATTTAAATGGGGGGGGGGGGGGGCGGCAACAAAACAAAAAAATATTACAAATGGGCCTTCTTTAGGGAACAACTAATAGGCTACAACCTACAGATGTTCTGCAGCAATTAAAATAAATTAAGTCTTGCAGATTGAAGTAAACCATTTACAAAGGGGTCCCAACTTCTGTTTGATATTTATGTATAACCCCTCTTCTGTCTTAAAGCAGAGTTGGAACAAAACTGTGTTACTACACCCTCTGAAGTGCTACTATATTCCACTGTTGAAAGTTATAAATTCCAGTGATAATGACAAGAAAATGGCAATTAACAAATGAAATGAGACAACACATCATTACCCTTCGAATTGTAGGTCTTTCATTTAGAGAAATTGCAACAACAAACAAAGTGTCCGTGAGTCCAGTGGTGTCCTGCACAATCCAAAGGCAATTGGAAACTGAAAAACTCTGATGGGAAGAGATCTGGCAGACCCAAACTCACAACCCAATCAGAAGACAACTTTCTGAGGGTCATCAGATTGTGTGATAGGCACCTCAGAGCACAGTGGTTGACAAAAGCAAGTCTCAGTTTGTACTGTGAAGAGGAGACTTTGTGCTCCAGGTTTTACAGGGTGAGTGGCAGTAAGAAAGCCATTCCTTAAAGGACAAAATAGGGCCTTGAAATACCGGCAGTGGACTACTGCAGACTGAAAGAAAGCCTTATGGACCAATGAATCAAAATTTGAAATGTTCGGTTGATCAGGCAGGGTGTTTGTACGCCATCGAGTTGGTGAAAGGATGGTTCCTCAGTGTGTGACACCAACTATCAAACATGGAGGAGGAAGTGTGATGGTCTGGGGTTCTTTTACTGGAGACAGAGTTCATGACTTGTACAAAATGACTAGCATTCTAAATCAAAATGGTTCCCACAGTTCGGCTGTTATATCGACTAAAGGTGGCTACTTTGATGAATCAAAAATTTGAATAAAATTTTGTATAGTTAATGATTCCTTTATTTATTTATTTATTTTTTTATTTACCATTGTTTATTAGTTCTATGCCTCATTTTCACAAGACATTAAGTCATTAAATTGTGCGTTCGAAAATGTTTGACCTGTAGTGTATCCAGGCTTGATCATGCTGATCCGGTTTGGAGTAACCTGTAAACTTCTTTTGTATGTGATGTGGGAGTAAAAAAAAATGATTTTGTTTTCTGAAATGGCTTAATACAAGTTTTAGGGTTGCATAGTGATCCATTCTCCTGGATCTGTGATGGCACTGTACTAATTACTAACAGTACTAATTACAGCTCCACCGTACCACCCTAATACTTTAGTTTTGTGATTTGTTTCTCTTGCCTGGCATCTACTTGCATCATAACAAAACCTATTGAGTAAGAACCTTTTTACTGTCCTTAAATAAATCTGAATGCTTTAATTTCCAGCCCAAGTTAAACATGCAGTTTGTTTTTTGTAGAGAATAAGGTATTCCTAATCTGTGAGCAGAGTTAGCCAGCAAATAAAGGACGCTGCAGCACTCTTGTTTATGGCAGCCTTTACTGTACCATTTAATTTCTGCACTTCCCACGGATGTTCCTGTTAGTCATGTCCTTGAGATCTGATAGCCTTAATACTGTCATTGTACTTCCTGTATCCACTTGACTAAGTGGCTTTTTCCATAGATTTTTCTCGTACGTTTAGACAACTGTCACTCAAATCCATGTGTGAAAATCGCAGATGTCTATACAGGTTTTCAAGGTCTTTATTAATGGGAGATTATTTTGAAGAAGGCCCCTCAAAGAGATGATGCCTGTTATGACCTTAGGGTTAATAAAATGGGAGTGCACACAGTTTCGTCATCATTCATTCATTCATTTGCTGATTTTATGATTTATTAAATATATTATGGAACCAGAACCTCTGCAGTTAGTGAAAAAGACCTTGCCCAATTTCCATCAACATGTTTTAAAATAAGCCAAGCTTGCTTCTAATATTTAATCAAGCTATGTCAAGAATATAATGAAGAAATGCACTAAACCAACACAAACCTGTGGAAAATATGTAAATTCCACACAAAAATAAAATTAATTTGGTAAAGATTCAATCATTTTTGAAGATTATTGTAAGGCACAACATTTGTTGTATACAGTGCATCCAGAAAGTATTCACAGCGCATCACTTTTTCCACATTTTGTTATGTTACAGCCTTATTCCAAAATGGATTAAATTAATTTTTTTCCTCAGAATTCTAAACACAACACCCCATAATGACAACGTGAAAAAAGTTTACTTGAGGTTTTTGCAAATTTATTAAAAATAAAAAAACTGAGAAATCACATGTACATAAGTATTCACAGCCTTTGCCATGAAGCTCAAAATTGAGCTCAGGTGCATCCTGTTTCCCCTGATCATCCTTGAGATGTTTCTGCAGCTTAATTGGAGTCCACCTGTGGTGAATTCAGTTGATTGGACATGATTTGGAAAGGCACACACCTGTCTATATAAGGTCCCACAGTTGACCATTCATGTCAGAGCACAAACCAAGCATGAAGTCAAAGGAATTGTCTGTAGACCTCTGAGACAGGATTGTCTCAAGGCACAAATCTGGGGAAGGTTAAAGAAAATTTTCTGCTGCTTTGAAGGTCCCAATGAGCACAGTGGCCTCCATCATCCGTAAGTGGAAGGAGTTCGAAACCACCAGGACTCTTCCTAGAGCTAGCCAGCCATCTAAACTGAGCGATCGGGGGAGAAGGGCCTTAGACAGGGAGGTGACCAAGAACCCGATGGTCACTCTGTCAGAGCTCCAGAGGTCCTCTGTGGAGAGAGGAGAACCTTCCAGAAGGACAACCATCTCTGCAGCAATCCACCAATCAGGCCTGTATGGTAGAGTGGCCAGACGGAAGCCACTCCTTAGTAAAAGGCACATGGCAGCCTGCCTGGAGTTTACCAAAAGGAACCTGAAGGACTCTCAGACCATGAGAAAGAAAATTCTCTGGTCTGATGAGACAAAGATTGAATTCTTTGGTGTGAATGCCAGGCGTCACGTTTGGAGGAAACCAGGCACCATCCCTACAGTGAAGCATGGTGGTGGCAGCATCATGCTATGGGGATGTTTTTCAGCGGCAGAAACTGGGAGACTAGTCAGGATAAAGGGAAAGATGACTGCAGCAATGTACAGAGACATCCTGGATGAAAACCTGCTCTAGAGCACTCTTGACCTCAGACTGGGGCGATGGTTCATCTTTCAGCAGGACAACGACCTTAAGCACACAGCCAAGATATCAAAGTGGCTTCAGGACAACTCCTGTGAATGTCCTTGAGTGGCCCAGCCAGAGCCCAGACTTGAATCTGATTGAACATCTCTGGAGAGATCTTAAAATGGCTGTGCACCGACGCTTCCCATCCAACCTGCTGGAGCTTGAGAGGTGCTGCAAAGAGGAATGGGCGAAACTGGCCAAGGATAGGTGTGCCAAGCTTGTGGCATCATATTCAAAAAGACTTGAGGCTGTAATTGCTGCCAAAGGTGCATCGACAAAGTATTCAGCAAAGGCTGTGAATACTTATGTACATGTGATTTCTCAGTTTTTTTATTTTTAATAAATTTGCAAAAACCTCAAACTTTTTTCATGTTGTCATTATGGGGTGTTGTGTGTAGAATTCTAAGGAAAAAATGAATTTAATCCATTTTGGAATAAGGCTGTAACATAACAAAATGTGGAAAAAGGGATGCGCTGTGAATACTTTCCGGATGCACTGTATGAGAAAAAGGATGTGTTAATTGCGTGCTTATAATGCTTTGTGAGTACGACCTGTGACTTCTGATTTTACACTGATTTGTGTTAAGTATGTCTGTATAATCCACCCATCAGTTCTCTGTACCCACTTCAAGGACACTGTTGGAAAGATGTTAAGGGCAGATTTTGTACACATTTTATAGTCTTTCTTCATGTAAAGAACCACAGACATGGAATACATTGTTATCAAGTAGTGTGGTAGAGAGTTGGACTTTAAGAATATTCAGATCTCCACTCGATGTTGTTTTGGACAGTTTACTTGAATAGGATGGAAAAGCTGGCTGGGCTGAATGGCCTGTTCTCCTCACAATTCTACTAATGTTAATAATGATAGCTGTTTTGTAGGTGGTGCAGCTTCCTAAAACACAATACTGATCTTGTGTTTAGATATTTAACTTCTAAATGAAATTTAAGTTATGTTTTCTGAACAGTATGTATAGTAGTCTTTAGTAAAATGTGTAAAGTGGAGAAAAAGCTTGCAATAAAAATGAAATTAATCTCTGTTTCGGTCAGGTAAAGAACTTTAGTATCTGTCGAGTTTGTCTGACGTTCTTAATGGCGAGTTAATCTGGCATTTTGGATGTAGCATGAAATTGCACGTTTGCCTGAAGATTTTTGTAATAAAAATGTATTATTTATTTAGTACTGATCAAACCACTGCATACTCATATTGCTCAGTTTTCTAACTGAAAATGCAGAGTGTGGAGCTAAATTATGAAAGTGCTCTTCATTTTTGGCTAAACTGAAAGTTTTGGTCAATTTTTATTAAGTGGGATTGGGGGTCCGTTTATCCTATCAACAACAACAAATCTACCCCTCAACCTCAAGTGTGTCCTTGCATAAAATAGCAGTTTGTACACCATGCTGAGAATTTACTTCTGTAGCAGTTTTTTTTCATTTGCAGTCATAATTGTGAAATCTATCCATTATCCAACCCGCTATATCCTAACTACAGGGTCACGGGGGTCTGCTGGAGCCAATCCCAGCCAACACAGGGAGCAAGGCAGGAAACTAACCCCGGGCAGGGCGCCGGCCCACCACAGATAATTGTGAAATGCCTTACAAAAATCCTGGTGCCATTTAAGTATAATAACCCTTCTATTTGCAGCTTCAGATTCTACAGTCCAGCTGAGCCCTGATATGTAAAGAACCACCGAGGATGGATTTTTGGTTGTCACGGTTCTATAACAGCCATCCTGCATATGTGAACAATACATAAGGGAGACTCTCTAACTTGCTGATTTCCATTATGGTCATCCATCTATTTTGTAATGACTTCTCATATTTATTTTTAGGTCTGCTATACACATTGAATAGGGAGTGTGTCCCTTTATCGCTCCTTGCTTCCTTTTAAATAACCTTGCATACTTCTCCACTTTTGCAATTTCCTTTTGTGACCTCTTGATTCCTCCCCTACATGAGATGCAAAATTTTTACTGTGATAACCGTTCATTAATTATATCCACAGTTTGTGTGTTTTCCTTTATTTTTGTTTTTTTGATCATTATTATTTACTTATATATCAGAAAGATCTTCCATAAAGATTTCATCTGAACAGGACAAAAATTCCATTTAGGCAGTCGTTGTACAAACATTTATTCAGACTCTCTTACTTGCTTAAATTTGCTGAATTCACACTCTTCTTTCTGTCCAGTTAGATAATTTCTTTCTCTCCTTTTGTTTTCTAAAACGCTGCCAGGCGATTTCCACTACTTCAAACCTGTCAGCCGAGGCCTTGTTTTACTTTGGTCTGCATGCAGTGGCACTCCTGTATTAAGTGCATATCAGTCTAAGGCCTGGAGGTGGTTCAGGAGAAAAATTGATTCAAGTATTCTCTGAAAATCCTGCTTTCCCAAGTCTTTGATGCCTTTTCCAAGTACTGTATTTGGCTTCTCTATATTACTGTATTTTGTTAATTAAAATTTTATATAGTGCCTCTCTAACCTTCTCACAGTGCTTAAAATAGACAATGGGGAACTACTTTAACCACCACCAATGTGCAGCATCTACCTGAATAATGTAACATGGCAGCCATTCTTGTGCCAGTACACTCGGCACACTTTAGTTATTAGATGGTAAAAGGGGGAGAGACAGAACCAATTATAGAGCCGGGAGTGATTAGCAGGCCAGGATAACCAGGCTTTGATGGCCAGTTTAGCCAGGATATTGGGAAACGTCCTACTCTTTTTGAAAGATTGCCAGGGATCTTTTATGATCACAGAGATTTAGGACTTTTGTGTGGTTACGTCTCATCTGAAGGACTGCACCAATTTTTATAGCATTGTTTCCTTGTCGCTGCACTGGGACATTGGGATCAATCAATCGCACAGATCACAGAGCTTAATGCCCCATGATGGCTTTACTGTTCCTTCTTCTTGCGACATCCTAAGTTTTTCTTAGTTGATCTCCCATCCAAGTACTGGCTAGGCATACACATGCTTAACTTCAGGTGGATTGCCTGTTATAAAGTGCAAGTGGCATGGCTATTAAAGTAATTTGACTGTTTTATATTTAAAGCTGTTTGGTGGGGGAATACTATGGCTTTTTTTATGTTGGGATGTTGCAAAAAAATCACTGTTTAGATAAATATTTTTAATTGTGTCTGGGTAAATGTAATGCCTTTGTATGGGTAACGGGAGCCACTGGCAAGTTGTGTGTGGGACTCGGTGCTAATGACAGAAATCCCATGTAAACCTGGTTGAACAGCACCCACTCCAGCATTAAGTTATCCAGTCCCCATGCTTCTTTGGATGTGGCCGTTCATTTGATACTCTGCTCCGCCAGGCCTTGTAGCTCTATCATTAGTACATCATGTCCCACACAACTTGTGAGTTGCTTTGTTTACCCATGCATGAGCATTGACTTGTTTTTATTGGAAACAGGCATAATTTGTATGTATAATAAGCAACAAAATAATAAAACTTCTTCCTAAAGCTTTGTAACACATCACAGAATTGTGCTTTTCTCCCTGGCTTCCCGGATTTCATTTTCATTTCTTTCAAATGCTGTAATTCAAAGAAAAAGCCTGAGTAAGAAATGTATTGATTTAGTTCATAAGGTATAAGTGCATAATAAACAAGAATGGTTGTGCCATATATTTGAAATATTAAAAGATCTGAGCTGTTACATCCCATATGCAACAAAAATGAATGCAGTAAAAAGGCAAAGCTTGTAAAAGTAGGAATTGTGTTAGTTCATTATTGCTCTATAAAACCTTGATTGACCAATTTAACTGTTATTTTTAATACTTTGTGGCAGCAAAACATATGGAGGCACAGAAGACTGTAACGTTGACATAACAGCTCAGATCTTCAGGTTTCTCCTATAGTAAATAAAACGGGTCAGCAGATCATATGTGTCACTTGTAACTTTGCTAGGCTCAGTGATTGTCTTTATAGGTATTTTCAATTGAAAACCCGCAAGCATTAAGGAAAAGAGCATACGTTTTGTACATTTTGTAGCTCCATTAGTCAGTCTGTATTTCAGGAAGCTAGTGGACAGATCAAACAGATTTCACAGCATGAAATTTGCTTCAAAACTAGATGCGAAGCATGAGCATGAAGGCCACAGTTAGCTGTATTTTTGGTTCTCTTTATCAGAGCTTTCAGATAACAAAGGAGTTTAATTGAATAACCTTTTCCATGGAGAGAAATTGTCTTTTAGTGGTTTATTAAAAATGACATCAACTTTTTTTGTGCCCTACTGCTTGACAGCCTAACAGATGGGCCACTGGGTAGTATTAACTGGTCTGCCTTATCACTTAAACATAAAAATTCTTAACAGTTTATTTTGTGCCAGCCTTTTATTTTTGGGCAGAGTATTTCCCACCTATCATATGATGTTCAAAAATCATTTTATGGATTTATCCTGTAGATCAGCATTTAAATAGTCTTTTCTGTTTCAAAGGTAATTCCTGAAATTGAAAATATTTTCACCTGTCTATGCATGGGAATAATTGACGCTGCAATGTGAAAAGGTGACCAAGAGGGTAAATGGGATGCTGCTGACCTCTAGGCGCTGGGGGGGAAAGATGATATGGATTTGGTTATTAAGGAATTTGCAAAGTAAGGAAAGAAAATCCCAGTGGTGAACAGCAAGTTACTTTCTGGTTGTGTGGGCAGCTTAAATTTTCAGCAACACTAGTGTATCCTAAAACACAGAGTAATAAGATCTCTGCGTGTAAGTTCAGACAGACTCCGATTGTTGGGTTGCATGTTGGTCACATATGCAAGTAAGAATCTGATTGTACTCCGTATGCGTAACAGATCACTTGAACTGCCCTTCTCGGTCTAGACTTGCTATTTTAAGTTGAAGGATGTTTTTTGTTAAATATTTTTATTTAATATTTTATAAGGAAGATACTTTTTGAATTCCTTAAAACGAAAAGTCCTGGACTTAAGTGCTCATCTAGAATGAACATCTGCACATATGACTCTTTAGTCAAGTTTCCAGACTCCTTTTTTTACAGTCTATAGTGTTGTTCATCCTCTCGGGTTAGGTTTATTTGCTTATCAAAGTCAAAACTAAAGCAGTAGTCAGCTGTGCAAGCACGTAACTTGAAAAGACAACAGCTGTGGTTTTTGCTTGCTATGCTGCAAATGCTGGAGACAATTGAGTAACCCGATTCTTGTAATCTTGGCAAACTCAGTCTAAAAGTAAAGACTCATTGTTTTGTCTAGTGTCTCTGTTGTTGTGTGTGTTTGTGTGTGGCACGAAGCATTGACACCAATGCAGATAAGGTTTTCTGCAGATCATTCTGACAGGCTGACTTGTTGGCTCTTCACATGCTTGTAAAGAAGCAGTAAATGTGACAGGCTTTTTTTTTTTTTTGTCTTGTTTAATGGCTTGCACAGGACATGATGTGAATGAAGGTATCATGATTTCCATTTTCAGTAGACTATCTAGATAAAAGTCAGGACATAAGTATATGCTTTATCTCAGCAGACCACTTAGCTATTAGCTAACCAAACAAACTTGATGTACTTAAAGCATTCTTGTTTGTAAAGCCCTACTCTTTAAAGATAAATGACCTCGAAACTACCAAGTTTATTTTTTCACAATCTTAACAAACATTTTTCCCCTTGAAAGTTGTGTTGTTAAATGGACTATTTATACAGTAAATTTTAAAACCTGTATCTTCCGCTGTTTACAGTGGAGGTTTATGGGGTGCTGATGCCAAAGCTAACAAGTCTTAAATTTTCCAAGTATGGGCACTGCGAAGTGGAAAACATTCCAGTTTCCAAAAGCATGCCCTCTGTGTTTCTAAGGTATGTTAATGGCAACAGAATGAAGTTTAAAATAACTCTTATTTCTCATACACTTTTGGCACTGTCTTTTGTATGCGTGCACGTCTCTTTATTGTAACTGGTGAGTTATCATGTAAGCAGCCAGCGTGTCAAAAACCATGATTCAAATGGATTAGAATATATCTAAGCAAAGCAGACGTCTGTAGCTATTTCAGCTAAAATTGTTTGAAAAGTAACATGCTCAGGATGTAGAAATACAAAATTTAGGGACTCCTCGTTCTCATCAAATTCATTACTATAGTGTTAAGATGTAAACACCTCAATTATAGACTTACAAAATGTTGAAAGATCTGTGCAAACTTCATACTGTCATTTGAAGCTTTTAGCTGTCCACTCTAAGCAATGTGCTTCTGCAGCTAACAAGATTAATAAAATTACCTTTAGATAAGAATGTTGAAAAATGTCTCCTGGAACCTGTAATTAAAAATGGATAGAAAACCGTCCACCTTGGCAACATAAAAAGTAGCCTTTTGTGGGAAAAGCATGCTCGCCCTCCACCTTCAGCAGTAGCCGTAGGTCCCATTGTATACAGCAAAGGTATTAGTCCTCAGTAGGCCAGTTGCCTTATTTTTTCTTCAGGTTGTACATTTTTCCTCCACCTATCTCTTTAGTTCCATCTTCTTTTTCTGACATCTTCATCTTTGTTGTAGAACCACACTGGTATATTCTTATTCATACAAATTAAGTTTTTCTAAGAGGCTAAACGATTTCTCATCTTCATGGTTGGGCATAATTGATGGTATAAAATTTTAATTTTCTAAATTTATAGTAAAAAGTTTAATAAAAAATGTACTGTGTGTGAGGTTTAAATGTCTTCCAAAGTAAGATTGCAACTGCAGTATTCATGAAAGAGCTACCATGACCCAGGGAATGAAAGATACCGTGTTGAAAGACCAGTAATAAAGTTGACAGTCTGACATCTTTAAAGTTGATGGAGTCTTGTCCTTGTGCTTCAGCTGCAGTCTACTCGCTGACAGCTTCTTTAAACACCCCCTTTTAAAGACCTTTTATTTTCTGGTAAGATTGCTTCTTTACATTTTGAAATGAAGTTTAGACTTGCATTTCTCCAGATGTAAAAATGGTGTTAAGTGTTTCTTCTAAGGCTCTTTGGGTAATTAAAAGGAAAGTTACTAGTTATGAACACTGCACGTATATTTTTATGTTTGGATACATAATTATCCGGCCTTTCCTGTTTTAAGTGTTTTCTTTTATGCTTTTACTATGGATGAGGTATAATCATTTAGGTTTTACAGTGTATATACTGTAGCTGCTTTCACAGTAAGGACTATAAAATACTACATCTTGCCAGGCTGCAGATTTTTCCTATAAAACTGTGCACTGCAGGACTGAATTTTGTTTAGACCAAAGTTAGAACTTGTGCCAAAATGCTGTGGTTACAGATAAAAAGAAACTTCAAAGACCATTTTTCATAATGTAGAAAGAGGTCTGTTTCATCCTTGAGTACTTTTTAAATCAGGATTTACTTGCCTCCTCCTCCTCCATTCAAGCTGCTCAAGACTGTTAAATAACGGTTTGCTCTGAGTCAGCACCTCGCCTTCAGAATGGTTTGTCACCATTAAGGATCCTGTTGAGAATGCTGGCTCCCTTGCTAGGTTGGCTGTTGTCTCTGATTTCAGCCCTTCTGTTGGTCTGAGTGAAACGAAACTTTGTTTTTTTAATTGAAAAAAAATTAAGTAGGTAGAAGGCAGCTTAGGAAATAGTCGGGATGGAAAGGGCAAAAATTTATAATCTGCGTCCGTCTGTCTGTATGTCTGTCCACATTTCACGAGAGAACTACTTAACAGATTTAGATCAGGTTTTTTCTAGAATTTGCTTGAAAATTCCGGTTGATTTTTGTGACTTCTCTCATCGCGCGAAGAATCCTAGTTTGCTTGCAGGAGCAATATATTCGTGCTAATCCAAGACAGAGGCTTTGGGCCGAGGGGAATGGGAAGAGTGACGTTAGGAGTGGGGAGTCAGTCTATCTCTGTGTTTTGGAGCGTAACTTGTCTCCACTTAGCTAGTGATACCTTTTTTGTTTATTGATTTCTAAAGTTTGTCCTGTTCCACTACTACGCAGGCAGGGCCACTGAAAACGACTAGTATTTAATAAAAATGTTAGACTGTCGCTATCCTACTAAAACTTGGCTCTGACACTTGGATCACCTTTTGTAAATCTACGTAAAATGCGTACATTCCTAAAATGGATTGTTTCATTATACAACCAACTACTGCTAAACCTGCTTTAAACACGAACAACAATACCACAACCACCAGCACAAAAGCCCACAGGTTGTTCTACCAACCATGGAAATACAGTATACAAGTTGGTCTGATGCAACATAGAAATGATTGTTGATAAGGTACAGACAGCAAAGCCTATCAAACATTTCCACACAATGATATTGGTGCTCCAGGTAAGTGCACAAAGGGCTTTGAAAACATTAAAATGAGTCGCTTACCAATTGTCCTTTCTCAGCACTGGTCTTTTTGGTAATGGTTTATGAATGGGTTAATTTAGGTAGCTGAAAGATTGGCTAATGTTTTTCATAAAACTAGGGGGCTTAGCTCCCTGCTCGCCAACCCCCATGTTTTGATTTTCTGGATGCACACTTTTAAGATTTTTTTTTTTTTTCTTTTGAATTGTTGCTGTTTCATTAGTTTCACTTTTATTTCAGAACTTCTGTAAAAACAATATTTGGAATCTTTCGAGTCCCAATATGCTGGATCTTTTAAATGAGGTCTGTGAGACGTGTTTTAATGACTTTGTACCATAATTCAGGATAGGTTTCTCTGTTTGGAATTTCAGCACAGACAAAATGATCTACATCATCAGCAGTTAATAATTTTTTTTGCAAAGTAACCAATATAAATGCATGTAAGGTAAACCCTGTTTTTGAAATTCTCTGACTTAAACTTAGAGAAAAGCCAAGCAAAATGACACCTTTTATTGGCAAACTAAAAAGATTACAATATGCAAGCTTTCGAGGCAACTCAGGCCCCTTCTTCAGGCAAGATGTAAGCCTTGAAAAGCTTGCATATTGTAATCTTTTTAGTTAGCCAATAAAAGGTGTCATTTTGCTTGGCTTTTCTCTACATTCATAATGGCTAACACGGTACAACACCCCTAGTACTACTGACTTAAACTTCAAAGCCTTACAGTATTTACATACTTCTGACATATCACCTATGTCCATATATTCAATCTCTATTCGCCTTTTCGTTATTTCTCAGAGTAATAATTTGTCTTTGTTTGCGCTAATGCGATGTTTACTTTCTTTGTTTTGACAGTCATTTTTTTTTTCTGCTTTCATATTCTGTGTCTTGCTCTGACTGGGTTTCGCGCCTACGTGTTTTTTTGAGTCTTTTGAATTCCAGTTTTCATTATCTCTAACCTGCTCTCTGTGTTTGGCCCCCTTGGCTTTTAACCTATTTATGACGTCTTTTATTTCTGACCTTGCTTTATCCTGCTTTTTTTTTTTAATGACACTTGGTCCGTGGTGATTATTTTCCCTTTTTCGAGTAATAATTTCCATTGTTTGTGCTGCTGCGATCTTTACTTTTCTTTTTTTTTTTTTTTTTTAACTTCCTAATTTACCTACTTTCATATCTTTAACTTTCTCCACATATGTATTGCGCCAACTTTTTTTAAATTTTTTTTTGAGCCTTTCGAATTCCACCACTTTCAAAATCTCTAACCTGCTCTGGAGTCTGCATGTGTATAGTGCCAACATTTGTGAACGTCTTTATGACGTTCTACTTTGTCTTTTACTCTCTGTCTTTTAATTCTGAGCTCGATTGGACGTGCTGTTTTTTTTTTTTTGAATTCCACTTGTTCCGGGCTGATAATTTACTTTCCTTATTTTCTGAATTTGCAACTAGATTATTTTTTTTTTAGCTCTTTTTTCTCTCCAACGCTTTTGAGTCTCTTTTCTCTGCACTGCTTCTTTCTTCTTCTCTTAATCGTTGACATTTTATTTATAACGTATTGTCCTTTATATGCTTTATATGCGCTGAGATCCCTGGATCTGTGTGTGCACAAAGCCAAAACACGACTGTGTGTTTTGCTGCCCGTGCTCTTATTTGGTTGTAAGTAGGGCGTGTCTTGCAAGAACCTCATGTTCTACGTTATCACGAGACAGTACTGGGTCAATCTCTTGGCACAAAGTCTCATGTTTAAGGTTCCCGCAAGACGCTCTGTGGCCAGTCTCTTTCGTCTCGCAGGTCTTTTAAGTGTCTTCTGTGATCTTAATGTGAAGATCACGTCTCGTTTCCCATCTTTCTCTCGCAGGATTTTTTTTTATAATAGATATTTAATTAGCAAACCAGGTGGAATCTTAGGGGTTTAAATTGTGGCACACAACCCAATTTATTTATAACTACTATGCTGCTGCCTGACATCCAGTGCTACAAAACAAACATGGAGCCATGAGAAACTAATCTAAAACTATCACGCAAAAAGTCATGACATACTTCTTGAGGTGTTCTCAGTAGTGTTTCATTTGCTGTGTGTGGACTTGTGGAGGAGATTCACCTTGAGTCAGCATAATTAATCAACAACAACAAGAAGAAGCATTAAGTTTATTAATAAACAGGAATACAGTATCCATACCTCCTTTACCCCTTGTATTACATTAAGGCATCTACTGTCTCTTCTGTCACCATAACAGCTTTTACTTTATTGCTGTCTTTGTTTTTCCCTCCCTGTTCTGCTCTTTTTTTTTTGCTTGCTGTGATCACCCAGTCTTTTGAAAAGGCAAGACTTTTATTTTGAAAAATTATCCTATTTTCTTATTAAATACTTTATCCTCAGGAGGGGGGGTTACCCTAGCGGAGGCATCCATAAAATGTTAAATATCTTTTTCCTCTCCTGTTGTACATTTAAACAATTTTATAGTGCAACTCTTTTAGACCTGTTTAATCCAATTTGGGGTCTCTGTAACCATCATGGAAAGAGTGCTAGGAACCACTTACAAATATCATAAATATGCCTATACAAGGCCAATTTGGAATTGCCAGTACAATATGACAAACAGATCTTTGGGGATGATGTGTAGGAAACCTACAGGAAAAGCCTACACAGAAATGTTCACACAGATAACGTGCACTCATGAGATAGCAACACTATCCACTGTGCCACCCTCACCCCGTATTTATAAAAAAAAAACAAAAAAAAAAAAAAACCCCCCCCCCCCCATATTAAAAAAAAAAAAAAAAAAAAAAAAAAATAAAAAAAATGCGGATTTATGTATACATACAATGTGCACTTGTATATGGTTTTCTGTGCGCATTTCTCTGTTCAGCATGTGCTATTGTGTTCCATCATTCACAGACCTGTTTAATCCAGACCAGAGTCACTGGGAGCTGGATCCTATCCTTCCAGTGTACGGCAAGACAAAGCCCAGGACAAGGTGTCGGTCCGTTACAGGACCCACTTTTACATTTGTACTCATACTGGAGCCATTTTAGAATGCCCAATCAAGCAATTTTGCATGCGTTTGGGGGAGAGACGGGGAAAATTGGAGTACCCAGAGGAAATTCATGCAGACATAGGGAGACTTGGGCATGACAACATCAAGGTGTGTTATGTTTGGCACAGTACTACTAGTACACTTTACCTGTCCGTGTGAATGAAACATGGTGTGTTTTAATGAGAACTAATAATTACATTTTGACGGTATCTTCTAAAAATATTTGATAAATGTCATCAATATACTTGTAGATCTGTTGCTCTTTAGGACCGAGTAGAGTCACTTATTTTGGCCAAGGGATCAGGTGATGATATCACTACCTTCCATAGACAGTGTTTCAGACATGGCCTATTTGAAATTGACCTGGAGACAGGCTTGTGATAGACTGAGAATATCTCAGAAAGAACTGTTGCGTAGGTCTAGAAAATCTGGTCTGACTAGCTCAGCCTTTCACTGCCATTTATATTTATATTAATTTGCTTAGCAGACACTTTTATCCAAAGTGACTTACAAAAGAGGTCAACATAATTGAGTAAACAATCTAGGGGAACTTGTTTGGGAACAAGTGTTACAGGACAAGGTTACAAAGTTGATCACCATTAAGTAAAGAACTAAGAACTACTTAGTGGCTAATATCAGACAGAAATTCACCAAACAAGAGAGTCTTCAAATGCTTCTTGAACACGTTGAGGGAGTCAGAATTCTGAATGGAGTTGGGTATCTAATACCACCATCCAGGAGCTACACATGAAATTTTGGACTAAGATTTGATACAACATAGAGGCCGGGCTGTGGAGTCCGATTTAAAAGCAGTTCTTGGGTTATTGGAGTTACCCCGGGGGGTGGTGGGTTGGGGTATTTGGGGGTATGGGAAATGTGCTGACTCTGCTTGAATGTAAATTGGTAATATGTTTTAATTTGCAGTTTCACATATTGATTCAATTAAATTGTATTTTCTTCTAGAATTTTTATAAAATATTACCTCTTTTTTTTTTTTTTTTTTTAATTCTGTAAGATTTGTCTTTTGTTTAATGCCACTCAGTGTTTGCAACTTCAATAAATAATATAAAAAAGTCGCATTGCTATAGCCTTTAAACCGAAACTTTAACAGGTTAGGGTGCTAAAAAGTAGCCTTATTCCCATTAGAAGTTATAACATATAAGATACAAAGCATTTTATGTGCTTTCAATCAGCATAGTAAATATGAGTCTAATTGCTGTACATAAAAAGAGTTTGTGGTGCCATAAATTGAGGAGTTGGAGTTGAAGGTTTTGTTCACTGGCTCCACAGCCCTGGAGTCTGGTGTCCTCACCAGACACCATTTAGCAGCAGAGCTGACTGGTCGAGAAGCGTCTTCATATTTATAGATGCTGATCCACTGACTACTCCAGGGGTGGGAAATGTTGGTCCTGGACAGTCGCAATGACTGCAGGTTTTGGTTCCATCCCAGTTTCTTAATGAAAAAACAATTATTGCTGATGAAACACTTATTGCTTAAGTGACATTTTGAGGCTTCATTATAGTGGTCTCACTTGTTAAGGTTCCCCACCCTCGATTGCTTATTTCAATCTTAAATTTGCATTCACTGTTTTAATTGCTCCTTATTTAGTAATAATACGATGTAAATGACAAAGCAGCCAGCAGTTCCCCATCTAGCTTGTTTCCATTTACATCTGTGTGTGTTCATCATGCACTGTTTGATTTAATAAAAAACTTAATAGAAAAATGTGACAGACTGAAAATGATATGTTTTAGGCTATAACTCACTTGGATGACATCCATGGAAAAAGAAAAAAATCTATGATATAAGAACCTTACATTGCAGACTAACAAGCCATAACATTTAAATAAGGTGAGAGACTGGCAAGGATTGGTTTCTAGTTAAGCAGTTGGGTTGGAATGAAAACCTGCAGCCATTATGGCTGTCCAGGACTGAAGCTGCCCACCCCTGGACTATTCTGTAGGCAAGTATCAAGGATTTGAACTTAAAGGTGCCATTTCAGGAAGCCAATGCAGTAGTCTGAAGAGAGAAGTGACTTGTGCTTGCCTCAGCCCAAAAAAAGAGATGCCAATGGGGAAATAAATGGCTGTGATATAAGTGGGTTTATATAGTCTAGGTATGAGTTCATGCCAGGTTTATTTTTTCAATTCATTCTTGCTGTCCTCAAACTGTAAATCGATGAATCAAAGCATCATTTCTTGCTGTAAAATGTAATCTATGTTCTGCCTTCCCCCATCTCTGTCTGCAGATTTTCTTATAAAAAGATTTCTTGAAAGTCCATTCTTGCTGCTAATAAAATCACTTACCGTGTGTCCTTTGTAGCCCTGTGATTCTGCCTTGCGAGATATTTCTGATGTTACAGAATTTTCTTTTTGAAGGCATAATAGTTATTTTCTGAACTGGTGCATCATACTTATGCTCATTTCTTTTTTTAGAACTGATATCTGCGACTGTAAATTGGATTAAGCGGGTTTGAGAATGTTATATTGAGTTACTTCATAATTAAATACACATAATCGGGCATAACTGGGACTAAGATAACAGGTGAGTTCTTGGTTGCTTTGTCATTTATATCTTAATTGACAGCTTGATACAAAACCAACAAGCAATTAGGAATTGTGGCAGCAGCTGTTCAAGACTTAAACAACCAATTAAGAGTTTTCAATCTTAGCAGGAGAGTTAACATAAAATTAAACCCAGAAAAGAACTTTGAATTAGCTGTAATTAGTTTCTAATTAGGATAGCATTGGCTGAAAGTAAAGACTGTAGCCACTGCATGGAGAGCTGGAGTCGGTGGCTTCATTTGGTGGTTAAAAACGGAGTCTGGAGTAGAGTTGGTGCTTTTTTTTTTTTATATAAAGTTTCGAACCTGCTTAATTCAGTTTCTGGTCACAGGATTCCAGAGTTTATACCATAATTCGGTTCTATTCAGTTTAGTCCTATAAAATGTAGTTTCATTAAAAAGCTATATATGCTATATAATGAACCAAAATGACGCACTGCATGATAACGTGCAGTGAATACACTTGACTTGAGCATTCATAGTTTTCATCCTCTTTCTCTTTATCTTGTTCGTTTGCTCAGAGGTTGATGCGCTTGCTGCTTCCTGAGCAGCTGTTCTTTTCTCCACCCTAGCGGCCCAGTTCTTTTCTTCTTTCGTCATCATCTTTTTGCGTTAAAACTGATTAAGTCAGTATTTGTGTTGCAATTACTTAGTACGTTTAAGTTTTCACTTAAGCTGGCACTTAAGTCTTCAATCTGCCTCAAGAATTATTTAAAATATGAAGATGTAGGGGAAGTGACTGTGAAGGTGGTAGGGATGAGAACGGTGCCAATACGAATGCACCACATGGCCACCCTGCTGGCCGCTGCCGAGAGTTGATTCTACAATAAAATAAAATAAAAAGAGGAATAACCTTGGAGGTCAATCATCACCCCTAAAGCGGATAGTAGACGTCACATAGTATTAGGGTTACCACTTTTAATACAAAAAAATAAGGGACGCATACTGCAGCGGGGACAACATCCCTTGGGGGCCAAGACCACAAATACGGGACGATTCCGTATTTTAAAGGACGGGTGGCAACCCTACATAGTATATATGTGTATCAAATTTCAAGTCAATAGTTCAAACAGTTTGCAAGCTACAGGTGATTTAAATTCCTGGACCGACAAGCGATCAGCCACGATAGCGTATTATTATATATAAAAATAAAAAATACAACATAGCTAAAATAAAACACAAAGTGTCTGTCAGTCAACAAAACAAAACTGAAAATACAGTTCCTATAAAAGTTACTCACATTCTTGGAAAGTTTTCACAATTTATTATTTTACAACATTGAGTCACGGGGGGTTTAATTTTGATTTTTGACACTGGCCAACAGAAATTCTCCTTTTTAATGTCAAATTGAAAACCGATCCCTTGAAATGGTTTAAATTATAATTATAAAACACAAATGATCACTTAAGTATAACCCAATCCCTCCCACTTTCATATGACAAATGTAACTCATCAGTTGTGCAACCAATTATTTTTTTGCAAGTGAAATAGTTGATCTCTACTGAAGTAACTATCTGTAATCATGCATCATGTCTGGAAGTGCAAAACTGTGGTGACTCGGTATAGTGGAAGAACTTACACACTGAAGACAAAAATAAAGGAACCCACCAAGCAACTACGTGATTGAAATGCCCAAGTCAGGGGATGGAGACAAAATATCCAAGTCCTTGAATGTCCCTTAGAGTTCAGTTAAATCACTCATTAAGAAATTTAAAGAGTGTGGCCAAGGTATAAATCTGTCATCCACAAAAACTGAGTGATCATACAAGAAGACTAGTAAGAGAGGCCGTATAATATCTCAGAAGGAGTTACAAGGTACAATGGAGAAGGTTAGAGAGACTGACTGACTTTATTACAGCTATTTGTGGGGTGCTGCACCAGTCCTAGCTTTATGGGAGAGTGGCAAAGAGAAAGCCAAATGCCCATGATGGCTTCGTTAGTGTTTTCTAGAAGCCACGATGTGAGATCTGATGAGACCAAAATTGAGCTGTTTGGCTATTATTATGAATGTCATGTTTGAACAAAGCACATTATCAAAAACCCACCATCCCAACTATGAAACGTGTTGGTGACAGGATCATACTGTGTATATGACTTTCTGCAGCAGTACCTGGAAGGCTTGTGAGGGTAAAATGAATTCAGCAAAAGTTGGGGAAATCCTGGAGAAAAACCTTATGCAGTCTGCAAGAAAGATTTTTTTTTTTTTTCCCCAGAATGGCAAGAACCCCAAACATAAAGACAAAGCCACACAGGAATGGCTTAAAACAGCCATGTATTCTGGAGTGGCCAGAGTCCAGACACCGGTCCAACTGAGTGTTTGTGGCTGGACTTGAAAAAGACTGTTCACGCTGTGCCCATGCAACCAGATAGGGTCAGAGCAGATTTGCAAAGAATAAGGAGGAATTGCAGCACCAAAATTCTAGAGACCTGTTTACACAGACTTGAGGCTACCTAAAGGTCCATCTACTGAATATTTGTAACTAATTTAGATCCCTTTGCAGAGGTTTATTTTACTTTGAAATTTTAAAGAGAATTTTTCTGTTGATCAGTGTGTTTTAAAAATCCAGATTAAATCCAATGTGATTTAATGTTGTGTAATTTCCGAAGGGGTGAATACTTTTCATAGGCACCAACAGATGAACTCTTTGTGATTGATCAAAGAACAATTATTTTTATTTTTTTTGGCATTCGGTTTTTATTCCTGTCATTCACTCTCTTCCAGTAGGTCAAAGTGTAGGTAAAGAATCTTATGATGGTTTGGCGTGTTCATCATTGATGATGTATTGTAAGCCTTTGGGTATCAAGAAGAGAACAGGAATGAGAGAGATCTTACAAACTGTCAGACAAAGCTCTGTTGTACTGCTTTTAATAATAATCAGAATAATTTTATGAATGTCTTCATCAACAGCTGAACTAGATCAATCCATACTTTTTAAGCCAGCTAGTCTAGAGAGCTGTATATTTATGCACATAGATAAATAGATTAAAAAGGTAGATTGTCACTTAATTATGTTATTCAAATAATGCTTTATGACTTTGCTAATTCCTTAACACTTTAAAGCTGTAGCATTTGCCTCTGTCATACCTAGCTTCAGAATTTTAAATAAACTGTGTGTGAAAGTGTATTTACTAGTTCACTGATTCTGAGAAAAAAGGGGGCCAATAGATGAACGGTTAACTGTGTGTGATATTTAGTAATGGGATGGAAAAATTGGATTAAATGAAGCATTTTCAAAGATGGCAGTTATGTTGCAAATGGCTGCTGTAATTATATTCAATTTTACTAATTATACCTTTTAATATGTTGTCAACTGACAGCTTGTGTTCAATGGTGGAACTTTGATATCAGAGGTGAAGGGGGTATATGTTGACAAAGCTGAAGTGGAGAAAATGTGCTGAATGTGTGCAAAGTTAAGCTTAGTGCAAGCCAGCAGTTTAATGTCATTGCAAAAATGTTCAAATTATGGCCACAGTGTCGCAGGCTAAAAGACTACACTGCTGCCTGACTTGGTAACCCTCGACTGGAGCTGTGTTCTTAACGGACAGTTCTAATTTACATGCAGTGCTTTGTCATACTTTTTTATTTTTTTTTAAATTTTTTTTTATATGAATTGATACTTTATTAGTCCCTGAGGGGAAGTTGTCTTTTCACATGAGCCTTTAGGAGCAGAGCGCAGGGTCAGTGCCCCGGAGCAATTTTCAGGTTAAATAATGCGGATTGTGAAAATTCTAGTCGTCCATCTTCTAACTCCTAATCTTCTTTAGGATTATGGGGGCCAACGTTTATCAGAGCAGCACTGACACAAGGTGCCACAATCTATCAAGTTTTGTCTAAAATAGTTTAACATGATGACTGCCAGCTATAAGATTTTTTTTGTGCTCCATGCTCAAATTAGGAGTTAATTCTAATAGTTTTTTAGAAATAATTTTGTGTGTTTGCTCAGTAATGAAAGACATTTAAGTAGTATATTAAAATAACACTCTGATTAAAAATTCATGCATTAATCCATTATCCAACCTGCTATATCCTAACTACAGGGTCATGGGGGGGTCTGCTGGAGCCAATCCCAGCCAACACAGGGCACTGGGCAGGAAACAAACCCCGGGCAAGGTGCAAGCCCACCGCAGGGCACACACACACACACACACACACTAGGGACAATTTAGGATTGCGAATGCACCTTACCTGCATGTCTTTGGACTGTGGGAGGAAATCCACACACACGGGGAGAACATGCAAACTCCACGCAGGGAGGACCTGGGAAGCGAACCCGGGTCTCCAAACTGCGAGGCAGCAGTGCTACCCACCGTGCCACCGTGATTACAAATTTTGATTTAAAATTTTAAAAAGGCATCAGAAACAACTTGTCTATTGTCGATGTGGCAGTCAACGTGTTAAATAATTCTTTGTGTTTTTATGGTAGTTTACTAAATATCCTCCTCCAAAAAAAATTATTCCATAATGAAGATGGTTCTAGTAGGGTCAATGTGGCTTACTGGCTATGGCTTTGGACTGTAAACCACAAGGCTGCTGGATAACTCCAGAGCAGTGCTTTAATATATAATAAATGTCTACAAATAAATATATAAATACTGTAGATAGAGAGTTGCTGTGTAGTGTCACATAAAAATGACATTGCAATGGTGGTCACTTTTCAAAATCCTAGGTGAATCTTTTCTGTCTGTACCCTATCGCTGACATGTCATTCTTAATCATTACATTATTCTGATTAGCTTGTCATTTTAAGGCTCCACCACAGGCAGTTTGTATTTTCTATTTATATAAAAAAGAATTTTTATTTTTTTTATTAATCTGTTCTAATTTTTCATGGTGTGCAGACAGTGATGGTGTATTGCATGTTGGTCTGACATGCAAGTACGAATTTCACTATACTCCGAATGCATAACAATCCTACTACTACTACTAATAATACAGTATTATAATAATAATAATACTAATACAGTAAAAGAAAATTATATCCAAGTATTGACTAATGTTGAAGTTAATGGTGGAATGACTCTGAGACACTTAGCTATTCTCGTCTCCTACACCCCTATTTGTAGCATTGACTAGACGACAAATCCTGACTGACCCTCCTCTAAATGTACATTTGAGTGACACTTGCATATTGGGGAATAGATAAGGAGTGTATTCAATGATTTCACTGAAGTATGGGGTAGCATTGTGTTTTCAAATCCTCCCCATGATAGTCTGGGTTTTCTTCTATAGTGCCCACATTAGTGTCAAAGCTCCAAATCATCCTGATGTCATTAGGTGTAATCAGACTCTGAGAAACTTAGTTAAAAGAGGTGAAGTTTTCCTGTGAATAATTAGATTATGTGGCCATGTAAACCCGTAACTGGGTTACTGTTAAGAATTTTGTAGACTGAGCATGTCCGTTGCACTCTCAATCTGCACATGTATTTGATTAGTAGGCACTTTCAGCAGGCATGGGTAGGAGTGTGCACAAAATAAATTTCCAGAGCCTTATTTTTGGGCGATCACATCATTCCTTCTACTGGCTGAAATCTGTCTCAGTATTTCAGAAGTCACTAAACTTATGTTGATCAGCTGAACTTACATTGCTAAACTCGGCAGCACAACTTTAAGACTAGTTTTATAACACATTAAAAGTGGCGTGCATTGCCTAATCAGATTAAAATACAATACAATTTGTTTTTGTATAGCCCAAAATCATATAAGAAGTGCCACAATGGGCTTTAACATGCCCTGCCTTCTGACAGCGCCCCCCCCCCCAGCCTTGACTGTCCAAGAAGACCAGGAAAAACTCCCAGTAAAACCCCTTGTAGGGAAAATATGTAAGAAACCTTGACAAAGACAGTTCAAAGAGAGACCAATTGAGTAACCGAATGTAATACTTCTCTTTTTGAAGTAAAAATGCTTATTCCAGCCACACTGCATGTAAGGTAGGGAGCACACATACCGGTCCGGATCCTTTGCAGGGCCAAATCTCACTGTCAAGCTGACAAGAAGGTACTGAGTGCAATCTGGTAACAGAAACCTATAAATAAAAGCATCATTTTGACTAAACATATGTGTAAAACACAAACGGATTCTCACAGGCATCATTCTTATTTTCTGATTCATGGCGGACAATGATGATGTTTAACTCTTGTTTCACACAATTTTTAATGATGCTGGAGCGTTTTGACAAAGGAAAACTTAAGGAGATTACATGCCCGTGTAAATCCTAAATTATTAATAAAACCAGGTTTCTGGCTTAACCCAAGGATTTTTTTTCCTTAGCTTCTCATGCTCACCTATACTGGAAAACAGTGGAAAAAACTGGATCATTTTGAATGTTTGCAGTATTTGAATGTGTTGGTTGTACCAGTTGTACTTCAGTTCAGTCTACCTAATGAATGCACTCTCAAGTTGTAATCTTCACAAAACACAATGTTCTTGTGCTATGGCACTGTCGCCCACACACCTCATGTTTTCCCACCGCTCGTATACATTTTGCTTCCTTTTACTTATTTTGCTCATAGTTACTCATTCCTTTTACCTATTTTGCTCGTAGTTACTCATCGTGAATTAGCAGACAGATCTGTTTTGCTGCTTCAAATTTTTGTATGTTTGCATTTATAACAAGGTTTGTTAAAATTGTCTGCACATAGCATTTTAGTATTTGCTTCACAGTCATACAACCATAAGCCATGTTCTTCTGAAAAAGAAATGTCCATGGAGGGCCTTCCTGTAGTGCACACAGGGAGCCTATTTAAATGGTGGCATCTGTTGTTCAAGAAGGACCAAACTTGGCTTACCCTTAGCATTAAAAATGATTCTGTGTTCAGCCTGGCTTAACTATGCCACCTTTTGTAACCCCATTCAGTTCTGCAGTAGACTGGCAGTGATATAACTTTGATCTTTGCCTGAATTCCAGCTGGGGAGTCAGTCCATTCTCCTTGTGTTATTTGCCTTTGGTATCTCCATTTTCTTCCCACATTCCAAAGACTTTTTTTTTTTCTGTATTGCTTTGGTGAATATAATAGTATGGGTGTGAATATGTTTTTGAGGATGTTTATGGCTAATGATGACCTAATATTCCATCCAGAGTCTGTTTCTAACTCATTTCAATCTGATGCTGCAGAGATTGAGCTTGGAAGTGAGTAAACTCAATAGGTGTATTATGAGACTAGATGATGGGTGGCACAGTGTTCAATTGCTGACTCGGAGCTCCATTAGACCGTGTTTGGCGATTCCCTATGCACAGCGTGAATGAACTCTCCATGTCTCCTTCAGGAACGTCGGTTTTTCCCCCATTTCACAAAGATATTCACATTATGTTAATTGGTGGCTCTGTGTCATGTATACATGAGTTTTATTCCACAATGGGCTGGTGCCCTAACTCAACGTAGTTTTATGTTTTGCATCTGGTGCTGCTGGTATAAACTTTGTCTCCCTGAATTTTGGATTAAGCAGGTTTAGGGCATAGATGTTTGGGGTGGTAGTAGTTTGCCAAAAGAGAGGCTAATTGTCTAGTGCCTATACCTCCATTAAAATGTCATCCCCCTATAGGCATCATAAGGTTAATAATATTTAGTGGACAGGTTTGCAAAACATTCAGAAAATCACTATCACACAAGATAGGGTGGGGGGCTGGGTACCGTGTGTGCAGTGTATCAGCAATTCTGACAGGTCACTTCTGAGGAAATGAGACTTGGCAGCCGTCCAGGCAGACTGTCTTGGGCTCTGATGTGGGAATACAGTTAACCTTGTAGTGGATGAGAAGGGAAACGAGAGCCAGAAGTGAAGTGCATAATGGGAATATTGAACCTTGTATGAGCTCCTGACAAACAACAGCTGTAAGAGCGACAGGGGCCAGCTGCTTCGCTCCGCCTGCCTTTCTCCTAGCAGGGGTCACTGTTAAAGGCAAGAGTGTGATAAGCACTGATATGACAAATGGAGACAGTGCGTGGGGGGGGGGGTGGTGTGTGTTCACTGCCCACAGATACAGCATTGTTAATCTACTTAACAGTAAGTCAGGAAACAAAAGCTACTGACTAATCAAAAATTTGAAGGAACACTGTAATTTTCCTAAAAGTAGGTGATCATTTCTGTCAAATTGTGCCCAGTGTTCTCTGCATAGGGAGTGTTGACGTAAGGTTTACTTAACTTGGCAGTGACATTCATGTCTCTGGTGACTCTTCCTATGAAGTCTGTAGACGGATTGGGAGAGCATGGGGGGGTCACAAAGTCGCTGGAAAGGGGTGTGTAGCGCTCCTGATATCTATGGAAAAAGACGAAGTTCCAAGTCTTTAGAGTCGTGGTGCTTCCTGTCTTGCTATATGGTTGCAAGACGTGGATGCTACCAAGTGACCTGAGACGAAGACTGGACTCTTTTGGTATTTGTGTCTCATCGGAGAATCCTTGGGTACCTCTGATTTGACTTTGTGTCAAATGAGCGTTTGGTCATGGAGTCCCAAATGAGGCACATTAGCTGCATTGTGACGGAGCATCAGTTACGGCACTACGGCCATGTGGTGCGATTCTCAGAGGGTGATCACGCTTGCAGGATCCTCATCGTTGGGGATCCGAGTGGCTGGACCAGGCCCAGGGGACACCCACGTAATACCTGGCTGCAGATGGATCATTTCCTGAGGGTGGGACTGGACCGCGGGGTTGCCAACCAGGATCCTGAGCTGTTTCATTGTGTGGTGGGTGCGGCAATGCGCTCTACCAGTGCATGCTCCCCAACCTGACCTGACCTGACCTGACCTAGAGTCGGAGGCAGTTGCTTATCATGATGTGCCCAGTGACTCGCTTCAACCAGTCCATGACATGCCTCAGCAAAATCAAGCAGGAGCTGGCTCTATGTACATAACAGTTGACAACCAATGAATGCCAATCCAAAAGTACATTGTATGTAATGCAGCAACAAGAAATCAGGAATGAACTTGGACTTAAATGAAAGAGAAGCTTGTCTCTCTCATGCTTTACATACCATTATAGAATGGAAAAAAGAATTTGACTAAACCTGCTGTACCTATTAACCCTTCGTACAATAGCGGCTCCACTAGGCAGCACGCAAGGGGCGAGTTCAGCACATATTTGCTAAATTTGGCATGCCCAGAAATTTTGATTTTTATGTAATATGAAATGAGATTAGTAATCGCGGTCAGAAAGTCTGACATACCATACCCTACAACTAGATGACGCGTAATGTGACATCAGCTTATGGGGCACTAGACTGGGCTTCCAGGTGTTTTACTCCATTCGACAAATTGGACCTGGTGCCTGGATGCCCTTCTGTCTGGGGTTAAAAAGTCAATTCTGAGCATGATCAATAGGAAAAGTGTTCATCATAGCTGTTAATTTTAAGTTCTTCATTTTACATTGGCTTCTGACAAACACTCCTACATAAACCCATTATCCATTCAAGTTCATACATGTTCAGAGCTATGGGCACATGCATATAAATATCCAGTTATAAAAAATATTTGTGACCCCTTAGAATGAAAATGTTTTAATTTTCATCTGAGATATAACTGATACCGCTGTCTAATTTGACACATTAGAACAAGTTGTAATTACTTTTATATTTTTCTGACTGCCAACAACTCCCTGTGTGACCTTGAATTGGATAAAATTGATTTGGTAATGTTTAATGATTTGTAACTCATTTTATTTTTCAGTAAATAAAGGCATATTTCAAATAAATATGACTGATTTACTTTATTAAAAAAAAAAGTTATACTAATTTAAACCATGGTGCCAGAGAATGGAAAAGTTGCATGTTAATTAGCACATGAAAGTAAGAAGTTCACTTTACTCTGTGCATGTAACAATAATGACCCTATAAACCCGTTCATTGCTTTCTTTATGATAACACAAAACTAATTTAGAGTAAACAATTTTGCTAACACATTTTTTGGAATGTTGGTGAAAAATTTGATTATACAAAGAAAAACCTGGGTAGACGGTGCAAGTTGAACACACAATTCGAGTGAGTGTGGCGTTTAAACTGGATGTGAAGGGAACCCCAACTGACATTATAAATGGCCATCTTTCTGTCTGCTCAATGAGCTTATGCTTTGTAGGAACCGAGAATGGGCAAACACCACCCAGATGGCCGTTAGGTTCAAGGTTTAAACACGGCAGCCACAAGGCAGTGGCACTAATCCATTATAGAATGCTGCTGTACATCAATATAGATTATTGCTAAATCGGGAAATGATTGGTGTTTTAAAGTCCTATGCATCACTGACTAAGATGATTGTTACATTAACCGAAAGATAATGGAGTGATTTACAAACATTCAAATGTTCTGCACAGAAGTGATTTCACTTTGCTCAATGCTATCTTAAAAGCAGTTTACCCATGTATATATTAAAGTATATCTGAGTGAAGGCCTCATTTTTTGTTTTTAAATGTTGTTTACCAACATCTATCTGTTATTTGTGTTTTTAAAAGCCTTTGTAGATAAGGGGTTAGTAGTCTGATTTAATCTTTTGCTGCTACAAAGGCCCAAGGACAGCCATTCTATGTGTGCAAAAAGAATGATTTTTAGATGTCTTCATTTATTTCTAGTTTCACTTTTATATACTACTGAAATGTATAGGGGAAAATATGTATATATTTTGTTTTTATGCTGAAAGGTCTCTTGCCATAGTTAACATGAAGTCTTGGTTGGCAGCCCTGAAAAACATCTAGAGTCATGTAAGGAGAGAGGATGGTGGGGGGAACCTTGTTTGATTCATCAGAAATATCTGCACTGTAGGTCTGTTATTTTAATTGAAAATGTCTGAATTGAGCAACACCACCAGCAGAGCAGGGTGACACATTTCTGATCTTCATTACCTTGCAGAAGAGTGGTGGGTGTGTGCATACGTGTGTGCGTGTGGTGGTTTTTTGTTTTTTTTTCCCTCCCCAGAATCCAGTGTCATACGTGGATTTTTTTCATGCTGTTTTCTGACTCTAACAAAAGAGTCTGTTGAAAGAAGTGCTTTTTATGAAGCGGTGCTTGCAGTCCTCATAAGGTTGCAGATTGCCCTTCTTTAGAAGGTTCAGAAGACTCCTCCTTCAGTTTTCTCCTAAGCAGATGACTCGCATTTAAGTACCTTACCTTTCTGATAAGGGTACACATGTAAGAAACATTTAGCCTTAGCTTGGCTAGACATACTTAACACACTGTGTTGGTTCCTGTTGATAACATGATAATTTTCAATTCAGCTTAGCTTCTCTTCTATCGAGTCACTTAGCAACCACAAGGCTTGCTGACTCATGGACTTTTTTTTTTTTTTTTTTTAATTTCATTTTTTATTCCAGTGATCTTATTTTACATTGTTTTTAACAAAAAATAACAGTGAAGTATACCGGTACACTTACAAAAATGTACCTGCTTATTTTTACCATGGCAGATAGAGAGAGAGAGAGAGAGAGGTGATTTCAAGCATATTTAATTTGTCATTTATAGTTCTTTGAAGGTTAATTAGAGTAAATAAAATGAAAAATGGATCATAGGCTTATATGCTGATAACATCTATTCAGTGTATCTACTGTCTGCCTACCTTTTTTTCTTTCTAATTCAAAATGCAAATAAAATACAGCTTTAATGTTATCACAATATACTGTATGGAGTACTGCCAAAGCATTAATACTACTCTAGCCACAATCATGGTAAAGGTTTAATGGCGACAGTGATAAGGTTTAAAGAGCAATCCTTCTCTTTATTTCTGCTTGTTTCAGCAGACAAAGCTGAATGCAACTTTGACTGATGCCTTCCTGCTAATACTTTTTTTGTCACGCAGAGACACACACACACACACACACACACACACACACACACACACACACATACACCCCCGCTTGCATTCAGCCTTCACTATACAACTGGTCAGTCTCTGTGCAAGTATACCGAGTCATGCTTTGCCCTTTTATGTATTGTGTTTCTTTTGGCCATCTTTTTCAAATGCAGATAAATAATTCACCCAGAAGAAATCCTTAATTACTATGACATAATGTTCACCTTGCAGCTTCCATGACTCCCATTTACATAGGGCCCCTATTTTTGGTAGGGGAATTAATTGATAGGAGCACCATAATAAAATATTGTCACAGTGAGATTTATTTGCAAGTATTTTTTTTTATTAGTTATTAGGTAATGATTCTGTTTTGCAGTTTAATGCAATTTATTATTCCCTTATATAAATATCTTTGAAATAGTATTCCAGTAGGCAATAATTTGTACCCTAAAATGTAAAACCCTTGGCTTCATTTATTCAAATTAAAATTTAATTATGGAACTTTCTGGTATTTTGTTTGCCTTCATAGAAAAACTGGGGCTCCTCAGGTAGGGTGCATAATAAATAATGTTGTTACATCATCTAAATGTAGCTCTTGGTCAGTACTTGTGAGATGTTCAGTAATGTTTGCAGTAAGGATGTCAATCAATAATTGAGGTTAGAATGTTTTATATTTTAAAAATTGTTTGAGTATACAAAATGTGAATATCTGTTTCAAAGCCATGGTAGTTAATCAGCAAGTTTAATAATAATAATAATAATAGTATAGATTTTATTAAACTTTAATACATAACAAAAACATTTTGAACACAGTTTGGTTCTTGCAGTTCTGGCCAAATTTAGATATTAGATGAAGTACTTTGGCAAGGTAGGATGAAGTGAACAAACTTCTTTCAAGAAACAGGTGAATAATGGCAGCACATATGATGGGTAGTTTCAGCTAGTTTTGACATCTTTGAGTCTGAAAGCAAAACGTTTTGATACCAATACTGTATATATGGCACAAAAATAGCCCACAAATAATTCTGTACAAATTACCCTTCCTAATTAGTCATGAAAGAAAGAATGCCTAAGTTGAACCCTTTAGTATCCTCCATTAGCCCAAAGCATATGAAGCCATCATTTATTGAGTTGGTTATCGTACTGAAACAGTCTTTCACTTCCAAAAATCATCATTATTACTGACTAAGGGAATGGCATGGCAAATCTTAGCTTGGAGGTCTTCAGTATTGTCCTAGCTCATAGGAAGTGGAGACTCTTACTCCAGCCATGATGTAACTGGTTGCTCACATTCTTCATGTCATCCATTGTGAACCTCAAAATGTTTGCCATAGGAACACTCGGTTAAATCTATTACTGCTCCATCCATTAAGGCAAGGCAGGAAAAGCTCATTTACCAAGAAATATGATTAGTTAGAAGGTGTTTTTAATTTTGGAGAATAGGCTAATGATTTTGTGGTTCTACCTAGTTACATAGCTAATTCTTAGAGTCTTAAGTGCAAATGAGTCCTGCCCCCCTCAGTTTCCAAGTTAAGGTGTGACCTTAGCGGTCCTGATCAGGTCAGGGTGAAATGTCCAGTAGTGGTGACTGATTTCATTTTATATAAAAAAAAAAAAAAAAAATGCAAGTGTACATTTGAATGCAAAGTAACAAAATTAAGTCTCATATGCATGCTTGCCAGGTAAGTTGAGACCCACTTTACCCTCTTGAAGCCTTTTATGAGGGGATATGCTAAAGACCTGTTATTAAAGCCTTTTAAGTCTTGCTGAAGTAGCAATGCCATGTAGCCTACCTTACTCCAACTCTTCAGACACCCCTTGGTGTATTTGATATGTTATTTCAATACAGGCAATCCCCGGGTTACGTACGAGATAGAGACTGTAGGTTTGTACTTAAGTTGAATTTGTATGCAAGTCAGAACAGGTACATTATTTTAATAAAGTAAATACTATTGTTGACCGACTGTAACCAAGTGCTCTGCCAGTGAATGATGGAGTTTCACCTCTCTCTGACCTTTTTATTATTTCTACTTTATTTTCAATGGTGATGGTTTACTTTACTGTATCACCAGCACTTGCATCAGATTTGTGTTTCAGAGACATTGTTGAAGGGTGAAGACAAAATGTTAAGATGAGCTCTTCTGCACAGCATTGTACACACTATCACAGTAGGAAGGCACCCGTCATCAACACGTCTGGTGTACTGAACTAGAGATGGCTTCCTGCTACAGTATATACGTAACAGTACAAGCAGGCTTGCTATTGAGAATGAAAGGGGGCGGCAAGGGTTTCATCACTCGCCCACCAGATAGTCATCTCCACTACTAAATACTGCGAATTTATTCAAATATCAAGTTTTGTGTTGGCCAAAGCAATGTATGTACATAGGATACATTGTAAGTAAGGTATCCAGTCATCAGTTTCTTTTATTTTTTTTGAATTGAGTCATCAAACCCAATATCTGGTCCAAGGAGAGAATCAATGGAGTAGGAAACCGCCAACTCAGGGTGGTATGTACATTTGTTAAAGGGCACCATTGGCCACACCCTATACTTCATAACAGGCTTGTTTAGACTTTACATGATGAACTCGTATTTAGGATGTTTGAGCAAATCCAGCGTACCCAATAAAAAAAACTCCCGAAACCTCCACATAGACGGTGTCTGGGCAGTGCTTTTAATATAGTATCTTGAAGCTGTGAGGAACTGGGTTAAGGTAATGAATACACATATAGGAAATATGAAGTTGGTGCCATGCAGTAATACATTATCTTTTTTGCTGTTGGTTCTGTTTTTTGTACAACTAAAATTGATTAGTTTGGTCTAAACTCTGCACATAACACCATCAGTATAGTGAATCATGGAGAGACTGCACTTGTTTAAGAAGGCTGTGTCTGTCATAATGATGCTCCATCACTTTTTTTTTATTTTTGTATGTATTTATTTGAGGAAAGAGGAAAGTAAAGAGATTGGAACTTAGGGTAGGAACTTTGAATGTTGGCAGTATGACTGGTAAGGGGAGAGAGTTAGCAGATATGATGGCGAGAAGGAAGGTTGATATATTGTGCGTGCAAGAGACTAAATGGAAGGGGAGTAAGGCCAGGTGGATCGGAGGTGGATTCAAATTGTTCTGTCATGGTGTAGATAGGAGGAGAAATGGAATAGAGGTTATTCTGAAGGAACAGTATGTCAAGAGTGTTTTGGAGGTGAAAAGAGTGTCCGATAGAGTAATGATTATGAAGCTGGAAATTGGTGGTATGATGATGAATGTTGTTAGTGCATATGCCCCACAAGTTTGGGTGTATGATGGATGAGAAAGAAGATTTTTGGAGTGAGTTGGATTAAGTGATGAACAGTGTACCCAAGGGACAGAAAGTGGTGATTGGAGCGGATTTCAATGGACATGTTGGTGAAGAGAACAGAGGAGACGAGGAGGTGATGGGTAGGTATGGTGTCAAGGAGAGAAACGAAGAAGGTCAGAGGATAGTGGATTTTGCCAAAAGGATGGAAATGGCTGTGGTGAATACGTATTTTAAGAGGGAGGAAGATGCACACAGGAAGATTACATCTATGCAGAAGAGTCAATCTGAAGGAGATTGAAGACTGCAAAGTGGTGGCAGGGGAAAGTGTAATTAAGCAGCATAGGATGGTGGTCTGTAGGATGATGTTGAAGATCAAGAAGAGGAAGGGAGTGAGGGCAGAGCCAAGGATCAAATGGTGGAAGTTGAAAAAGGAAGACTGCAAGGTTGAGTTTAGGGAGGAGGTGAGACAGGCACTGGGTGGTAGTGAAGAATTACCAGACAATTGGGAAACTACAGCAGATGTAGTAAGGGTGACAGCAAGAAGGGTGCTTGGTGTGATATCTGGACAGAGGAAGGAGGAAAAGGAAACCTGGTGGTGGAATGGGGAAATACAGGAGAGTATACAAAGAAAGAGGATGGCAAAGAAGAAGTGGGATAGTCAGAGAGATGCACAAAGTAGACAAGAGTACAAGGAGATAAGGCGCAAGGTGAAGAGAGAGGTGGCGAAGTCTAAAGAAAAGGTGTATGATGAGTTGTATGAGAGGTTGGACACTAAGGAGGGAGGAAAGGACCTGTACCGATTGGCAAGATAGATGGGCCGAGCTATGAAAGATTTGCAGCAGGTTAGGGTGATAAAAGTTGGAAACATACTCACAAACGAGGAGAGTGTGTTGAGCAGATGGAAAGAGCACTTTGAGAGTCTTATGAATGAAGAGAGAGAGAAGAGGTTGGATAATGTGGAGATAGTGAATCGGGAAGTGCAACGGAATAGCAAGGAGGAAGCAAGGACAGCTTTGAAGAGGATGAAAAATGGAAAGGTCGTTGGTCCAGATGACATACCTATGGAAGCATGGAGGTGTTTAGGAGAGATGGCAGTGGAGTTTTTAACCAGATTGTTTAATGGAATCTTGGAAAGTGAGAGGATACCTGAGGATTGGAGCAGAAGTGTACTGGTGCCGATGTTTAAGAATAAGGGGGACGTGCAGGACTGCAGTAACTACAGGGTAATAAAATTGATGAGCCACAGCATGTAGTTATGGGAAAGAGTAGTGGAAGCTAGGTTAAGAATTGAGGTGATGATTAGTGAGCAGCAGCATGGTTTCATGCCAAGAAAGAGCACCACAGATGCAATGTTTGCTCTGAGGATGTTGATGGAGAAGTTTAGAGAAGGCCAGAAGGAGTTGCATTGCATCTTTGTGGACCTGGAGAAAGCATATGACAGGTTGCCTCGAGAGGAGCTGTGGTATTGTATAAGGAAGTTGGGAGTGGCAGAGAAGTATGTAAGAGTTGTACAGGATATTGTGGAGGCTGGCCCGGACACAGACAGGCAGACACGTTCATGTCGCCCACAAACGCGTTTATTTATACTATGTACATGTTAAGTGCCACACAAACCCCATAAGTCCCCAAAGTCCTGACCACACAATGCCTTTCTTCAGAACGCCTCCTTCTCTCTTCTCCAGCTTAGTCCACTTCACTCCCGACTTTCGCGCCGAATGAAGGAAGGCGGCCCCTTTTATTCACAACCGGATGAGCTCCAGGTGCTTCCCGGGCACTCCGGGCGTCCCTGCTCCTCTTCCTCCCCCCCCCAGCACTTTCTGGTGTGGTGGAAGTGCTGAGGTCCAGGGCCCCAAAGGCATGGGGGCGCCCCCTGGCGGCAACCACGGGCCCCTACAGGGTGGAGCTTCAAAGCTCTGTACCCGTGGTCCCCAAAGGAACCAGGGCGGTCGCCCCCAGATGGTCTGGGGAAGGCGCAAGCCCTCCTCCGGTCCTCCTGGGTGTCCTGGCCGGGTCGCCACCCCAGCCACCTCTGACAATATGTATGAGGGAAGTGTGACAGTGGTGAGGTCTGCGGTAGGAGTGACGGATGCATTCAAGTTGGAGGTGGGATTATATTGGGGATCAGCTCTGAGCCCTTTCTTATTTGCAATAGTGATGGACAGGTTGACAGACAAGATTAGACAGGAGTCCCCATGGACTATGATGTTTGCTGATGACATTGTGATCTGTAGCGATAGTAGGGAGCAGGTTGAGGAGACCCTGGAGAGTTGGAGATATGCTCTAGAGAGGAATGAAGGTCAGTATTAACAAGACAGAATACATGTGTGTAAATGAGAGGGAGGTCAGTGGAATGGTGAGTAGAGTTGGCGAAGGTGGAAGAGTTTAAATACTTGGGATCTACAGTACAGAGTAATGGGGATTGTGGAAGAGAGGTGAAGAAGGGAGTGCAGGCAGGGTGGAATGGGTGGAGAAGAGTGTCAGGAGTAATTTGTGACAGATGGGTATCAGCAAGAGTGAAAGGGAAGTCTACAGGACGGTAGTGAGACCAGCTATGTTATATGGGTTGGAGACGGTGGCACTGACCAGAAAGCAGGAGACCGAGCTGGAGGTGGCAGAGTTAAAGATGCTAAGATTTGCACTGGGAGTGACGAGGATGGATAGGATTAGAAATGAGTACATTAGAGGGTCAGCTCAAGTTGGACAGTTGGGAGACAAAGTCAGAGAGGCGAGATTGCGTTGGTTTGGACATGTGCAGAGGAGAGATGCAGAGGACAGAAAGATATGAAAGAAGATGATCCGCTGTGGCAACCCCTTACGGGAGCAGCCAAAAGAAGTAGTATTTATTTGATTTTTGGGACCCCCTAACAAAATCAGCCGTCTTGGGTAATTTGATGCGTCAAAGTAAAATTCTTGGGCCAAATTTCACCAAAAATCGTCGGCTAAATACTGAATTATAAATGCCATTTCTCATTTATCACCCCATTTGTTTTTGTGCCATTGCATAAAGTCTCAATCAATTTCACTTTTGATTTGTGCTTTTCAATGAAATTCAATTATGAAACTGCAAGTTGATGACAAATCCTTTTATTATTGAAGTCCGCCTTTCCAAAAAGGATGTTTTAAAAAGTAAATTGAAAATAGATACTAATAGATAAATAAATAAACAAACAGTAACAACATTTAATTTGTCGAAGTAAAAAATAATGACTAACAGTTTATTGGTTCACCAACCAATATGCAGATTTGCTTCATGCTGACGCATAGGAAAAAATAAGTTTAAACTAGTGTAAGAAGGCTGGATGGCAAGGATGATTGTACTTTTCCTTTTTGCCGGCTTAAAAATTCGGCCTTCCACTTGGCCATTAATAAATTGTTTTCAATGATTTTATAACTGTTAAAATCATGCATAACATCTACATTGAGTCCAGAAATGTTGGCTTATCTGGGTGCTTTTTCCATTCCTTGGCCAACAAGTTTATTAATTTTTAAATATTGCTGCTTTACATCTTGATTAAGTTTGCCCTGGCATGATCCCTTTTCAGTCTTCTTTGCTTTGTCCATGCTGTTTGCTTTCATAAAAGTGTCACAGTTTCTCTTAACATATCATTACCCCTGATGTGGATTTATTTTGCCTTCCCTTGATTAGTGTTGCTCACATTATCAGAGGGCAAGTGTGTGATAAGCAGAAAATAAGCTGCCTGTAGTATTTTGTGGAAACGCTTATGTTTGGCAAGACTGGAAGACTTGTTAATGGAGGAAAGATGAATAAAGTACAGACCCCTTGTCAAGTGGGAAATGGTTCATCCCACAAACAGTGATGACTGCGTGAAAGTTGTAATATTTGTGTGAAAACAAAATAAAGCACAGAGGCGTATTTTACATTGGGGTTGCCTCTGGAGGAAAAAAGTGAATGGTCTAGAATGACCCATTCCAATCTTGAATTTACAATAGCATTTTTAATATGGTGTAAGAATTTTAAATGTTCGATAGATGCCGGGACAATGTCTACTGAGATCTGGTGCTACAGCTACACTTCTCCAATTTAAGAAGATAATGTAGCTGCACTGCTTAACGCAGCATGTTCAACTCTTACATTTGTTTCCAGCATATGCACTGTATACGTCAATATGTATTTGTTTGACTATTTCTTTAACATATAACCTTCCATTCTTGGCCCAGTTCAGGATGAAGTCTGTCCTGTATGCATCAGGCCCAAGGTAGTTGGACTAGGCTTGGACTAGGCTCAGGGCACTTTCACATACTTTTTCACACCTACGCAATGTGAAAATAGAGGGGCCTGTTGATCTAACCTGAATGTCTTTGGGAACAAGTAGGAAAACCTGTGCAACTGAAGCAAAACCCATGCATCCATGGGGCTGATGGTGCAAACTCTATACAGTACAGACCATTACCTTGATTTGGATTTAAAAAAAGAACACCTTGCACTGCTGGCTCAGAAATCTTATCACTGTACCGTCATGAAACTTGCCATTTTGTATAAAATATACAGTAAAAACATGATATAAATGAGACCCTGTTATGCATATGTTGTGTGTAAATACTGTGTGTGTGTATATACTGTGTGTGTAATATATATACTGCATATAATAAAGAATAGCAGATGTAGAAATGTTTAAAATGAAAAGTATTTTTCTAAAGTTTTAGTCTTAAGTAACTTCTCTATAGGAAAAGTGGCCAAAGCTTTAAAGATTATATCAAGAAAGATAAGGGCAATCGTTTCAGGTGTTAATGGGTATATGGTAGTGTTTGCTCAGGGCCAAAGATCTGGTCTGCTTTTGAGCGGATTATCTCTTTTTCTTCACAGTAATCCTCTTAAGGGCTTTCTAACAGATTGCGGTCAGTTTTTTCAGACGTTTGTTGACAGAATTTTGTGTGTTCAGTCCTTGAAAATGCTTTGCATGAAGGTGCATAGGTTTGGCTGAAGAGGAGTTGGTTTCATACCTTTTTGTTTATAAATTATTAGTACTACAAATTGTTGTTGTGTTTTTTTTTGTTTTTTTTTAAACCGTGTAAGGCAGAGTGGATCGTCTTGCTTAGTATATTTAATTCAAAATTACTGGTCAGATTCTTGCTAAGTACAGTACAAAAAATATATATATTCTTTTCCACTCCAGGATGTCCTAGAGCATTTCTGCACAGTCCCAAAATCTGTAAATCAGAACTGCAAACCCAGGAAGGGGATTCTGGAATTTGAGAAAGAATTCACATTACTAGGAATATCATAATGAGTTATTTTGATTCACAAATACCAAGGGATCTCCTGAATTTGGATTGAGACACAAGTCCTTGGTACAAGTGGTGCCCTATAAAGGGTCCATTGATGTGTTAGAAAGTTACAACAATAATTCTGGAGACTGGCATCAGTCCTGACTCCGTCTTGAGCCAACTATGGATATAGTGAGATCATCCCAGGCAGTGAAAGTTGGATTCTGCTGTTTAGTGCTGATCATCTATAAAGAGGCTGAGATACCCTAAATATCAAAGCCATTACAGTGACTATTGTGACACAAACCCTTCCGATTTGGTTGGGTTTGAATTGTAGTGGAAGCAGACAGAAGATAAGGGTTTCCAGATGTATTTTCTGCCTGGTTTGCTTGTGTACCTTCTTTTTTCTGTTTGTAATAAAACCCATTTTTGTAAAGCTTGTTGTGTTGTTATGTAAGCTACAGACAGTTCCCTGAATTCTGAATACTAATGCTGTTGGACTGTGAAAGAATAAATAAAAAAGAAAAAGAAGGTACTTAAGAGGATTGCAGTGTAACTAAATAAAAAATGTGTTTGTCCCACTTAATAGAGAAGTTTTTTGAAAGCTCACAGACTTTCTCCTCTTTTGTATAAGGCTAATACTCTTAGTCATTTGGGAACAATCATGTTCCTTTGTACTGAATACATTAGTACCCAAATATAAGGGTTTATATATATATGTTTATATATATATATATAATATTATTACAGTACACCCCCAAAATTTGCAGGGGTTACGTTCCTATTGCACCCGCGAATTGTGAAAAACCGTGACTTTTGGATGTAATTAAAAAATGCCTTTTAAATGCCTATTTTTATACTTAAAACCCTAAATACAGTATGCCCGCAAAGCACTTTAATTTTGTTGCAAACTCCGCTTAATACATTAATACATTACCTAAAAAATTACCTTAATACATTACCTAAAAAGAGAATGTAAAGGTAAACCTGTATACCGTACTGTACTGCTATGTCTCCTACGGTGCTAGGAGTCATACCGATACCGATGTTACCGCTATACATACTGTCGTTTTCTTTGTTATAAGTACAGTAAATACATAATAATTTCATTTAATTAAAATACAATAAAATGTACAGGTACTCACCAGTGATGAATGATATTGATGATGAAGATGAAGTAGCTGTGCAGTACGATGCAGAGGATTTAAAACTCCTCGGGTGGCGCCTCTTCTTTAGGCGCTTCAGGAGGAGTCGTATCTTTGGATGGGCTTCTTCTGGTGGGGTTTCGTGTTGGCTTTTCTTTATAGGTTTCAGGAACATTGTGATGGGAAGTTGCTGTTGTTGTTTCTTCATGGTGGCGAGGAGCGTTTTATATGTCTGAATGGCAGCATCAAAGCCATTATTAACTGTGAGAGCCCGAACCATATAGGGATCCCATGCTTCAATCATCCCTTGTAAATCGCTTCTGAAAATGATCAAACAATCCCTTACTGGCTTGAAAATCTTCAGGCTCCGGTGCTGTTGATGGTCCTGGTTGCGGTTCTTCGGTACCTTCTACATTGTCTCCTATAGCGAACTGCTGGTACAATTTCCGTGCTTTCTCACGGATGATGTTACCGTCCAAGGTGATGTTTTTACTTCTGCAGTTGGTGATCCAAAAATGCCAAGGCAGACTCTATCCTGACGATATTTTTATTCCTTACTGTCGTAACCTTTTTGGCACTATTACAGAAACTTACAGATACGGTACTCTGGATCGCTGCCTCGTTCTTCTTTATGTAGCGTGCGGTGCTTTCATTAATGCCATAGTGGCACGCTACTGCAGCAAGTTTTTAGTTCCCGGAGCAAAGTAGTTCAGCTTTCTCCTGGAGTGTTTTAAACTGCTTCTGGCGCTTAGACTCAGAACCAGAAGCCTTAGAAGGCGCAGGGCGTTTCGGTGACATCTTGTGCATTTTAAGAATAACAAAATGAAAACAATAACAAAATAGAAAACACGAGGACACTCCGCTGGAGATGCATCACAGGGCAACACTCAATCAGCAGCAAGGAGAAATGAATAACGCTATCGGATTGGCTACTTTCACCATCCCAAACCGCCAAATAGGGTCTCCAACAAAGCGGGTCCTACTGCTTGTCCAGGGTCTGGTCCTGCAACATTAAAGGCAGGAACAGGGGCGGAGACACTCAGTGGTGGTAAACCCACTCACCTGGAGACACATCACAGGGCAGCAGTCAATCAGCAGCAAGAGAAATGAATAACGCTCTCGGATTGGCTACTTTCACCATCCCAAAACCTCGTTTCCCTTAGCGGTTGCTTTCTGTTCTCTCTACAGCATCGTATTGCCACAAAAAAAGTCATAAAAAATTGCGGAGGATATCTGCGCTTTCTCCTAACAATTAATAGTTAGGTTTTAAGGAAAAATCCACGAATGACTGAGTCCGTGAACCCTGAACCGTGACTTCACGGGGGGTCTACTGTATGCGTGTGTGTGTGTGTGTGTTTTTTATTTTTATATTTATTTTTATATATATATATAATATACACACCTGACACAGGAGGCATGTGTAAAATAAATAACCTTTTATTTTTCTTCATCTGTGGGCTATGCCTTCCTCGTATCCACAGACACAACACAGTCCCATGCACAGTAACAACACAAAAGCACTTTCTTCTCTCTTCCACTACCACTCCTCCTCAGCAAGCTTTGTTCTCCTTCCATCTGACTCTGGCCACCAAGTGGTGGTCGCTGGCTCCCTTTTATTGGGTACCCGGAAGTGCTCCAGGTGGTTGATTGCCGACATCCGACTGCAGTTCCAGGTAAGGCGAAACAATGCCCAAAAGGGTCCAGCTGCTCCTGTTGCAGCACCCCCTGGCGGCGCCTGCGGAACCCCACAGAACTTCAACCCCCATGAAGCCCTGGGGGTGTCCGAGGCACCACTGCAACCCGGAGAGGCTGCCATCTAGCGTCCAGGGGGAGATACTGGGCTTCGCCACATCTGCTAGGGAGACAAGGGTGGGAAGGGGTATATATATATATATAAAAATATGGAAAATTTATACCCATAGGAACGGGTACATTAGAGGGTCATCTCAGGTTGGACGGTTTGGACATGTGCAGAGAAGAGATGCTGGGTATATTGGGGGGGAAAAAAAGATGTTTAGGATAGAGCTATCAGGCAAGAGGAAAAGAGGAAGGCCTAAGAGAAGGTTTATGGATGTGATGAGCAAGGACATGCAGGTGGTGTGTGTTTACAGAGCAAGATTCAGAGGACAGAAAGATGTGGAACAAGAAGATCAACTGTGGAAAGAAGAAGAATATCTAAGAGTTACTTCCAGATCTAATCCTGGAATTAATAATTAGGTTTAATGTTCACTGTCCTAGTCCTGTGTCCATCAGATTACAGTCCTTCATGTTATCACCTGGATACTCCAATGCTCTCTATCTATTTTTGAACCAAGTTTTCTAGGATCAAATTGCACTGAGCTAGAGTCTACACAGGGCATGAGATGTTGCAGGGCACACTTTTACAAGCAGCCATCTGGGTAAACATTACTAACTTGCACTTTGGATTTTGAGGAAGCCATGTGAAGAAAGGAAGATCATATGATCTCCACATAGACAGTAAGTGGATTAGAAATTGAGTGAGCATTCATTATCAATAAATGCACTTTCTAGGCCCCATTTACAAATAAACCTGTTTACAATACAAATTGTAGGAATGTGATTGATTATTCATGAAAATGATAACTTAAAGATATATTATTGTTAACTTGTACCATATTACAAGTTTTGATGTATACAGTAATCCCTCGCTATATCGCGCTTCGACTTTCGCGGCTTCACTCTATCGCGGATTTTATATGAAAGCATAACTAAATATATAACGCGGATTTTTCGCTGCTTTGCGGGTTCTGCGGACAATGTGTCTTTTTACTTCCTGTATATGCTTCCTCAGTTGGTTTGCCCAGTTGATTTCATACAAGGGACGCTATTGGCGAATGGCTGAGAAGCTAACCAATCAGAGCACGCAGTTAAGTTCTCCTGACTGAGAAGCTAACCAATCAGAGCACGCAGGAGCTATGCAGTGTTAACCAGGAAGTCTCAGCTCGCTCATTCAGCATCAACGTGCTTCGCTGTGTAAAGAGTTGTACTCTTTAGTGTTTATCTTTGTGCATAGTCAAGCCCTTCATTATGGCTCCAAAACAATCTGCTACTGCTTCAGGTGCCGTGCCCAAGCGCAAGAAGAAGATGTTAACGATTGCCGAAAAGGTAAACGTTTTGGATTTGTTGAAGGCTACGATTCTTTTTATTTAAAAAGTAGGAAAGGAATATAAGATCTACGGCCGCAGTGTCCTTTTAACCAGGGTGCAAAACGAGTTGTAAGTGGATGTAATAAGGCAGTAGTCTGGATGGAATCTGCTTTAGGGATTTGGATTGAAGACTGCCAGAAGAAGAACAACGGCAGTGCTACACAATCGCCTGAAGTGGCTCCTTTACAAGGGCTGTAACGCTCTCCTTTGTTGTGCAGTAAAATTAAACTCATTGTTATCGGACAAGTCATCGTGTCATTGTTGGTGAGTAACCATAAATAATTAATACATTTACTGTATACTATTTTTCTTGCAATGTACGTATTTATTGCTGGTGACCTGTCTATCGTAATGGCTGTAACATATGTGATATCGGAGACACTCAATATCTTTAAAATAATATTTAGGTTTTACTGTATATAAACAGTGTGTGTTTATATACATAATTTCAATGAATCTTACCTAATATCTAAGAGAATACAAAGGGATAATGCTGTATAACGCTGCGGGGAATATTTATAAACAGTGCGGGAGAGTTTATAAGGGCTTAAAATATATAAAAATAACCATACAAACATATGGTTTCTACTTCGCGGATTTTCACCTATCGCGGGGGGGTCTGGAACGCAACCCCCGCGATGGAGGAGGGATTACTGTAGTATGAATTCACTACATTTAATAGTATGGTCATAATTTTAAATTTTTATTCATTTGTTAATTTTTTTGACTATTTGAAGTGTTCATTTGTCTACTACATAGTTTTGGGAAGGACTGGTGTTGAGCCCATGCTGGAACCAAACTTGAATAGGGTGCCAGTCTGTTTCAGGGCACACTTACTCACACGGGGCAGTAAGTATAACTTGCAAGTCGCTGTGATGTGTGACAAAGCCAGGTATCTGCAGGGTAACTGACACCAACAAATGGTGAAAGCATGATCTCCACATGGATGATGACCAGCCTTCCAGTACAAGATGCCATTTTACCATCTCCTTTAATGTCATGGATGTGGTTTTCCAATTCTTGTAACGTGATTTTAGAAATTTGTTTTTAATCTGGATACAAAAAAGAAGCATCTGTTAGGTGAACATTACTTCAGCTGCTCTGACTAAACTCGAGCCAGTCTGTCAGGCAGCTGTAGGGCAGAGTGAAGCAATGTCTTGATCTGCTCATGATTCACGGCCGCCTTTTTTTTTTTTTTTCCCCCATGCCTTGTCAGTTCACTTTTCCATTAAGGTGTGGCTTGCATGGATTGAGACAGGTAGGCTCAGCAGACTTTACTTCATCACTAGCCGACTGGTTCTCTCACAGCAGCTCTGTGATGGGAGAGGCTAGGATTATTCTAACAGATATTCTCCACTCCAAATCAATCTGGACTCCCCCCCCCCCCCCGAGAGGGCATGAAACCTTAAAGTTATTTAGGAAGGATCGCATCTCAAGCAAAACAGTTTTAAACACTTTGAAGTTTCCATTAGATCATTGCTCTGATTCTCCCTAGTGACTCTACTGCCTCCAAAGTGCTTAATCTCCTTGACTTGTGTATTTATTTATTTTTATGGCTTATTTGACACTAATAAAGGCTTTACATCTGACCCACTGTTTCAGTGTCAAACAGCACTTTCTAATTTACAGTAGCTTTTTTTTAAAAAAAAAAACATTTTAGGCAGTGCATACAAAGATAAAAAGCCTTTTTCTCTGCATACTTGGCACACTCACCCTTTGTTTTAACTTCTGATGTCCTACAGAACAGGGGAAATAAATTCATATACAGTATATGACTTGCATTGATACGCTTTGATGTTGAAAAGGTTTGCCATTTGTGTAGTCTTGTATAGTACGAATAGAATGTACATTAAAAAAAGAAAAATGAAACCATGTATTGAATATGTACTGCAAAGTACTTAGTTTAACATTATTCTCTGAAATGTCATTTTCAGATTTTTTTCCCTAATTTAGTCGTTTGATTGTGTGTGGTATTATTGTTTTTTGAAAACAAATCTTTTCTCATTAAATATTTTAAAACTGCTTAGTTTCTGTTCTCCAAGATAGCTCCTGTTGTATGATTTAAAGAGTTTGCTCATTTTTTTTTTCCTTCTTGTTTTCTGTTGCTTTTATGCTTATACCTTTTAATCATTCATGCCATTTAATTCATTTAATTCACTTTGGATGAAGGTTTCTGCTCAATTAATAAGAGTAATATTCTTCCATATAGCATTGATCACAATTCAGTTCACATGAATATAATTTAACTTATTTGAGAAACTGCGATTTTTATCATTAAGACGTCATGCATTTAAAGTTGCTGTGTATATATATATATATATATATATGTATATGTATGATAATGAGCAGCCCAGACACAGACAGGTAGACATTGTTTTAAGCACCACACAAATTTATTTACAAGTGACATCACACACCCCAGTACCGCAGCACCAATCATCCCAAAGTCTAGGCCTCTTTCTCCAATGCCTTTCCTTCTTGGCTGCCTCCACTCCTCTCCTCCAAGTTCCATCCTCTTCCACCCAACTCCAGCCATCGAATGGCATCCTGATAACCTTCCGCCGGCCCTCCCAGGTGTGGCGGAAGTGCCAGCTGCGCACCCGTAAACACTCCGGGTGTCCCTGGTCTTTTTCCCCCTAGCACTTTCGGGTGTGGCAGAAGTGCTGAGGGCCAGGGCTCCACAGGCATCGGGGCGCCCCCTGGCGGTGACCACGGGCCTATATAGGGTTGAGCTTCTAAGCTCTGTTCCCGTGGTCCCCAAAGCCACCAGGCTGGCCGCCCCCTCGTGGTCTGGAGGAGGCATAAGCCCTCCTCCGGTCCTTCTGGGCTTCTTGGCTGGGTACCACCTCCAGCCACTTGCCACATTGCCCCATCGCCAGCTGAGACCCATAGGGTCTCCAACAATGCGGGTCCTACTGCTTGTCCAGGGTCCGGTCCTGCAACATAAAAGGCAGAAACAGGGGCGGAGACACTGCCTGGACACCACCACTTGGCATTCTTCTGAACTACACAGCAGCAGCGCTCCCTCCTCCGACCGGTACCCTGGGAACTGCGCCTTCGTCACCCCCTCTGCGGGTTCCGTGCCCCCCTACATGGGAAATCTCACGCTTTGGGGTTTCTGTCTGCATCCGCAGAGGGCGGCCCTTCTCTGGACGTGAGCAGCCTGCCTCACGTCCTCCCTTATCGGAGGAACCGGCTCTCTTCCTTCGATTCCTCCTCTTTCTCTGGGATGCTGTGATGGTTTGGGTCTCCCTATGGGAAAGGTATAGACCCTGTCCCGCCGGTGTCCCTGTGGATTGACACAAGACTGCGTCCACTATCGGAGCCCCCCCCCTACTTGTATCCGATCACTTTCGTCACGGTTCTTTTCGGTGGGGCCTCCCTTATCCTTCACGGGGCCGGTTCCACTTACCTGCCCCGCCGTGCCGTTCCGGCTGGAGGATCCAAAGTCATGTCGATCCGTCCAGCCAGCTTCTTCAATTCCTCTCGGAGTGCACATATTATCGGCAATAGCGACTCTGTGGGCTGAAGGCACTGCCCCAGCTCACGCAGAGCTGCCAGCAAGCGTGAACAGTTGGCCGACGGTGGTCTTACCTGTCGATCAGCCCTACTCGTCAGCTGCCTGTCGTGAGGCTGCCTCCGCAGCCCAACCGGGTCCTTCCCTGGCTCGGGACAGACATTCGTTGGTCCCGCCTCCGACCAATCATCGGCGAGCACGCAACACACACTGTCCAATTCCTTGCCTGTCTCGGGTAGGGACTTCTGGTCCTCGGCATTCTTGGTTCCCCTGCTTCTGGTGCGGTGGCATGCCTCCGAACAACTCAGCAGCTGCCGCGGCCTTCCAAGCTGCAGCGACTCCTCTTCCGCAGCTCTTCCTGCTGCTGTTGCCACATTGACGAAGCCCCGCAGATCGGCACGAATCTGCCACCGTCGCGGATCCGGGCAGTCCCTGCCTGCAACACAAAACGTAAATCTGACCCCCCCCAGGGCCGACCGTCGTTCGGCAGGGCAGTTGCCTCCCAGGTTCCGTCTGTCCGAGGCGCCTGCCTCGGCATGGCCTTCCTAGACGCGATGCCGTCCCGGACGTTCTCAGGACGGTGCACTCTCGTAGGACCCCGCTGCACTCCGGCTACGCCCGTTGTTGTCACTCCGCACCAGGGGGAACTGGCTCTTCTGTGGACCGGTGGCGGTCCCTTGGGTGAATCGCTCTCGTGGGGTTGTGCGTGTGCCGCTCCCGTGCCGCGTGTGTGGGCTTACCTGCTGTGCCGGACTGCCCACAAAATTATTTTTAATGATGGGTCCCCACCTTGAACCAGGCTGAATGTCCCATCTGGGATGCCATTGTGGGAAGCAGCCTGGACACAGACAGACATTGTTTTAAGCACCACACACATTTATTTACAACTATTTACAAGTGACAACACACACCCTAGTGCTGCAACACCAATCACCCCAAAGTCCAGGCTTCTTTCTCAAATGCCTTTCCTTCCTGGCCGCCTCCACTCCTCTCCTCTGAGCTCCATCCTGTTCCACCTGACTCCAGCCATCGAATGGAGGGAGGCAGCCCCTTTTATGCTCACCCGGACGTGCTCCAGGTGCCTCCCAATAACCTTCTGCTGGCCCTCCCCGGCGTGGCGGAAGTGCCAGCTGCGCACCCAGAAATAGTCCGTGTGTCCCTGGTCGTCTTCACCCCAGCATTTCCGGGTATGGTGGAAGTGCTAAGGGCCAGGGCGCGCCCCCTGGCGGTGACCACAGGTCCCTATTGGGATGAGCTTCTAAAATTCACCAGGGTGGCCATCCCCTCGTGGTCTGGATGAGGCATAAGTCCTCCTCCCGTCCTAATATATATATTGTGACAGATTAAGGGTATGCTCGCACCCTTGCACCCTCAGACACCAGGTAAAAGTCCAATAATGATATTTATTATAACAATAATGTGCACAAAGCACTCTCCACTCCCAAATACTCCAATAACAATAAATAATAACAAATCCTCCAATCTCCCAGATGCTTAGCCATCCTGCCTCCCAACTCAGCTCATTGTCTGGGAGTTCCCATGATCCTTTTATACTCCCTGACCCGGAGGTGTTCCTGCCCAACAGTCCACAAGTCCTTATTCCTTCCGGGTCAGGGTAAATAGTCCTTTTCTTTTCAACCCGGAAGCCCGTCGCTCTTCCTATGACGAACTTCCAGGTCATAAGGTACAAAGAACTCTTCGGTCCTCCCTGCAGCTCCCTCTCGTGGCCCCCATGGCATCCAGCAGGGCGGTGCATAAAAACTCCATTGTCCATGATGCCCTGCTGGTCTTCTGGGAACCTCCATGCTGCAAGGAGGGCTCCACCTGGCGGCTTGGGGGTATTGGCCGGGGTACATAGCCGGCCATATCTTACAGTGTGTATGTATGTATGTATGTATATATATATATATATATATATATATATATATATATATATATATATGCTAATTAAACAGTTAATGTAGTATGCACATTTCTGGGACCCAAGAGGAAAACACAGACACAGGAAGAAAATGCAGACTGTACACAACCAAGACACAGGATTAATACTCTAGACCTTGGATCTGTGAAGGAACAGTGGTAACAACTGCGCCAACCTTTGAAAATAGCCAAGTCTGATTTTTATTCATGCAATAAAACAGTGCTGGTGCCACAGATTTTATTTTTTTGAACCACAATTCAGATCTGTTTTAAATTTTCATGTTAACCCACATACTGTATCTAAAGGGAAGTCATCTGATGCTCAGTGTTTTTTCCACTGACACCCTGTTAGGTTGAGTTGTTTTTTTCTTATTTAGTGTATCGCTGTGTGTACATATGAGTAATTGCAGCTTCCAGTGGATTGCCATCCATTGTTTTTTATATACGACTTCCAACAGACTCATGCTCCGGTTAAGATCCTTTTAGACTGCCTAATTCCTTTTAAGAATGTTTCCTGCCTTGATCCCAGTTCTTCTGGGATGGGCTTTAATTGAATTCGAGAGGTTTGAGAATGTTGTGGTGTATTTTATTCCTTTTAAGATCTGTGGGGGGCTATTATTAAATACAAAAGTGGAACTCGCTAGGAAGAGGGATACCAGTAACTGGTGTGCATTTAATGTCTTCAGGATACCTGCAATATTGTATCTCTTAGCTACTTGGATATAATAAGAATTTGCAAGAGCCACACAGAAGGCTTTCTGTACACAAATTCCTTTCAAACTGTTTATTTTCCATTAATAGCTTCCATTAACAGTCTATCGATTACATCAATCGATCAGCTAGTATGACCGATGATCAAAGGCAAAAAGTTGCACTAAGAAAGAGGGACACAAGGGCTATCATATCTGGTGAACAGAGGGTCCTAAATGCATGATGTCATAGAAACAGGTGGGCTTACTTACCATTGTGCATGTTTTACTCCATGGGCATTTTGCTGCACTAGTGTGTGTTTTTTTTTTTTTATATAAATATAAAACTATCACAATTGACTGTGTAGACTACCAGTAGAGCACATAACTAGGTTAGTGTGCAGAAAATATTAACTGGTCTTTCATGACTCTTTATTATTATCTTAGAATTGTGAAGTTAGTTGCAAAACAAATTTTAATGTTGGCTTTGCAAAACTGTATGTGAACTGAAACTTGCCTGTTGGCTCAACAGTACTTTATTATTTTTTTTCCAAGACACTTAACTGTTTTGTTATCTTGTAATTTTATTAGGTAGAAATTAAATCTGTACTTGGACTGTTAAGGTAAGGGTAGGGGTGGTGGTGGGTGTATCAGTGCATGCTCCCAGTCTCTCTCTCTCTCTCATCTACATTTGGTTATGTGGGGACAATTTGAAATCTTTAAATGTTTAAATTTGTACAGTATCAGGAAAATTTGATGTACCTAAAGAAAAGCTCATTCAGATATTGTTAATGTAACACAAATGTTGACTGGGCCATGGAATGTTTTGACGGGGTACTGAAATTATTTTTCTTGATAATCCATAATATATATATAAATGTTACTGTCTTTTGTGTGTGTGTATACAGACTCTCTCATCAATCTGATTAGCCTGATAGGTCAGTTTGGCTTTGGTGAAACACTCAACATAGGAAGTGCTGGGCAAGACAGGTCGAGACACATGAGGAAGAGCAAAGGTGTAGGAAGCACACTGAGAGTCTCCTTCAGTGACTGGAATTTATTTACAAGACTATGTATAATGTTTTCACAGAGGGTACTTGGGGCCCATTTACTATTTGTGGTTGCCTTAAAGCAGGCAGGTGGTGAGCAAGGTGCCTTTACAGGAACACCACGATCAAAAGAGGATGAACTGGGTAAGAGATGTTCAGACATATGGAGGAACACTGAATGCAGACGTACATAGGGTATGAGTATTCCAAATATCTGATATTTTTAAATTAGTAGGGTGTTGTATGTACTGTGTTAGCCATCGTAGATGCAATGAGAAGTCAAAAAAAAAAATGACACCTTTCATTGGTTAAATAACTGCCTGACGAAGGGTCCCAAGTTTCCTTGACAGCTTGCATATTACAATCTTTTTAGTTAGTTGATTATTTTGGATCTGATCCTTTTGTATATTAAAATTTAGAATATACCTTTTCACTATCTTTTCTGTTTAAATCTTTATGCTGTGCAAATAACACCAATATTATGGCTTAAAGTAGAAAATAGGTGAGATTTTCCACAATACTTGCTTTTCAAATTGTTCTGTCAGTCGTGTTTGGCTGCTGGGACCTTATTACTTTAGTGCTCCATTTTTCAATTTGATTTATCCTATTTTTGTTGCTATCAGTTAGATTTCCAAGGTAAACCAGAAGAATATAGGAAACCTAATACAAGATTTATAAAAAAAAACAAAAAAAACTGACAATATTACAATTCAGGCAACAAAGGCTTGGCTTTCTGAAACAGAAAAGGCTATGTGGTCCCTGTTTTTCAGACTGCTTCAGTGGTTTTAATTTTAAAGTCAGATTTGTGTCTATAATTGTCCCCAGATATTAATAACTTTATACAATCTCTACTACCTGGTCTTTTATTATTTTTGTCTTTAGGGTGAGTAGTGTTTCTTCTAATATCTGTTTTCTTTAGTTTTGAAACATTAAGTTGTAGAAAAGACCTATCGTAAAAGTCAACCAAATTGGTCCAGGACTTTTGTTAAGCAGGCTCAAAATAAAAACCTTCAAGCCTATTTTAGGATGCACCTGTTATCAAGTATAGGCAGACATCTATTTGTGTATAGAATGTACAAAAGGTGAAACTCAACATCCATGAGAAGACACTTTTTGAGGACATACTGGCAACATATTTTTACTTACTCTTTTATTCCAGTCTGTTATAAAGTCAAGTGGCAACCCTACAAAGTTTAATGTCCAAATGAAATTCTTCAAACATGTTTCTCTGCAAACAGCAGGGGCTGAATGGCTGCAAGAGCTGATGTGCTCACATGAACTGTGACGCCTTTTTAAGTGGTTATACAACAGATGAAGCAAAGTAACAATGGCATCCTCTGTCTCTCCATTTCCCTGATAGGCAAACTGAAACAGATCTAGTAAGCCATAAGTTTTCTCTATCAGGCCCTTCTATGATTTGAAGTCGTTTAAGGTTTTGGGCACTTGTTTTTAGGCATAAGAATTGCCAAAGCCCTTTCCTACACTTGTAGGACTTCCCGCTGTTCTAATGACATTCTGAAAATAAAAATAGAGTTTAATGCTCTGCAATGAGATTTTTAAGATTTCAAAAGCCTTCCACTAACACAGTCTGGCTCAAGACTTGTATTTGCTTTTAATTTCCTGAAGGTGTTCTCTCTATATCCCTTTGGTCAAAACATTTCTCTGCTTTATCTGTAACCTTCCGCTTCAAGCATTACACTTGCTTGGTAAAAGTCAACTGCTCAAATCCTAAATAGGATCAACTGAGACCATTAGCTAAATCAAAGTTGCTGTTAACATCAAATGGTGTTATGTGAGTATCTTTTTGGACTAATGGTGGCCAGCCAAAGTTTTAATACTTGGCTAGGCAGAGGTCAAATCATATCCTGTTTGTCCTTTGGAAAAAGAAACTGTCTAAAGTAGCTACTGTAAATACGTGTTTTAATAAATTGTGTCTTTACAACTTATTTTACAATTTACTTTATGATGCAAGTGTAGATACCTTTTAAATAAAATCTGCTTTATATATGGGCATGTGTATGCTGACACAACCCCAGATTCTGGTTATAGATTTCCAAAACGCTCTGCTTATCTTAAAATTATAATGCCAGCAAGCCGAGTACAATCGCACTGCACTTCTAAGGAATCTTAAAATATGGGAGGCCTCATTAAGATGCAAGGCACACCTGATTAAATCTGACCAGTTTTTATCTAAACCACCTTAAAATCTACTGTGCATGGCTTAATCAATATTTCATTTTAAATGATGGCAAATACAGCTTCCATCAAAAAACATTTCATCATTGTTAAACATAAATCGAGAGAAGCAATTATAATTTATATTGTATGAAATAGCAGTGCTTAAGTGGTGGTAACAATGGAACAGTGTGAAGAAAAATTCAAGCCATTTATATTACATTCCATGCTTCCTCAGATTTTTTTAATTATTAAAAATGAGTTACTGCTTGACATTTGCAGGTTATTTTTTTTAATATGGTGTTTTTGAATTTCATAACCTGACATGCATGCAGACACGTAGATGCACCTCAGCTGTAATTACATTACATGCTCACCATTCACGGCTGATGAGATGGAATGACATGCACCAACAGCTTGGACTATTAGCTGTGATCACTGATGCAGGAAGGAGAAAAATGAGTATTCCCCACTACTTTAGTTGCATCAGAATTTAGAGAGCAATTTGTCTCCCTTCCTTCTAGCTACATCCCAAATGAGCTGATAAAATGCTTTATGATAATAAGCAAAATGTTTAATGTTGGAGAAGAATTGTGGCATCTTATTACTTGTACCTTTAGCAGTGCAATCAAAGGACCTTGGCATCAAACAGCATTTCAGTGTTTATCCAAGTTTTGCTTCCAGTTGTTGTAGTGCATATAATGAGGGGGTGGCATAGGCAAGGATTGTCATTCCCATAGTGACTATGCTGATGTCTGTAAGTAATTTCATTTGTAAGTGATCTGCAGGTTCTTAACACCTACAGAAATGTTAATTTTTTTTATAGCTTTATACATGCCATGTACTGTACATACTGTACCTTGTTGAAGATAATAGACATGTATTTCTGGCAGACTTACATTCTTACAATTAAATGCATATATTCTTATTAGTAAACTTCAAAATATTTGTGCTACTCAGTGGTATGGTTTAACTGAAGGGGGACTATGTACTGAATCCCCACCTGAAGAAGAAAGCACTCAGGCAAGGGCACAGAAGACCCCTGGAAACTGTCCTATTTAGAAGCTATACTCCCATATGCCTCCATGGTGGTTTGCCCTAGATTTACTTGGGGCACGTCCCTGTGGGTGGAAACTCTGTGACATACCCAGGACCAGCTTGAGGAATTGTATACAATACAATTTATTTTTGTATAGCCCAAAATCATACAAGAAGTGTGGCAATTGGCTTTAACATGCTCTGCCTCTCGACAGCCCCCCAGCCTTGACTCTCTAAAAAGACAAGGAAAACTCCCCAAAAAAAAAAAACCCTAGTAGGGGAAAAAATGGAAAAAACCTTGGGAAAGGCAGTTCAAAGAGATCTATCTATATCTACAGCTTACTTACAAAAGTTAAGCAGATTTCGTTTCAAAATTCTACGTGTAACGGTAATAACGGTCAACAACGTCCGCCATTTTGAACTTTCTTATTTATGGCCCCATCTTCATGAAATTTGGTAGGCGGCTTCCCTGCGCTAAACGAAACCGATGTACATACTTATTTTGGTGGTATGACGCCACTGTCGGCCGCCATATTGAACTTTCCAACGTCGCTAATTCTCCAACTTCCCGTGTAGGTAGAAGGCTGACCCAATCTTCATGAAATTTGGTAGGCGGCTTCCCTGCGCTAACTGAAACCGATGTACGTACTTATTTCGTTGGTATGACGCCACTGTCGGCCGCCATATTGAACTTTCCAACATCACTAATTCTCCAACTTCCCGTGTAGGTAGAAGGCTGAAATTTGGCAGGCTCATTCCTTACAGCTTACTTGCAAAAGTTAAGCAGGGTTCATTTTGAAATTCTACACGTAATGGTCATAACGGTCGACAACGTCCGCCATGTTGAACTTTCTTATTTATGGCCCTATCTTCACGAAATTTGGTAGGCGGCTTCCCTGCGCTAACCGAAACCAATGTATGTACTTATTTTGGTGGTATGACGCCACTGTCAGCCGCCATATTGAACTTTCCAACGGTCTTTGTTACTTATGGGCCCATCTTCAAGAAATTCGGTACGTGGGTTCCCATCGCTAACTGAATCCTACTTACGTACATATATACGTCCATAGCCTGCAGCTCGGTCACCGTGTGAGGCGGCATTGGGTCCCCCATCCCAACGCCTCCCACGTTGTTGGCTGCCTGCCTGTATAGGGCCATCTGTCGCTCTGGTCTCTACATTCCCTTCCTTGCTTCGCCACGGGATTCACGTCTCCCTGCTGATTAACTACAGCCTTTTTATTTAATCCATGGCTTCTCTGCTGTTTTATTGTTCGTTTATTACGATTATAGTTATTGTGTAGGTATTTTAGACTTACTTTACATTGTTCAGGTACCCATTTCCTTTATCGTTCCAACCATACCCCTATTAACATGTCTGTCGAGGTAATCACCATCGATCAAAGAACTGTCACTTACCGAGTGGTTTCCATGCCCGGAGATGGCACCTACCTTTTCCATTCTCTTTGTTACATATTGCACGGCCATATCAGGCTCACTCTTGATATCCGGAGGAACATTGTGTCTTGTGTATTGAATGACTGGGAAAGGTTCAAGGTGTGGACTGATGACAGTACAGGAGATAATTATAAAACACACAAGCACTATAAGAGTGAAATGCTTAAGCCCATCACCTATGCTTCTGCATGTGAGTTGATGGCTGCCGCTGAATTGTTCGGTTGTCGCTTTCAAGTGTACCGAAATGGCCAAATATTTTACACCTTTCGACAACCGCCAATGTCTCTTAAACATCTTAGATTCACAGATGACGATTTCAGTAATGGACACTTTGATGTTTATGAATGTTTAAACTCTCAAAAGCTGGATGGAAAATTATCGATGAAACCGGTTGTATGCATACAACGCTTGACAGATGCCGAATGTCACTTCAACACAAGTCCTGCAAATACTGTTGTAATTGAAACAAACCATGAAACTCAAACTGATTGTGACAGCAGCAATCCAAGCTGTGAGATTTGAAACAAGATTACTTTTCACATGGCCAACTGTACGTTGCATGCTCAAGAGTAAGCTCAGCGCACAGCTTGGTCATATTTCAACCGGAGGGCCGAAATGACAATGTGGTATACAAAGAGATCCTTAACAAATAATTATTGGTATATTTTTCCTCAGTTTAAAAAGGTTTAAGTTTCTTCTTAATAAAAATTTTAAGGCAGTACTTCACCGCTGTGAATCGTGGGTATTTTGCTAGTATATATATATAGGGAGCCCGATCGAATCGGGCTACAAATTCTACGTTTGTGATATATACATACTAGCGATTGGGAGCCCGATCGAATCGGGCTACAAATTCTACGTTTGTGAAATCCATACTTTCTCTGCAAAGAATTATTTGTTTTTTAAGTCGTTGAAATGATTTTGTTGTCATGGCAGTGATTTGTGCTTAAAATAGACCTTTTCGGCAAATGTAATGAAGAGTTTCCTGTTTAAAAGGGGCTGCGAGACGTGAACTCAGCTCTGTGGCGCACCTCATTTGATTTTTTCCGGCAAACAAATTTTCAAAACAAATCGTATTTTACGACTCTAATCGGAGTCGGAGTAATAATTATGTTGGCATGGTCATTTTAGATCTGAGATCAGATAAAATTGAAACCATGACCGTTGTTAATACCCAGCCGTCATTACTCAGTTTGCCAATAGATGTCAGAAGGACGGATGCCAAAACTGAACTGCCCAAAGATAGATATCAACGTACCAAGCAAATGGCGATTACATTCTAAATTACTTGCGGTTCCGGAGCTGTCGAAGGGTTTAAGTCAGTCGACGATGTTAGTCCTGGAAAGTACCCCACCAAACCAATGTTCCAAAAACGAACTGAACTTACTGTTATCTGCTTGAACCAACACCGACTTACTACTGTATATTTGGCCGTCCAGCGGTGTAACTGAAGCATTCGAACATTCTTAGCCAATTATGCAATACTGTGTCTGTGTTTGCCGCGTTATGTTCTAACTACAGAGGCAGACTCCCATTGCATGGTTCTAGCTTGTACTGAGTCGAGGTATTGGCGCGAACACCATACATACGGATAGTATCAAATTATATATAAGTCTCTCTCTGTCTCTCTGTCTCTATCTCTATCTCTTGGCTAGCTTGGGAATACCTTGGAATTCCATAGGAAAAGCTGAAATCTATAGCTGGGGAACAAGATGTCTGTCTGGGCTGACTTGCCTGGCCTGCTTCCACCACAAGCCTAACCATGAACGGCAGTTTCAGCCATTGGTGTCTTCTGAAATTTGAACCAATGATGGCACCCAGCAGGCAACCTCTGTGTATTGGGTGAATGGTTAGCAAATGGATGTAGATCAGAGAACAGAGAGTTTACAAGACTGTCTGGGGGAAAAAAAAAGCTAAGTTTCTGGGGACAGAAGGCAGACTGTGGTCCTGTCTAGATGGGCTTCTGTGTATTTATCTTTTGTTTGTGTTGTAATTTATTTTACTAAGTGTATTAAGGTATTTTATTATTTGTAGGTACCTAACTCTCTCATGCTAGACACAATAGAAAACTGGTTTCTTTTTATTACTGTACTATAGGAATACCATATTTAATCACTGTCCTGACAGATCAGATTAAATCTGACTGGAAAAAGTCAGTAGGTAATAGGATAAGGAAGCCTAAGGGATGGTTTGGGGCAATGATGAAAGTCGGTAAACACAGAAGTAACATTAATTATTAATGTTTGAAGAGAAACTGAATACAGGAGTCAAGTGGAGAACTTTGTTTCTTGGTACAGAAAGAATTATCTGCAACGTAAACATCAGCAAATCTAAGAACTGGTTGTTGACTTTCACTGTACCAAAAAGACTTTTGGTCTGGTCACTTATTCAAGGAGTGGATGTAGAGGTGGTGCTCTTCCACAAGTATTTAGGGGTCCACTTCAATTATGGGCTGGACTGGTCTTAAAACACAGAGAAACTTTTTTTTTTTTCTTAGTAAACTGAGATTTTAATTTGGATCATGACATCCTTTACATCTTCTACAACTTTGTGATGTCCAGTGTGATATATATTTTTTTTCCCCCCCTAAACTGTGGTGTGCTGGGATGGTAACATCACTTAGAGAGGTCCATTGAATCAACAAGCTAATTAAAAGGGCAATCAAAGTTATAGGTCACACTTTGAACCCCTTGGAGGTCATAACAAAAGAGAGAATTAAAACAGAACTGAGTCCCATTCTGAACAATGCTGCACCTCTTCTCTCTGGCATACTAACCCTGAGCACTTTCAGCCAACAATTTTTTCAGTGTAAGTGTGTTAGGAGTTGCTACTGGGGCTCCTTTATACCAACAGCAATATGTCTGCATGATGCCTCACTATGACAGTGACATCCAAGTTGGAAGTTTTCTTTCTTTTTAAATTTTTAGTCATTCTGGTGCATACTCAGACTTTTGTATGTGTATATTTATTTATTTGTTTATTTAAAGAGCTTCTGTAAAAAGCCAATTTTTCCCCTCGCGACAAATAAAGCTCTATCTAGTAAAAATTTAAAAGCAAAGTGAGAATAAAGCCAAGATCTAAATCTTAAATCTTTTCTGACAATCTTGTTCAGTGTAAATGTTTTTAAGTCTCTCCTAAGACTAAGTTTGTAATTCTTAAAATTTGGATTTGTTGTTGTATCTGAAGTGATATCAGAAGTCACATAGAAGATGCATGTAACCACCATGAAGCGTTTGTCCCAAAATGGTGTTTTCCATACACAACTTGCACAATATGGCCTTGCTGACAGAATAACAGACATCCAAAATGGTGACATTGTGACATCGCTGAAAATACAGTAAAATATATGAACAAAGACCAATATTAACAATGCATTGAATCAAACTTAAATAATGTAAACACTTTAGGAATGTGTTCCTGGTATTATTAACTTGTTAGGAAATTTTCTTGCACCTCCACTACTGTCTTCTGTGGCACATTTTCCTACTTTTTACACACAGGGCAGATGCACCTTCTGCAGATTGTTTGCTGTGGGTTGAAGGTTTGCACCAGTTTGTACCATTCTATCCACTTAATGGGGCATGGGTTTCTTTGAAAATCTAAATCCAATTACATGCTTTCCTCTAAATGTGTAAGAGCTCACTTTGCGTCAAATCATACCTAAACTAGCCAGACACTGGAAGACCAATTAACTGTGTAATGAGTGAGCAGAAGTTTCTTCACCTGTTGGAGTAAGTGGTGGATTGGGGTGTACCAGTTTTTCCTCCCACATCCCAAAACAAATAAATAGGGTCATTGCCAAATTTAAATTGCCGTGATTGTAGTAATTTTGATTGTGTTGCAAGAGTGGGCCCTGCAGTGGAAAAGCAATACGTGACAATGGTTAGTTCCTGCCTTGCACCCATTGCTAAGAGAACAGATTCAGTCTCCATTTCAACTCTAAATCAAAAAAGAAAGTGAATGAGAGAGAGCTGGAAGAGGGAGAGTTAGAAATATGGTACTAAGAGATGGAAATATGTTTGGTGGGTTAAGTGATCCCAACTCTCCAGCAACTACATCAAAAGAACAAAAGCTGTAAGGGTATTTCTCTGTATAAGAGAGAACAAAAAAAAATCCTTTTTGTGTGACATCCTTTAAGACACTCTCTGCTTCTACAAGGCAATATCAGATTGTCACTTGTACTTTCATAGTTCAGAGAGTTGTTTATTGCGTGTTCAACTGACAAAGCTGACAAGTTAGACGAATGTTCACAGAGATGCACAATATGCATGCAGAAATGCGACGGATGAAACCAGCTACCATAATAACTTCTACAGGTTATTTTGTTCCAGAGTGCACAGTAGTTAGAATTTTTTTTTTATGTCCTACCCCTGTACATTTTCAATGCCTATTTTTTTCTTCTTCATGTATCAACTCGCTGAGAAGAGTCTGCATGTTAACATCAAGTCAGAGGCCAGCCAAACATTGGGCACTTTCATGCGCCCATTCACCCTAAGTTCCTGAGACGGCGATTGTTGAAAAATGTCCATTGACCTGACTGGGGGGAATCTGGAGTGTCTTGTTAACCCCATGCACAAGGTACTTCAGAGAGAAATGGGGGGAAAGGCAATTCTACAACCCTATCCTCAATTTCTCACTTTGTTGCTGCTTTTCACTGTATCATTTCTATGTCATTCTTTGATGTTCCTCTCCTTCCCTACTTAACAAGTAAGGAACACAGTGAATGAGTAATATTGTATAAAGCAGCGTTCATTATACGCTTTGAAATCTTTGACATTATAAAAGTAACTTGCAGGTGATGTTTCTTGTGTTTTTTTTTCTGCTCAGTTTGGACAAGTTAAAATTGGACTACATAATCATTTGATAAAAACTTAATAATAATAATTTATATTCATATAAATATTTGCAGGGTTAGGCAAATGAGATGATCCAAATTAACCATTTTGTGAATGTGTCTGCATGAAAGACTAATGTCTTGTCCAGGGCCGTCTCCTGGTTTGTATTTGGTTCTGCCAGGATCAGAGAGAGATCTATTAATTGCACAAAATTCACTTTCACCTTTCTTACCAGTTGCTGTTTTGGAATTTTCACAAAGTGGCTTAAATGTTGTACAAAGTTCAGCTCTAAAACTTTGTTCATCATCCGTCCATTATCTAAAAGCAGTCTCTACATTACAAGGCAAGAACCAGCACTAAACGGAATCCCAGCCTATTGCAGGGTCACACATTCATACCCACACTCAATCATTAATTCCAGTGACATCTGTCATGTTCATTAAGGATGTAAGGGGTGTCAAACAGGAAAGTTGTTTCAGCAAGCAGCAGAGATATTAAGAGATCTTTTTTTGTGGGCAAATTTGAAGAATGTTACTATAGTAATGCATAAAAGCCATTTTCTTTCTCCAGAATTGGAGCTAAGCCACATTCAAATTGGGAACAAATTGAAGCCAAAAACCCATGTATTTCCAAATAAATTTGTTTAAATACAGGGTGGGCCATTTATATGGATACACCTTAATAAAATGGGAATGGTTGGTGATATTAACTTCCTGTTTGTGGCACATTAGTATATGTGAGGGGGAAACTTTTCAAGATGGGTGGTGACCATGGTGGCAATTTTGAAGTCGGCCATTTTGGATCCAACTTTTGTTTTTTCAATAGGAAGAGGGTCATGTGACACATCAAACTTATTGGGAATTTCACAAGAAAAACAATGGTGTGCTTGGTTTTAACGTAACTTTTTTCTTTCATGAGTTATTTACAAGTTTCTGACCACTTATAAAATGTGTTCAATGTGCTGCCCATTGTGTCCATGCCCATGGTCACCACCCATCTTGAAAAGTTTTCCCCCTCACATATACTAATGTGCCACAAACAGGAAGTTAATATCACCAACCATTCCCATTTTATTAAGGTGTATCCATATAAATGGCCCACCCTGTATAACCAGGAATTCATGAGCTGCACTTTATTTATTGAATGCAATGAAATGACTATTTTTCAATGTAGTCTCCTGCCACTGCAAACCACTTGTTCCATTGCTCAGGAAGCTTCTTAATCCCAGAAGAGTCTTTTGACTGCATGTTGACCCATTCTTGCACAGCGTCAATAACCTTCTCATTCGACTCGAATTTCATCCCTCCTAAAAATTCCTTAAGTGGACCGAAGACATGATAGTCCCTTTCTGAATGACTTGTACCAATCACACACTGTAGACTGAGAGAAACACTCATCCCCAAACTGATTTTTAAGTCTGGAATAAAGCGGAGATGGAATGACTCCTTAATCCGCTGCACAGCACTACTTTGTACCTCCTGCTCTGACATATTGATTACAATTGACAGGAAGGGGGGAAAGAGCAGCTAGCTCTACTAACGACAACTTCAAATATGCATGTGTTTGTCCAATGAGTCTGGTCTACCTTGCACTCTTTATAAGAACAGAGTATGAAAATTCCTATTTATAATTGAATGCCTCTCATAATAATGTACCACAAATGAATGCTTTATTTTGGAAACGGCCCTGTGCCTACTGATAGAGACTATCTTGACTAATTTTGTTCTATGCAAAAGTTTGGATTTCCCAGTAGTTGGTGCTTTATGTTGGGCCAGTAATACTTTCACAGTTGGTGGGGAAGGAATCTAGGAATTCTTTCTTGCAGTTAGGCTTTTGAATTCAATTTTATTTTACCAAACATTAATTTCACCATTTTTACTTCTTTTGTAGAAGTCCTTTTCGGTTAGATTCTGTCTCTCAGAAACCCTGAATTGGAATAAGTGGGTTCAGAAGGATTTGAGTATTCGAAAGACTGCAGACCATACAACAAACTACAGGAGGAATCTACTGTATGTCTAAAATCTGAAAATATGATGGAAATATTTTAAGAGAGACACGCACACAAATGCTAAATGAACTGCCCAAACCATGCCTTTGCTGTCTGCTGTAAAAATTCTGAACACAGCAACAGCTCAGTACATTTTGCAGCATCTAGACTCTAAAGGTACTTATGCCAGGATCCCATTTGTGAGCTTTAGCATTTAATATGTTCTGACCAAAGAGTCCATATAGCAGAACTTTGCTTACAGGACTGTGGACCTTTCACTTTGTGAGAAACAGGTGTCGGTCAAATAGCAATGTTGATCACCTTTCAAAAAGTCTAGGCTGAAAAAAAAGTTTATAACTGCAGTGTTCAGGTAGAAATATGAGCTCATCTGTTAAGTCTGAGGTGGGTGGGTTTTTTATCCAAGTTTCCGGATGATGGATGTATTATGAGGATAGAAAACTAGGTAAAGCACAGGTTGTTGGCTGTATGTCATCTGCATGTTCTCCCTATGTTCATGCAGGAGAAAAGAAAACCAACCTTTAAGGAGCTGGATCTTGGCTCACTCTTAACTCCAGTAATCAAGCCTTATTTCTAGGCATGCAGTGAACACATTTTGAAAAACGTTTCTTTGACTTGGGGCCAACAACATTTAACTTAATACCCTTAAGATGTCGATGATTATAAAGTTGTATTATGTGCATATCAGCATTTAATGAACTTCTAAGCCTAGTATGCTGGTCAGACTATCTATTTTTGAATTCTTTTGACCTTGTTAGATTTTTTTTCCCCTCTGCATTTGGAATGAATCATAGCCAGTAAGTCACTGCATGTATAGCAGTAAAATTACTCTGTATGAAAAATGATCTGTCTCCTTTTGAGGTGGTCTGAATAATGAGACTTAAGCACTGCCTTAGCTGCAGTACGTGCTCTATAAATTGGTTTCCATGCCTTGCTTTCAGCAGGACTTTGTTCATCATGAGCTAATGAATTGCTTTATGCCTTATGCTGGTATTGGTACAGGTCCTGAGTAAGGCTCCCCTTGTATTATTTTTATACATTAGTCATTTCTTTCCTTTTTATTATTCTTTATTAGTCCTAATTACCATTCTTTGTGTGACATTGAAAGAATAAGTAATGGTAATGTCTCTTTTTAGATTGACAGGATTGCATGTGTACTCAACTTCTTCTGTGCTTGTGCATGTGTAGAATGTTAATATATTAAGTGTGTTTTACAACAAGCTATACACAGTACATTTATATATAATTTACATATATATTGTATAAAATGTATATGCATTTGTTATCAGAACACACTCTTTCCCCCTTATGATTAAATGAAGTTGTAGCTTATCCAGCAGACAGAAGGCACCATAAAGAGATTTTAGTATTTTCTCACCTACAAAGTTACCGATGGGTTGAAGGGTATCAAGAGCACCTGAACTGAACAGGAGATGGCAGCTTTAGGCAAAAATCATAGTCAAAAAGTGAAAGATGGGTCAGAGCCAGAAAAACTCAACCAAAATCAATGGGCAATAGGAGAGGAGCAAAGTCAAACATGAAGGAGTTCAAAAACTGAAAACAATACTAGAGACTATACTTTGAAGAAGAAATTGGCTCTAAGTAGTGGTTTTCTTTATCCAGCTGTGGGATAATTCATGATGGAAATGCCATTGTATTTATACTGTTCCAGCTTTGTTGCAAAAGTGATGACCTTGGTCATGTGATGCAATACTTGTGTTGCTTAAACAAAAAGAATGAAACAAAACCTTCAAAACTCAAAATATTATGTATAAAAATTTCAATGTGACACTTGCTTGGCCACCTCAGCATAAAAATTTCAATGTGACACTTGCTTGGCCACCTCAGCCTAATGTGCAGTTGTCTGACATGATGGAAAAGCTCAGTGGGTATGCAGAGAACATGTAGATTACACGTAGATGGTAATATAAAATATTTTCATGTCTTTTTTTTTTTTTTTTTTTAAAAAAAAAATAAGGGGCTCTACCCCCTGCTCGCTTTGCTTGCCCACCTCCGGGTTTGGTTTTCTGGATATACAATTTAAAGAGATTGTTACATATACATTGTTTTCACTTTAAAACCTTTGTAAAAACAATACTTTTCCCTGAACAACTTTTGCAGTGTGGCAGGAAACATTATCCTGCTGAAAGAGATCAATGCTATCAGGGAATACTGTTGCCATGTAGGGGTGTACAGGGTCTAGAACAATCTTTAGGTAGGAGGTACATGTCAAAGTGACATCCAAATGAAAAGCAGAATCCTAGGTTTCCTTGGAAGAACACTGCCCAGAGCATAACACTGCCTCTCCCGGCTTTCCTTCAACAAAGTGCATCCTACTTCAATCTCTTCCACAGGTACATGGTGCACATGCACCCAGCCGTCGTGATCTGAAAGAAAACTTTGGTCATCAGACCAGGTCACTGCCTTCCATTGCTCCATTGTCCAGTTCTGATGCTTACATGTCCATCGTAGGCACTTTTGGTGGTGGACAGGGGTCAGCATGGGCACTCTGACTGGTCTTCAGCTTCACAGCCATCTACGATGCACTGTCCGTTCTGAGTTTTTTTTAGCAATTTCTTTTCAGTAGCTGTTTTTTGAAATAAGACTAGATGGGTTAGTCTTCCATACCATGTGCAACAATGAGCCATGGGCACCCATAAACCTGTTGCCAATTCACTGATTTGTCCTTCCTTGGACCACTTTTGGTAGGTACTAAACCCTACATACCAGGAACACCCCACAAGACCTGCCATTTTGGAGATGCTCTGACCCAGTCATCTAGCCACTGCATTCCTGCCTTTATCAGAGTTGTGCAGACCCTTATGCTTGCCCATTTTTCTTGCTTCCAACACCTCATCTTCATGAATTGACTGTTCACTTGCTGCCTAATGAATCCCCCCACCCTCGTTAATGTTAATCACCTAACCTGTCTGTGCTTTTAATGTTTGCCAATCTCATGTTTAATTATGAATGTTTCACTGTTAGTACAATGGAAGAAGATAGTTATAACACTGAGAAATAATAGAAAATGTGGGTACATTTTAAAAAAAAAAAGGTATGTATAGTTTATCATTTGTTTGTTTGTTCTATGCCCAGTCAATATTTTGGAAGAGTCTAAATGTTACCTAGATGTGTGTACTTCTAAAATTTTTTATTTTTATGCTGTATTGAGGATTTGTTCTGTTCTGTGTATTGTATTGTATTGTATTGACCCCCTTCTTTTGACACCCACTGCACGCCCAACCTACCTGGAAAGGGGTCTCTCTTTGAACTGCCTTTCCCAAAGTTTCTTCCATTTTTCCCTTGGGAGTTTTTTGGGAGTTTTTCCTTGTCTTCTTAGAGAATCAAAGCTGGGGGGCTGTCAAGAGGTAGGGCCTGTTAAAGCCCATTGCAGCACTTCCTGTGTGATTTTGGGCTATACAAAAATAAACTGTATTGTATTGTATGTGTCTGAAGTTCTTCTCTGGGTCTTTTGGTGCTTCCTCCATATTCCCAAGATGAATGTGCTCAGTTAAATAGCAACTCTGAAATGGCCAGTGTGAGCAGTTGTGTGCATGAGGTGTCCTGCAATGGACTGACACCTTCTCTAGGGTTGCTTCCTATCTTGTGCCTAAAACTGTTGATTTTAGCTACCCTGAATTTAAGAGGTGGGAGGAATAACCTGTTACCTGGGGAGAATGTACAAACTCTTCATCATCAATTACCTAGCTGGGTTTATTTTTCTTATTATCTTGGGCTTAATTATTCTCAGGATACCCCAAGTCTAGAACAACACATCCTATGGAGTGCTTGATACCTCCAGTTATTGCTAATTTATAGCCTTGTACTTAAATTCAAATTGCTTGTCCATGTTCTTTGAGGAAGTATCTTTTCAAACTGTACAAAATCCCTGGTGACAAGAAAGACACAAGCATAAGACATTCAGATCACTGGGAGGAGTCTTAGTGGATCTCTGAAGAGCGCGTGACTCCTATTGCCCTGCTCAGTCTCCTGATTTAAACCTACACCTGATCGGCAGTGAGATAGCAGGCTGACATGATGGCAGAAATTCAACAAGGATAACAATTGTAGAATACTGATACCAGTTGTTTAGGTTAGGAAGGCTTTATTATCCCAGAGGGAAATTTACTTGAAAGTCTGAAATGAATTGCTGCTCTGATGTTTTCTTTGAAGAAATGTTCTGTTTGGTCATTGTTCAGACAGTTGGTAAATCTTTATGCAGATCCTTTCATAGAAGCTAACATCATAAAACATTTGGTTAATGACATCTGACTGTTACATTTTTACAGAGACGTGATGGATATCATTTGCTGTATCCTTCACTTGAATTTAAGTACACACCTCTAAACTATGAAGGAAGAGCAGATAAACCTTACAAATTCTAGTTTCTTTATAAATAAAGGTTTTGTGTTCAGAGAGGTTGTTCTATCAGCTTACTGTCCCCTTACTTAGTTTAGTGTGTGACTTCTTCAGAATCAATATACCCTAACCATAATGATTGGGGTATCCTTAAATTTTAATTTGGTCTGAAGTTTTTTCTATTAATAATGCCCACAATGCAAAGGATTGCTTTTAATTATTTTGAAAACTGCTAGCCTTCATTGTATTTTTGTTTTATTATTGTTTGTTTGATGTACTAGACAATTTCTGGCAATGTGTATGTTGTTGTAGAGGAAAAAACCATCTGGGAATTATCTGCATTCTGAATTTACTATATTATTTAATATGTTATTTTATGCATATTTAGCTGCAGATTTTTTTATTACTTTCTGCTGATATTCATCTTATATAATATGCTACCGTGTCTGTCCGTTTGTCCCGGATTTTAAATCACCTGTAGCTCGCAAACCGTTTGAACTATTGACCTGAAATTTGGTACACACATACTACGTGATGTCTATGCGCTTTCAGGGTGATGATTGAACTCCAGGGTTATTCCTCTTTTTATTTTTATTTTATTTTTATTGTAGAATCAACTCTCGGCAGCGGCCAACAGGGTAGCCGTGCGGCACATGCATTCGGGTGCCTTTTCTCATCCCTACCACCTTCACCATCACTTCCCGTACCTCTTCATACCTTAAGTCTTCAGTCTGCCTCAAGAATGATTTAAGCACCAGCTTAAGTGAAAAATTAAGGATAATGAACTAAGTAATTACAACACAAACATTGACCTAATCTGCATTAACGCGAAAAGATGCCAAAGAAAGGAGAAGAAGTGGGACGCTAGGGTGGAGAAAAGAAGAGCTTCTCAGGAAGCAGCAAGCACATCGACCTCTGAGCAAATGAATGCTAAATGTACAGAGGAGGAGTATGAAAACTGTGACTGCTCAAGTCAAGTGTATTTTTTTGTAGTGCGCCTTTACTGGTCTGTATATAATACCTAATACAGCATTTTGTCTTTTTTCTCTTTCTTCATCATGTAAAGCACTTTGAGATACATTATTTGTATGAAAATGTGCTATATAAATAAATGTTGTTGTTGTATTTGTTTACCTATTTTATTAATGTAATTTTGAGATAATTTGGTCACATCAGATAAGCAAGAGAATGTAGTTGAGTGTGATGTGTGGACTAATCAGTTTTGAGGTATGTAATCATCAAAATGACCTCCACAGAAAGCTCCTGTAGAGAGCAGTCTTTTTACTGGCTGACCATTTACACCACATTTAGAAACTAAAACACCATTTGTAATTGTTAGCTGCATCAGAAATTTTTACAAGTGGTAGTAGTGTAGGTTGAGGGATTTTGCATGTCATTCATATAAAGCATACATTACATCACAGCCATTTGTGTTATATGAGGAAACTTTGTGTTGCACCAATTTTCTTACTACAAATTGGACAATTTGATCCTAACAGAAATTCCCTTCAACACCTATGCTTTACACATGTCAGTACCATCTATTTTCCTGTTTAAGACACCTCCCCCCTTGACTTGTCAGTCCTCCCTGTTCCTCAGTGGTGGTGTGCATGTACACCACTCATCTGCTCAAGATGCATACACCAGCACGTCTTAAAAAGGCTACGAAATGGCCACTACTCTCTCTGCACATTAGCATAGTAAACTTGGTACGGTGTTATCTTAGACAAATAAAAAATGTGTCCGCTAATTTTCTTTTTTCTATGACATTTCCAAATTTCAGTCTAATCTGTCAAAGCATTTTTGAGATTTTGGGGTGTTAAGTTTTTCTATTGTTTTCTATATATTTTGTATATGAGTGTGTGAATATATTATTATATTTGAAATCCACAAAGAGAGCAATTGAATCGCGTATCTTTAAAAAGTTTTTTTTTTTCCTAACCTTTTGATTTCTAGCAAGTATCATCATCAGAGGAAATTGATTAGACTTACAGGAACCCAAGGCAATATACAGTATAGCTAAAAAGGAGGGGAAGTATGCTGGCTTCATGTCCAAGTGTCTGTTAATGGCATTTTCATTGGATAGCCACATTTCAGCCAGTTCTGTGGCAATTCATCAATTATTTAAGTGCACTAGGGGGCTTTGCCCCTGCTTGCTTTGCTTACCAACGCCTGTGCCTTCGCTATGCACTAACCTCTTTGGGGTTCTCCCGTTCGCATATGGGGATGTGGATGTACAATTTAAACAGATTATTTCCATGAGAATTGTTACATATGCATAATAGAACTAACTGTTTTACATTACAGTAAGTAATTAACCATATTAAAAAATAGTAAAATGTAATAATTTGAAAGTATATTGTTTCATGTTGCATAATGCGGTTTCATTATGTTTGGCTTTGAAATTAACATACAAATACTTTTAAACTTAACACTTTTACTGTAAAACTTCAGTAAATACAATTTTTTTAATTAAATTTTTCTCAATATTGCATTGAATTTTGATTTTGTGTTTGGACTTTCATCGTGAGAACAAAACATATAACTGCCCGTGATTGAATTTTGTTTCTTTTTCTCTATGGAATACAATTACTTTTTTGAATGTTTGGCTCTGAGATTTGTTAATTGTCTTTGCAAAAGCTATTCTAATGGGAAACTGTTAATGTTTTAATATGAATGGCATATCAACATGTCCTTTGTTGTCTAATGTTATTCCCTGAAAATGTACTATATTCCCTTTCTTGTATACATTCTTCTTTCTACAGTAATTCGTGCAGAGGAAGACCGGACAGTGTTAACACTTGTAGATATTCTACGGGATATTACAGTGGGATGCAAAAGTTTGGGCAACCTTGTTAATAGTCATTATTTTCCTGTATAAATCGTTGGTTGTTACGATAAAAAATGTCAGTTAAATATATCCTATAGGAGACACACACAGTGATATTTGAGAAGTGAAATGAAGTTTAT
>JANRMT010028174.1:66399940-66435746 GCA_026402145.1 Polypterus bichir lapradei | reverse complement strand
ATAAACTTCATTTCACTTCTCAAATATCACTGTGTGTGTCTCCTATATGATATATTTAACTGACATTTTTTATCGTAACAACCAACGATTTATACAGGAAAATAATGACTATTAACAAGGTTGCCCAAACTTTTGCATCCCACTGTATAAGTTGATGTTTTCATCTTCCACACAATCATAACCAACTGTTTCAACACAGTCTATTGATATGCATTTAACCAATTTGCTGTGTGATCAATCAACATTTTTGGCATTAATTCATTTGACTTCATTGTTTCTTGGTGCTAGGGTTGCCCATGTACTTATTTTTTCTGTTGATAGCCCTTTGTGATGAAATTCTTCAATAAGATTTGGAAATAATACGTCTTCTTTAATTGGGAACTTAAAGTGAGGAAAACTTTAAAATTCATAAGAACTGAGAGAGCAAGAACAGTGTCTGACAAAAGCATTCACATGAATGAGAGGTGAGATTACTGTGTGCGTGGTTGAATATGGTTAAGAGGAGGGCATGATTTGAAAAAATCTCATGGCCAAAGTCTCGTCTCGCGGGACTTGAAAAAATCTCTTGAAAGTCTCGTCTCGTCCCAGGATTTTTTTATATAATAGAGAGATATGTAATTGGTGGAACAAATTTATTACCATTTTTATTTATAATGTTTCCTATTAACCCTGTTGCTATGCTTTGTAAAAGTTTAGTAAGTGAGTAACTTTTTTTTTTTTCTTTTCTTTTCTTAATATACATGTTGTTTGGCTTCATATGATATACATGTTTGGCTTCCCTCCCCTCTGAGGCTAGGGATCTGCACTGGCAATCGTAAGGTTGCCGGTTCGAATCCCGTAAATGCCGAAAGGGACTCTGCTCAATTGGGCCCTTGAGCAAGGCCCTTAACCTGCAATTGCTGAGCTGTTTGAGTAGTGAGAAAAGCATTATATAAACGCAAAGAATTATTATTAAGAATTATATATACTAGGATTGTGGAAAAAAGTACAATGGGAAGGGTAACTTTGACAAGTAATCAATATCGAGGCCGACAGATATTGGAACAGAACAGTAATTAAACTCTACAGTCCTCCATCAAAAGCCACAAAATGTCTGCTGCTTGTTTTATGTGTGTGTAGGCTACATGACAGTTAATACAGAGGGAGTCATCTGATGCTTTCATTAAGGGTCACCTGCATGCAGGTTATCCTTTTGGCTTCCATATAGTGCAGAAACGGGCTGCAGGTCAGATCCTGAATTTCTGCCAGCAGGCAGTGTTTTAGACTTTGAAGTGAAGCCACTATAGTCTTTTTGTTTGTGAGGGATTTGTCACTGAAACTGCAGCATGTGAAAACACTGTCCCTCCTCCTCCTCCTTCCCCCAAATGATAGCTTTGCTGCTTACAATAGATGCCGTTTTGCACCTGCATGCTAAAGCTGATCTGTCTGAGCAACCTCTCAGCACTGCTCCATCACTGCAGAGCAATTACAGATAAGGAACCTGCTGCTGTAATCGTGACAAAAGAAAGACCCTGCTCCCCCCACTGTGTTTTAGTACAGTTAAGAATGGGATTTGTGGGCATGTAAATGGAGTAATCATTTATTGCCTAAGTCTTTAACACTAAGACAGGACAAACCCTGCATACAAAATTATAGAGCAGAATAATAATAAAAATAATATGGAATAATAAAAGATTTAAATTATATTTCTGTTGTTGTCTTGCTGAGTGTGATGCACTCCTCACTTAGCATTGTGCATGTACAAGGCCACCAACTGTGTTGCCTTTTTCTCTGTCAGCATTGCCCTCATTCTTCACTGTGTGTCCAATGAGGAAAACCAGAGTCAAGGTTGTTGGCCATTTCTCTAGTCCGGGTATGACTCCCACACTGAAATTATCTCCTCGTTACACATACTACATTTATGTGCTTTTCTTCCTCAGTGAACTCTTAAGTCCTTGGACTATTCTAAGCATTGTTGCTTTTATTGTAATGTTGTAAGTTACTTGAATTACTTTTTGATTCACTGCAAGTGTATTTCCATAATTTATAGCTATATCTTTTTTTTTCTGATATACCAAGGTAAATCATAGATGAAAATTTGTTGATAATAGATATGTAAGATTTTCCATGCACATTTCTCTTGTGGCACACAGCTTAGTCAAATCTACATTTCTAACAGTCTTCGCCATTGACAAGTGCAATTCAGTTAAATATTTTCTTATAGAGGGCGGCAAGGTGGCGCAGTGGGTAGCGCTGCTGCCACGCAGTTAGGAGTTCTCTTCCCGGGTCCTCCCTACATGGAGTTTGCATGTTCTCCCTGTGTCTGCATGGGTTTCCTCTGGGTGCTCCGGTTTCCTCCCACAGTACAAAGACATGCAGGTTAGGTGCATTGGCAATTCTAAATTGTCCCTAGTGTGTGCTTGGGGTGTGTGTGTGTGTGTGCCCTGCGGTGGGCTGGCACCCTGCCTGGGGTTTGTTTCCTGCCTTGTGCCCTGTGTTGGCTGGGATTGGCTCCAGCAGACCCCTGTGATCCTGTAGTTAGGATGTAGCGGGTTGGATAATGGATGGATGGATTTTCTTAGAGTTTTTCTTTGAAGACAGTCTTAGAACAAATTCACAAGCACATAAGAAAAAACATAAGCACTCGTATCTTGATAAACATTAGAACCGTAGACAGCTGTAGTGTTCAAGTGCACACATTAAAGCATTAGTAACTTTGCTAACTGGCTGATACTAAGGACACTTTTCACTGAATGCATAGGGAGCATATGGGCCATGCAAGAGTCGTGTGTGTGTGTGTCTTTTTTTTTTTTATGTGCCATGTCTGATAAGCTATGTGCCCAAAGCTTCAAAGGAAATTCTCCTGATGTGTGAGACATTCATTGCTTAGAACTTGGGTCAGTCTGTCTCATTGCAGTAACTCGTGTTGCAGTTAATCTTTAGGAGATGCTGTAGACTGTTGAACTCTACAGGGTCTGTCGACTTGACTATAGAAGAAGACTCTCTTTCAGGACTCTTACCTGGGTAATTAGCAGTAGGTGCGTGGAGGCATTGTGGTCGAAATTTAATATCTTATTAAAGAAAGAAACGTCTTCTAATAGGACAATTCAGTAATCAGGCAGGAGAAGAAATGTTCATTGTATCTTTTAATTACTCCTCAGCAAAATGCTGTGGAGGGAGCATTCTTCAAAAGCAGTCTGTTGCAGCATGGTCAGAATGATTTACAGCATGGTCAGAATAATCAGAGAAACAAAGAATAGAGGTTCATTTTCTAAACTGCTGTTTACATACAGTGTTAATCAATGCATACATTTTACTCTGGTTGGTTCATTGGTTTGCACCAATGTAATGTAATATAAGTCTATTATATTCTGGTTCTTCTTATAGGATGGTCCAGATCTAATTATGCAATTTTTCATTACGCTATAACTTACTAAGTTTATTACATAGAAAATCACCCAAAAAATCCCGGATCATTGAGAAGTGTGCAAACTGACGACATGAAGAATCGTCTTCACGCCGAACTGGAATCATCCCCGCATAAATCAAAGTCATCCACACGATCTGGATCTGCATAATTACATTTGGACCACCCTGTATACCCTTGAAATTTCTGTGCATATAACAACTGTCCATTCTAATTTATAAGACATCTGCTGATTTCTTAGTCATCTCTTAGTCATCCTTCAGTACATTCTGTATATTACATCAGCCTGTCTTCTGGTACATTCTTTATTTACTTAACCATCTCTGTATTTTTCCTAAACCAGTTCTTATGTTTCAGTGTACGTCTTGTTGTTCACTTGACCTTTATTTGGTTTCCCACATTTATTAACCCTTTATGCTCTTTCTTTAAGAAGAATGCTATGTTAACTTAAAGTTATTCTTCCACAGAAGAGGCCTTCTATTCAGGAGAATATTTTGAGAGAGCCTTTCATTTATTAGGTTGATTTGGAATCTCTTTTTTTTATTCTGCATCAGGATCCAACTTTTGAGAAGTAGTATAAAGATTATACTGTAGCACACAGCATGGAGACACTGACTGAAATTTCAACTGCTGTATCTAATTTTTTTTTTTTTTATTGTTTAGTACATCCAGTACTCTTCCTGTATCAGGCTGAATACTTTTTGAGTGGCCAGTTACCAACTCCTGGAAGTTTTGGTCATCTGTGTATGGTAACACTGGGCTCGCTTTATGACCCTCCGAGCAAGTCATTTTATCTGCCATTCCTCAAGTGATAAAATCTATATATAATATTAATATTAGTTTCCATAACAGCTAACTTACAAATAACACCTGAAACAACCAAGGAAGGAACAAATGACATTACAGCATCAAAAAATTAACAGAGCTATATACTTGTAATTAAAGTTTGTATTCTGAAAGCCATTTCATTTTAGTCCTAGTTTGGAATGCAGGAGCAGAGAAATTATAGGAAACTAGTAATGTACTTATCAACTGGAGTAATAATTTTAGACTCCCAGCTAAACAATTCTGCACAAGCAAGTCCAGCATGTGAACTATGAAAGCACAGGGGACATTTGAAAATTCAAACTGACATGCCCATCACTGTCTTCTGTATTCTGTAATTTAAAGAAAATCAAAGGATGTTTTACTTACAGAAAATAAAATGAATGCACCTACTAATGCATAAAAATGTTAGAACTTAGACTGAATAATGTAAATATTGTGCGATATTATAACAATGTTGGACAGTATTTTTTCTATGATGAGAGAGAATTCTATAGTAATAAACACTTTTTTTGTTTTTGGATCACTTGCTGTACATAGTGTTTAATTGTTCTACATATATTTTTATATATGAATTTAATATCAAGATCAAACAAAAAGATCAAAATGTGAAACATCAGTTCACTCACTCAGTCATCAACAAAAACGCTATTTCCCTCTTTACTAAAAAGCTGAAATTTGGCAAGATGGTGCATCTAGGGCAGTAGGTATGCACTACAAAAGGCCATTTTGATATATCAATATGTATAGATTTAAAAAAAAAACACAATAAACTAAGTACCCCAAAATTTCAAAAAAAATTATAAATACACACTAAGTGTAGACTTTTATACCGGGGGGGGGGGGGGGGGAGTCATTATATACTGTTGTGGCCAATTTCTTTATTTAATCTGAAGTTCTGTTTACATTTTTTATATAAGAGAACACATTTTTTAATTATGTTTTAATCTAAACTGTGAAAATCACTACCATTGTGTTTTATCTTAGTCGGCAAATTGCTTGTACAGTATTTGAGAATTTAATGAATACTTCTTTTGAAGCAGTGCCAGTAAATTCAGTCTTTTAAGATTTCTCTCTTATCATTTGGGTTTAAACAAAAATGAGTCCAAACTGTATATGTTACATTTGGATTCGCTACAGTATAACAAACATTTTCAATGTCGCTCCTTTTATTATTCTTGCATAAGGCTGCTTATAAGGGCTGAAATGTTTTCTTTTAAGGCAATTGTGCCAAAAACTTTGTAACTGTACCTCAGGGCAGAAACTGTCCAGTAATTACTTAAAATAATGATTTCAGGGGCTTTGGAAAGCTCACAGAGCAAGAGCACAATGTTTTTAATCCTGATTGGTTTATCCAGAGAGTGTTGGTCATTCCAATGGGTTGTTCCATGTAGCAGTGAGTTTATTATGCATGTATTCTATACACCTTTTCTCATTTTTGAATTTAACACTTTAATCACTACAGCTTGATTTTGTTTTAACATGATGTCTTGACTCATTATTCAAATATTGTTGCCCAAATAAAAACAGAAAAAACTACCGCCGGTAAATCTGATTCCCTACCACCCCGAATAAAGGCCACGCTAGCCATCTATATGGCACAGGTACAGGTGCAAATATAGAAGCTTGTGACTTCCACCATTTGTCATATAACATGTAAATGTAAGATAGGGGATTACTTTACTTCCCAAACAAGCAGTGCTTCCTTTAGAAAAGACATTATGCTGAAATAAGCAAAACCCTGTTTGTCTGGCCCCTTTGATCACATGTTTTACTATGCCTTTTCAGCATCATTTTAGTTTAACTAGGTTCACAGCTCAAAGTTGTGCTTCACTCTAGTATTTCAAGAGTCTATCTGTTGCTAGAGAACATTTATAATGAGCCAGCTCTAGAAGAATATTCTCTGTTCTCCCTTTGCTGTATTCTATGAGTGTGTGTCTGTGTGTGTGTGTGTGTGTGTAGACTTTCTGGATCCTTTGCCAGTCCATCAGAAAACATTCAAGCTCATCAGTTAACCTGGTTATTGGTTCACTGGGAATTGGAGCCTAATCTAGTAGAATCAGGTGCAGGGTAGGAACCAAAAGGGTCCAAAAAGGGTGGAATAAAATGAAAAAGTAAATTTTGGGATCCTTACAGGGAATTAACATGAACATCTTGAACATATACAGTGCTACAAAATATCCAAAGCAAAAATCTTTGAGTTAACAAAAGCAAGTTGGCCTAGCAGTATATTAATCTATTAGACCATACATAGGCTAAAAAGTAACAATAAGCAGCGTTTTTGCATTTACTGTTAATGGGCATAAATTCAAAACAGCATTTTTTTCCCCAGAAATATTAGGCTTCCATCAGATATAGAAAAAGCCTTGTATGCATATTCAAACGCAATTATTTTTTATTGTCTTTTAATGGTGTACCATTAAATGTTTGGCATCAGTGAAGGGAGACTTTGTGGGAAAGGGTCATGAAAAATGAAAATGTTAAAGAAAACCACATCTGAGTCAATTTAGGATGCACAGTACAGAAAGTATAAGAAATTATGTGAATAATGAATAGTTTTGTCCTGTGCTCACAAACATGACTCTGAGATGGAGATTTTGTGAGAAAAGTTGTGTCCCGCCCCAACACCGGGATTCGAAGGATCAAATGAACTCCTTTCTCAAAATTTGGAAAATCTGGGGATCGGTAATATAGGTGTGTGGAGTGTTTTATGCTATTTCAAGGTTGCTCATCACGAATATGATAATTATTTTTGATATTTGATTCTTTACCGGTGGTCCTAGACCTCAAAGGGCCACTCCCAGAAGATTCTAAACTGATACTCCATGTTTTTAGTATTTCAGGGTCAGTGATTATGCATTTTTTTTTTTTTATTCTTTACTAGAGATCTAGCACTCATTGGACCTCTATAAGAGGGTGAAAAATGGCTTATTTCTGTCACAATTGAGAATATTTAGACTTTAAATTGAAGCACAAAAAATAGATCTTTACATTTCTTATGGACTCAATCAATTGTAGCAGCTCACGCTTTTTCATATATATACAGTACAGGCCAAAAGTTTGGACACACCTCCTCATTCAATGTGTTTTCTTTATTTTCATGACTGAAGGCATCAGAACTATGAATGAACACATGTGGAGTTATGTACTTAACAAAAAAGGTGAAATAACTGAAATAGCTCAAGAGCACCAGTGGAAATTAAGATAAAGAGCATTTAGGACTGAAGACAGGAAGCACGTCTTTTCACAAAGAGTTATGGGAATCTGGAGCAAACTACTATGAAATGTAGCTGAAACAGAAACCTTGACAACCTTTGAGAAGTATCTGGATGACATATTGGGACAGCTTAGCTACTAGCTAAACAAATGAGCTTGATGGACTGAATGGTCTTCTCTAGTTTGTTAAATTTCTTAAGCTCCTTATATTTTCCATGATGGCGCACATAATGAACAGGTGCGCAGTCCAGATTGCTTTCCTGCCCTGTGTCCAGTGCTGGCAAGACTGGCCTTGACAGCTCACCTCCTTGAACTGGATTAAGTAGGTCTGAGAACTTTGTTACATGTAGTATATACTACTAGACATTAAGCCCGTTACAATAACGGGCGCTAGAACAGTAGTGCATAAACATTAGTAGGAACAGTCTATATTAAATGGCAAGGGACCTTGACCTCATTCTGTTTGTTGTCTTAATTTTTTTTGTCAAATATTTTTGCAAGAAGCCTAAAGTAAAATAATAATAAAAATAAAATATCCCTCGCCTTGTCCATGCCCTTTGATAGTTGCCAGGTGTGAGGTAAGAACAGACAATGGTGGTCTGATTCTAACTTCAAAAATCCCAAGTTATCCTTTACTATTTGTACCTTCTTTGTAATCTGGTAGGAGGGGATGTAGTGGGTATTGTCATCCCTCACCTTGACCATGCCCTTTGATAGTTGCCAGGTGTGAGGTAAGAACAAATGTATTGCTTTTTGTCTGAAATAACTCTGACGCAACCTCAGGCTCTCCAGACGAGTGTTCTGAAATGAACAGTGTCAAACACTACAAGATGAAAAGGCAGCAACCTGACTGTAAAAATGAATAGAAAGAGGGAAAGCAGTAAACAAATGGCCAGAACCACTGAAAAAAAAGTTCTTAGAGTTAAACAAAATCAGGCCTTAAAATATAAACTAAAAATCATACTCAAAACAGGACAAGAAAAAAAAAAATCTGTTAATCAAAATTCAAAGTGTTTGAGTGGTAAGGATTTATGCCAGTACTAGGATATAGACCTAACAGTGCTGATATGTTTTATTTTTGGATCATGATGATGTCATGTGAATCAGCCTAGCCACCCGAAATATGGTGGTGCCCATGACCAATTTAAATGGTGTCATAGTAAAACAAGGTTAAATTAATATGTATAAAATACTAAGGTAAATGCCGTCTGCCATGCAAATATTCGCAAACTACTTGGGCAGAACTTTGATCTCTGTCTTAATCAAAAGCTTATGGCCTGCTGTGTTCTGGAAATTCAAAAAATGGGAGGTAGATGCAGTCTCAACACTGTGACCTGTGTGTGTGTGCATATTATGGCAAAATTACAACAGACTCATTGACCTGGTGGAACTGTTAAAGAATAGCAGAGACATCTGCTGACTGTCATGGAAATTGCAGAAGGCAATTGCCTGATGTGCGACAGTGTAAGGACATATCATAGAAGGTGATTTAAGTGATGAAAAATGAGAAACAATAGACTGGACTCTATACAGTAGACAACAAAGGAGTTATCTGAACATAGCCTGATTCAGGAAAATTGAATAATAAATGAGAACTGGGCCATGGCAGCGTGGTGGCCACTTTACTGGTGGGAAGCTGCAAAGCCCATGAATTCATAATCAAGTCTCGTGATTGCAAACCTTCATTTTTTTTTTTAATTCTTTTCTTTCCTAGCATTTTATTTTAGGACCATGGGTGTATCTGCATCACTAGTTACAACATAAAAGTAAATAATTATTACTAGGAATAAATTAAAAAAATGAATCTGCAAAATCATGACCGTGAACTTCATGGAATGAATTCCTTCGTGCCATTCGCTGTGCTTCTTATTCTCTTTCTGTTCTATTATTTCGGTGGGCTTCTAGCATTGATTTGGGTGAGGCATTGAGTCAGTGCTTGTGCTTGTTGTTGTTCTTCTGTTTTTACAGCCTTTTAATACTGTGATTGCATATCTTATTTAGCTCTTTTGTTGTTAGTTTGCTGCAGCAGTGTTTTTGACTTTTCTGATTTCTGGTTTACCAGCTTCTTTGTTTATATTCTAGCTCTAATTGACTTCTTAAACTTTTTTTTACATCTGATCACAGAAATCAAGAGAAAGTAAAGTAAGTAAAGCTAAAATGTCTTAGAAAAAGAATGATCGAGGCAGGGTAAGATGGTTTGGAAATTTTTGAAAACAAATGGCCGCATACTGCATCTTGTAAGCAAGGTGGGCATTGAAAGGGGACCTGATGAACAAAAAAGTTGCATTGGGGACAGCAGAAGGGATGGGACATACTGTATTTTGAGATTATGTCTGGTGAAGCCTGCCTTAATGTGGACAGCAGAAACAGACTCTGATGGTTTGATCACAAGGAGCAAATGTTGGGCGAGTGAGTCGGTGAACAGATATGTGATGCAACCACAGGTTATCCTGAATTACTAGTTAAAAGTGAGTTTTGATGATGCAAGATGTATTCATAAAACTATGGAGAATGGAGGAATGCGACTTGGGCTAACAAACAACCTGAGAAACAAAAACTGTGGTGATGCGCCACATATCATTTCTGAGGTGGGATGAATGTAGAACCAGGCAGTGCAATGGCTGAATTTCTGTGGACTGATTTAGTTACTAAAATGGATGTAGTTTCTAGACTAAGACACACCAGAACAAAGCCTCTACTGTAAGCCTAAGGGAAGACCAGCTACTGTTCAGTTATGTTTACAGAAAAAAAAATATTTGTAAGCATGAGCGGGTTTTAGCGGGCTGGAAACAGCAAAGGCTGGGGTTAATAATGGTCTGGAAGTGTCACAGTTAAACACTTTATTTTTACAGTTAAACACTTTATTTATTTATTTATTTATTTTTTTTTGGTAATGAACAAAAGAGGTGTGGGTTATAATCTTGTAAATCTGTTTTTAGGCGGCCCTTTGGCCATTATTTCTAGTTAATGATTTGTTTCATTTTTCTCTCTGGTTTGACTTTACTTTTTCTTTTGATGTAGCAGCTGAAACAACCACTTGTACTTAGAACTTCATTCTTTGCCTGCACACATGTAATGCTTACACATGTATACATGATGGTTGGTTTGATGTTTTAGTGTGGCCTTTTCCCCTGTTAAAGTACATGTCACACTGGCATTATATTTATACTTGCTTAACTTATTCACTGTGCAAAGTAACCAGATACAAAATATTTGTGTGTGTGTGTGAAAATGTTTTACCCCCAAATGAACTTGATCCAATTATAAGGATTTGCCCAATAATTGGACATATATTGGGCAGGACTAGCCAAATTAACTGAAACTCTGACCCATTCGGTCATTTTAACACTATTAAGAAGGCAAATATAGAAAGAATATTATTGTCTTGGAGGACATTAATTACCCCCAAGTTCAACTGGCTAACCTTGCCAATAGCTAAGCACAAGGGCAATAATTTTTGGATGTAATCAGTAACTGTTGCTTAATTTAGTATGTTAAAGCATTAACAAAGGGCCAAAGTCTCTAATTTTAGTATGGCAGATTTTGAGCTGTTGCTGCAAATCCCAAGATCAATTTGGATAAGATTTTAAGTGTGCAGATAGTTGAGGAGCTACTCTGTGTGGCATGTTTAAGTATTTTACATATAATACTGGACAAGTTAATCCCAAAATTTAGGAGCAATAAAAAGTTAAACAGAACTATTTTTGCTAAATGAAGAGCTAATAAAGAAATAAAAAAGATATATAAAGCGCATACGACTAATAACTCCAGCACTAACTGTAGGACATATGACAGCAATAGATATAAAGTATATTAGGAAAGCTAAAGGGCAGTTGTTCAGAAATATTGCAGAAAAAGCAAAAGATGACTCGGAGATTTGTTCAGTATTTTACTGTAGAATGTTCAAGGAGGGGGTGAAGAGAATTAGGATTGGAAAGGCAAGCTAGAATATATAGAAAGTGAAACAGTGAAGAGTGTAGAATTGGGGACGACAAAGGTAGTACTTAGTGATTTGGAAATTATAGAGAGAGAGGGGGAGACTGAAGTACTGTGAACCAGTAGTCGATTTTTTAAAAGAACTTTGTTCTTGGCTGACATGCCTTTGTTCTCACCGCAGCTGTACGGAGAGGTTATCTGAGCTGCTATAGCCTTTTTATCAGCTCAAACCTGTCCAGCCATTCCCCTCTGTCCACATTCATCAACAAGGCATTTCCATCTGCAGAATCCGCACTGGATTTTTTTTTTGTTTTTTTGTTTTTTTTTTGCACCTTTCTGAGTAACCTCTAGAGACTGTTGTGTGTGAAAATCACAGGTAATCGTCAGTCACAGAACTACTCAAACCAGCCTGTCAGGCACCAACAGTCACGTCATGGTCGAAATCACTAAGATGGCATTTTTTCCCCATTCCGGTGTTTGATGTGAACATTAACTGGAGCTCCTGGCCTTAATCTGAATGATGTTATTCATTTAACTGCTGCTTACACGATTGGCTGATTAGATAATTGCATGGATAAGCGGAAGTCGAAGTGGTTCGAATTTGCACAGTGAGTGTAGTAAATAGTACCAGATCGTTGATAATAAGGATTGTTCTATCAGTGCTTAATATGATATTATCAGTAAACAGATGTATAACGGTAATATTTTGTGCAGTTATATAACAGCACATCATAGTAAATCTCAAGAGTCTTCTGGTCTGAAGCTGTGAAGGACAGATAAGCCTGCACACTTTTCATCCCCTGTGGCAAAATCCAAGTCTTATATTTGCAATAAAAAGAAGCACCTGTTGTGCACTTTTTTGTGTAAACCTAATCTACTTTACAATCGGGGTGTTGTAGAGCCTGTTTCAGAATCAGTGAGTGTAAGGTAGGAGAAAACCCTAGAAGGAGTGCCAGTTTTCTTTCTTTTTGCACAGTTGGGGAGTTGTGGAGAAATGAAACCTCAAAAGTCTTGCCAGCTGAGATTTAAGCCTGGATTTGAGCACAGTGCTTACCACTGAGAATCAGAACATAAAATTCTCAGAGCCACATAATCAAGTTCATGGTCGCATACCCATAGGAGTCAATTAAATTTTAATGTATTGCCTTTCAGAGACAGTTATCTGTGGAGGCGATTGACAAACTGTTCCATTTGGAGGTTAAACGATGGCCTCTGTCATTTAGTGCTTTGAAGAGGAGAAAATAACAGTATAGTACATTTTAAAACTTCTCTTTACATCTGTGAATTTCTAACAAAAAAATACCAAAAGCTTTTTTTTCCCCCCCCTGCTGTTTTAAAATTGTACTTTATAGAGCTGCTTTGCTACTGTCAAGGAAAGACAGTGTCCTAGATACAGCGCAGGAATTTTAAGTGCAACAAATAAATTGGATTTAGCTTGTCGGGAAGCAGGACAGATTAGAGGCAGCTTCATATTGCTTTGTGCCCATTTCAAGACAGATGGAGGAAGAAGATGCAGAGAAAAGAGTAGAGAAGGGCTGAAAGCTCTGCCTGCAACACAAAAGGCGAGTGTACTGGCTGTGACTCGACACGCTGTACGGTACATTTCATGTTAAATAGCACCCTGGCAGTGCTTTTGTGGGTGATGTGTGGATTACATTTTCATATATTACTGCTGGGCTTTCTAAATAAATTGCATTCTTGTCGCTTTATGTTTGCACCAAAAATCAACGATAGTTTTTTGCTTGAAGCCTGTGCACTTGTGAAGCATCATCACAGTTTGGTCAGCAGGAGTGTGGCCACCACAGAGAGGAGGTAGCAATTTAACCTTTGAAATCAGCAGAAGCTTTTGTTCTGCTCCATGAATTGGGCAGACGGTAGCAAAAGATCACATGTTACTGAAACAGGCAGTGCAGTTAGTAGCAGGTAAAGAGGAGGACAGAAAACTGTACTCTGTGAAGTTGAACAGTTCATTGAAAAACGCAATGTGAACAAATCGGGAGACGCAACCGACTTGTTAATGCTGGAGAGCTGTGCCAGCAGAATTCATTGATCTGTACTGTGTGTCGCATCGTTCATGGTAAATGTAGTGATTTACAGAGTACCATACTGCATTATATTTGTAACTGTAGTCATGATAGCGTGTGGTTTCATGTGTCTAATGTATCTGATTATGTTTATTTTAATCAATTTTACATCCTAGGTATAAATCTGAGAAAATCCTAAACCAGTGGTCTTTAAAAGTGTGAGTAAAGTGGTTCACAAGGTGACCGTCATCGTTTCTGAGTAAAGAGACATTTCAGTCTGTCAGTTGTATTTAAGTTTTTTAAGAAATATAGTGCATCATGTTTGGGACAAGGACAAATTTTCCTTGATTTACCCCTCTGCTCCAGTTTTTGAATTACACATCAAACAATGCAAACGTGATTTAAGATGCACATTGCAGACTTAAGGGTTGTGGAATAAGCTCTCTGTAGGCGCCGGCCCGACACAGACTGAGAATGGAGGCACTGGTGAAAATGAACAAAAAGATGTATTTTTCTTTGTCCGTGGGTTACTCCTTCCCCGTACCCACAGACACAACACAGTCCCAAAACCCACAACCAAAGAAAAACACCCACAAAAATCACTCTCTTCTTCTTCTTCTTCCTCCTCCTCCTCCTCCTCCACTCCTCCCGGGTAGCTTTGTCCTCCTCTTCCCGACTCTGGAGCCTAGAGTAGTGGCTGCTGGCTCCTCTTATAGCCCAGGTGCTCGTTGACCTACTTCAGGCTGCACTTCCAGGTGTGGCTGCATCACAGCCTACATGGACGCAGGAAGCTGTGCAGCACCCCCTGGTGGTGGCCACAGAGCCCAACAGGACTGAGCTCCAGTGTTCCAGGATTGTGGCCCCGATGCAACCCAGGGGGCTGCCACCAAGCTTTCCGGGGTACGTAGTGTACAGCCCATGGCTGCTCTCCCGGATTCAGTGCCAAGGGGCATCCTGGCCATCCGTCACAGGGTATTTGCATACATTTTAGTCACACCATATAGAAATGACAACACTTTTTCTACATTGTCCCCACCATTTTAGGGTGCCATAATGTTTAGGGTTACAGCATTTCCATCATCAATGAAGATAAGTATGCAGCCATACATGCCCAAACCATAACACCCTTACCACCATGTTTAACAGATGAGGTGGTATGCTTTGGATCTTGGGCAATTCCTTTTCGTCTTCACATTTTACTCTTGCCATGACTGTGATACAGGTTAACCTTTGACTTGTATGTCCATAAGACCTTATTCCAGGATTCTGCAGGCTCTTTTAAGTACTCTCAAGCGTGTGGCGCTGAAGCAGTGTTCCTGTAGCCCATGCACCAAGCATCACTGTACTGTTTACCATGGTAAATTATTAACCTTGTTTGTCTCATTTATAAGTGCAGAACGTTACTTTTATTTATTTATTTTTTTGGATTTTATGCTTTTTTAATCCCTGAGAGGAAATTTTCTATGCATTATCTATTGAGACCATGGCCATCAAAGCAAATGGGATGTAAATGTTTAGTCAATTCAGTAATTCTCAATTGTGGTTAATCCAGTATTGGATCATGGGTGGGGGTTCCATACCGTACCCCAGAAACACTTAGCAGAAGGAAGGAAAAAGCCTAATAGAGAGGATCACTCTGTTGCACAGTCTGCTCACAGTCATACCCACACTTGCATTCACTCTGAGGTCAATTTAGATCTCTATTTAATCTAACCTTTACACCTTCAGAATGTGGGAAGAAAACTGGAGTGCCTGGAGGAGAATGTGCATACTCCTTATGGACAACAACCAAATGTGGGAATCAAACCCACGATATTAACTCCATGAGGCAGCAACACTATGTTGCCCTATTTCACTTTTTAATGTACCAGAAAATTAGACACACATGTAACAGTTAATCCTGCTTTAGAATGGGTAATGCCCTTATGCCTTTTTTTAAATCCTTGCCCTTCTCTAGCAATGGCAGTGTTGCCATGAGTACAATATTATGAGCCATCAGCAAAATGTTTTTGTGGACAAGCTTAGAGTCAGAAGCACATAAAATTAACAGATTGAGGGAGAATGTGCATTCCTAAAGGACAGAAAAGAAAATATAGCCACCAATTGATACTCTCAGCTGCCCACTCACCCATCTCTCAGAAGTCACTAAAGTGAAGGATGGACGAGAGGTTGATGTTGTACTACAATAACAATAAAACAAGTACTTTTTGTTTATCAGTTAAGCTTTAGGCAAAATAAAGTTTTACTGTACCATTTCCTTTTTTGCTGCAATTCTTGATATATTAAAAAAATAAAAATAAATTGAAAAGGAGCTTCCAATGTTCCACATTAGAGAGCGGCTTTATTATGCATTCCAGGGAATCAGACTTAAATGTATTATTGCCATTGGATTTAGTTTGGGTTTGCTGGCTGCTTCTTAGGGGAAGTCCATCAAATCTCTCAGTCTGTTAATGTCCACCTTTTAATAAATGTGTAGACTGTGGGAATGACTGCAGTAAGCCTGCATTTGGCAGGATGTTTTTATTAGTACAGGTAGTTGTGCGTCAAGATGTGTTCGTAATTGTGATCAGAATCCTCCATATATGCATTAGCTATTAAAGTGTTCATATTTTTCAAACTCCTTAAGATTGCAGTCCCAATAATGTGAAATAATGAGTGGTCGCCGCCTCCCCCCATTATCGCACAATGACTTTCTCATCTGACTGCTTTGCCATACATGACGTTGATGTCCTTATTCTCCACCTCTTAACCTTTTAGGCTTTCATGACAAAATTCACACTTGCTTAGCATTCCCCAGTGACTGTAATAGTCGATCATTTTATGTCTTAGTTAACAGGGCTCATTCCTACCACAAAATGATCAATGTGGCTGATGAATGCATCACCACCAAAAAGCACACAAGTATCTTAAAACCAAAACTTGTATTAATCTGAGTGGAGCATGTCTTGTGTTTTTGTGTAACACCAAATCCTTCACCGCTAAAAAGTTAGAACTAGTCCTGGTAGCAGGAGCAAGATACAGAAATAAAGTATACTGTATCTGTCATCATGGCAGAGTTCCATTTTACTAGAATAAATACACGTAAAGGAGACCAGTCTAGATTTTATTTATTGTTTTGTCAGTTTCAAAAATACACTCATTAATTTTAGTTAACACTGGTAAGCTTCTTAAATCTCTATACAGCACAATCTGTTTGCTTGTTTTATTTATGTACAGTCACAGACTTCAACTTCGGCACTCATCCTCCCCATACTTCAGATTTTTGACATGTAACTTTCATCCTTTGAGAAGCACGGGTAGCTGAGGGTGATAGGGATTAGAAAGAAATGCAACAGTCTGATCTATTAACAGAGAATCTGTGCCATGCCGATTGTGACGACAGTGTGATGGTTAAGGGGCGGAGTGGTGGCTCTGAGGCTGAGAATCTGTGCTGGTATCCCGAAGGTTGCCTGTTCGAATCCCTGTTACTGCCAAAAGAGATCCTACTCTGCTGGGCCCTAGAGCAAGGCCCTTAACCTTCAATTGCTCCAGGGGCGCTGTACAATGGCTGACCCTGCGCTCTTACCCCAAGGGATATGCGAAAAACCAAGTAATTTCCTTCGGGATTAATAAAGTAAAATAAAATTAAAAAAAAAAACCTCACTTACCTTTCAAACAAGATATCTACCTTTTAATTCCCACCTTTTACATTTTCTTTAATCAAGCATTTTCTCACTGTTTTTGTCAAGGCACCAAGCCACTCTGTATGGAGCCATATTTTGTCCTAAATTTATTTAATAAAATTTTGTTCACCCTTATACCACCATTGCAGCCTACCTGATGCTGTTTCTGTCTTGTACTTAAAGCTGCATAAGTCAAATTTTTGACATACAGTATAACTTTTGGCTCCCATGGACCTTTTGGTTAAAGTGAGTAGTCATAATCCTACAGGCAGCTCAAATCAAATAAAAAAAAACTGATCACCACTCGTATTAATTTAAACGCCGTTTCTCATAGGGTTGTCATGATACCAAAATTTCAAACTTCAGTATGATACTAAGAAAAGTACTAAACTTTTTTTGATACCCACTACAGTATATAATGTAACTCAATAACTTATTCAATTTCCTGATGGAATTAATAAAGTTTATCTAATCTAATAAAATGTATTTAAATAAATTTGAATTCTGTGTGCATTAATATCTTTATATTGATGAAAACAAATAGACATTTTAGTCATTGAAGCATAGAAGTAATTAACCACAATAGTAGTCAATAGCTTTAGCAGTAACCTTAATGCACATTACGGCCCACCCTGAAAACTAATCTTTATATAGGCAGATTTGAATTTTAAGCTGGTTTTTTGAACAATATGAGAAAACTGCAAAAAGTTAGGACATCATCAAAGTAAAAAAAAAATCAAATGATATGTTCTGCAGCAATTAAAGTAAATTAAGCCTTGCAAGTTGGAGTGAACAGTTTGCTCAGGCCTCTCAACTTCTGTTGACTACTTAAAAACCCTCTGTCTGTCTTAAAGTAGAGTTGGAATAAACTGTGTTACTATACCATCTGAAGTACGTCTTGGATATTACTCCAGTCATAATGGCAAGAGAACGACAATTAACAAATAAAATGAGATGAAACATTATTACCCTTAGAAGTGTAGGCCTTTCATTTAGAAAAAATGCGAAAAACATCAAAGTGTCAGTGAATATGGTGTCCTACACAATCCTATAGCAATTGGAAACTGGATAGAAAGAGATCTGGTAGACACAAAGTCACAGCCCAATCAGAAGACAAGTTTCTGAGGGTCACTAGCTGGCATGATAGATGCCTCTCAGCACAACAGCTTCAAGAACAGCTTAACAGTAGTCAAAAAAGCCAAGTCTGTTTCTACTGTGAAGAGGAGACTTTGTGCTGCAGGTTTGACAGGGTGAGTGGCAGTAAGAAAGCCATTCCTTAAAGAACAAAATAGGGCCTTGAAATACTGGCTGTGGACTTCTGCAGACTGAAAAAGTCTTATGGACCAATGAATCAAAATTAGAAATCTTTGGTTCATCAGGCAGGGTGTTTGTATATCGTGGAGTTGGTGAAAGGATGGTTCATCAGAATGTGGTGCCAACTGTCAAGCATGGAGGAGTAACTGGCATTCTGAATCACAAGGGTTACTACAGCATTTTGCAGAACCACACAATATTTTCTGGTCTGTGTCTAGTAGGTCATGTGTTCATCCTACAGCAAGACAATGACCCAAAACGTACCTCCAGGCTATGACAGAACCAAAAGTGTGCATTTCCATTAAAAATGAAAAACCTGAGGTGTTCTTAAACTTGGGACTGGTAGTGTACACCACCAGGCCAAATTGTTTACAGAAATTCTCAGATGATTCAGCACTTGGGGTGTATTGATAAGAGGGGTGAGACAGAGTTCAGAAGTAAGGTGGAGAACTTTGTTTTGTGGTGCCAAAAAAATTACAGCTTAACATCAGAAAAAAACAATAAACTGGTTCTTGACTTTCACAGTATCAAACAGTCTCCACACATGATCACTATTCAGGTAGTGGGTGTGGAAGTTGTGCATTGCTATCAGTACTTGGGGTTCACATACATGACGGGCTGGACTGAAGTCATAACACAGGGGAACCACATTAGAAAGGACAGAACAAGCGCTTTATTCTTAGAAGTGTGCATTCTTTTAATTTGGGTAATGACATCCTTCACATCTTCTATAACTGATGTCCAGTGTGATATATACCGTATATATTTTTTTTTTTTATGCTGTGGTCTGCTGGGATGGCAGCATCACTTCAAGAGAGGCCTACTGAATCAACATGCTAATTAAAAGGGCAAGTTAAGTTATAGCATGCACTATGGACCCCCTGGAGTTCGTAGTAAAGGAGATAAATTAAAATTGGAGTGCCATTATGAACAATGCTGTACCTCCTCTTTCTGACATACTAACACTGAAGACTTTCAGGGAATGAATCATTCGTCAGAAGCAATATGCTTTTGTAATTCCTCACTGTGACTTTTCTTTTTATCTTTAGCCAAGTCAGAAGTTTTCTTTTTGGTTTTCTTTCTTTTTAGCCATTTTGGTGTGTATTCAGACCATTGTGTGTGGTTTTATTTATTTATTGAGCCTCGTTTTAAAGCCATATTTCTCCCTGGGGACAAAAAGTTCAGTCCATTGTGAAAGGAAGGTGAGCCACACTACACAATCATGAAAAGGTTCTACCACCCGACCCTTACATCATACATGACTGGGGAGCTTTCAGATGACAACCTAAAATAAATGTGAAGCAAAAGGCATGATACGGATATTGTTTTCATATTTCCATAAGGGTAATTAGAGAAATAGATTATTACTTATTTGCGGAGATTCTGTCTCTACAATGTAATACATTGCCTTCTTTTGAAACAGCTCATACTTAAATAAATGGGTAAAATAATAAATCAAGAAATGACCGTTAACAGCTTCACATCCCAGAGTGAAAAACAGGACATTGCCTGTCTGCTAAGGAAATACATTTACTCCAACAATCGGCTCTGTACAGTTTGAAAAAAAAAAGTAGTTTGAAACAAAAGTCATATAGATAGAATTAAAATGCAATAAAAGAAATTTCTTAAAGATATTTATATTCATAAGTATAATAAATTCCACACTATCTAGCGCTTTTCATATTTGGACACCTTAGTTAACTGAACAGGCTTGATGGGGTGAATGCTCGAAGTTTATGTTCATATGTATTAGAAAACCAAATTGATCAAAGAAGAGAGCATATGCTTGTGCATCTGACAGAATGCAGCAAACCACATGGGGAAAAAGGGTATGTTAAAGTGATTGACTGGGAATCTGGCCAGTGTATGGTGAAGCAGAGAAATGTAGGTTTCTTTCTGCCAGTTTTCATCTTAGTTGTCGTTTTCAAGCTATCCTATTTTGGGATTAAAAAAATCTCTCTAAGATTTTATTGTCACCTTGAAGGTTAAAGGCATGCAAGTAAGATAAACTGAAGATTCCAAATTACCCCTGGATGAGTGTGCGTGTGGTTGTAGTGTTGATGGGATAGGTTTGTGGCCTCTGTTATCCTGGATTGGACTAAACAGGTTTAAAATTTTAATGTTCTATTAAACACTTTTATTTTGCGTTTTTGATTATAAAACTTATGGCAGTTTTTTTTTTATTTTATACTGTTTCAAATTCTATAACCTGTGGTTTCCATTTTGTCTTTTCCTTAGGTGTTTCTTCTGCCAAGCGTGAGGTGAATGTCCAGCCTGGGCCCCTCTACCGGACTGCAGGATCCCACGCCACCATCTGGTGTAATGTGAGTGGCTATCAGGGTTCTGCTGAGCAAGACTTTCAGTGGTCAATCTACCTACCCTCTGCTCCTGAGCGGGAGATCCAGATCATTAGCACCAAAGACCCTGATTATGCCTACGCCCTGTACTCCCAGAGAGTTCGAAATAAGGAGATCTACATTGAGCGGGTCAGCCGGGACTCTGTGGTACTGCACATCACCAAGTTGCAGCTCCAAGATCAAGGGGAGTTTGAGTGTTACACACCAAACACCGAAGCCCAGTACCTGGGAGTGTACAGTGCCAAGATGAACCTGACAGGTAACCATGCACCTTTTTTAACCCTGCTTTTTCTGAGAGTTTCTGCCCGTTCGCCAATTTTTGGAAATGTTTTGTCATTATGAAGACTTTCCTCTCACTTACAGTTTTAGGTGCTCTTATTACTATCATTGCATGTTTTACAGCTTTTTGGAAGTGAAGACTCTTAACAGCTTTGTTTCTCTAGCAAAGTATTGCTGCATTCTTAAAGAGCTTTCCCTGACATTTATTTTTCAAGCATGATAGGTTGTTCATTATTATTTGTAGTCGGAGAGTGAAAATACATTCTGATCCCAGTTTAGGGTCTAGTTAAACAGCACCTGTTCAGCTACTGATATCTCCTCCTGCCTGTCATCTGATTTTCACATTATTTGAACCTTTGTATTTAGTTCTGTGATCCTTAATCACTAACAAGGAATTAATTTAGATTCATGTTTTATTTATGAATGATTGATACCCAAGAAGAGAGCCAAGACATGACTGCCTTCTAAGAGAGTTGCTGTAGCACAATGTCATTTCTAAATGTGATGATTTGCACTATGCTGCATTATAAGAACTTTTTTTCTAAATAAAGGGAAGGCTTTTGTGAATTTTTTTTTTTTTTAAGCAAATCAGTCTAGAGAGCATCCAATTTTGATCTTTGTTTTTAACTTGGCAAGGGAAAACGTTTCATATCTATATATGCATAGCAACTTTCTTTATATATTATATAGTGTCTTTCATTATCTGTCTTTTGAGAGGAAAGTTATATTTGCTTATGTTCCAGTAGTTAAAGTTGAACCATTTATCGAATCAAGGTATTTGATATTAATTATGAATTACTTATAAGTCAACACATTTTTAACAGTAATACTGATGTGTAACTAATAGTATAATGTGCCCTGTAATGTTGCGTGTTTCCTGTAGTGAAATTAACTGTTAGCATAATATAAGGAACCACATGTGTCCATTTTTTTTTTTTTTTTTTTTGCCAATGTACAGACATGGACAAATTTATTGATACCCTTATGGCTAACTGGAGAAGTGCCTTTTGCCCCCTTGAAAAGTGATTAAATGAAAAGCAACTACCCAATGTACATCTGCATGCCTTTAATATGTCATCGAGTAAAGCAAAGCAAGTGCGAAAAGATTCGAGTAAAGCAAAGCAAGTGCGAAAAGATGGAAAGTATGGCTTATTCTACAAAGATATTCTAAAATGGCCTGAACACATTTGTTGGTATCCCAAGAAAAAATTATAAATAATTGTAATAGAGTAATATTTGTTTTTTTTTCAGACTGGCTGTTTTTTTTATTTAGTATCGCACATCTCTCCAGTTGTCACTCAGCCTATTTAAATAGAGAAAAATAGTTGCTTTGGTGTTTGGTATAATTGTGTGTCCCACACTGAACATGGTCTAGTAAAGCAAAGGAGACAATTGTCTAAAGAGATAAGAAAATGATAGACAAGCATGTTAAAGGCAAAGGCTATAAGACCATCTCCAAGCAGCTTGATGGTCCTGTGACAACAGTTGCAAATACTATTAAGAAGTTTAAGGTCCATAGGACTGTAGCCAACCTTCCTGGATATGGCCACAAATGGAAAATTGACTCCAGATAGGGTAGAAGGATAGTGAGAATGGTAGATGGAAAGCCAAGAATGACTTCTAAACAAATACAAACTGAACTTCAAGGTCTATCAGTGTCTGAAAGAACCATCTGTCGCTTTTTGAAAGACAGTGGGATCAATTTAGGAAGACCTAGGAGGACTCGACTGTTGAAAGAAAAATGTAAAAAAGCCATATTGGAATATATTGTGCATATTGACAAGCCACAATGTTTATGGGAGAATGTCCTTTGGACAGAGGAGACAAACCTTGAGCTCTTTGGCAGGTCACATCAGCTCTATGTCCATAGATGAAAAAATGAAACATTCAAAGAAAAGAACATCATACCTATGGTGAAACATGGGGTAGGCTCACTTAATGTTTTGGGGTTGCTTTGCTGCGTCTGGCATAGGGTAGTTTGAGTGTGTGCAGGGAACAGTGAAATCTCAAAAGACTATCAAGACATTCTGAAGCAAAGTGCACTTTTTTTTTTTTTTTTTGGAGCGTACCACCAAATTTTCACATTTGTATAGGAGTGACCTAGTTTTTTCAAGCAAGAAGTTAAAGGAAAGCATTACTGATGTGCACACTTGCTACTTCTCTGCAGTGGTGTTTTGGTTATTTGAGATTTATGTTTAAAAATAAGTAAACTGTATGAAAGTATAAAGGTTATTTTAACAGAAACCTCAAGTCTGAATTTTTCTGCGACAAGTGATACTGAGTTTAGTGTAATGCTATTGCTGTGTGTACTCTGTGAATCAAACCTCCTTCAATCATTCCTTTCAAAAAAAAAAATCTGCCAATAGTGTTTATATGTAAAAAAGAAAAGAAAGAAATACTAAGTGTTATAGCTTTGGTCAGCGCTATAACCTCATATCTCTTACCCAGTATAACAAGTCTGTGATGGTGATGAGCCAGAGTCTGCATGGTGTACACTGGCCACCTAACCCAACAGGCATGAATTAATATTATTCAGCACTGAAAAAATTAGTGGTTGTTTTTTGTTGGGGTGGTGGATGTAGTGTTTGGTGGAGCTGAAATTAAAGGCTATATGGTGACACAAAGACAGACCTGTGTCATGGTTGAGATAGGAGGTGAGAGTGTTTTTGAGGTACTTGGTAGGTGGATGATTTGACCCCTTCAGGCAGATCAGGTAAACTGGTAGAAAGCTTAGCACAGGGACTGTAGGGTTTTTGTTGATTTTTCATTTGCTTTGTACTGATAGTTCTGTATCATCCACTGCCCTGTATTTCTAATAGATAATAAACAGACATTGTTGATATCCATGGCTTCCTCCACTGATGACAATCTTGGTGAACCTCCTGCTAAGGACACTTTCGTTTGCTTTAGTTTTTTAGACATGAGGATTTTATGCTCTTCTTGTAACTGTAGAAGTGATTCAGCATTTTAAATTGATTTTTATTTGCAGTTTTGGCTCACACTGAAGTGACAGATTAGCCTGAGGTAGGCATTCATCTTGTTCCTTAGATAAACCTAGAACATTTTAAAGCATCAGATGTTGAACATATGATGCTCTACATCAAAGACTTTCTGAAGTGGTAAAAGTGTTTGTGGTGAAGCTGAGTGCATGTGATGGTCAACACTGTGACTGGGAGTCCTGGCAGTTTGAAGAGTGAAATTTTAAAAGGAAAATTTATTTACTGCAGTTAGGCCTCTCTGCCAATGAACAAACAAATCACAATGCCTGTAAGGTGTTAAGAGCCTGAGTGTGTTCAGTTAATGTTAGAAATTGACAAGTTTGGGTGCATTGGTGAGCAGAATGTGAGATGATGCTACAGCAAGCTGGCATGGAGAAGGGAACAACAGACCTGCCATTGTCTTGTGACTCTCTCATGTCTAGTAGAGTTAATATGCTTCATTCACTGTGTCTAATATTGAGCAGTACCACAGCACATCAGACCGGTAGGTTTATAGTCAGTGATTAGGACTCCTAGAGTTAAAACAAAAGAGACGTTCATCTTTGGCTCTGACACTGCAGCCACTGAGCTGGAAAGACTGCAGATTTATAGATCAGATTTAATACCAGGTTTGCATCTAGTGTCATGCATGAGAGGTGCTTTTATTTTTTTTTTTGTTTCCCTATAAGCAAACTTAATGAGGAAAAGAAGTAACATCTTAAATGAACAAATCTATTGACTTTTTCTAAATAAGTTCAGAATTTATTTAAACATCACATGTGGTAAATTTAATTAGTTTGTAAAACCCTAGATATTAATTAACTTACAGCAAAGGCTCTTGACTGTAGCAAACAATGTGCACTTCTCATAAAAGCCTCTCATTCGTGCTTCCTTTTATATTTAATTTGCTCACTTAAGTATGGTTAATAACAGGAGACCCTGTAATTAACTAGTTATATTTTTTTAAATTACTGACATCCCTAAAATGTATAAAATTGCCACTTTCTCTCTCTGATATACCCACACACAATCTCTTTATATCATACTATATTGGAGACTCTGACTAATACTGCTGTCTTTACAGCCCCCAGAGCCTTGAGCTGAAATCCTAGCCCAGTTACCATCTCTGTGGACTTTTGTTATTCTTTCTTTATGTAGGTAGTCTGGTTTAAAACCTGTTTAACCATTTAAAAATGTACAAAATGTGTGAATAAGAATGCAATATGTTTCTATCTATGGTTAAGTAGAACTTGACCTCCTATAAGTCTGAATTGAAATAAAATGGTTAGGAAAGAGAATAAAAAAAAATATATTTTTTTTTCAATAACTGATGTGGATCAGTTCTCAAACCTGCTTAATCCAAGTTTATGACAATGGATGATGAGACTGTATACTGGCAGTATCAGATGTAGGCAGGTACGTTACCTAGATGGGGGCATCAAACACTGGTGAGTTGGGCCCACTCATGCACATACCTAAACAGGGCCAAGTTGGAATCTCCCATTAATCTAATATACAGTAGGGCTTTCTCTTGTGTCTACAAGGGGTTTCATACACAATGTACAGGTTCTTCTGGCAGAACAACTGGGCATAGGATTTAAGCAAAATTTGCTGAAATATTGGGATAACACCTCTAATTTACACCACTATTGCACCCTGGAGGTTTTTATTCTAAAGCAGTTTGTTGAACAGAACTACATTCTTGCTGTTAATAGGACTGTACTCTTATGCCTCTCATTTTAGCTCATATAGAAATTTCAACCAGTATATGTTTTACTCTTGTGAGGAAAATCATCCAGGGTATTTGGTGTATTGTATTAGAAACCCTTCAGTCCTTTCCTTTTTTTTTTGTCTTGTGTTTTAATTGAAACAGCTACTTTATGATAATTAATTAACCAATTGTAAATGATACGTTCACTTTATAGTGTTTAAGTATATTAGTTGGAACCTTACTGAATTTAAATACGCAAGTAAAATACATTTTTTAAAAAAGTATGAAGCTTGAAAAATCTTCCTTTCATAAAAACCTGCAACAACAGAATGTTTTGGAGGTTCATAGATTGGCACTAAAATATATAACCCAATTCCAAAGAAGTTAAGACGCTGTGTAAAATGTAAATAAGAACAGAATGATATGATTTGCAAATATCATTAGCCCATATTTTATTCACAATAGAAAACAGAAAGCCTATCAAAGATTTAAACTGAGAAAATGTACCAAAACAGTAGGGTCATTTTGAATTTGATGCCAGCAACATGTCTCAAAAAAGTTGGGATAGAGCCTTATCTACCACTGTGTAGTATCCCCCTCTTCTTTTAACAACTGAGGAGACCAGTTGCTGGAAATTTGGATGAGGAATGTTGTCTCATTCTTGTCTGATATATGATTCTAGCTGCTTAACAGTCCTGGGTTGTCTTTGTCATATTTTTCATTTTCGTGATGTGCCAAATGTTTTCATTTGGTGGAAGATGCAGGCAGGCCAGTTTAGCACAGGGTCTTGTCTATTATGAAGCCATGCTGTTCTTAAAAATGCATTATGCAGTTTAGCGTTGTCTTGCTGAAATATGCAAGGCCTCCCCTGGAAAAGATGTCGTCTGGATGGGAGCATATATTACTCTAAAACCTGTGTATATCTTTCAGCACTGATGGTGCCTTTCCATATGTGCAAGCTGCCAATTCCATGGGCACTAATGCACCAACATAACATCAGAGATGCAGGCTTTTGAACTGAGCAGCGATAACAAGCCGGATGCACCTTTTTGTCTTTAGTCCTAAGTAAGCACTATCCATGTTTTCCAAAAAGTATTTCAAATTTTGTTTCATCTGACCACAGAACAGTTTTCCACTTTGCCTCGGTCCATTTTAAATGAGCTTTGGCCCAGAGAAGATGGCAGCATTTGTGATCATGTTCATGTATGGCTGCTTCTTTGCCTGATACAGCTTTAACCTGCATTTGTGGATGGCATGGCAAACTGTGTTAACAGATAATGATTTATGGAAGTGTTCCCGAGCCTATGCAGTGATTACCATGTGTAAATGCCCCACAGGCTTGGCGGGTATCCTGCCTAGAAGAGGGGATGGTTCCTTACCCGGACAAGAGGCTGCTACAAGCAGACAGGCATTCCAGTCAGGGGAGGAGAAGGAGTTCAAACCCAGAAGAGAGAGCCAGAAAGGATGGACGGACAGCTCAGCGGAAAGAGATGATGTCGCTGGGCATTTATTTTCCCAACCCGCTAGATGGCAGCGGCTCTGGATATCGTTGCCCAGTGGGAAGCCAACAGGACTGCTCTGCCAGACTACATTTCCCACCATGCCCTGCTGGCTTCCCACTGGGGGTCACTGGGTACTGGAAGAGGGCGCTGCAGGGAGACAAGCTCCCTGCTGTAATGCACTTTCATATGCTTCAGTCGGGCAGTGGCCCTGGCACTGGAAGTACCCTTTAATAAAAGGGACCGTACTCCCTTACCCAGATGAGTCTAAGCTGGGAGGAAGAAAGGTAACACTCAACTGGAGGAGGGCAGCACAGTGGTAAGAGTTGGAAGGAGAATGAGAGATTTATCTGTATTGGAGAGAGAAACCTGTGTTTCTGTGCTACTTTGTTGTATTGTAGAAGGAATTTAGTTGAATAAACCATCATTTATTTGCACCCGGGACTCTGTGTGTTCGTATTGGGGGTTTGGGGCTTGCTGACGCCCCTAGTTCCATCACACGTGACAGAAGCAGGCCTGTTTTTAATGCAGTACTGCCATGGCCATCCAGTATTGATTTCCGGTCTTGTCCCTTGCGTGCTGAGATTTCTCCTGATTTTCTAAATCTTTTGATGATATTATGTACTATAGATGATGAGATATTCAAAGTCTTCGCAATTCTACTTTGAGGAACATTATTCTGAAATCGTTCCACAATTTGTAGCTGCAATTTTTTGCAGATTGGTGAACCTCTGCCCATCTTTACTTCTGAGAGACTCTGCCTCTATAAGATGCTCTTTATATCCAGTCATGTTGCCAATTAACTTAATTAGTTGCAAAATGTTCCTCTAGTCATTTCTTTTTAGTATCACTTACTTTTTCAGCTTTTTGTTTCCCCCTTCCCAACTTTTTTGAGACAAGTTGCTGCCATCAAATTCAAAATGACATTTGATATGTTTTCTATGTTGTGAATAAAATATGGGATATAGATATTCTGTTTTTATTTACATTTTACACAGCGTTCCAACTTTCATGGAATTGGGGTTGTATTACTTTTTTATAATATTTAGACTGCAGGCTGAGATTGGGGAAAGCCATCTAATTATGCAAGATGTTTAAGATGACTGACTTCAAAACATGGAAACTAGCAGCCACTATGTACCTTAGGAAGTGTCCATTGAAAAACTCCACCAAGGCTCTCAATCAAGATTAGGGTTGTAGGAGGCTGAAACCTATCCTGATAACATTGTTGACAGCAAGGCAGAAAATGCTGAGCAAATTTATGCAGAGCATTTTAATCCATCCATCTATCATAAATGACTTCACTCTGCAGAGTGCTTTAGGGAGGCTGAGGCTTAGCCCACCAGCACAAAATGTAAAAGAAAAAAAAAAGAAACAAAATAAGACACAAGAAAAGAGTTCAGTGTCAGCAAATCTCATGCCTCAGAAGGTTGAATCGACTTTAATTTCATAAACCTCAAAAACTAGACATCTCTCTGAGAAAGCTAAAACTAAAATTGCTATATGTGGTGTCTTATTCTGCCAGCATATTGAAAGTCTATAGAACAAGTCAAAAGCTAGGAAATAAATACAGAAAAACACACAGAGAGGGAGAGAAATCAGTATCAGGAGTGTTATCTATGGTAGCAGTAAATTACAGGTGGACACCATCCTTTTTTTTTTCTCAGAATGTGGTACTTAACTCATTGAGGAATGAACACCTGAAGTCTCATCTATAAATCTTGCTATCACTCGGAAACGGGCATAAACCATTCCTGATGCAAAATTTATCAAACACAAACTTGGCATGAAAGTTGACTTAAAGTTACGGAAAGTTTCAACCATTCTTAAGTCCTATGTAGACTTTTTTTTTGGTTTTGGTATTTCAGTGACTCCAGGCAGCAGGTGAATGAAGTGAACAGAAAAGCTCATTTCATCGCACGTTTTAATGACATCACAGTCAAATTCTGATGTCCGCCCCTCCATCCATCCAATTTCTAAACCCAGTTGTTCCAAACCTGTAACAGAACAGAGATTGCGTGATTTCTCCTTGATGGTCTCGTCATGTAGGCTTTAATTTACCATCCAACTCCAAACAGGATGGCCCTGGAACATCTCAATTGGCCCATTAGTAACAAACAGGACACCACTTCATTAGTGATATTTAAATAACAGAAAACCTTGTGTTTTAAGTTTGTTTGTCTACGTATTTTAACTGTGGCAAAATTAACACTTTCTTATTTTAAGAAGTTACAAAACATAACATTAGGTGTGACTTAGTAAACTGATTTAAAAGTTAGAGCATTTTCTGTTATTTACAGCATATGTTTCATCAAAGAGACAGATATCACATTTTTATTTGTTAAATATTTTGCAATAGGGGTATATGTGGTGTGTGATGCTTATTTGCTTAGACCACCACGCCAATGTTTGTACAGTCGGAAGTAAGCCATGGCCATGCATGCTATTGTTTAACTGCTTGTGATCACTACCGAGGATCTGTTTTGCCGACAGGGTCTGTCGGGGAAAATACTGAATACATCATATTCAAATTGAAAATGTGAAACTGTAATTGAAAAGTATTTATCTTTCTAAGGACTGGTGACATGCAAGGGTAGGACTTTGGGTAGGAGAGGTTATAGTATTCATTCATCCATCTATTCTCTAAATCCACTTTCATTCATCCGTCTATTCTCTAAATCCACTTATTCAAGGCAGGGGGCAGCTAGAGCCTATCCTAGCAAGAAACGGGTGCAGCAAGGAACATTCTCTGGACAGGGCATCACAGGGTGAGCACATACATACACACATACGTACATACTTCAGGGGGCGATTTTAGCATAGCAAGTTTTCCTAACCCATCTTTGGCCTGTTTCAGGAAACTAGAGCAAGCCCATGCTGACCCACATGCAAACTCCATGCAGTGATCACCCAGGACATGACTCCCAGACTCCTTACTATGATACAGCAGTGCTACCACTGTGTCACATTGTGCCTAATTCGTTATATATTTATATTTATTGTGGCTTTAAACATTGTGGCAAAATACCATTTAGTTGAGACATATTTAGTAACATAGTGCAAATATCAAATACTCCTTACACTCTGCCAAATACACTACCTCAAGTTCATAATCCCTGGGTTTCCTCTTTTCTCTAATGTAAAGAGGTCACTCAGCAACATTGCCATATGTATATGGAGATTAGATCATGAATATTCCAAAATATTTTTAAGTCATACATGGTCACTGGTGTGAGGTGACTAAGAGTTGTTAAAAGTACATTCTGGAGCGCATAGTTTATAGGTCATTTGAAAAGTATGAAGGAACCTCAAGTGAGACCTGGCATATGAAAAGTTTTACTTCTATTTTTTCCCATATATTGCATTTGACATTCTAGTGTAAGCAAAATGTTCCAATAGAATCTAGGTAAGGTTTTATATTTGAGGCCCCTGCGTATTAGCAGTACGTCTGTCCAAGACAATAGTTAAAAGTTGAAATTACATTTATGGCATCATTGGTGCTGTGTTATTATGATTATGATTCTATCTTATAATTTTCTGCTGTGTAGCTATGAGAATATTGTTTATATGTAGCACCAAAAAAGTTTTACATAATTAAAGATTTTGCAATGCTGTGATGTATGTTGTCTTTGTTCAGGATTGTATTACAGATATTCTGCAATGTCCAAATGGAACTTTGTATTATAACTAAAAGTGGGACTACTCTGCAATGCACAAAAAGTGCAAAGTCTGTACTTCCTCAAGCTTCAAGTTATTCTGTTTCTCACAGTGGATGGCTGTTTTAACCATGAGACCAACCCATCCATTGACTGATATTTGCCTAATGACAGGCAAGATCTAATATACCTGAGTATTTTGCCTGCCAAACATTTGGATCAGACATTTGATCAGAAAGCCACCTTCTGTGTCCAGCTACACTGTCTGGGTGGGACACTAAATGACCAATATGGTTGTATGTTTTGTAAGAAGAATGGAGCAGTATCACAGATGTTACTGGGTACCCAAGCTTTACTCCAAAGTTCCATTATTTTTAAAATACATGTTTAAGATGTCATCTAAAATAATAAAAATTTTCCAGTATTGCAAGGTAAGATGAAATAAACTCAGACAGTATTTACAATGTATCCCATAGTCAGATTTCTGCATTGCATGATGTGTTGTTGGAATAGGCTATAGCAGCTCATCATGAATGGGTGTAGCTGGTCTTCAACAATGCTTAAGTAGGTGGTATACGTCAAAATAATGTCTACATGATTTCCTGAACCAGGTTGTTCTAGAAGAGCATTGTCCAAAGCATCACACTCCCTCCACCAGCTTGTATTCTTCCCATAGTGCATCTTGGTGCCATCTCTTCCCCAGATAAATGAACTAACATTTACCTAACCACCCATGCAATATAACAGCAAATCGGAATTTGTTGGACCAGGTGATCTTCCATTGATCCAGTGTCCAGTTGGACAGGAATTAGCATAGGTGGTGTGACTGGCCTGCGCAGTCTCATACATAGCAGGGTATCTACCATAAAAATTATATGAGGTTTGTGAAACAGGAGTCTTTCTGTTGGTTCATACAAGACCAAATAGTCTTTCTTGATCTCTTGCATCGATAAATCTAGGTCACCCAACACCCTTATAGTGGTTTATGGGTTTTTTTTTTTTTTTCCCTCCTTGCACCCGATACGCCTTGCCATTTAGAAAATGTTCTGTCCCAGTCATCTGGCCATAATGACTTGGCTGTTACCAAAGGCACTCTAGTCTTTACACCTGCTGATATCGTAGTCTGCATTCAGCATGTAGACTGAGTACCTAATGTCAGCTAACCGTGTAATATATTTTTTAACCTTGACCAGCATCATTGTTATGAGATACTCAATGTCATTTGCTTGGAGTTGTCATAATGTTTAGGCTCATCAGAGTTTATTGTAGTAGTTTGGGATTAGCATATTTGTAGTGTGTTTATTAAGTGGGAGCTTTAAATTGCAGTCGGTCTTCCAGACACATTATGTTTGTGGTAATGGATTGTAGGCTATACTTAATGGCTGCTCCTATAAATAGATGGAGAGGTCACTGGTAAAGTATTTAGACTGCATCCAGCAGGCGGTAGTAGTCAATGATCCACCAGCCCATCAGTTTTTCAACCTTATTCTGGTTCTGGATAATGAAGGGCCAGATCCAGGAAAGTAAGGGAGATGGGTTGGCTAGATTTTAGGTTAAGGAAATTAAGGTTAAAGATACAGTATCTGCAAAATTAAGTAGTAAGGAGAGTAATCAGCCAATCAGTTAGAGAGGGCAAACCAGCTTGGGTTTACATTCACAATTTTTAATCTGTCGCCTTTCATTCCTTATCTGTATCCAGTTTTTTCTAGTTTAACATTACAGGGAACTGGAATTTGTCTTGAGAGCAGTCGACTCAAGACAGACCTCACAAAGAGAATGCAAACTTTACAAAAGAAGGCACCTGATAGTCACGCCATTAGTATCCAAGAGCTGTGTGACAAAAGTGCTGCTTACTGCACCTCTGTGTATACCCTGTTTTTGTGTATATGATTAGTCATTTTTATGTAAAAGCTCTTCTTTGAATTACATGCTGACATTTCTTGTTGGGTTTCCTGTTTATCATGTTCTGGAATTGTTATTGTTGGCGCAATATGCTGGCATTTCTTTTGGAATAATATTTGACTTAATACAATGAATAAAAACTTAAACACCAGCAGAATTTTACATTTGCAGGGTGAAGTTGGCTGTACTGATATATCTTTCTACAAAGGAAGGGCACCAATGAGGCCCTCCGTAATAATAAACCAAAAACAATTGTTTAAGTCGATCTAAAAATGAAGGAGTCCCACCTTTTTTTTTTTATTATTTTTTTATTATGAGCATGGAAATGGCTTGACATCTTGTGAAAGAAAAATGCCCTTACATATGTGAGAATTTGAGTAAATGTTGGTTGTTCACCCAGCATCATTTAATCAAACCGTACAATACAGAAAAAAAATATATATTCTTTATGCCTTGTATGTCTCCTACTACTTCTGTCTTGGTATGAAATTGAATTTAATGGATTTCACTTGGGGGCGAAGAACATCAGGCTGCTGGAGCTACAGGGTTTTGACACCACAGACATTGCACAAATGGAGTCTGTTGCATCACTGGCAATGCATCAGTGTCAATGGCAGTTTTCCCACAGGCCCTGTGTTATCGGCCAACTGTATCGTGATCATTTCCATATGCTGTGCAGTGTGTCTTATTGTGTTCTGCATTTGTACAGAAAGAATTTTTAAACTTTTAACCTTTTATTTCCTTTTATGCTAGTCAAATGCCCTCAAACATGCTTGTTTACTTTACATTCCCTTATTGCTCTTTTACCATTACCCAAGAAATATGAATAAGTATTTTGTCCCAGTACAGTATGACAGCACCTAATCAATACAGAAATCCAGCAATAAAAAAAAAAAGAAGTTTGTTAGTTTAATCTTGCTGTGGTGGTGTATTTAGTGCTGTTGCCTCATGGATTCATTATGCTGGGTTCATTTTCTGTACCTGTTCATGGTCCGTAATTTTGTGCTTTTTCTCCACCTCTTCACAGGTTTTTTTTCCATTCATTCCAAAGATGCGCCTGTTAGATGTATTGACTGACAGTTCAAATTTGGTTTCATATGAACGTGTGTGTGTGTGTGTGAGTGATTGTGCCAGGCTAGGCACAATCACACACACCTCATTTCTACCTGATGTTTCCAGGAGAGTCTCAAGCTCCTCATTAGCCTTTGAGAATGTTGTGCTGTTACAGCATTTTAGATTAGCCTAGCACTACCTTTTTTATCACCTCCAGTAACTGGGGCTGGTTTATTTTCCACTGTCTATTTTTCACTGGTTCCCAGAGGCATCTGTGGAATTTAATGGCTGACTTGGTTCTTACTGTGTCACATCAACACTTTCAATAATGCTATGCTTCCATCGTGGTCAGTCGTTGTTCCCTTTCTCTGTTAATATGTGGACAACAAGTCGCTTCAGATGTCGGTTGGTATTTTTATTGGCACATAATGATGTCACATGTACACTGGTCTGTAGACAAAGTGCAAGCAGTTAATTACCTACTGGGCTGATGACCATGTTCAGTGTGACTTCAATCCATGATGATCAATCAAGTAGAGAATACAATAGAAATGAGAAAAAAGTAAAAAATATAGCTAGTTTTAAAAAATGAACACCCCAGTAATTTCCTTAAGTGTCTATAAAATTTAATGTAATCAGTGCACAATGCCTCATATAGAGTGCTTGCCTTTTATGGAGAAGAACCTGCAATTCTGCTGTTTGCATCATTTAGGTTCCTAGGGAGCATTAGAAACTCTAAACAAAAGTTTAACATTTTTTTTTTCTGTGTGCGCTCTAAAATCCAACTATTCATCTGTAGCCCTGCTAAGTCCAGTTCAGCGTTGTAGGTGCTGCAGGAAGAGTTAAGTGTTTCTATGACACTGATGAGAGAGGCATTGAGAAAAGAAGCACAAGAGCAAGAATGTAGTTTCAAGATATGCTGTTGAGGAATCATTGAAGAGTTTATGGAGATGACCTTTTCTGAAGAGGATATCATATGATGGGCACATCAGTGAATGGCAGGCGGAAGGAGAAGAAACCTTTTAATGCTCAGTCCTCCATTGACTGTCTCACTTGTTTAATTCAGTCAGGGTGGCAGTGCATTCTGTCTAACCTTTCCTTTTGTCTGTGTACAAATCTTTCAATCCATGTGCAAAACGGAAAATGAAGTATTAGTATGAAAATCAGCGGTGCAATGTTTCCTGCGTTGTGCGTGATATTCTTGATTTTTAGTGATTTTTATATTCATTTTATGATGGCACACTGGATAGGGCTGCAGTCTCACAGATCCAGAGCCCTAACTTCAAATTCCAGCGAGCCAAGTGCAAGTTTGCTCATTCCCAGTTTCCTTGCCTCTGAGATCATTGCTTTCTGTCTGCAACTTCCCTTCTTGTGTGTTAGATTAAATGCTTACTCCAAACTGGATGTGTCAGTGGTTCTGACCAGATATGGACAGGTGCTCTGTGTAAGGCCTGGTGCTGTTGGGATCTACTTTGTCCAAGGCAACATGCAAAATAACTACACTTGTTTGCATCCAATTTTTGAATTTTGAACATAGACAGGTTAAAGTATACCCTCATTGTCTCACTTTGAAGGCTAATGACCTGGCCACCAAGTCATTAAAGTCCAACACACTGTCACACTGGTGTATCTGTGGTGTTATTGGCACCTTGTAAAGCACAAATGATCCTTATCCATGTCATATCTTGTCAGATTAGGACATAATCTATAAAAAGAATACCAACTTTAAAAAGTTCATATTTACTGAATCCTTTTTTAGTAGCAGGTTGGTGGAGTTGAGTAAGACATTAATGGTTCCCTCCGGAGAAGTCATTTGTAGTTGTGTGACAGCTAGAAATTTAACTTGATTTAAATATTGATGTGTTTAAGTGCTCTCATCTTTCACTTTATGTAAATAAGTAAACTGCATATATATACAGTATGTGTATATATATGTAGATAACTTATTTACATAAAGTGAAAGATGAGAGCACTTAAACACATCAATA
>JANRMT010028174.1:66361508-66395145 GCA_026402145.1 Polypterus bichir lapradei | reverse complement strand
CCTATGCAAGTAAAAACAGTCCATCATTAGGCTGAGAAAACAAATCAAACCTTTAGAGAGAGAGCAGAAACATAAAGAGTGGTCAAATCAACCATTTGGTATTTTCTTAAAAAGAAGGAATGCCTCGGTGAACTCAAACACCAGAAGGTCTAGAAAACCACACAAGACCACTGTGCTGGTTAATTGCAGAATTCTGTCCTTGGTAAAGAAGAACCCCTTCAACATTTAGCCATGCTAAGAACACTCTCTGAGAGGTAGGTCTATCATTGCCAAAGTCTACTATGAAGAGAAGGCTTCATGAAAGTAAAGACCATGCATTTCCCACAAGGTGCAAACCACTAGTAAACCTCAGGCATAGGAAGGACACATTAGACTTTGACAGAAAACATATGCAATTATATGCCTGTCCAGTTCTGGAACAATTTTCTTTGACAAAGGAATCTAGTATCAGTATGTACTAGAATGCTGGAGAGGAAATGGGTCATGATCTGATAAATAACATATCATCTGTGAAACATGGTAGAGCAGTTATATGGCATTGGCATGCCAGACTGCCAGTGGAAGTCAGTCACTAGTGTTAAATTAATGATACGACTGCTGGTAGAAGCAGCAGGATGAATTGTGAAGGGGTACGGGGCTATACTCTCTGCTCAGATTCAGACAAATGCTGCAGAACTGATAGGACAACGCTTCACAATACAGACGAACAAGGAGCCAAAACATACCACAAAAGCAAACCAAGTGCTTTTGAACGCAAAGTAGTGGAATATTCTTCAATGGCCAAGGCAGTTGACTGATCCCAACCCAAATGGACATGCATTTCACTTGCTGAATGCAAAACTGATGGCGGAAAGTCTAATGAACAAACAGCAACTGAAGACCGCTGCAGTAAAGGCCTGGCACAGTATCAATAGAGTGGAAACCCAGCATTTGGAGATGGCCATGGGTTCCAGAATTCAGGCAGTCATTGACTGCAAATGATTTTCAACCAAATATTGAAAATGATCATTGTATTTATGATTATTTTAGTTTGTCCAAATACTTTTGAGCCTCTGCAAATGGGAGGACCATGTATGAAATGTCTGTCATTCCCAAGTAGCTTGTACAATATTTTTGGTACACTCCTTAAATTAAAGTTGAAAGTCTACACTTTAATCACATGATTGCTTTATTTTAAATTGATTGTGGTGGTGTACAAATCCAAAACTATGAAAATTATGTCACTGTATGTATGTGCGTGTGTGTGTATGTGTATATAATATATATGTGTGTGTGTGTGTGTATATTGTGAAGCCCAGGGTGCGTACAACCACCCCAACACGACACGGACAGGCAGAGAGATGAGTTTTGCACACAACAACTGGTTTATTTACAGTTCACAGCACACACAGTAAACCGACACCAACACAGTCCCTTTTGCCGCCAGTCAGTGTATATAGCATTTTAAATGCAAAACATCATCCTATATATCATCGGGGTGAACTACACAGCTCTTGCTGCCTGAGGAAAGTGGAAAACATCTTAAAAGACTCCTCACACCCCGCTCATGACATGTTCCAACTGTTGCCATTAGGCAAAAGATATAGGAGCATCAAAACAAAGACTAATAGACTGAATAACAGTTTCTACCCTGTTGCTATTAGGGCACTGAATGCCACCTAATCACCTCCAATGCAACAGTGCAATAGATGACATCTTGTGCAATAATATTTCATGTGCAATTAAGGTCTTCTGTTGAATGTTTGTGTTCTACCTTATTTCTTCTTATCCTTTTGTAATTATATTTATTTATATTTTAACACCGCAGGGACTGCACCTAATTTCGTTGTGTTTGTTACAATGACAATAATGATATTCGGATAGCACATTCCATGATTTGACAAGTTGAGTATCAAAGTCAACATTACATTTTACAGTATTTTTCACAGGTAGAGCCCAGTGTGGTGAAGTTCAGAGTCACAAAGTGTGCTAGAGTCCGAACCTTGTGGTTTAAAGTCCAGTGCTATAGCCTACTGCACCATATTGTCATGTGATCTATGATGCAAGATGCATACTGTATAATTACAATTAGGGCCTGGTCATTGGCCTGTTGTGCTGTATATCTGATTTTAGTGAGCTAAATGTAATTGTTTACAGTTGTATTTATTATATGTAGTACAACATTTTTTAAGTTGCCTAAGAACCCAACACATTTATTGTGAGTATTTAAACCCAACCTGCACATACTTTTTTTTTTTTTTTTTTTTTAAAGAATTCGCAGAGTTACACATTACGGCAGCAGTAGGATTTGAATGTTCAGCTTTACTACTACAGATCCGTTTGAGTACCCTGCCTAGTCAAGCTAAGGGAATTGTGGGCTAAGCAGAAGAGCTCCTGTTGCTGAAGAATCTTTTCTGTGTGCTCTTTCTTTCTCACTTCAGTAGGCTTAATAGGAAATTTTGTTCATAACCAGCTCTGAAAACTCCTTTTGATAAGTTAGTAATAAAAATTTGATATTACAGCATGCTGTTTTTAGTCCCCCCTCCCCCCTTTTTCTTTTTTTTTTTTTTTTTTTTTTTTTCTTGGCATAGGTGAACAAACATACTCAGCTGTCATTTACATAGGACATGTCATTCTCTTTCTCTCCTGCTGTCACAGATAAGCTGGTCTTCTGTGAATTTGAAGCATCTTGCAATCCTTTTACTTGCCGCTCTGTTCCTTTCTAAATAATTCATCACCATCACTGCCAACGATAAACAAGAAGAGAGTCCAATTTCTTCAATGTGAAAGTGGCCTTCTGTTTGACTTAATGAGATTTTAATTTGCTTGGCTTACCTTTTATTGTTATCAAGAATTTATTGTCCACATACTGGCCTAAAAGCTACACAAGGTCAGGACACTAAACTTCTCACTATACCTTTAAACAAAACATTGTGCTTGATCTGGTGTGCTGTTCAAAAGCAGGGCAATTATATCACATTCTCAAAATATTGCAGTCTACAGGCTGACATTCTTGCTACTGCATGCAGTATATTAATTATAAAAGTTCTCAAAGAAAAAATAGACCTCTTTCTTTGTGTATTTCTGTTGATAGACAGATCCTAACTGATAGTGGCCAAGAACTCCTCTGCATCAAAAAGTCTCCCTTATCTTGGATGTTCAACACATTTATGAAGTCAGTTTCCAAGACTGTGTCCGCACCATGGCAAGTCTGATCCTCGAATGTTAAGTAAATCCTATCAGGACCCATCCCGACATTCAGATTTTCATATGTTACATCACAGTCGTAAGTGGGATGCAAGGAAATGTTTCAACAAGTCTGAAAAGTAAGAACCCAAGTAACAGTGAGAGAGAGATTAGTAATCATCAGTGGTGACAAAACTTTAAGAAATGCCAACTTTAGTCCTCCTGGGATAGGGTGGGGTGGGAATATTGTTTTAGCCTAGATTTGTTGAATAAATTGTTATGAAGCAGAAGCTTTGTTTTATGGGCAAGCAAAATCCTGGGCGGAATCAGCACTCTAATTTGGCATGTCCTTCTTCAATAATTTGAGTGGTGCCTGGCCTCACAGTAGTTTTGAGCCTTCGAGGTCAAATTGGTATGCAAGGAATCCTTTGTGGTCTATAGCAGTTGTGATTCAAAAACAAAAGCCTCAAATGGAAGGACCTTGTAGTCCTCCATTAGTTGGGGGCTAAAATTGTACTGCAAAAGACACACCAGCATTAGCCTTCCAGGTCATGGCAATAGCAATTTAGCATGCTAGATGAATGTGTGAAAAAAACTTCTCGTGTATGTTGTGTTGCAGCCCTCTGTAACTTGAGTGGAGGTTGGGGTGCATGCATTGGTACAACACGTTTCTGCACCCACCACATGAACAAACATCACAAGATCCCAGTTGGCAACCCTACAGGCAAATGCACGGTCCAGTCCCACCCTCCAGAAATGGCCATCTATCCACCACAGCCAGCTGCTCGGGTCCTCGGCAATGCAGATGTACTGTAAACTCTGCTCTGAGTAGTTGTTCCTATTGGGTATATTGGAAGTAATAATGGAAGTTATTTGAAATTGTTGATCTGTAAAATCGGCATTTTCAGCGGGAAGGATCTGGAATGCCTTAAAAACATCAAAGTGAGTTCAATTTTATGCTGTAATCATCCCAATCACCAGATTTTTACCTAATTGACTGTATTTAGCATGTTATGGAGGGAGTTAGTTAAAGTGGTGATTTGCCTATAGATAATTTTCAGCATCAATTGGACATTATCCATTCCTCAACAAATTCAGACTGTTCTGAAGACAAAAGGAAAACTAACTTGGTATCACAGAGGTGTACCTAATAATATATATATAGTTTGATTAAATCCTACCTTGTATTAATAATAAAGATCTTTTATCAAAGCAAATAACTAAAAGTAGCCTTTTCTATAGTGTATATACAGATCCAAATAGCTTTTATATCAATCTAAGGTATCACTCTAGAGGCAACAGACTGTTACCATGATAATAAAGAGCACTCCAGGTGAATCTCTTGAAATTTTTGTAATCATTATGTAGGATCACCCAGGACCACAATTATGACAGCTCATAATGTGCTTTCATGTATTAAATTAACACAAATAGTGATTACCATTTTTCTGGATCTTTGCACTTTTTAACTTCAATATCTTCAGAACAGAACATTGTATTGACGTGAATTTTATTTCTAAAGAATTGGAAAGGTTTGTGTTAATTCCTGAAAATGTATTTGGTTTATGTTTATCATAAGCGTTATGATGAATTTTAAAATTATTTAAGCATGTTGTAATAAGGCAAGATTTTTTTTTACTTGTGCTACTCACAGTCTCTGCTGGTTGATGTCTTTTCTAAATGCTCATATTCTGATGAACAAAAAAAATTCAATTCAGTGTTTCTCTAGGGTAACTAAGCAAGCAAATGACCCATTTGTGATGAGATCTGTGCTTGACTTGGAGTAACAAAGGTCTCTTGAGAATGAGTGACACGGGGCAGACATTTCGTGAGGGTTCTCCGGGAGTGCTGCTTGGGGAGGAGGAGGGTGTGTCTGGCTAAAGCCTCTTGTCCCTCAGTGATTGAGTTGTATGTTACGACTGTGGTACATTCTACACGATCTATAATATTTAAATATTTTTACTGAACTATTGAGATTGTTACTGTTCCTTTTCTATTAATTATTCTTTGCTGCAAAATTTACTTCTTTTTCTCTAAATGTTACACATGATTTCATAGACGTGCTAGATACTAAATAATACTATATAGTGTGGGTGTGTGTATGTTTATGTGTAAATTGAAAGAAGAGAGGTGGAACATGGTTAAAGTGTTGGTGCCAGAGCAGTAACCCCATTTAATAAGAAGTATTTATTTGAAAGGATTAACCAAAAAAGGAAGCAATGAAAAAATGGATGGACCATTAGGCTGAGACAAAAGTCTTGATTATTAAGGTGAAAGGATTAACCAAAAAAGGAAGCAATGAAAAAATGGATGGACCATTAGGCTGAGACAAAAGTCTTGATTATTAAGGGTTCCTCAGTGGAGGATCTGGTATCTATAGAATTAGGGTGCAAAATGAACTTGTGGTTCATCATCTCCTTATATAGGAATTTGACCAGAAGCGGTAGCACTTCTGGAGATGGAGCAGAACTGACATCAGAGTTCACCCTCATTGTCACCATCCACTCTAGGGGGAATGGGAGATAAAAACTTATAGGCTGTGTTACACCCTTGCCCATCCCCATCTTTCCCACCTAACCAGAACCAGTGAAGTACTCCTATGGATTGTGTATGTGACTATCTATTATATAATAAAACATTAAAGTCAGTATGTCCAGTCCTGCAAAGCCTGATTGGTCAGTTTGGCTTTGGTCTGATTGGGCAGTTAGGCTTTGGTGATGAAACGAAAGAGGAAGTAAAAGTGTGAGGCACATGAGGGGAAGTAAAGATGTCCGTGGAGAGGGTCATCTTCAAAGGAATAAGTATAAAACCAGACAGGAGGTGAAAAAGGTGCCTAAAAAATAATGACAAAGTCAGAGTAGCATGCTGTACCGGTAAACATTTTGAGAAAGGGAATGCTGGTGAAGAGAGGTTCAGACACACTGAATTACAGAGGAAAGGCGCTGAAAGAACATGTAGGCCAAGAAATGGCAAATATGTTTTAAGATTTTGTATCACCCACTTCTGATAGGTATTGTTTAAATAGAAATGTGTATATTTGCTGGTGTTGGTATAGTGTTTAGTTATATTTCTGAATTTATTTGGTTCTTTGATTATTTATCTTTACCAGCAGAACACCTTCAGCCAAGGTTTGTTGCATTTAAACACTGTGTGCCTACATGTGTGTTGGTTTTTCATCATGATCACTAGGCTATTTAAAGTGAAAATTAAAATACTGTCAAATGATGAGTTGCATTTTCGGGTGGACCAACAGGAATGTTTTTTCCGTTACTGGTTACTGTATTCCGAGGATGCAGATTTTACGAGTGCAGGGTGGCATATTTCTTGTATTTGAAACCATTTTCCTCTGGTGAGACAATAAAATATCTGACAGCACACATATGCTTTGTTGGTGACAAACATGTTGTAGTTTTCAACAAGGAGGCAATAGGACTGAAAAATGGAAGTTCTCTGCTGTAATCCTTTGCATGGTTGCCATCTCATTATCTGTTTTTTATGTGTTATATAAATTGACAGAGTTGATTTCTGTTTCCGTAAGGTCCAGAGTGAAATCTGTAGCCTATGCATGTTATTTTAATTTACTTTTGTTATAAATGGCTGTTTTGAATGGGAGAATTATAAAACATTGATTCCTTGTACCATAATCCCATGAAGAGTCTGAATCGAGTCCATTAGGTGTGGGGAATTTGGTGGTCCATGTCACACACTTCACTATTTTTATTTTTTTTTTTTGTATGGGTTGTCAAGCAGAGAATATGCATGCATTCTGTCAGTCTTTCCACTGATTCATGCTGATGATTATCTTTTAGAAAGACATTTTCATTACCGTGTTCAGTGAAGTGAGTATTTGTAAAAGTAATCATTAAGGGCCAGGATCACACATTTTTTTTCTTGGCAATGCTGTCTGTAAGTTGAACTATTAACTTTTTTTCTACCACCATGTTACTATGTTTTAAATGTTTTTGCACAATGAATGTCTAAATGTAATTGTGTAATTGAAACTTCAATTGAAAATTCAGGCACTGTTTCTAGCTCACAGTATTGTTTCATTCACAATGCCACAACAATTTGTCTTTAAGGTGACAAACATGTAGTGTTGCTGCTTTCCAGGACTTCTACCCCAGTTGTGTCTCTGTGGAATTTTCATATTTACCTCACTTTGGTATGGTTCTGTTTCTGGGACTGCAGTTACATCCCACAGTGTAAAGATTTTTTGTTAGGTTTATTTAGGACGGTTGTGAGTTCAGGTATCTGGCCATGAAGGGCTTGTGTACTCTCCAAGGATGACCTTTTACCTTTTATCATTAGTATAATGATAAGCTTTGTCTTCACATAATCCTGTATTGGAAAAATAAAGTTCTGGAGGAAAAGATTACTTTCTTTGGTGCTCTGTTGTATGTTTGTAATCATGATTATCTACTGTATTCGGCCATTCTTATTGTTGAAACATCAACTTGAACTTTCAGCTATAACATTCCCACAAGCTTCTGAAATTACTACATTAAGTCAAACCTGTTTAATTCATGGTAAAGAGGTGTCTAACTTGGCAGCGCTGGGCACATGACAGAGAACTGTCCTGGACAAGATGCCAGTCCACCACCGGGAAAAAAAAATCATACACTCTGACTATCTGCAATTTTTATAAACTGGCAGGTCTGACTGTGGTTTTTAGTAATTAAGACGGTAGTGTTACCATCAAATTGTAGTCTACCAACTGAATGATTTTGAAACATCTAACATCTATACATTTATTTTCACTATCTGAATTAAATGTGGGACCCAGGAATGTGGAGCGTAACTTAATATACATGTGCTACATGTGTAATTGTTGCTGAATAGTTTGATGCAGTTAAACAGTCATGTGAAGTTCACCCCATGTAATTTTTTTTTTTTCTTAATTTTATTTTGTTCTTTTTAACACATTTGGACATATCAAAGCTTTGATCATAATTTAAACAGTATCTATAGATAAAGGTGGCATAATATAACTGCAAGGGTAAAAAGCAACACATCTAAGAATCTTAGATCCTAGAGCTATAAGCATTTTGAGTTTTGTTACTTGTAAATTTGCTACTAAATTCTGAATGATTGTTTTGTGCACTATTATTGGTAATTAGTTTTGTACTAATGTTGAGTGTGTATACTTATGATAACACTAGTTTTAATTTGTTATTCCTTTGCTTATTTTATTGTATCTTTTTAACTATCCCCTTGTGTTTCATACTTTTTTTTACTGAAAACAACTTTCCTTCTGGAATAATCTCTGGAATAAAGTCTAACTAAATTCTAAACATCATGCTGTATTTACATTTTTTAGTCCATTGTATAATTTAAATAAACATAAATGTAAATTTCACATGTGGGGAAAAATAATCTCCCCCAACCCAGAGAGTAATGTTTATTAACACCTAACATCACCAGATCAGGTGCAAATGATTAGAACATCATTGGAGAGGATCTTGGAGGAATCTATCCTATTTAAAATCTCAGATATTTGGTATTGTGTGTTATCACCATGCCTAGGATCGAAAGAACTCTCTGAGGACTTCATAGAGAAGGTTATCGATCCCTTTGAGTCTGGAAAGGGATTTAACAAGATCTCGAAACAATTGGAAATCAACCATTCCACTTTCTGGAAGATCACCTACAAGCGGAGAAGTCTTCCAACAACTGCCTATTTCCAGAATAGGTCTCCCCAACAAGTTCATCCTGAAAATAGAAAGCAAGATGACAAATTAAATCTCTAAGAACCCCAGTGTATCTTCACAGAACCTACAGGTAGCTCTTACCACTGTTATCAAAGTGCATAAGTCTACCATGAAAAAGAAGCTGCACAAATTAGATCTACATGGGAGGCAGGAGGAAGCCTTTGCTGTCCGGAAAGAACCTCGGGGCAAGACTAAACCTTACCCATGAACACCTTGGCAAAAACCATCAATTGTGGAAATGTGTGCTCTGGACAGAAGTGGCAAAAATAGTGTTTGGCAACAGTAACAGAAGACATGTTTGATGAAAACCCAAAGACTGATTTTGATCAGAAGATCCTGATGCCAGCTGTAAAGCATATTGGTGGAAAGGATATAGTTTGGGGCCACATTGCTGCATCAGGGCATGGGCAGCTCACTGTCATAGAATCCATTATGAATTCTTCATTGAACTAAAGGGTACTTGAGAATAATGTTGACAATATCTGTCAGAAGATTGAAGCTCAACTGAAAGTGGACATTTGAAATATGACAATGACCCTAAACATACCAGTAAATCCACCAAGGAATGGCTAAAAAGAAAGAAATGTAGGGTTCTGGAATGGCTAAGTCAAAGCTTGGATATGAATCCCATATAGATGCTGTGGAGGGATTTAAAACAGGCTGTGCATGCAAGACAATCCTTTTTAAGTGGGAAAATGTATTCCTAGTTGATGGCGGAGACTGCTAGACAGTTATAGGAAATGCCTATTTGAAGTTGTTTCTGCCAAAGGGGACAGTATCAGCAATTAGACTTGAGGGAATACTTTTCATACACTGTGATAATTTATTCAGTGAAAAATGGACAGATGCCTCTTTTCAAAGTCAATTTTTTTTCTTTTATTTTTTCTTTCAGTTAAATCATCTTTATCTACAGATGCGGTTTAATTTCCTTAGCATTACATTCACCCCCGGAAAAACGACCCAAAATCAGTGAATTTTGTTTTAACAAATGACATGTAACAGAAATAAATACCTTTCCTACTGTATTTATGTTGACTTTTTTGTATATATAGTGTACACTGCTATATTACTGCATATTTAGTTTACATCCTTGTGTGATTTTGTTTTGAAATGGTTGTGAATGCACAGCTTGTCGATGGAATTGGAACAGCAGAAGGGTGTTTCTTTGCAAACTTTTCTAATTAAAATTTTTTTGGTTTGCGCATGAGATAATAGAATGTCAGTGCCTGAACCATAAAACTGATGTGTCCGGCTTATTGACTTCCACATTCCCCCAGACATGAAACAACATTGACAGTTGCTGCATTATGAACAATGCTTAGGGAGCTCACATCTTTCCTGTCCTTGCCCTTGATCAGAATCATTTTACCAGTTTGCCAAGCAGCCATTATTGCATCATTGTGAAGCTTCACACAACCACATTCACCAGGCCTATCATACAGTTCAGTTGTACAGTGCCATATGAATCACATTTACTATACATGTTAATATCTGATGAACAGTTAAGATTGTCCTTGCTATCTCTCAATTCTAGCAGTTTGTTCTAAAGCTAGTTTTAAAGCTTTTTGTTTGCCATTTAATTTTGGTTGAAGGCCCCACCCCACTCATGAATATTCATGAGTTACCATAGTGTTACCATAAAGTGGCAGAACAAATAGATATATTCATGATTTTTTGCAGCATGATATTATTTCATTCACTAGATGGCAGCAGAATACTGTCTCGAGAGTTATTCAGGCTTAACACTGTAAAACATATCATTACATGTCAGCCTGAGTCTGACTCAAGCTTAACCATAATAACAATTCCAAATCTGAGACACGCAGTGGATTAACACCAAGGAGAATAAAATAAAATCAAATCCTGATATGTTCTAATATGTTAAAAAAGAAAAAAAAACATTTCCATGGGTGTATCTACTTTTTCACAAGTCATCTTTATGTGTAGTGTGGCCAGGTGGTGCAGCACCAGGTGATTGGGTTTGAATCTCGGCATTGTCATTTATGTTCTCCCAATGGCAGTATGAGTTTTATCTCTGGTGCTCTAGTTTTCCTTCCAGATTTCAAAAACGTTAGGCTAGATGAATGAATGACTTAATATAAATTTTGCAAGTATGCGTGTATCTTCACATGAACTGGCGCCTAATTGATTATTTGTTCATGCTTTTCATGACTTTAATGATGTATGGATGGATGCTGTGGCCTGTACTATAGAAAGATAAACAAGTAGGTGCAGTACATGTGCCTATTTCACAGGCAAAAAAAGCATTACAGAGTAGAATAGAAGTCTTTAATGTGGAAAGTACATATAAATCTGTGTGTTCATAGACCCACAAGCTGTTAAGAGCTTTGCATCCAAAGTAAAATTTCAGCCCAAACTGTGTTACCATACAGATGGTGTTCCATGTCTATAGCTTGCTTGTTGAAAGCCAGGCAGGTTAGCAGGGAGCTTGTGTAGAGTTTATGCACAGCGAGGAGCATGTCTGTTTAAGATGAACACATGCAGGGTGCCCCGTGGCTCAAGCCATCTGTGTGGTTGTGAGAGAATGACATCTTATTGTTTGTTTGTATGCCTGATATTAAAAGTGTAAATAGTGAAATGTTTTATTTTGAAAATTTTATTTTAATATCTTATTTATATGACCAGAGAATGCCAATAAATCCATTAGTGACCTTTATTTTTGAGTAGAAGCTGGTGTTAATTAATTTAGTAAGCATGAAGGGATTGAGGCCAATTTTTAGTTCAGTTTGATAAGATCTAATTTTGTACGCTTAAGTGCATTTTTATTTTTTGGTTTATTGCTTTTGGAAAGGATGCATCAATTAGTCAGTTGCTATTGTGTAACAGGGCTTGAAACAGGTTGCTTACTCTTAATAAAACTTCTAAAGCAACAATAACATTATGTTGGAATATGGACTACTCGAAATGCAACCGTTAGCCACATACTCCTATGTAACAAGACCTTAACAAAGACATTAGTGATTGTTTATTATAGCAGTCCTTTACAACTCCTATTTTACAAACAAAACATTGTTTCCTTCTGCACTATGCTGTGTTAGTTTATGTTTAATAGTTCTATAATATAAAGATTTATTGATTGTTTGTATGATATGACTATTGATTGATTAAGGTTTACTGAAATAAAAATGGCATCTGGATGAAGTACAGCAGAAAAAAGAAAAAGAAAATACAACCAAGTGGGGGAGTTAATGTGGACTACCAGGCTTAGGAGCTGGAGACTGGTAGCTCCAAGGTCAAATTCAAATTCTGACCCACAAAGTGAGTTGCTTATACAGAACATGCACCAGCTATGAATATTTCTATGTCTGTTGTTTTTCACTTTAGGATTGTATTCACCTGCCAACCTGCCAATGGATTGATAACTCAGTAAATGATCCTGTTCTGGAGATATGCCTATACATTTTTTAAATGGGCATTTGTTTTAGTGTGTCACAAAACTAACTCAGATATAAGGGCTTGAATCAAATATCAGGTTTTAGTAAAATTAAATCAAAAACTGCAACAAGGTTTTGTCATGTTCTCAATCCTCTTAAAAATAAATGTTTTAAATTATTTAATAGATTCATTCAGTCTGTACTTTGATTTTCTGACCTGCTTATTTTATTCAGAGTCCGTGCCTAGCCATGCTACCTGTCTACAGTACATGTAAAAATATTTAAACTATCTTGCCCTACATGTACTTCTTAGTGCCTTTCCTCAGTATCCTTGTGTGTGTCAACTTTTCTTTTTTTGTGCTTTCTCTTTCAAGCCTGTTCCCATAAAGCCTGTTTCATGTACTTTGTGATTCTGCGGCAACTTGCTTGCCACCTGTCCTCCTTGTGGCTAGTACCAATGGAAAATGCGTCCCCATTACCTACTGTGAAAACATAATTTGTATTTTTATGAATACCTCCCATACTCCCAATTGGACTAAAGCCAAACTGACCAACCAATTCCTTGCAGGTACCAGAGACTCGCTCGCTCGCTCACTCACTCAGAGACAGTAGCATTGTTATATATTGTAGTAGACTAGCCGTTCCCCGTGGGCAGTAGTGAAACAGGACAAACATTAAAAATCAATAAACAAAAAGGTATCGCTAGCTAAGTGGAGGCAAGGTACACTCCAAAACACAGAGGTAGACTGACTCCCCACTCTTGACGTCACACTTCCCCCTCCCCTTAGCCTGCAGCCTCTGTCTTGGATTAGCGTGAATATATTGCTCCTGCAAGCAAAGTATGATTCTTAGCATAATGAGAGAAGTCGCAAAATCAACCGGAATGTTCAAGCAAATTACTGTACAGAAAAAAACCTGATCTAAATCCGTTAAGTAGTTCTGTCGTTTGCTAGCTAAGTGGATGTAAGATATGCCCCAAAGGTGGCGTGTGAGTGAGGAGGCACCCACCACCCTCCCCTCGGCCCACTGCATCTTTCTTGGATTTGCGCAAAATAAATCTGTACTGCAAGCGATGACAGAAGTCTCAAAATCAACTGGAGTGTTCAAGCAAATTATAGAAAAAAACCCCAATCTAAATCCGTTAAGTAGGTCTCTCTTGAAAAGCGGACAGACAGACGGACAGAGATTATCAAATGTAAAGCTTTCTTTTTAACAAAAATAATAATTTTTTTGGTGGGGGGATCCACACAGACAAGGGGATATGTGCAAACATCCCACAGACAGTGTCTGGGCCTAGAATAATCCCACATGTGTATGCTTAAAAATGTGCTAGCAGAGTAAATTTCAGTAATTTAAAGCAGAGATTTGTAAAAGATTTTTGGAAAAGCTGCAACTTCCTAGATATCATGAAGTGCTTTGTAATACAGATTAAAAGAGAAAATGCTTGGTTACATACAGTAGAGTTTTGCAGGACCAGACGTGATTTTCAAATAAGAATACATGTCTAGGGACAATTGGATATAATGTTTGTAGTGAATAGCATCGATCTGCCGCTGTAAAAGCCACGCCCACAGGGCTCCTTCCTTAAACATCCACTCCCAATTCTTCCATTCCATGCACTTTAAACAGACAGGGTTTCACACAGAGAGAGAAACTTAACAAAAGACTTGATTCTGAGAGATAATAATAAAGCTAAAGTTGCTATTTTCAATTCAGGAGTTCAGCAGCATAACTTAATATTGTGGTGTAGATTGTAATGAGCGCTGCAACAGAGGCGAAAAAGACAGACACATGTAGAACACTGCAGGTACTTGGCTCTATGTGTTCTAGAAGTACTTCTGCATGCTACGGTATCTTTCTATCATTTGACTTTTGTATCATTATATGGCATAACAACAGCAAGCAGAGTTTAGATAACCATTATGATCTATGCATCTACCACGGGACGTGTTAAAATATGGTAGCTATTTTTGGCATGACAGGCAATTTTAACTTACTTTAGCTATTCATTTAGACATACACTCAGAATGTGGATGCTGTGCATCCTCACCTGTGCTTCTGCTGATGTCGTTAAGAAACATTTACTGATTTTGAGTACTAAACTATGCATCTCCTGCAACTCCTTGTTATCTGCTATCTTAATGGCAATCCATTTCACCCCCTTTTCATTGAGTACGACACATTGAAAAATCATATGAAAAAATTTGTGAACCCCTCTTAATTCATGCATTTTTGTTTGATTGGCTGAGCTTTCAAAGTAGCAACTTCCTTTTAATATATGGCATGCCTTATGGAAACAGTAGTATTTTAGCAGTGGCATTAAGTTTATTGGATTAAAAGAAAATATGCAATATGCATCATATCAAAATTAGACAGGTACATAAATTTGGGTACCCCAACAGAGAGATATGACATCAATACTTAGTTGAGCCTCCTTTTGCAAATATAACAGCCTCTAGACGCCTCCTATAGTCTTTGAGTGTCTGGATTCTGGATGGAGGTATTTCTGACCATTCTTCCATACAAAATCTCTCCAGTTCAGTTAAATTTGATGGCTGCCGAGCATGGACCGCCTGCTTCAAATCATTCCATAGATTTTCGATGATATTCAAGTTGGGGGACTGTGACGGCCATTCCAGAACATTGTACTTCTCCCTCTGCATGAATGCCTTTGTAGATTTCAAACTGTGTTCTGGGTCATTGTCTTGTTGGAATATCCAACCCCTGCGTAACTTCAACTTTGTGACTGATGCTTGAACGTTATCCTGAAGAATTTGTTGATATTGGGTTGAATTCATCTGACCCTCGACTTTAACAAGGGCCCCAGTCCCTGAACTAGCCACACAGCCCCACCAAATTTGACAGTAGGTAGCAGGTGTTTTTCTTGGAATGCAGTGTTCTTCTTCCGCCATGCAAAGCGCTTTTTGTTATGACCAAATAACTAAATTTTTGTCTCATCAGTCCAAAGCACTTTGTTCCAAAATGAATCTTTGCTTATCTAAATGAGCATTTGCATACAACAAGCGACTCTGTTTGTGGTGTGAGTGCAGAAAGGGCTTCTTTCTCATCACCCTGCCATACAGATGTTCTTTGTGCAAATTGCGCTGAATTGTAGAACGATGTACAGATACACCATCTGCAGCAAGATGTTCTTGCAGGTCTTTGGAGGTGATCTGTGGGTTGTCTGTAACCATTCTCACAATCCTGCGCATATGCCGCTCCTGTATTTTTCTTGGCCTGCCTACCTGGGTTTAACAGCAACTGTGCCTGTGGCCTTCCATTTCCTGATTACGTTCCTTACAGTTGAAACTGACAGTTTAAACCTCCGAGATAGCTTTTTGTAGCCTTCCCGTAAACCATGATACTGAACAATCTTTGTTTTCAGATCTTTTGAGAGTTGCTTTGAAGATCCCATGCTGTCACTCTTCAGAGGAGAGTCAAAGGGAAGCACAACTTGCAATTGACCACCTTAAATACCTTTTCTCATGATTGGACACACCTGTCTATGAAGTTCAAGGCTTAGCGAGCTAATCCAACCAATTTGGTGTTGCAAGTAATCAGTATTGAGCAGTTACATGCATTCAAATAAGCAAAATTACAAGGGTACCCAAATTTTTGTACAGCCAGTCTTTCACATTTGATTTAATTTTATACAACTAAATACTGCTTCACTAAAAATCTTTGTTCGGAAAACACACCAGTACTTAGATGATCCTAGGAAATGAAAGGCATACCACTGTTTATCTTTTTTGCTGAAAGTAGAGTAAATTATTATGCAGTCATTTGCATATGAATGTATATTTTGCTGTTCATATTTTCACAAACACAGGTGTCAGTTCTTTCAACTTTACATTGACTCCGACACTGTCATCATAACTAAACAACGGAGAGCACACACCGTGCCTGAGACAATGTATGGTTCATTGTTACCACTAGTCCATTGATGTCTTTGAATGCCAATATAATCTGATGTTACAGTGAAGTTTTTGTTTTGCAGTAGGTTATGTTGATTTCTAAAATGTACAGTGTACTCTTTGCAAATGTGATACACATTCATATGTTTAGTAAGGGTCTCTAAAGGAGACTTTTTAAGTGCAGACAGTTCGTCTTTACATTACTCTCTCCATTACTCTTTGCAGTTCAAAATCCTCACCCATAATTTGAGGGCTGCGTTCATGAGGCATTGGATTGGTTTAGAAATTTGACATTTGGTGAGCCTTCTAATTGTCCCCATCCAGTTTTAATCAAAGTTCAGTAGTTGTCTCCAGACATACAGTATATATTATTTGTCTGCCTCGGTAAACCTACATGTAGTATGATATTTGACACCCAAGAAGGCATTAAAATCGTCCAATTTAGGCCGAATGCTTGCAATTGGTAATTGGTAAGAAAATATTTCAAGGAGTAGGCCGCAAAATAACATATTCTTACTGTGATTTGACCGTTGTTTCACACTACTTATTAGCTTTTATAGCATTAGACCCTGAAGATTTAGATTAAAACAAGGGGCTACAGTGGTATGTGATGTAAGTGCATCTACTAGTTTTGTTCTTGTAAACCAGGGTTTGATTCCCCACTTAGTCACTGTTCTGGTTTTCATCCACATTCCGAGAGTGTCCATGGATGGATAAACAGCAAATTTAGTGTTATTTGATTTGGTATGTCCTGTGATTGACTGCCATTCAGACAGGTTTTTGCTTTGTTCCCCATTTTGCTGGGACATGTGCCAGCATCATGGTTAAAAATGATTTAGAAAATGGATGGACTCCTTAAAACGAGGAGTGATTAATCACATTGAAAAACCTGCAAAGCCTAAATCAATACCAATAAAATATGCACTAACAAGCTAATAACAAGAAAGCAGTAAGCAAGTTGTTTTTATGTGTCATTTTAATAGCAGCTTTCTCTAAAATAAAGAGACTATAAGTCACAATACAAAGATACGTGAATGAGCAGCTGCCTGTGAGTAAACTGCTTTGAATAATAAGTAGCTTACCTCAGTCTCTCGCTCACCAATGTGCCTGTTGTACATGGACGATGTTAGGCTGCCTTCATGCATGAAAGCACTGCATCGTACTTCATGATAAAGATTTCTCGAATATCACCCAGTACAAAATAGGCTATTTTTATAGAAAACCATGTCCATCCATCCATGTCCATTTCCTGTAAGAGCTTTGTCCACTTTCTGGTTGCAGTAATCTGAGTTTATCCTGTAAAGCACTGGGTGCCAGACTGGAATCCATTTAAACAGAACATCGACTGGGCATACTTACATGCATTTGATATTGCATATGATCACCTTTTTTAACTTCTTGATTTAATTTATCTTGTCCATTTCATTTTAATGGAGGTAGTATTAATCCCACTGCTGTCATTTTTTTTTACATTTTTACATTCAAGCCTGTTTTTTCATCCAAACCTTCCACACAACTGTACAATTATCAACAGAAAACAATCTGTAAAGAAAAAGATTGTTCAATAACTTCTTATTCTCCTTAACTATATGGGGAACTATTTGACATTGAGTGAGTTTAACCCAGATAAGATGAGTAACCTGGTTAAGACATAAACCTGGTTTCCTAAAAATTCACATTTACAGTACATGCCTAAGTGGAGCTCTCCTCTGGCAAAACGCTCAAAAATGCTTAAACTGCTCAAAAAAGAGTTGAACATCATCATCAGCCACTGTGAATCTGAAAACGAGTGTGACGCCTATGATCATGTATTTAGCCTTCCATGTTCTCCGATATTAATATCATTCATCCCCTTTTCTCATCCTTGACCTCAGCTCCTGGTGATTCATGAAAACTGGCTGCTGTGTCACCTGATTACACTGTTTCAACATATCTGTATAGCAAATAGCTGGGTTAAAACTACACTGATGCTTTATTAATATTTCTGTTACTGGACTGCATGCAGCATACTCTTCTGCTTGGCTGGATGATGATTGGGATTGGCACAACGTTATGTGTACTTCTTGACTTACTCTCAGTGCTGCTGCGATAATAATTCTGCAGGTATTTTTAATTTAATCAAATAAGCATATCCTTAGGTTATTCGATACTTGAAAAAGTAATATGACTGCTTAACATGGATTACTCTTCTTTTTTTTTTTTTTTTTTTTGCATTACCCTACTCCTCTTGTAATTATGTTGCTGAGCTTAGCAATGTACATTCAGCTTATCACCTTAAATTCTTCAAATTCTGAAATATTGAGAGAGACTATTTCAAACAGGTGAAGGAATAATGTGACCACCCGAGCATTTGTCTCAGGAAATGTCTTGTGGACACTTCCATCAGTGGCCGCTGCAAGTGCATGTGAAGCTAAGCAGGCGGACAGAGTGCAGCAGACCTGTGCAGACTACATGTCCACATAACCGGGTTACTTGTGGAGAAATCTGTGTCCGTTAACCTGGTTTCTCCAAGACCAATAGCACAGTTTTCTCTAACCGGAATAAGGGCTTACATGGCATTTTAGAAACCAGGTTTATGTGAATAAACAAATTATTAAAGTGCTTGTAAACATACTGATTGTGACCGTGTCCCTGGTGTATAGTGCAACAACACCAATTAGTTCTTCCAAGTGTCACTATAATAATTCTTTTAGTCCAGTTTGAGAGCATGTCACACTTATTAACTGCAGTTTTTGAATGTCATTGTCTTATGGATATCAGATTAAATAACTAGGAATTGCAGAGGATGGCAAACTTTGCTGCTATTTACAAAAAAGTGTTTCAACATCCACCCATATGAAAGTGACAGAAATCCCATAAAGCATTTGTGACTCAGCTCTTGCATACATGGGTATATTTTTTGTTTAAATAAATACAGGCTGTGGACGCTAGAGGCGCTGTTGCCCCATTGAACCCACCAGACAGACGTCCCAGACACACTTGTAAAAGCACAAGAATATTTTTTTAATAATTATTCTTCAGTAATGTGCCCAAAGCATCGCACTTTCCACAATTCTCCAATAATTAATAACAATAATAATAATAATCAAAATAACAATCCTCCACTCCCAGCAGCTCCATCACACACCCTCCCAACTCCGGCTCGTTCTGCTGGGATTTCCCAAAATCCTTTTAAAGTCCATGACCCGGAAGTATTTCTTCTCCAGGTCAACACCACATCTTTCTTCATCAAGTGTCCCGGAAATACTGCAGGCTTCCATCCTCATGACCCCGAAGTACTTCCGGGTTGGCATAATCGTAAAAGTCCCCGGGTGGCTCTTCACCCACGGCACCCAACAGGGCTGAAGAGACGGACTCCATGTCCCATGCTGCCCTACGGGAATCCGAGGAACCATTTCCATCCAGGGGAGCTGCCATCTAGCGTCCCGGGGGATGTAGTGCCCTAAAAAGGCTGTCTTCTTTTGTTGTTTGTTGAGGGACGTCCCTCCTGGACTGAAACGGCGGCCGTCCATCACAAGGCACATGATTAAGGTTAGCCCCCACTGAACCAACTTCTCTTCTGTTGGGACCACAGAGTGATCACCTCACAATCAACAAATAACCACTTTAACACAGAGTATATATAGATGGAGCTTGCCCCTTTCACTTGAATACAATTTATCTGTCTCCAACTCCGTTCTTGGAGTGCTACTGTAATAACAGATTTTCATTTTAACAATTTTTTAAATTAATGACCACCCTCTCCCCCCCCTTTTTTTGTTGTGAAATAAACTCAAACTCCAACCAGTTTCCTTATTAGAAGGCAGTTGTTGTTGTTAATTGAACCCGTTATTTAATTCCATGGCTTGCTGGCGCTCTTATTCTGCTACAGCAGGCAGTTTCAAAGCATTTGATTTTTGACACCGTTCTTAGAAAAAAGAAAATATTTTGTGGACCTCAGCAGATAGACAGATATTACTGAGACCTTAACCTTTCTTTATTTTCAGGTATTATATGATATGATGGACATAGGTTGCTGGTCATGTGTTGGCTTGTTTTATATATCATTATTGTTTGGCTGCTATTTGAGGAAAAAAAGAAATAAGGGGTCTGAATCTTAAATAGTCGATTAAAATTAAGGCAAAAGAGTTAATTAGCAGCAAAAACTGGTCTTTAATTTAGGAAATGGTTAGGATAAAAACCAGTAACCACAGTAGTGCCCCTGTACTAGAGTTGGAGACCCCTGATCTACAGGTAAATCAACTCCATGTATCTTTTATTTGGAGCTATAAACGTGTGAACCAGCACTTGTCTACTCCTCTTCAGCATGCAATCCCTCCATATGTTCAGGTATTTAAGACTTTCCTCTTCTCTCCTTCTGGGGCTCCATTATTTAAATCCCCTTGCTGAATTCCCTGACCCCTGAACTGATCCCTTCAAAAACTGTAGAAAAGCCTGAGATCATTATAGAAAGTTTACTATTGCAGGTAGTCTGCTTGCCACAACAACACTGATGCTGCACAACACAATGGTGCAAATGAAAACTATGACTTTTGACATAAGCAACAATGTTTCAGAGGACGGGATAGGTGCTTATAAATGTCCTGTCAATTCATTTTGTAACCTTCTTAATCAAAGTTGTATCTTTTGCAAATGCTAATGACTTAATTATAGTCCCTGACACCACCAGGGCACAGCTGCTTTCTAGTGAAAGATACATGTCCTTGTAGGGCATCTCATTTGGTTCCCAAGAAGGGAGTGCGTCACATGCGCAGTGCCACTTGCTCGGCAAGGCAACAGATGCCCCAAGCAAATGCGAGGCTCTGTGCCAGTTTGAAGAATGTCGACTGTGCTGCTGCTTGCTGCTAAATGGATAGCGTGATAATGAGGCACAGGTGGCAATATATGGCACCCGAGCCAATTTTGTTAAGCAGTCACAAGAGATCCAGAAGGGAGTAGTTAAATGCCACTGCTTGAGTTCCACAGAGAATTAAAAAACATGGACGGTATATTGTGTGTAGTACTGTGTATTGCATGTATTTTTGTGTGTAGAATTTTAGTTCAACAATGAACCTCGTTCAGTTTAAAGCAAACTGACCGTTTTGGTGAAAAAGAGTAAGTAAAAGTTGACGTCTTCCAAGGTGTACTGTTGGTAGAGATTTATGGTAAAGATTGTTGGGGGAAAAGAGATGTGGTATTGATAAGGATGTGTAGATTAAATTCAGAAACACCAGTTTAAAGGCATTTCTTCCATATTTCAACAGAAAATGTAAAAAAAGACCAATAAATATATGATTTATAGTGGATTCAGAAAGTTTTCAGACCCTTTCACTTTTTTCACATTTTCCTGTGTTGTAGCAATTTGCTGAAATCACTTAAGTTATTTTTTTCCCCCACATCAGGCAACACTCAATACTTCAGAATGACTGAGCAAGAACAGCATATTAGAAATTTATTTAAATTTATTAAACAAAAAACTGAAATATGAGTTTGACACAAGTATTCAGACCTTTTAATCAGTACTTAGTTAAATATACTTTGGCAGTGAGTAAACTCTGGAGTGTTCTTGGGTTTGATGTGACAAGACTCGCATGTCTGAGGATTTCCTGCTATTCATCTTGGCAGATTCTCTCAAGCTCTGTCAGACTGGATTGAGACCATTGATGGGCAGCTATTTTCAGGTCTCTCTAGCGATGTTGGATTGGATTTAAGTCCATGCTTTAGCTGGGCGAGTCAAGGATGTTCCCAGTGTTGTCCCTAAACCACTCCTGTTGTGTTGGTTTTTTTTTTTATTTTTGTTTAGAGTCATTGTCCTGTTATAAGGTGAACCTTTGGCCCGGTCTGCGGTCCAGAGCGCACTGGAGCAGGTTTTCATAAAGTCAAAGTGAACTTTATTGTCATCTCAACCATATACAAGTATACAGATAGACGAAATTGCGAAACTCAGGGTCCACAGTGTAACAACATGACGTGCAAATAATAAATTAAAAATAGAATTAAAATTTAAATTTAAAATTAAAACACAAACAAGACATTGTGCAAAGACAAGACAAAGAAGTAGCAGCAATATTGATGTGTAAGATATGTAATATAATAAATAGATATAAATAATACAGAAAGTGTATGATAATAGTTGTTTAAGACATGTGTAAACAATGACAGGTCAGAATGTTTAACAGCAGAAGGATATCAAGAGTGTCAAAATACTTAAAGGTCAGTATGAGATTTTCAGTTCTTTTCCACATTCCCACTCGTCTTTGCAGGAAAGTGGCTCGCATGTATAAAAGTTCTGTTTTTAGTGGTGGTTGAGGCAATGTGGAAGATCCCAGGGGGCAGCATTCTGTTAAGGAGTCTAAGAGCTTGGGGGTACAAACTCTCCTGCAGCCTGGCAGATCTGGCTTTGATGCTGCAGTATCTTCCCTTGGATGGCATAAGTGTGAAAAGTCCATGTGAGGGGTGTAAGGGGTCCTGCACAATGCTGCAGGCCTTGCGGACACTGCGTTTGTAAAATACATCCTGTAGTGAAGGGAGAGGCACCCCAATAATGTCTTCTGCTGTCTTCGCTATCCTTTGCAGGTGCTTGCGGTCAAGTATGTTGCAGTTGCCATATCAGGCAGTGATGCAGCTTGCCAGAACACTCTCAATGGTGCCTCTGTAGAACATGGTGAGGATGGAAGGGGGAAGACTTGCTTGCTTCAGCCGGCTCAGGAAGTGTAGTCTTTTCTGGGCTTTCTTGATTAGTGATGAGGTGTTGTGTCCACAGTTATGTGTACACCGAGAAACTTGGTACTCCTAACAGTCTCCACATCTAAACCGTTGATGCTGAGTGCGATGTGGGCAGGATATGATTTTCTGAAGTCCACGATTATCTCTTTTTGTCTTGTCAATATTGAGAGATAGATTGTTGTCTTCACACCATGCAGACAGCCGTTCCACCTCATCTCTGTATGCTGTTTCATCATCCCTGCTTATCAATCCCAGCACCATGGTATCATCCGCTAACTTGATGATGTGGTTGGTGTTGTGCGTGGCTGTGCAGTCGTGAGTCAGCAGGGTGAACAGCAGTGGACTAAGCACACAGCCCTGCGGCACTCCAGTGCTCAGTGTGATGATGCTGGAAGTGTTGCAGCCCATCCAAACTGACTGGGACCTCTCTGTCAAGAAGGCCAGGATCCAATTGCAGAGGGTGGTGTTTAGGCCCAACCTGATCAGTTTTACAACTAGCTTCGGAGGGATGATTGTGTTGAAGGCAGAGCTAAAGTCTATGAATAGCATCCTGACATATGTGTCTTTTATATCCAGATGTGTCAGGGAGAGGTGAGGGGCAGAGCATATGGCATCCTCAGTTGACCTGTTTGAGCGGTATGCAAACTGAAGAGGGTCAAGGGAGGCAGGGAGATTAGTCTTTATGTGTGACATAACTAACCTTTTGAAGTACTTCATTATGATTGGCGTGAGTGCAACTGGTCGGTAGTCATTCAGACTGTCACTGATATCACTGATAACTTCTTCGGCACTGGTATGATGGTGGACGACTGGCTCAGAGATGTGTTGGAGATGTCTGTGAGGACACCAGCCAGTTGACTGGCACATTTCTTTGTGCTGCAGCCTTGCGTGGATTGACTCTGGATAGAGTCCTCTTCACATCCGTTATGGAGAGACAGAGTACCTGGTCAGTGGAGGGAGGTGATGCTTTTCTCACAGGCTCATTGTTCTGCGCCTCAAACCATGCGAAGAAGTTGTTCAGCTCATCCGGAAGGGAGGCATCACCATCACTGCTGTGTGAGTTGGGCTTGTAGTTTGTAATTGTCTGAACACCCTGCCCAATGTGATGTGTGTCTCTGGTGCTGCTGAATTGTTTGTTAATCCTCTGCGCGTATCCCCACTTAACTCTCCTTATAGCGCGAGACAGGTTGGCTAAGGTGACCATCAGGACGGCCTTGTCTCCAGATCTGAAGGCTGCATTTCTGATCTTGAGCAGCTTGTGCACTTCTCTCATCATCCAGGGCTTTTGGTTGGTTCTTGTGGTAACATCCTTGGTAACAGTAACATCCTCTATGCATTTGTAGATGTAGCCAGTCACAGAGTCTGTGTACTTCTCCAGATTGATGGAGTCACCATCCATAGCAGCCTCCCTGAAAATGTCCCAGTCTGTCAATTCGAAGCAGTCTTGGAGAGCTGAAATAGCACCAACCTGCCACACTCTGATGTTCTTGGGGGCTGGTTTAGTGCGCTTCAGCAGCATGAAGCTGTCACCACCACCATACTTCATCGTTGGAATGCTATTGCACAGGAGATAAGCAGTTGCTGGTTTTCTCCAGTCATGACATCAATCTTGGTTCCATCAGACCGGAGATTCTGAGAGTCCTTTAGGTGCCTTTTTGTAAACTTGAAGTAGTCTTCCACATCTCTTTTACTGAGGAGAGGCTTTTGTCTGGCTAGTCTGTCGTAAACCTTAGATCTTCTGGGTGTTTTTCCCATTTCCACACTGGTTCTCTTGGAGTTCAGCCTGGGTGACCTTAGAGTTGTTGGTCAACTCTCTAACCACGTCCCTCCTCCTATGGTTCCTTAGTTTGTTTGGGTGGCCAGCTTTAGGAAGAGTCTTAAGTTTTTCAATTTAGGAATTAGGAAGGCAATATGTATCTTTTTAATCAGAGTATAGCATCAAGTCAGTGAAACTTCTGGGATATTGATCTGGTCAGTTAAGAAGCAGAAGGGGTTGATAATCACTTTCAGCTGCTTTGATGTTAATGAAATTAACAACAGGTGCACTAGAGGGGCAACAATGAGATGATCCCCAAAACAGGAATGGTTTAACAGGTGGAGGCCACTGACATTTTTCCCTCCTCATCTTTTCTGACTGTTTTTTCACTAGTCTTGCATTTGGCTACGGTCAGTGTCACTACTGGTATAATGAGGCAATACCTGGACCCTACAGAGGTTGCACAGGTAGTCCACCTTTTCCAGGATGGCACATCAATACGTGCTGTTGCCAGAAGGTTTGCTGTGTCACCCAGCACAGTCTCAAGGGCATGGAGAAGATTCCAAGAGACAGGCAGTTACTCTAGGAGAGCTGGACAGGGCCATAGAAGGTCCTTAACCCATCAGCAGGACTGATATCTGCTGCTTTGGGCAAGAAAGAACAGGATGAGCACTGACAAAGCCCTCCAGAATGACCTCCAGCAGTCCACTGGTGTGAATGTCTCTGACAAAACAATCAGAAACAGACTTTATGATGGTGGCCTGAGGGCCTGACGTCCTCTGCTGGGCCCTGTGCTCACTGCCCGACAACATGGAGCTCGATTTGGAGAACGTTATGCTGCCTGTAACATTGTTCAGCATGACCAGTTTGGTGGTGGGTCAGTGATGGTCTGGGGAGGCATATCCGTGGAAGGATTTTCCAGAAGCTCACTGATGCTCAGGGTCCAAATCTGGGAGGAGATCCCCCAAGACACCATCTGTCATCTCAATAGGAGCACACCCCCCACCAAACCCCATATATATATGAAAGAGTAGGTCTGTGATTATGGTTTGCATATTTATAGATAGAAATTCACAAAGGAAGAAATTAAATCACATATCTTAAAATATTCTTTTATTCCTGATCTTTTGACACCTATCAAGTATCAACCTCAGATGAAAATGGTTAGACATACAGAAATCAAAGGCAAATGTTGGGGGGTAGGGACGAGGGGTGGAGTAGTAAGGTGGGGTTCAGAGAGTTAGTTTTCAATTTTTTTTTTTTTTTTTGATGTTCTACCTTTTAAGCCTGCATATGCTGAATTCATGACCAAATGTCTGTTAATGGCGTTTTCATTTGATATTGGTATGTGAATATATACCTATATATCTTGTGTGTGTTTAAAGTGGCAGTCGTTCTTATTGACAGAGGGCATCAATTGTTTGCTTTCACTGTCCAGGTGTGAACTTGGAACAAGCACACATTAATTGGTCTTTTTAAAGTATTTAGATTTGTTAAGAATGCTGATTACAACCATGATTACTATACATCAGTTTTCATGCATTGATTACCAGTGGGATTGAAGCACTTTTAATAACACATTTGTTTTCTATTTGGTTCAAAGGTTAATTACTTTAAATATCAGAACTTAAGTAGAATTTCTTATTATGACAGAGAATCTTTTTCATCCCCTAATTGGAGAGCCTGATTTACACCCCCCATCCTCCACCGTTCCAATTGGTAAATCATTTTTGTTCATGCTCGGTAAATGTTCCCTACATCAGTAATATGGCACTTTAACAGCTATTTTCATGTGTTGTTTGAATATAGAAAATATCATTTTTAGCCTGCATGTATCAGTTAGCTGAAGGCCAACATGTTAATCATATAGAGACTATTTTAGTGAACACCTTTTATGATTTTTTTAAAAATACATTACAAAGCCAAGGCTTCACTAGGTTGCTATGGTTTGTGAAGATTCACAGCTGAATAGAGAATTCTGTGTTTGACTCCATGTCTACTGCCTTTGTAGAGTTTGCACGCCGTCTCCATTTCTGTATTGACTTTTTTCCAGGTGCTCTAGCTTTTCTCCCACTTGCCAAAGGTGTACCAACTAGTTTAGTTTAGCTGTGTGATTGTGCCCTACAACTCCCTGGAGTGTGCACTTGCACTGTTTTCTGCTTTGCACCTGAGACAGCTGAAATTGCCTCTAACACGTCCAATATAGAATTGGGTTAACGGTCTTAAGTGACAGATGCATGGCGATTTCTTATATTTTATTATTTTATTTTCAACCTCTTTATCTTGTGCTGGTTTGTATTGTTTTCATGCTTGATTTGTGTAGCAGTGTCATATTGTAGCTGTGAAAGGTGCTATATGCTGAAGAATTTTCCAGAGGATTGACTTCAGTACTCTACCCACTCATTAGGCTGTCACATGTATTGCAATCAAAATTGAATCTCAAGTTACGCTGTAAATTTATTCAAAAGACTTTACATTAAAAAAAACAAACCCTAAACTAGACTTGCAGTATTATCATAAGTTTACCATCTGGTGTAACAAATAGGCATTCCAAAAATAAAAAAAATGGAACATGAGAAGAATAGGTGGAGTGTGGCTCTAGCCTACTACTGGAAAGCAGCCCAGCTTGATTATGCCAAAAGCAGATGACAGATGGACAAAGCAAACTGCTTCCCTCTAACTGAAGAATTGGAACAAAAAAAATATGTACAGAAAAATCCGAAGTTGGGACGCCGACGCAAGCAAGACTGCATGCAATCACCAACTCTGAGAAAGGTTCCAGTCCATCACTGGGCACAGTTACACATACCCACGCTCAGGCATATTGGGCCAGTCACCATTGAACCTAACCTGCATGTCTTGGGGGTCTGCTTTTGGAGACCAAGCACTGTGAGGTGGCAGTGCTAACTATTGCTTTGTGCGCCATGTATTTGTTGTAAATGTTGAGGACGTGTTCAGTCATTTTAATCTTTTACCTAAAAGTTTGTGTTTGTTTCTGTGTGTAAGATAGATTAGTAAAGATATGATAATCATAAGAATCTACAGTATAATATGAGCTAATTCAAAGCATTTGAATTTGAATTACATTCTGAAAATTTTTATTCTCACTTTACACAATCAAGGCTAGTGATCGAGTGATTGACATAATTTTCTCAAACCTGCTTAATCCAGTTTACTGTTACTGGAGGTGGAGCCTATCTTGACAACACTGGCTGCAAAGCTGGAAACAGCCCTACACTCTTAAAAATAAAGGAGCCAGAGTAATACCATAGGGGAACCATTTTTGGTTTGACAAAAGACCCATCTGAATGAAGGTTCCAGAAAGAATCCTCATTTATTTAGGGTGCTTTCACACCTATAGTTCGATTGCTTTAGTCCGCACCAGTCAGAAAAATGTTACAATGTAGTAAACAGACGTGGGTACAGTTTGCTTTCACATATGCCGAGTTCTAAACGAACCAAAATAGACCGCAAAGCCCATCGGCACCGGAAACAGACTATTTTCAGAAAATCGCGCCACTTTCAATAATCATGGAGGAACAGCTTTGCTTTGCGCTCATGGCGCTGGTCCTCGCGCACTACATTGTACGTGCAAATCATTATTTTCAGATAATTAATTTCGAACACGATTCGCGGCTGCGACTCCAAACCAGCTTCCTGGTTTATTCATCTCACTGACGGCGCATTGCGCGCCACTTCAGGGAGAAGAGACGTGCCCTCCTCCTAAATGATCATTTTGTTATTAGCCGGCGATCTTCCTGCAGATCCATCAGGTAATCCGTTGGCCTATCAAAACAGCCCAGCCACACATTTTTCATCTTTAATGTGAATACAGAGAGGCATAGGCTTGTTATGAAATTGTCATACAAATGGCAAGTCTTGTCATGATACACATTCAAACGTGATATTGTCTATATTATCTATACAGTTCTCCAAATTGCATAGTGATATTGCATGACATTACCTAGGCTATTATAACAATGTTTTGAGAATTAATATTTGGTGAGATAAAGTCTATAACTGTACCAATGATTCCTTTCTCAATCAGGTAGTCTATGACTTTTTACTTAAATGGAGTCTCTTATCTCTTATACCCAAAGTGCATTAAACTATACCATTTCGTCAGATTTGGTTTGGTTGCTTTCACACCAGACGAACCGTACCAAAGTAGAGCGGATAAAGCGGTCCGAGACCACCCCTTCAGGCAGGTGTCGGATCGATTGATTTGGTGCGCACCAAAGTACCGAGATTGCATTCACATCAACGCAAACGAACCGAACCAAGGGACCAAACACGTTTGGTGCGCACCAAATGCTGTAGGTGTGAAAGCACCCTAAGATCCATAACAGGTTCCACATGTAAATAACTATGAGTAGATGGTAACAAATCTGTGAAATGCCAATGGGTTCCTGGATTTAAAAGGACTCTCACTGCTTACAGTAACACAGGCTAAGTCTATATTTTCTTAAATCTGTTAGTGTCCTGCTGAGTAGACTAACATACGCTAAAGATTTTTTTTTTCTACAAGTTAGAAAGTTTTTCGAAGCACAAAGAAACAAATTCATTATTTAAAAAAAAAAAAAAAAATCTTCTCAGAATGAAATGGTTATTTGTCAAGCAATTTCTCTATGAAAAAACCACACAACCCAGTGAAGAACCATGTAGTGCCATAAAAGAACCTGTATTTTTAAGAGTGTAGATCAAGCACTAGTCTATTGCAGGGGTCAATGATGCACAAACTGACAGAGGTGGGTAGAGTAGCCACAAATTGTACTCAAGTAAGAGTAGTATTAGTTCAAAATAATATTACTCAAGTAAAAAGTAGTCATCCAAAAAAATTACTCGAGTAGTCTTTTCACCAAATACTTTTTTACTCTTAAGTATGGAATATCTGTTTGAACATATATGATTTATTTTTTTAGAAATGTTGTAATAAGACAGCAGAATTTGCACATTTTATATTTTTGTCTATTTCCAAATAATAAAATAAAAAATAAGTAAAAATAAATATCTTGACAAAATAAAGATGCACAAATAACACAAAGTTCCAAATCTCACTTTTTCACAACAAAGCTTTTGAAGCCAATACCTACAGTAGGTAACATGTATGTTTGAACAGTGCAAACTACTTACAGTGACAAGATATACTGTACACTGACAGTATAATACTGTATATTCCCTTTGTGGTGTAGCAGGTCCATTGCGGCTTCAAAAAAAAAAAAGGCAAGTTTCAAATCTATAAAGCCGTATCACTCTCCGTGGGCGCAATTGCACGACCACGGGAAGTTAATGAGGTAGTTGGAGCGAGTCGCACCTGCATGTGCGGGTGGGATCACTTTCAATTGCTTCATTGGCTTCCTACAGCGTGTGATTAAGGCCCACGGAGACGGGAGTGTATATATAAACGGGTCAGCATAAAAAAAAGAGGGAATCAAAGAAAAGGAGAAAAGAGCAGAGCCGAGAAGGAGGTCAGCCAAAAGGAGCTTGTGGCTGCTGAATCTCTGCCGGCTACGCGAGCAATGGGTGAGCCAGGAGAATGAGAAGGAGGTGGGCTGAGATCAGTAGGAGTTTAGTCTGCATTGTAACCTCGGATTGTTAACGAATTTATTGATTTTTTTTATCCTTTTCACAATGATTTTTATGGATTTATATATGCACTGTTTTTTAGAACACTGCACCATTGACACTTTTGTTGATTTTACTTTTGTTTTGACTGGTTTTTAATAAAAAGCACTTGAGCACTTTTTCCACCATCCTTTGGCTTCATCAGTGAATTATCCTCATAGCTCATCTTAGCTCATCTCGATCATAACTATCGACGGTGTGGGTTCAGCAGACTCTCATGTGGGAAGAGGGAGTCTGTAGGGGACCGGCATTGTCACACACTTGCCCTCCACAGCTGATAGAAAATAACATTAGAACAAGGCAGTTTGTGCAGGTACAAGAAGTCTCACTTTACCATGACTGTCTGTGCATGTTTGGTTAAAACATGCTTGTTCTTCACTCAGTGAATTGATGGTTAAGCTTCTCAAGGTTCTTGTAGTGAAGCTGTGACCGTTTAGCAGTGAACAGGAGCCTCTCGCAGGCTGCAGACGCAGGAAGTTTGTGTGTGGTCATGTGACTGCATGGCTAAGTCTGATTGGTGAAAAGGAGTCGTGATTATTGTTGCTACGTCTGATTGGTGAAACAGTCATGCAGTAGATCCACTGGTGACTCGTCTCTGGCAAAAATATAGTTTAATGTATAAATGGAAAAAAGTAAGGAGTCAAGTGTTGCCCAATGTAGCGGAGTAAGAGTAGCATTTCTTCTTCACAAATGTATTCAAGTAAAAAGTATGGTGCAGTAAAACTGCTCTTAGAAGTACAATTTTTTTTATAAAGTTACATTTATGTAACTCGTTACTACCCACCTCTGCAAACTGACACCTTCACTCTTGAGTTTCCAGTACACTTAACCAGCAAATCCATACAAACACAGGGAAAATGTGTAGACTGTACATGGTCAATGATCAGGTGTGAGATTTGAACCCAGTATGCTGGATCTGTTAACCAGCAGTGCTACACACTGTGGTACTGTTCCTCTCTGCAGTGATTATTAATGAGTTTTATTGTTCTGTGGAATTCATGTTATATTCCAAGCCACGCTAAATGAAATCTTGTCCTTTTCCTCTCCTATCTCCTCCCATGAGCGTCAAGCCTCATGTGCCCCTCTACAGTGAAAATGCACATTCTCTCTAAAAAACTAGCATGAGACAGTGGGCGAGAAGTTGGCCAAGGCTACTGCTATTAGAGCGGCAAGTAGAGGTTACTTTAATTGCCCCCAAGAGGAAATTAAAACTTTACAGAAGGTTAAGACAAAAAATGGGGGGATAAAATATATAATATATATATATATATATATATAATATAATGAAAAACTTCTTTTCATTTTCTACCTTTTTAAGCACTTCACCTATAAATAGATTTTACCAAATGACTTAATATTCATATTAATATAGTTTTATTTTTTGGTTTTAATATTCTGGGCAGAGTTGTGGCTCTGAGGCTAGAGATCTGCACCAATAATGGGAAGGTTGCCGGTCCTGTAAACTGCAGAAGTGGCTGTACTCTGTAGGGCCCCTGTGCAAAGCCCTTAACTTGTAGTTGTTTCGTCCAGGGTGTGACAGTAATCTGTATCCACAACTGCAAGCAGGTTTTCCAACTTAGAGGGAAAACTTGGGGGCTGGTGGCAGGATTGGCACTCCAGCCATTATAAAAAATATAAATAAATAAATAAAAAAATTGTACTATACTAGTGTGGTGCTGAGTTGTCACCACTGCATTCTGATCCTGGTGGTTTGTCATGTGGTGGGTTTGGCAGCGCTCAACCTCTCTTAATATTCAAAACTGAGTGGGGGAAAAAAAATCCTTAGGGAACACATATTAGGATTAAAATTTAAATAAATATATAGCAAGTCCAGCATGGCAGACATTAGCCACCTAAAAAGCTGTAATTAAAGCTAATCTCTTTTTTAGACACAGGTGCTACATATTCATGACATAATTCAGAGCTGTATATTTCTGAACACGTTGGCTCGACATTGAGGTGGATGGGTGAAAACACATTTTTTTAAAATGTAGACCCTAATTGTGCTCTGATTGGTTCTTGCTTATTACATAGCCCTTCTCTGATTGGATCCTGCTGATTTCTTGATTGGTCACTAATCATGGAAGAAAACACAGTGGATACAGAGGAGTTGCATTTAGAGAAATCCTGTGACCAGCAGCATTACCATCCCTTCAGGTGAACATCTATGCCATTTGCGATTTCTGTCAAATTTAGTGTGGAAGAAGATATTTTATAAACAATGTAAAAAAAAAAAAAACACTAGTGGACAGAGATCATGTTGTTTATAAAGCAGCTCTTAAGCAAAAATGTAGTAGTGTGGTGAAGCAGTTTACATATGTAAAACAAGTTCATGGTGGAACATGGAAGGAGTGATGCTTTAGAGGAAAGGCTTCATCATTTCCCAAGAGGCTATATTTCAAGGAACAAGACTACTTGGGCAACTAACAATCAAAATATTAAGCAAAAGTAAAACCTATACTGTATACTGTTCTGGTATAGCTGACCCAGTGGTTAGTGCTACCGCTTCAACGTTTCAGTGGTCTACAGTTTACAAAAGTACTGAAAGGAATGTCTCGCCTTTCTCATCTATACTAATAAAAGGCAAAGCCCTGACTGATTGACTGACTGACTGACTCATCACTAATTCTCCAACTTCCCGTGTAGGTAGAAGGCTGAAATTTGCCAGGCTTATTCCTTACAGCTTCCTTACAAAAGTTGGGCAGGTTTCATTTCGAAATTCTGCGCGTAATGGTCATAACTGGAACCTATTTTTCTCCATATAATGTAATGGAGTTGAGCTCGATGGCCGTGGGGGGGCGGAGTTTCGTGTGACATCATCATGCCTCCCACGTAATCACGTGAACTGACTGTCAACGCAATACGTAGAAAACAAGGAATAACTCCAAAAAGTGCTGAACAAAACATGCATTATACAATTAAGAAGGCAGCGAAACAATAAGAAGCGACCGAGTCACACATACAACCATATTCATGAGTACAGCTACTTCGGAAACAAAGCACGGTGTAAACCTAAAGTTTAAATTAAGTTCATAGACAGGCTGCCGCTGGCGTTTGTCATGCTCACGGTTAATGCGGGATACAAGTTTAATGAGAGGGCGCAGGATATAAACGAGAGTTTTGATCACTTTGTAACTAAGTTAAAATTACTGGTGAAGGGCTATGCTTATGCAAATTCCGAGAGACTGTCTTTGTGGGGGGATTGACAGTTAAGGCGGTTGGGAGTCCCGTCATCATCTCCCCTCCCATTCACCTCATTTCGCTGTGAGCTGAGCTCCGCAGCTAACGCAGTCTTGAGGAACCAACTTTATGACGCTGCCACCAAATACTCACAGAAAAATCCACAAGTTAATACACACGCTGTCTCTA
>JANRMT010028174.1:66159200-66351508 GCA_026402145.1 Polypterus bichir lapradei | reverse complement strand
TGTGATGACTTTGTGGTTAGGCATAGATCAGGGCAAATGTTTAAAACCATTTCTAAAGCTTCAGTTGAGATTTCCTGGGAGCACAATAGGTTCAATTATTGTGAAATGAAAGATGTTTGTAACCACGGGGCTCTTCCTAGAGTTGACTGTTTGGCCAAAATGAGTAACTGGGCCTTGGTCAGGGATGTGACAAAAAATTCAGTGGTCACTCTAACACAGCCTCAGAATCCTCCTACTGAGCTGGGAGAACTTGTCAGCAGGATGACCATCTTGGCTGTATTCCATGAATCGGGTGTTTATGGTAGAGTGGCTTACTTCTACATTGAATTTGTTATACAGCATTTAAAGAACTGTTAGAGCATGATTCAAAAGTTTTTCTGCTCTGATGAGGCAAAAATGGAACTCTCTGAGCAGAAGATCAAACACCGTGTCTGGCAAAGACCATGGACTGCTCATCACCTGCAGAATACCATCCCTGTAATTAAGCATGGTGGTGGCACCATTATGCTCTGTGGGTGCTTCTCAGCAGCAAAGACAAATACAGAGAAGTTCTTGAAGAATGCCTGCTCCAGAGTGCATGTAACCTCAGACTGAAGTGACGGTTCGCCTTTCATCGAAACAATGAAGCAAAGCACATAGTTAAGATAATGATGAAGTGGCTTCGGGACAAGTCTCTGACTGTCCTTAGCTGGCACAGTCAAAGCCCAATCTTAAACCCCATAGAACACATAAGGAGAGACTTTAAGATGGCAGTTCACAGATGCTTCCAGTCCAATCTAATGGAGCTTGAGAGGATATGCCAGAAATAATGGGAAAAATTGCCCAAATCTGACTGTGCAAATCTTGTAGAAACATATCCAAGAAGATTTGAAGCTGTAATTACTACCAAAGAGGCTTCTACAAAGTTAAATGAATTAAGGGTCTCAATACTCTTATGAAAGCGAGACTTCAGTTTTTGATTGTTAATACATTTGCAAACCTTTCTGAAGACATGTTTCTACTTTGTCATTATGGATTATCGAGTTTAGATTGATGGGTTAAAATGGAAAATTCCATTTGCAATTAAATGCACAGCTGAATAATGCATGTAGAAAGTGATGCGGTCTGAATACTTTCTGAATCCACTGTTGGTATGCGTGTCTGCGTGCTAATTGCACTCCTTTTCATAATTCTAGCGTTTGTTTCATTTTTTTAAGTAATGGTGTGCTTCATATATGAATAACAGTTTGGCAGAGCGACGGGTGCTGAGTAGGCTCCTGTCAATCATGGAGAACCCACTGCATCCACTGAACAGTATCATCTCCAGACAGAGGAGCAGCTTCAGCAACAGACTGCTGTTACTGTCCAGCTCCACTGACAGACTGAGGAGATCGTTCCTCCCCTACACTATGCGACTCTTCAATTCCACCCTTTGGGGCTAGGGTAAACGTTAACATCATACAAAGTTATTGTCTGTTTTACCTGCATTTTTATAACTATTTAATTTAATATTGTTTTTTATCAGTATGCTGCTGCTGGAGTATGTGAATTTCCCCTTGCGATTAATAAAGTATATCCACCAATCCATCCTAAAGTTTTAAATGAGCCCTGCAGTGGACTTGCACCCAATGATTCTGTAATCACAGCCCAGTACGACCCTGAATTGGATTTACCGGATTTGAGAATTTTGCATTTTATGTTATAATATGGATTTGCTCTTTAAATTTTTTAATATCCACGTTTATATACAGCACATTATTGTCAAAAGAACGTATACATACATAGTTTTAGCCGGTGTATACACATATATGTAATTTGATACATACTATAGTGATAAAAACCCTTTGATGTATGATTCAAGCCAAGCCATGTGAGACTGTTTTACTGAAGTACAAAGGAAATCTGGTACTGTACAGTATGTGGGACGGGAATCATTGCCCTTCTCTTACTGTAACTGTCAGAGGTGGTCTCTGTTAACGTGGTCCTTTCTTCCATGTGCATGTTTTAAACAGACTGTCGTTAACAGAGTAGGGGTCTCTCTTAGTGCTCTACAGTCACGTCACCTTACATCTGGAGCTTCTTCCTTACTGCAAGTCAGGACTGAACTGCCCTTCCAGTATTTCTGCCCTTTGTTTATAGCATACTGAATCATGTAACCTTACTCAGCCGATCTACCTCAGGTGCTGTGAACATATAGTTTCCTTTTCACACCTGCATTTCTTCAGTTGCTTCTAGACCCTCATTTTTATTGTTGAGTTCTCCCTGTGCACCAGTTACATCCAGAACAAAAAGGCAAGACAAGCTGTGACAAAATATATAACTAAGTAGTGTATATAAGTAGTGAGCTGGATGAAACTGGTTTACAAAGTGAATGGATATATGTAAAATGCACTAGGTCACACTGTGTGCATTTGGTCCTGGATGTCACATGTTTGGAAAGCTTGCAGCCATAGTAAAGGAGAGAGAATTATGACATTTTTACTGATTTGTTGACAGTCATCACTCAAATTGTTTGTGTCTGTGTGTCTTCATAATTTATATACTTCAAATTTTTTTTCTTTGGTGACACCTGTTTTTTTTACCTTTGTTCTGCTTAGAGGAGACTCGCATTACGTAAATGAATTCAAAGTCAATGGCCCTTGGCTAGTCTGTACATCTCCTTTTGAAATTCCACATTGGTAATGACTGCTTCAGGCTTTGACACAGCACGAGTTGATAGTAATGGCTGAGGAAGCAGCTCATTGCTTTCTTGGGTGCAAAGTGAGTCTTTGAATTTTATATGCAACACACATCTCATTGGGTGTATAGGAGGAAGGCAAGAGGTAAATGAAACTATTAAATGAAAGCTGCAATTGAAATGTTTTCTTTCACATTAAAACCAAGCAATTAAGTGTAAATTTTTATTTTGGAAAATCCAGAGACCAGATTTCTGATGGTTGAAGCTCAGTGCTAAGTACCAAATGTATTTTCTCCAGCCTTTTTATCTTAATTAGTTAAAATGTTCTAAGATGCAGCAGTCCATAACAAATGCAGCCTTCCTCACTGAGATCATCCATAAGGCTGCAGGGCAACCATTCGGTGAGAGTGTAAACAGCGTACTGTCTAATTGTCAAAAGGTAAACGGACCCGGCTATGTCACTGAATTTTCAAATTGTATTCTTCTGTGATCTTTCAATGGATTTTATGTGCCTTAATGTCTTCTGTGCTGTAATAACAGGCAAAGAAGCCTACAGATTCAGCAGCAATGTGCAAGTATGTCCTTGTGAATGTGTGTACATACAGTATGTGGGTGTGTGAAATATATATATGTGGAAGCAAAGGTCTGTGATATGGTTTGCATATATAAAAACACAAAATAATCAAAAAACCCCGCTCTCAGACGGCTCGAAAATCCAGGAGACTAGATTGAAGTGGTATAGACAGGTGATGAGGAGTAGAAATGCATGTGTGGGCAAAACCGTGATGGAAATGGAAGTGCAGGGGATGAGAAAACTGGGGAGGCCAAAGTGAAGGTTGCTGAAGAGTGTAAAGGAACACTTGAAAGAAAAGGTCTGACTGGGGAGGAGGTGCAGAAACAAGCTATATGGAGAAGACCCCACAAATAAGTCAGAACAGATGAAGGTAAGAAGAATCAGTAAGCATCACATTATCAAAATAAAGCATAATATTACACAAAGCCAAAAAAAAAACCAATTTCTAACACAATATACAAAAATATATTTAAACAACAACATAAAGATTAAATAAGCCAAAACCAAAAAAACAAGTCAGCACAACAACCCTGGCAGAAACATAACACTTTTTGGTTTTGGAGGATCATGGTGAAACACTTCTTAAATTTCTCTTATTCTGAAATCCTTAGTTCAGGATTCTGCTTCGAGCTTTGGATTGAGTCAGGTTTCATTTCACAAGTCAACATTCAGTACTGTTTGTTTGTGATGAATAATGCAGTTTATTATTTTATTGTGGACCAAACTGGATGCTATCCAGTGACCTGAGATGAAGACCGGACTTCTTTGGTACTGTGTCTTTTCAGAGAATCCTTGGGTACCGCTGATTTGACTTTGTATCGAATGAGCGGTTGCTCACGGAGTCCCAAATGAGGAACATTACCTGCATTGTGAAGGAGCATCAGTTATGGCACTGCGACCATGTGGTACGATTCCCCGAAGGTGATCTGGCTTGCAGGATCCATATTGTTGGGGATCCAAGCAACTGGAAATGGCCAAGGGGATGCTCACATAACACCTGGCTATGGCAGATAGAGGGTCATTTCCAGGGGATGTGACTGGACCAAGTGTCTCCCATGGGGGTTTGCCAGCCAGGATCCTGACCTGTTTCATTTTGTGGTGGGTGCAGTGCTGCGCTGTACCAGAGCATGCTCCCCAACCTGACCTGACCTGTTGACCAAATCAAAATACATGAAAGCAGACACCATTATATTCTTCTGTTGTTTTATGAAATTGTCTAAGAATTCCAAATGTTATAAGTAGATCTATCAGATAGATAGATAGATAGATAGATACTTTATTAATCCCAAGGGGAAATTCACATCAAACCACACACATTAATATTCTCCACTAAAGGTTTTTTCCTTATTCTTTTTTTTTCTCTTTCTCATTACATCAAGACTTTATATTCAGCACAGAGAATGCCTTTAGAGGTGACCTTGTTGGGGTTTCCTACATTGCCAGCTTTTCAATTTATTTTGTTTTGCTTGCTTGTGCAATACCATAGAATCTGTCTGTATATGAAAAGCATGTAACTGAAAAGTTTATTGAATGCCAGGTTGCCCTGTTAAGATAGCAGAATGTCTGCAGTACATTTTGAAAGCCCTGTTCCAACTTTTCTAGCAGTGAGATGCACAAAGCCTTCATGACCTTGGTGATACTAGATAGTGAGTGGTGGGGAGGGGGTGCACCATTCCACATATCATTGTTCATTTTCCTTTCCTTCAAGCCCACTTCAGTCAGATATAAAAGTATAAATGTGACAGTCAGCCGAGATCCTGCTGGTTTACAGAGCGCTCCCAGACTGATGCAGGTAAATCTCTTGCTGTAAGTTTGGCAGCTGTGTTGAGATTGCATGCTTAGACGAAACTCTGATTGCTTTCCTTTTTGCTAGGAGGGTTAGCTAATTGGTCATTTTGTTATTTCTTAAGCTGGGAAAAAAATCTTTATAATGGTGAAGGGTAACATAACATTTGAAGTACGGTGCCCAGGTCTGGTTTGGATCAAATCGACATTTTGGGCCCATCTCCCCTAGTGCATAGGCGTCAAGGGGGATTTTCCCCACAGATTAACCACAAGTCTTTTGACATTCACTTGTGTGTTATTAGAGACCTTTCATTTTCTAGTGGCATAATGGTTAAGGTGTATAAGACTGCTAATTCAGTCCCCAGCACTAATGGGTCAACGGGCCACTTAATTTGGCAATGTTACAGTTCCTGGAATACTTGTGATTTGGAAGTTGTCGTCCATGAATGCAACATGGTAAAGAATAATTGTAACAAAGTAGTAACATTTTAATTTTAAACAGTGCCTTTCACGATTAGATATATATGTATAAAGATCTTCCATATATATAATTAATTGCAAATGTAAAGAGCATAACCCATTGAACATTTGGGATGGAGTTTGCACCTGACACCTTTCAAGTTTCAAGCCCAACTCCGCAGCTTGACTAAACTGCCTGCCAGGAAGGTTTTAAGAGCTTACCTCCTGTGCATGCTTTTGCTATGAGTGTAGCTCTTGCATTGCAGTCACTGTACATAAATCATTTATCAGTGCCTGCTTGTTACGATCACAGTGCCTGCAGCCGTGAGGATTAATGAGGCTCACTTTCCAAGTCGCCTCGTTGACAAGGGCAGAAAATCATTAAGGTAGTATCCTAAAGGAGCTGCCTAATTATGAACCTTAGTTTTTAAAAAAAATGTTTAAGAAAACCCTTTTTTTCTGAGGCAGAAAAGAAGCAAGCATTATGGAACTATAAAGTTCCACATTCATTTTAGGTTATCAATGTGTTTGCAATTTGAAATATTTTATAATTTGTTTGCTTGGCTTTCTGCATTTTTTTATTAGTATTTAAAAGAAATGCTACATCCTATCAATCCATCATTAATTTGAAGCATGTCTGACTTCTTGCATTACAAAGGAAGTCACAATTTTATATATAGAGCCTTTTACAGGTATGTCACTTGTCACTGTTTTACAATGGAAAATTGGCTTTCCTTTCTATGACATGCATCAGCTCAACACATCTATTTAATATAGTACCATTATAGGAGCAGCCATTTAAACTACCTTGAAATGAACAACTGATTTGTCACTTCTAGGTTTAGGTTGTTTTTTAAAGTCTGCAAAATTATTATTTTTTCTTTAAACTATTAACACATATAGGTTGATTTTATTTTGCAAAATTAAATGGACCATGCTGGATATACTACTGTATTAATAGTGGTCATGTGCCTAAGGATCTTTTTAAGTATACTAAAATTGTTTTACATGTTCCACAAACACTTTAAGTTACTTAAGGTCACCCACTCAGTCAAAAGTGAGAACTAAAGATTATAGTTTCTAGTTGAGCTGTTTTTCCTTTATTCCACATTGCCAAATTCAGAATAGTTGTCACCTTTTTTTTTTTTTTTTTTTTAATCTTCTATTTGTTTATGTTGTATCCTGAATAACCCGTCCACCCCCCATCATATGCACATTTAGCGGCCCTAGGCTGCCATTACATTCACACTACAGTGCAGTTATGTGTCTGTGATTCTATATTGCACTGTTTATTGTAAAGAAGTCTACAATACCTTCAGTATCATCCAGGCATCTCTCTTAAGGGATAAACTAGAGATATGCAGGTGGAAAAGCTTATAGTGTCCTGGATAATGGACTATCTGTAGGGTAGACCATAGCCTTTGAGGATTAATTGAGCAACACTGGAGCACCACAAGGAACAGCCCTGTCTCCTTTTCTCTTCACTCTGTACACCACAAACTATAAATATAACCCCAGGTCAGGTCACTTGCAGAAATTTTCAGATGATTCTGCACTTATGGAGTGTATTGATAAGGGGGATGAGATGGAGTATGGGAGTCTGGTGGAGGAATCAGCTTCTTCATGCTGAAGGAATTGTCTGCAACCAAGGAACTGGTTATTGATATTGGCCACATCAAAGAGCCTCTATGTCTGGTCACTGTCCACTCCTACAAGTACTTGGGGGTCCATTTCAATGACAGGTTGGATGGGTCTTGCTGCACATGGGAACTACGAGGTGTGGCAGAAAAGTAATGAGACTGATTTTTTATTTACCAAAGTTTTTATTTTTTTCAAACATCAATGTTATCCCCTTCAAAGTAGTTCCCTTGGGCAGCTACACACCGATGGAGACGTTGTTCCCACTGTTGGTAGCAGCGCTGGAAGTCTTCAGCCAGTATGGTCTTCAGCATGTCCGTTACACTCTTTTGGATGTTTTCTAAAGTCCTGAAATTACATCCTTTGAGGACATTTTTCAATTTAGGAAAAAGGAAAAAGTCACACGGACTGAGGTCAGGTGAATAAGGGGGCTGGGGAACCACAGGAATGCCTTTTGAGGTCAAAAATTCTGTTATGGAGAGGGCAGTGTGACATGGGGCGTTGTCATGATGGAGCATCCATTTGTCTGCAATGTCTGGTCTCACGCGAATGACCCTTTTCCTGAGCCTTTCAAGGACGTCTTTATAAAAAACTTGGTTGACAGTTTGTTGGTTTTCGAAGTTGAAGGCCTCCCTGAACGGTGTTCATCTTCAACGTGTTTTCTGCCTTCCAGAAATGATTTGTGTCAGCGAAAAACTTGAGCTCGGGATAAAGAATGTTCCCCATAGGCCTGTTTTAACTTTTCAAACGTCACACTTGCCGATTCTCCAAGCTTAACACAAAATTTAATGGCACAACGTTGCTCCAAATTCCGCTGTTCCATTTTGCGTGACGCACAACCAAAAACACAACTTCGCTAATAGCAGTCACAAAAATCACATAGTTAACGGAAGGAGTTGAAACTCGCACTGAGCTATGGGAGGGTACTGATACACGTGCTCTATCAAGGACAACAGCGCCGCGTTGCCAGATCGCTTGCAGTGTTTCCAGTCTCATTACTTTTCTGCCACACCTCAAAAATTAGAGAGGACAGAGCAGGCCCTTTTATTTATTTTTTTATATTTTTTTATTATTATTTTTTTAATATGGGTAGATAGATGCATGTTAGCCAAAGTACCTGTCAAAGGCAAATAATAGGCAATATTTGTTAATAATTCTAGCCCTTGCTCTGTGTGTACCTTCAGTGCCTTTTCCTCTGTATATGCATGTATGAATGTCTCTTACCTGGCACTCTTCACGAGCACATTTGTGTAAAGCCAGTTTCTCAAACCCTGACATTATTTTTGAGGCACTTTTCTCACCTCCTGCCTGCTTTTATTCTTACTGTATTTGAAGGCAACACTCTCAGCATCCCTCTTTACTCTTTCTTGTCCGTCTCACACTTTTACTTCCTTCTCATCACATCATCAAAGCCAAACTGACTACTTGAATTGCTCAAAGGGACTGGGCACAGAGACCTTTAGTGTTTTATTATTATTATTAATTGTGAGTTTGTGGCCATTTGTTGTTGTATTTTGCTTGTTTTGTTTCATCTGCATGTTTTGTTCTTTGAGGCATGGTGGCACATCGGTTAGCACTACTGTCTCACCTTAGATAAAGCAGTAATTATCCCATCCTAGCTGGCATATGTTTTCCTAGCCCACAAGGACAATTGAAACACCGTTGCACTATTATAAATCAGTCAGCTAGTTCAGTTCCTCCTTCCTCATTGACTTAATGCATTTTGCAGAGTTCTAGGTTGTGGAAGGTCAGCCTTGCCAGCAATGGGTCCAAACTGTAAACCTGCTATCAATGGGGAGTGTGCTTATCTTTGGTGACATGCATGCACAGATCCACATTCACACAAACATTGCAGATTTACAGTCATCCGGTAACCTAATGCATAAATCTTTCGGATGTACTGTAGGAATAAAGCTGCAGTACCCAGAGGACAAAACATGAACATATGGAAGACATACAGTATTTAAACTTCACTGAGACATTGAGTCCTGCATCCTGAAGTTGTAAAGTGTGTTGTACAGTGCTAGTTACTGTTCCACCGTGCTGTTCCAAATGTACAAAGTAAAGACAAAATACTTACCCTAGTCATGTTGTTGTTTAATTGTGCATTTTTCACAATTATACAGTACTAGCTGTGTAAGCCCATGCTGTAAAAAGCATGGGGTCCTAGAAACTATTGAAATTGTCAGGAAAATAAATTGAAATGTAGAGATGTCAGGTAATTGAAAGGAACTAGTCTGGGCATCTCTCTCCTAGGAGGATTCGTTTTGCTGACGTGCTCGCCTCACTTGTGTATTATTGGCAGGAGGAAAAGTAAAAGGGATACTGTTTTGACAATGTGCTTGCCACACTTCTGTTATAGCGGATAAGCGAGTGACTCTCTCTTCGGATGTTTCGTGGCCTCGCTTGTGTATCCTCAGTGGTGGATCCCTTAGCCCGACTCCTCCTCTCACTTCCAGGCTGGACAGACACACACGCACACATCCATGCGCAGATGTTTATATGTAAGATGTACAGTGGCTTCAGAAAGCATTCACACCTTATGCTGTAAATTTTATTTTAAATGGGTAAATTTACCATTTTTGTCCATCAGTCTATACTCAACCCATAATGACAAAATGAAAATATGTTTTCAGAAAGGTTTGCAAGATTTACTAAAAATAAACTGAAATCTGATTCATATCAATATTCTCACCCTTAATTCAGTACTTTGTGGAAGCCTCTTTTGTAGCAATTACAGCCTAGAGTTTCCTTGGGTAAATCTCTAGAAGCTCTCAACACAGTGGATTTGTTTAGTTTATCTCATTCTTCCTGGCCAATTTCCCCCTGCTCTGTTAGATTGAATGGAAAGTGTGTCTAAACTGCCATCTTCAGGCCTCTCTACAGATGTTCTATGTCATTAAAGTCTGGGCTTTGGCTGGACCACTAAAGGTATTCAGTGACTTGTCCCAAAGCCATTCCAGTGTTGTCTTGGCTGTATAATTTTTTTTGTCATTATTATAATGAAAGGTGAACCCTTGCCCCAATTTGAGGTCACGTGCTCTCTGGATTAGGTTTTCTTCAAGGATCTCTGTATTTATTTGCATTCATCCTTCCCACAGTTCTGACCAGTCTACCTGTCCCCACGACTGAGAAACACCACCACTGATGCTGCCACTACCATGCTTCACTGTAGTGGTAGTATTAAGCAGGTGGTGAGGCATAGTGCTTGGAATTCTGCACAAAGAGTTCAATTTTTATGTTTTTGGATCAGAGAATCTTTTTTTTTTTTTCCCCCATGCTGTCAGAGTCTTTTAAGTTTTTTCAAAAGTGGCTTCCATCTAGTTACTCCATCATAGACACCTAGTTGATGGAGTTCTATACAGAGATAGTTGTCCTTTAACATTCACTTAGGTTCTCCCATCTCAGCAGAGGACATCTGACTCTCAGTTAGACTGAGCACTGGGTTCTTTCTTCTCCGGTTACTTTGTTGGGCTAAATGGCCAACTCTAGGTTGAGTCCTGCTGGTTCCAAACCAACTTCATTTCACAGTTATTGAGGCCAAGCTTCACCCATGGTGTAATACCCTTTCCCTGATATCTGCCTCACCATGTTTTTATCACAGAGGTCTACACGGGGTCCTTGGAGTTCTAGGCATGGTTTCGTTCTGACTTTCAGTGTGAATTGTGGGACCTCATATACCCAGGCATGTGCCTTTCTAAATGATGTCCTATCAATTTAGTTTTGTCACAGGTGGACTCCAGTAAGGTTCTAGACACCACTCAAGGATAATTCAAGCAAACAGGAGGGTGCATCTGACCGCATTCTGGAGTGGCACAGCGAAGGGTCTGAATACATATATTAGAAGAGATTTCCGTGTTTGGTTTTTAATACTTTTGCAAACCTTTCTGGAAGATTATTAAGAGTAGATCGATGGGCAAAACCGGCAGAGTTATCCATTTAAAGCTTACATCTGTAAGACAAAGTATACAGAAGGTCAAAGCCTCTGAATACGTACTGAATCCACTGTATATCTCTGCACTTTTTCATGTGTTTATTCCTTCATTTCTTTATAATTTTCTTAATTTGGCATAAATGTTGTTCCATACAGGCTCCATCTCTTTCTATAACCTATTAGTGGGTACAGTGGACTTAGAGTGGGTGGTGGGACAGAAAGTAGATGGAAATTTCATGTTCCATTAAAATACAGTAATATAGAAAGAAAGAAAAAGCAAATGTAATGTATACTTACACATGGCTACATTTAAAAAGATGCATCTTCAGTACCTTTCCTGTCTTTGCCTCACACTGTGCTATGTTTAATTAATTTGATATAAAATTCCAAAATAGGTAACCTTCACAGTCAGTAAAGCTTTGTGAGTAAACAAAGCTGTGCGAGTAAACAGTGTCTTTTGCTATTAATTAATTATTCTGTTGAGTTTGGGCAAATGCCTCTTGTGCAAATATTGATTATTTAGCAGTAAGCTAATGAATGGTTTTCTTTCTTAAAGAAAAAGCCTTTTTCTTTAATTCTAAAAGAGTCTTTCATTTGAATTTGTCATTTTAATTCAGTTTTTAGAATCAGCGTTACAATTCATCTTTTTTGATCAGGCTTAAACGATCTTCTTAAAAGGTCTCAGTTGCTGCAGGGTTCTGTTTCAATTAATCTAACAGTCACCAAAATATATCTTTTAATTAACTAGAATCCATATTGTGTTTTAGATCATTTTATATTTCTATATTTTTAATTATTGTCTAAATCAGTGCCATTTTTATTCACTTCAGTTAAAGCAAGACCATTTCTCCTATAAAGCTATATAAGTCAAGCTCCTGATGTTCACATTGGTGCCCAGGTGATGTCAGATGTGTCTTTTACATAGATAGGTGATGACTACTAAAATGTAATAAATGAGTACTGTACATTAAAAATTTAACAGGTAGATTGATAATACTGTACTTCATTGACCGCCATAGGAAATTTTCATGCTCCAGCAGCAATATCAAAATATAATGGAAAACAACATATGCAAAACAAGGTTTGCTCTTTATGCAAGGATTTATTTTTTAAGCAACAGACTTGATATTTGGCACACATGCGTTTCTCATAGAAAATCCGTGTTTTTACATTTTGAACTTTCAGCTTTGATACCTCTGGGTCAGAATGCATAGTATTAAATACTGCAATGTCTTCTATCAACAAAGAAACAGTGGCCCACAGGTTCCAATCATGATGTGATATAGTTAGGTATGCCTGCCTTTTAACAGAGAAATTGGAGTTCATTCCTGCGTATTTAACTTAATTTCTTTTTTTTTTTTTTTTTTTTTTGTGAGTAATTACATTTTTAGATAAAGTCGAAATTAAGTCAAAATTTCAAAATGGGAAACCATCACCATGTGAAATAAGCCCCCAAAAGGCCTCTCATCCATCCCGTCCCAAGTCCCATGTCATACCACCAGAAACTGCAGCCACTCCAACTGACCACACCACACAACCAAAGAAATGCCAGTATCGGCAGTCCCTGCACATAAAAGATTTAATTAATTATGAATGGTCTCACTGGGTGTTCCACAAATCTGTGATGCAGAAACCTTCAGAAAAATCAGGTTTTCAGTGAGATCAGGGTACTTCTGCCTAGAGTCAAGGAACATTTAAGTAGCTACAGTGCTGAGACATAAGAATTTATACTGGGTCACTGACAGAGCAAGACCTGAAAGATCTAAGAGTACAAGAATATGTGGCAATAGAGGAATAGGAAGTGCGAGCATTGAAGAGCGTGAACAAGAGATTAGAAACCAGAGAATAACCACAGGAGGATAAAAACTAATTCATATGCATAAATGTCCATCCAACCATTTTCCAACCCGCTGAATCCGAACACAGGGTCACGGGGGTCTGCTGGAGCCAATCCCAGCCAACACAGGGCAGGAACCAATCCTGGGCAGGGTGCCAACCCACCGCAGGACACACACAAACACACCCACACACCAAGGCCAATTTAGAATCGCCAATCCACATAACCTGCATGTCATTGGACTGTGGGAGGAAACCGGAGCGCCTGGAGGAAACCCATGCAGACACAGGGAGAACATGCAAACTCCACGCAGGGAGGACCCGGGAAGCGAACCCAGGTCTCCTAACTGCGAGGCAGCAGCGCTACCACTGCGCCACTGTGCCGCCCACGTATAAATGTTCCTGTGGCATTACAGGGTCATAAATGTCCTAGAAGATATGGGCTAAAGTCCATTACGTGCGGCTTACAAAGAGTAAAATATAACCTGCGTACAAACATAACTTGAACTGATGATTGGGGTTTCTTGGTGAAAATCTGACAATCTTAAAAACTGTGAGGATAATGTAAGGTCCTGGGAGATCAAGGTCAAGGTCTTTTTGTTGTCACAGGTACAGTGTGCACCGAAATTCTACCGTGTTTTTCTTGCAGACACCATAATCAATATAAAACATCAGACTCAAAAACAGCTCAAATTTATGTGTAAAATTAATAATAATCACCATAAATAAATGCAAAACACATCACAATGCACACTAGAATCACGGAAGATGTGTCCCTTAATGCATTCATATGATCACAGACAGTTTATCACATATGACAGTTGAGCAGCCTTATTTCCTGCATGTGCAAACTGTTCCTAAATGTCACAGCTCGGGCGATAATAGTTCTATAGCACCTGCTTGATGGGTGGAAGGAGAAAAATATCCATGCAGGTGACAGGGGTCTCTTATGATTTGTTTTTCCTTTTCCAGGCAGTGCTTGGCAAATATGTCCTGCTGAGATGGTATCTTTGTCCCAGTAATGACCTGCGCTGTTTGTCACCCTCTTCAATGCGTTGCAGTCCTTAGCCAAACTGCTATCATACCAGTACACTATGCAGATTGTTAGGATGGACTCTACAGTACATTTATAAAAGTTGATGAGAGCTGTTGGAAACATTTGGGCCTTCCTTAGACCCCTGAGAGATGAGGAGTAGAGGTTTATAGGAAGTATAGGAAGCCTTCCATAGCAGGGAATAAAGAACTAAGAGAAGCTTTCTGAGAGGAGAAAAGGAACTAGCAAGGGGGAATTGAGGATGACCGGATATAGATGTATGGGAGACACCTTGTGACCTAAGCTCTGACTGAAGCTGTAGGTAGTAGAAAAAGATAGAAAAAGGAATGTCAAAGTGAGGCTGAAGATTTTCAAATTATTGAAACCAGAATTTTTAAACAGAGCACTCACATCACACTGATGGCACACTGCTTCCAAGAAGGCAAGAAACCTGGGCAACTACCCATAAGCATTGCATGATCGTTACAGATAGGTTAGTGCATGTGCCATTTTGGGAGGTTTGCCAAGCTCTTTTTAGTTTTTTTTTTTTTGCAACAGAAGAAAAATATTACATAAAAAGAAACTTTCCTATACTAACAATAATTACAATATGCAATAAATGCAACACACTTAAGCAAAATAATGTTTAAAACTATATAAATTGTATTTTTTTTATATAGTTCCACCTTTCCACTTTCTCACTCGCTGTAACTAAATTACTACTATTATAAAGAAATAATTATTTCTCTGCATAATCATCCATTATAACTGACAAGGGTGATAATGGCACAGTTGGTGGTGGCATTACAAACTTGGGCACAATGAACAACGATTTGTTATCTCAAACACCACACAATACTGCAGTAACACATTCCAAAGAGTGTTGAATCCTACTTAATAATGTTCTTTTTGACTTTGCTAATTTAGTTGCCCTGGGTTTATCCTGGGCTCCCGCTCTGTGTTGTGCCACAGTTGTGCTCAGCTGTTAGATGGCAACCTGTGGTCAGTCTAGTGCACTCTTGTCATCCCCCTCTGTCCCTTTCATCAACCACTTTTTTACTGACTACATGTCTCCCTTAGTTTGAATGTTTATCTATTTTTCAGTACGCAAGTGACTGTCATGCATGAAAACCCCCGCAGGTTTGTCATTGGCAGAAGGTTGCCATTGCATCTGCTGCTGATAATGTTGCTTTTTCAGATCTTTATTTTTGCACATTCTTTTTTTGAATTGTACAATCTTTTGTTAATGGGCTGGCCCTCTTAAGGAGGATAATTTGCTCTTATGGTGGCAGCATTATTTTAGCCATCACTTGGGATAAGTGAGAGGACCTAATATAGTGGCCTACAGTCTGTTTAAACATATATTTTTGAATCATACTGTTGGTATTATTGGTTGGTATTACGTACTTATTAGATGCATAATTCATTAACTTGCCATAATGCTGTTTCTCTTAATGTTATTATATCATTCTTTATCTAATTTACAGTTCAAGTGCACTTCCTCTTATAAACCTATATACATTATATACACTAGTAATAAATACAGTATAATCAGAGTGTAGCATGAAATGCTTGGCAACAGAACACTAAAAAAGCCAATGCAGGAGAAAAGTGTGCACTGAAAAATGTACTGTACATATATATATATATATAATATATATATATATATTAGCTTAAATAATTCTAAGCTTCTTAAAAGGTAATCTGGTCTCCACAGAAAGTTGTTATGTAAATATCGCTCAATTAAGCATTGGTGCAGCACCCATTGTGAATAAATAGTTAACATCTGCCAAATTATGTTACTGGCATACATCCAACTTCCTTACAATATGTGCCAACGTGATAAAAATCTTAGAAAAGTTATTTTTTAATTATGACAGTTGGTTTTATATACCATATATTCCTGTTTCATTTTCACAATTCAATAATAATATTATTAGGCCTTTTTATATGAATGTGCCCTCTTTGTTATACTGCTGTGCCTTTTCTTACTGGTGGGGTCTCTTAATTTCTTATTTCCCATATTTCTATTCCAGAAGCCTGAGCTTTTTCTTATGTATTATTAAAATCTGCTCCAAATCTTCTTTACTTTTATTCTTCTTGGCACACTCGTCTCTTGTAATTCTGTGTTGCTGTTCTTGTTTCTTCTTTTCCCCCTTCATTAGCTGTCTCATACAGTTTTGCCAGCTGCAGACAGCTGTGTTTTAATATTGCTGTATTCACACCCACGTGGCATAATCATGCATTGCTCCTCCGTGTAATCTTTTTTGTTTTGAATCTACATCTCTCACGTCTGTATAAATAAAAAAAGAAACTCAGTGCTTGCCTTAGAATTGTTTTTTTTCTGAAGTAAACTTCTTTAACCCTTTGGTTGTTAACCTTCAGAAAACGTTGTCTTATTTTTTTTTCTCTTTAATAATGCTTTCACTTTGGCATATGGCAATAGTAAAAGGAGGCTTAGATAATGAGGAGTTCTGCAGAGGAAAACTGCCATCCCTTAAACCCCAAGCAGACAGTAACCAATGTAACCATCAGCCGCTCCTTCCTGTATTTATTTCTCTGAAATCTCCAGTTTCAAATTAGATTTGCGGGGTGCAATGAGATATCAGTCCATAAGAGAAAACACAAGGCCAGTTCAGAGTCAATGAACCTAGTGCATACATCTTTGGGAAACCATAGTATCTGGCAAAAACTTACAAGAACGCAGAGAAAATATGCAGAGTCCATATAGATAGACAGATAGATCTCTATTTGTCCTCATGGGGAAATTTGGCTTTTTACAGAAGCTGTTTAAATAAATAAATACATAAATAAATGGACATGCAAGTAAGTAAGTAAGTAAGTAATTAAAGATACACACACACACCTTTTGGTTTGATCAAAGAAGAAAATTTAAAAGAAAGAAAAAGTTCTGACTTGGCAGTCACAGTCACAGTGATGCATTATGCAGACATTTTCTTGTTGGTATAAAGGAGTCCCAGTAGGGTTTTGTGACACACTTCTGCTGTATAATTCATTGGGTGAAAGTCCTCAGTGTTAGTATGTCCCAGAGAAGATGTGCAGCATCTATACTAATAAAAGGCAAAGCCCTCACTGACTGACTGACTGACTCACTGACTCACTCATCACTAATTCTCCAACTTCCCGTGTAGGTAGAAGACTGAAATTTGGCAGGCTTATTCCTTACAGCTTACTTACAAAAGTTAAACAGGTTTCATTTCGAAATTCTACGTGTAACGGTCATAACGGTCGACAACGTCCGCCATGTTGAACTTTCTTATTTATGGACCCATCTTCACGAAATTTGGTAGGCGGCTTCCCTGCGCTAACCGAAACCGATGTACGTACTTATTTCAGTGGTATGATGCCACTGTCGGCCGCCATATTGAACTTTCCAACGATCTTTGTTACTTATGGGCCCATCTTCAAGAAAAGTGGTACGCGGGTTCCCAACGCTAACTGAATCCTACTTACGTACATATATACGTGCATAGCCTGCAGCTCGGTCACCGTGTGAGGCGGCGTTGGGTCCCCCATCCCCACGCCTCCCACGTTGTTGGCTGCCTGCCTATATAAGGCCATCTGTCGCTCCGGTCTCTTCATTCCCTTCCTTGCTTTGCCACGGGATTCACATCTCCCTGCTCATAATTACAGCCTTTTTATTTAATCCACGGCTTCTCCGCTGTTTTATTGTTCGTTTATTACGATTATAGTTATTGTGTAGGTATTTTAGACTTACTTTACATTGTTCAGGTACCCATTTCCTTTATCGTTCCAACCATACCCCCATTAAAATGTCTATTAAGGTGATCACCATCAAGCAAAGAATTGTCACTTACTGAGTGGTTTCCATGCCCAGAGATGGCACCTGCCTTTTCCATCCTCTTTGTTACATATTGCACGGCCATATCGGGCTCACTCTTGATATCCGGAGGAACATTGTGTCTTATGTATTGAATGACTGGGACAGGTTCAAGGTGTGGACTGATGACGGTACAGGAGATAATTATACTACACAGGAGCACTATAAGAGTGAAATGCTTAAGCCCTTCACCTATGGTTCTGCATGTGAGTTGATGGCTGCCACTGAATTGTTTGGTTGTCGCTTTCAAGTGTACCGAAATGGCCAAATATTTTACACCTTTCGACAACCGCCAGTGCCTCTTTAACATCTTAGATTCACAGGTGACGATTTCAGTAGTAGACACTTTGACGCCACAGTGTACAAAAAACTGCACACACAGATTGTGTCATGGACAAGATCCAAATACAAAGCTCTCAAACTGTGATGCAGCAATGTAACATTATGTAATTAATATAACATTTACAAAGCTTGACCTAAGTAGACTTTTAACCTTCCACAACCCAAGGAATAATAGTTTAGGTGGTTTAGTGATTTTAAATTCACCTGCCAAGAGTAAAGGCTATGATGCACTGTAAATGAATGTGACCTGTGATGCACTGGCAACCCATCTTGGGTAGGTTTAAGAGTTGTGCTTGATGTTGACATCCAGTGATCTTGAATTTATTTGCTAATGCTGTAAAGAAAATCAAGTTTATTATCATCATTAAGTGGAATTCTTATTTGCGTGTCTTCCACAGCCTACAACACCAACAACGCACAATGAATGCAGAAATAGACAGTGAATATAACAACATATATGACCTGTGCATAAAAACTGTCCCTCAATCAATTGGTGTAATTGCTAAAGATTCTGCACCACCTGCAAGAACAAAGAAGGAGGAGAAGAGACTGTGTAGAATGGCTGAGGTCTTTAATAATACTGTTCACCTGTCTAAGGCAGCATTTTGTACATGTTCACAGCAGAAGAGAGTGGTGTTGATTTTAGCTGCATTCAGCTCCCTCTGAATGACTTTACGGTGCAGAGCCGAGCAGGTGCTATAATATGATGTAATGAATCCAGTGAGGATAGATTCAAGTGTGCATCTATAGAATCTGAAACGCTTATATAGAGATAAATGTCTAAGGAAGCAAAGGTATTGGTGAATCATCTTGACAGATGTTTTTTTCCTCACTTATTATGACTCCAAGAATTATAAATTTGCTGACCCTCTCCATAGCATTCTCTCTGATGTAGATGGCATGGCGGTGCTGTCATAAGCCAATTTAGTGATACAGATGAAGAGGTTTCTGGCCACACAATAAAATGAGAAGCTGTAATGTTAGGAGCACAGGAGGGATTCAGCACACTACCCTTTAGAGAGGCCTAGGTTCAATGTGGTGGAAGTCATACTGTCAGTCCTCCCCATGCTAGTTAGTTAGTGCCATCCTCTGTGACTGGACTGTGGATGTTGTGTGTTCCAAGTCTGTGAGCTTGTTTATCAGCTTTTAGTGTACAACCGTAGTGAGAAGTCAAGCAAAATGACACCTTTTATTGGCTACTATTGGCTAACTAAAAAGATCACAATATGCAAGCTTTCAAGGCAACTCGAAGAAGGGGCCTGAGTTGCCTCGAAAGCTTACATATTGTAATCTTTTTAGTTAACCGATAAAAGGTGTCATTTTGCTTGATTTCTCACTACAGTCATAATGGCTAACACGGTACAACACCCTAGTACTAGTGTACAACTATGTTAAGTAATGAGCTGTATTCTATAAACAAAAATCTAACAGTGTGGTTTTTATCATCCTGGTGAGCCAGGATGGTATGAAGAGCAAGAGATGTGGTATCCTCTGTGGACTGTTTATGACGTTGTAAAAACTAGAAGTGGTCCCAGCAATCTATGAGATTCGGTTTAATATGTCTAAGTACCAGTCTCTTAAAGCATTTCATAATAATAGGAGTTAGTTGTTTAGGCAGTTCACTTTTGCTGTATTTTTGAAGCAGACAAGCACCACAGATTTTCTCTCTGAGATATCAATGAAGTCTCTGAAAATGCTAGGTAAGGACAGGATGCCTTAAGCACATTGATGTATTTTAAAATCTACCTTAGCTACACAAAATGAAAAGGACAACTCAAGCCAGTTCTGCAGACAACTGCATTCGAAGCAGTCTGTTTTAACAATCAAAAAGTTGATCAAGGAAAAAAAATGTAGATGTCATTGAATTAGGCATTACTATTGTAACTACTTTAATCTGAAATCCATGAGCATCTGTAAATCCTGCCACAGTATACTTAAATCACAACTGCTGCCTTCTGGGACCCAGCTCTAGGAATTCAGAACATGAATGATGGTGGTATCATGCTATCCTTTATTGATGTATAAAGATGTGAACATATTGTGGTTACCCCTTTTTTAACATTTTTCTCTCCTCATCTCCGTCTTTCTAATCGTTTGCATGTTTACACATATAGTAAAAGGATCTCAATGGAAGTCTGGTTGAGACTGTGAGAAAGGCGCTATATTACGCTTGACCCAGCACAGACTGACACACAGGCACGTGTAAAATCCAAACAAGACTTTTATTTTCTTCAGCTGGAGGGCACGTCTTCCCCGTGAACCCCCCAGCCACAACACAGTCCCAAAAGCACTTAAGCCACAACACACAATCCTCCACCTTGGCACCACCACTCCTCCCAGGCAACCTCATCCTCCCGATTCTGGGTCCTGAGTGGTGGATGCTGGCCCTTTTTATAGTCCCCCCGGAAGTGCTCCAGGTGCTTGATCATCTGTTGCTAATTGCACTTTCAGGCGGGGCTGTACAGGTGTCCATGTTGGCTCCGGGATCCATGCAGCACCCTCTGGCGGCCACCCCAGATCCCCACAGGGTTGTTGAGAGCTCCATTTCCCATGGAACCCTGCGGGAAACTGAGGCACCATCTTGGGGTAGGTACTGAGGAGCCCATGGCTGCTCCCCGGAACATAAGTAGAAGGGGCGCCCCGGCCGGATGTGGGACCCAGCTGCCCACCACAAGATATTGTATATTAGTCTTTAACCCTCACAGAAAGATAAACTGAAGCTTTTGCATGAATAGTCCAAAGCATTTGCAGGATGTGCATAGTCCATTCATCTTGGGTTGAGAACCAAATTCTTGGTTGAAGGACTTTTCCTGGTTTTTCATTAACGTCCTTCTCCTATGACCATTACAAGTAAAGACTCTTGGCAAATATTGGATATGTTGTTTGGGACCATCACAAATATACATCTTTGCCACTTAAGAATCTTATTTTAAGTTAAATGAAACTTAGTTTAAAGCATACATAGGTGTGTACTTTTATATGAATGCTAGTGATGAGTGGAACAATTTGCAGCCCAAACCTCACAACAAAATTAGTGAAAGATTTTTTTCGCTTCCAGTGAAAGTCATATCATTCACACAAAAAGAAAGGTGTTTAGTTCCTGTCAAGAAGTGTTTTCATGCATTAATTCCGCTAGAGTTTGTCTGTCATGTAGTATTTAAATAAAGATCTCTAGTGAAAGGAAAAAAAAACACTGGAAGTGTGCTTATCTTTAATTAGGATTAGGTAGTTGATAGCAAACGGGGAAAGCGAGTTTGCTAGGTAAGAGGAGCTGGATTTCCATTTAATAAACTTTTCCTGTAGAGAAAGCATATTCATGTACACAATGGTTCGTTTTATTGTGTCTTTGTGTCAAAAATATGCAGCATGTCACATTTTTAAAAAAAAAGAAAAAAAAAAAAAAAACACTGCTTCTCCACCGTGATGTAAATAACGGGCACAAGTAGAATTGATTTTATCAGCCTGCTACAAATTAAATGCTGTACACAGCCACAGAAAAGAACATGGGTGTAAATAAGGCTTTGGGGAGCAGCATTCATTGTTTTTCACTCAAAGAAAACATCTAAAAATCCCAAAAAATTCTTCCGTGAGTTTCACAATTTGCAAATGTGTAGTTGCCTACAAAACTAATTTTAGTGTCAGTTTTGCAAAACGTGTCTGGTTTGCTTGTCTCAAGTGGACACTTTAAGTGTTTCTGCCCTTTAACATTGTATAAATAGCCTTCTTCTCCCAATAGCCAATCCTATAATATAGTTGAAACTATACAGCACAGAAACATATTGTATACCCAAATATCCAGTATTAGTGTGTCTTGACTATAGTAGGATTGTTAGAGCCATATATGGTTGTTCAAGTCTCACAGAAGCAGCTGCCCTCCTGAGATTTTCATGTTGTACATACAGTCTCGAGAGTTTACAGAGATAAACAAACAAAATTCAGTACGAAGCAGTTCTGTCAGCAGAATCACCTTAGTAATCAGAGAGGTCAGGGGAGAATAACCAGTCTTGTTCAATGTAACAAAAAGTAGCAATGTCACAATCAATCTGCCGCTGAGCTAAATCATCTGATTTGTAGAAGGGGGGGGGGGAAAAAAAACTGATCAGTGATCAGTAAGTTGGCCGATCATAATAAACAATTGATTTCTGAGCATCTGCTTTTCTTACAGAGATTTAGCTGTAGCGCTCCTTTATGTGAGATATACAGTAACAGTAGCTGAGCTAGCACACTCCTTTTTTTTTTTTTTTCTTTTAACTGCAAACTTCCTGTAAACAGAGCAGAAAAGCAGACGATCAAAGAGAGAGAGAGAGAGAGGGAGAGGATTGGAATATTGCTTTTATTTTAAAGCAAGTGGAGTAATAAAGAGAATTGGAGGAGTCATCCTGTGCAATTAGACAAATAAAGTAAAGCTACTTTAATAAATTCAGACCATTTTATTTCATCCTTTAATTAAAATAAACGCAGCTTGTCTGAAAATGGACTGTGAGCAAGCTTGTGTTTTAAATACAGCAACTTCTATTTTGACTTAGATAAAGAAAAGACAAAGAAGAATTTGAAATTATTAAACCACAGGCATGTTAGCAAAATGTGTCTATTTGTTGAGCATTAGCCTTGCTTCTTCTTGATTAACATTTTATGAACATCTGATAGTTTTGTGATTTTTTTTTTTTTTTTTTTTAACTGTGTTTATTATTTGCATGTGTGTGTCATACAGTATAAGTTTTGGTAGGAAACAAGTACTGCATAATTAAAATAGTAATCCATATTTATAATTACACCTCAAGAATTAGGAATGTCTATGTGGTACACTGCAAAGAGAGCATAAACAATAAAACCTGTATAAATACTGTATTGTAAATGTATATTTTAACAGCAACAAAGCTGTAATGCATATATGTATATACATACATATAATACTGGTCAAAAGTTTTAGAACACCTCAGTTTTTACACTTCAGGTTAAATCAGTTGAATTGCAATTAATGACCTAAAATGGTAAAAAGATAATTAGTGAATTGCCAGAGGTTTAAATTTAAAGTTCAGGTTAGCAAAAACTGAAATAAATAGGAAATTTCAGAATATTACAAATGAGCCTTCTTCAGGGAACAACTAATAGGTTACAACCCACAGATGCTCTGAAGAAATTAAAGTAAATTAGGCCTTGCAAGTTGAAGTAAACGATTTGCAGAGTTGTCCAACATCTTAAAACCCCTCTGTCTGTCTTAAAGCAGATTTGGAACAAAACTGTGTTACTGCACCATTCAAAGTATTACTTGGACAATATTGCAATACAGAAAGTATATAAATTCCAGTGATAATGGCAAGAAAATGGCAGTTGGCAAATAAAAGGAGAACCACATTATTACCCTTAGAAATGTAGGCCTTACATTTAGAGAAACAGCAAAAAAAATTAAAAGTCAGTACAGTGGTGCCCTACACAGTCTAAAGGCAATTGGAAACTGGAAGAAATCTGGCAGGTGTCTCACAGCACAGCTTAACAGTGGTTGACAAAAGCAAGTCTCAGTTTCTGCTGTGAAGAGGAGACTTTCTTCTAGTCTGCAGTAGTCCACTGCTGGTATTTCACTCTTTTTCCCTTAAGGAATGGCTTTCTTACTGCCACTCAACCTTAGAGTGCGCTGTCGCTCCTCAAACCCCACAGACAAAACGTCCAGACACCAGGTAAAAGCACTAGAAATATTTTTAATTTCTTTTCTTCTTGAAATAATGTGCTTTTCAAGCACCTCCACCACCGCAATACTCAATAAATCAATAATTACAACACACTAAATCAATCCTCCTCTCCCAGCAGCTCCATCACTCTCCCTCCCAACTCCGGCTCAGCTTGCTGGGTTTCCCATAGCTCTTTAAATAGTCCTTGACCTGGAAGTGCTCCTGTCCTTCTGTCCATGTGATTCAATAGCACTTCCGGGTCAGATGAAGACTTATATTTTTTCTTCTGCCCGGAAGTACTTCTGGTCTTCCATTCCCCGTAACTTGGAAGTACTTTCAGGCTACAGGGAAAATAAAAATCCCCACGTCTCCCTACAGTGTCCCATGATGGCACCCACGGCACCCAGCAGGGCTGTAAAGCCGAACTCTATCTCCTATTGTGCCCTGAGGGAATCTGGGGCACCTCTATGCTGCAGGGAAGATGCCATCTAGCGGCCCAGATGTGTTGGCAGGGATGAGCTGCCGGCCATCCATCACAATGTACAGTATATATGTATGTATTGTAATATATATAATTTTTTTTCCTACACAAATGGTCAAAACAATTTTATGATTGTGCTTTGTTTCAGATATGTGCATTACAGAAGATATTAAACAATAAAAGAATCATTTTCTTTAATGTCAAATGTATTATGGATAAATATTTTTTTACCTATTTTATTAGTTAAAAAAATCAATTTTTATTTTGGTATTTTTATGGTCACTGAACAGTAAGTCTAAAGAATTTCATTTGGTTAATACAAAAGTCAACAGGTAACACCTGTGGTCTGTAGTTTAATTATAGAAATACCAAGGTTAACGCTTTAATATAAAACATAAGGCTTCTCCAGTTCTGGTTATGTAGAAGATTAATGTAAATGTTTTTTAAAGAGGTAAGAAAAAAGATCTGAATCAGTATTAGAATTGGTTTAAATTTTATTGTATAAAATGTGCCTATAGATCAAAGGCATTTAATTTTTGACAAGTCTTCCTCATTTAATAGCTCCCGGAGTGTAAAATTAATGTATTTTTAGTTTGAGTTTGAATCCTATTTTAGGTCAACATTGGTTAAAAAATAACAATAATAATATATTCCCTTCTTCAAGGAGTTGTCACTTTTTTCCCATACTAAAGTACCATGGTGAAGACTTTCATTGTTGTGCTGTCACATGTAGGCTGAAAGAATAGTTTCTGAAAAAAATTTCTTTCTGATGAAAGATTGTTTTTCGACTATTATTCCAAGTAGGTTGCATGTTAAGTTTTATTAACTATTATCAGAAGAAAATATGAACTTTGTGACTGACATTTGAGAAAACACTGTTATTTATTTAAGGAAAAATCCACCTTATGTTATTTTTTCACACCAAAAAAAAAAAATAATAATTTGATTGTTTAATTTTCAGAAACTCAGTGACCCATTCAAAAAAGATGCATGTTTCCTTCACTACTTTCATTTATGGAAACTGAAAATGACACTCCATCATGATGGGTAAGAGAAATAGAAAGAGCTCAGAGCAAAGAAATTCTGTCTGCCTGACCGTCATGTAGTGCATCTTTCTGTCTGTCTACAGTAATACTTGACTGTCTTTGATCTGTCAATGCATTTCTAAAAATATCACACATTTACTTCAACTCCTAGCTGAATGTAAACCAGTCTTTCTTTACTAAAAGAAAATGTTTATACTCCAAAATTCTATTTTTAATTAAAATATAAATGCTTAAAAATTGATCAACATATATCCTCACTTCATTTAATAATTGTAAGGCACACCCCCACGGATATGAAACCCATTAAAAAAATAACACAATCCTGAACTTAAAGACTTCAAAATGTCCATCCACCAAGTCCTTTTCAGACCCACTTAATCCAGTCTTAGTTGTGCATGGTAATTCTTTAGACAGGAGGAACCAACTCTGTGTGGGATTCTAGTCCATTACTAGGCCCTCACTTACACTGGACCAATCAGACCAACAATCAATTACATGTTTTAGGGATGTGGGGAAAAAGTAGAATGCCTAAGGAAAACAAAAAACACTTCTTAGACACAAACTCCATACAAACAATGAGTGACCTGGAATTTGAGCCCAGGTATCAGTAGTTGTTATCTCCAGTAATGAGCCACCTTGCTGCTCACAGTGCTGCAGATGCAAGACACCTTTATTGTCACTGTACAATACAATGAAATATCATTTGGAGCAAGCCTATAGATACCTTAAATAAAGATAAAAGAGTAGACCTTAAAGCCTCCCAGATTACCTTAAGCAGACAGTAGGAAAAGAAGACCAAATCAACAAATGACTTTGGATGCATGAGAAAGTCTAGATAAGATTGGGGTTAAGACCACTGCAAATCTTCCTACTGTAAGTTTTGATTTCCTTCAATCATCTGAGATGATTAAAAATTCATACAAGTTGTCAGAAAGGAACTTCAGGACCACTTCCAATTATCTGCAGGCCTCTACAACAGTTTACTAACACCAATGACTAGATTTATCCTCACAAATATGATGCAATAAAATTTTAATAAGTTTTGAATTGGATAAACGAAAGAGCAAACCTAAAGCCTTGCATACATCTTTAGATCTGTTTAATGTGCTTCATACAGTGGTTGTAGGTGACAAGGTAGTTTGCTGGATTTCCACATGTAAGTGGAACTGATGTGCTCTTAACTTTTATTTTACTTGTAAAAAAAGACCAAAGCACATGTATCAGAACAACCGTCTTCCTGAGGGCCTCGGCAGTGTCTTTAACACGTGTTGTTGTGTCTTATACTAACTTGCATAGGAAGACCACTGGAATCATCATCTTCACACAAACAATGGCCAGGTGTGAAATATGACCCTGAATGATAGACATGTGTGGCAGCAGTAATAACGATTATGGCACCCAGCTTCTATTATGTCCCCTTATAATCTCTATTTGCTAAAGCTGAAAAATGAAAATTCCAGTAATCTTTCCGCATATCTCATACACTTCAGTCCCAGGAACCCATTATTAACATCCCTTTTGAACTACCATTAGTTCATTATCTGTGAACATAGATGTTAAGGGCCAGAGGCTTTCTTAGCAGCAAAAATGGTAAACACAGCACTAACAATAGACAAACCAGTATGAACCATCTATGATCACACACACACACACACACACACACACACGCTGATAGTCGCCCTCACCATAAGTGTTTGTGCAAGGAATGTTTTTTTACAGAAAACAGACACACAGAGTGTTGTGAGTTCCCGTGTCACTCTGCTGCCTGCATCTCTGTTCACAAACTGCATAAAGCAAAGAGGACTAGTTTAGTGTCATATGATGTTTGAACCTATTTTGACTATTATTTGGAGTGCTTGAGGAGGTTGGGTACATGGGGGAAAAACCCCAAAACCAACACTTGTAAACCTGTAAACTACTCAAGCCTGATGACCAGGCCAGTATGTGAATCCTGATTCCCAGAAGTGTGAGACATTAAAGCTAATGATTAGCTATCAGAACCGCAGTGTCTAAATCTTTAATTATGGTATGTGTGTAATCCATCTTCTGCTGTGCAACTAGATTACTATGTTGAATAATCTTATACAGCAGGACATTAGCTCAAGTGGTCTTTGTTTTGTGATCCGCTGGGCTGGCAACTTTGAGCATTTGGTTAAAGCTGATCCTCCAGCTAGGACATTGTACATCTCTGGGTCCACAGTTCTTGAGGCTGATCCTCCAATTAGCTGTGAACCACTCAGTCTCACTGAGATTGCACAGGTGGTGAACAGGGTAGGGAAGGCTGCAGGGATCTGTGGTATCCAGGTTGAATTTTCCAGGCTGGTGGTAAGGCTGTCCCCCTGGCATTGCAAGCAATCTTTGCTTCCATTTGGGAGACTTGCGTCATCCCAACTGGCTAGAAAACGGGACTTTTCCTCCCTATCTGGAAAGGGAAGGGTGATTGCTTGGAATGCGGCAACTACAGGGGGATAACACTACTCTTTGTGCCGGGTAAGGTCCTTGGTGGGTCATTCTCAATAAGATCCATGATCACTTGCTCACCTACCAGCAACCAGAGCAGTCTGGTTTTACACCTAAGAAGTCTACCATCGACCACATCCTGGCACCGAGGATTTTAATCGAGTCCAAATGCGAACATTGGCAGTTTCTTTGAAGCCTTTGTCGATTTTCATAAAGCTTTCGACTTAGTTGAGCGAGCTGCCCTGTGGGACATCATGAAAATTTGTGGGATCCTCCCGAAGTTGCTGGATATCATGGCCGGCCTATACACTGGTAATGTGAGTGCTATTCAGAGTGGAGGCAGAACCTTTGCATTTTTCCCAGTTGATCCTGGGGTTCTTCAGGGGTTTAGTCTCTTGCTGGGTGTTGGGCAGGGTCATGGGGTCCAGTGGCTGTGGGGCATCTATTGGGGAGGAAAGATTTACTGATCTTGACTTTGCCGACGATGCTGTGATCTTCACATATTCAATGGAGGAATGGAGGCTCTGATCGGGGCTCTTAAGAGACTGAGGGAGGAGTCCAAGTGTCTGGGCTTGCGAGTGTCCTGGATAAAAACCAAGATCCAAGCCTTTAATTACCTCTTGGGCACAGCCATCAGCAGTGTGTTTGTCTGTGGGGAGAATGTTGCCCATGATGAGAGGTTTACTTACCTTGGCAGCGACATTCATGTGACTCTTCCTATGAAGTCAGTAGATGGATTGGGAGAGCATTGTGTGTCATGAGATCACTGGAAAGGGATGTGTGGCATTCCCAATATCTTTGCAAAAGGACGAAGGTCCAAGTCTTTAGAGTCCTGGTGCTTCCTGTTTTGCTGTAAGGTTGAGAGACATGGACGCTATACAGTGACCCGAGACGAAGACTAAACTCCTTCGGTAATATGTCTCTTTTGAGAATCCTTGGGTGTTGCTAGTTTGACATTGTGTCAAAGAGCAGTTGCTCACGGAATCCCGAATAAGGCACATTACCTGCATTGTCAGTGAACATCAGTTATGGCACTACAATCATGTGGTGCAATTCCCCAAGGGTGATCCAGTTCACAGGGTCCTCATTGTGGCTGCGGCAGATAGATGGTAATTTCCAAGTGGTGGGACTGGATCACTACCAGGTGTTGCTAACCAGGATCCCAAGCTGTTTTGTTGTGTGGTGGGTGTGGCTACCACACTGCATGCTCCTCAACCTGACCTGTCTTTGTTTTTGCCTGCAGGTTCTGTGACATCAGCATAGCAAGTAAGTGTAAATAACATTGGATAATAGAGAAACAGTATGAATTGGACCTTTAGACCTGGGAATCTGGGTGTTAGCAGCTAGCCACAAACACATATCCTTCTTTGAAACTTTCTAACTTCATAGATAGTGGTAAGCAGCACATTTTCATAAAAATTTACAACTTCAGAGTTCAAATTTCATCCCAGTTAGTGATGCGTAAAGTCTGCAATTTTTTTTTTCTGTCGTTTTTATCAGTTAATGCCTATTTCCTCCCACATGCGTATGTGTAGAGTAGATTAATTCGTGACTTTAAGTTAGCCCAAAAAGGCGAAGTCTGGGGTTGTGTACTATACTAGAATCGTAAATAACCTGGGGCTTTCACCACTAGATTTTCTTGTAACTTACTGCCTTTATGTCTCCTGCCCCTCTATCACTTGATAGCTGAATAAGGGTTGTATGGCTTTCATGAGAGACATTCTTTATAGCAGGAGATTGTGAATGGTTATAATTCAAGTTTCTTGTTTAAGTTGTGCATGTAATAGGATTTATTTGGTTAAAAATTAAAAGTATATGATGTGGCTAGTTTATTGTTTCCATATTTGGAACAGGATTACAGCATACTGTGTGAATTTATGAAAATATTTGCAATGTGCAATACCCCTACTGTGTTCAAAATGTTTAAATTTTAAGAGGTAAGTGCTTCAGCTTAGAATGAACACAAAATTCATAGTTGTCTTTCTACTAAAGTCTTTAATCTATTAGGCTGATCTTGTGTGTGTCTCAGTAGAGGCTTGGCTGCTGTTGGTGTAGGCTTTACAAACCTAGAACTTTACAACCTGAAGTGTTCACAAAATATTACTACAGCACACACACGCATATCTATTTCTATTGAAAACCATTAGTAGTTTTTTTTTTTTATGATAACAATATGTTAGTTCAATATATGCAATATGGAGGGGAAAAAAACAAAGTAATGAAATTAAGAATTGCAAGAAAGGGCTTTATAGTATATACTATATATACAGTAACCTATAACTCCCCCAGATTCTGTTTCTCAACACCCCCCTCATATCCAACTCCTTTTCTTTCTGTACAGTAAGAAATTAAATTCATTGCTCATCAGGTGTGTATCTATCTTTTCGTTTATCTTTCCCGTTTATTCCTTACCGTTTCCACTTGTCAGGAATTACTGATAAACTTATGGATCATTGACTAGGGCAGGGGGATGTGGTAGGCAAATGAATGTTGTGTTATCTGCTCCACTATGAGATTGAAAAAAAGTTTATGTCTTCTGCCTGCTAGTCAGAGCTTCGATCTGATTGTGCTCACCTGCTGTCGATTACTTATCCAACAAAACACAATTCTGTTCTATACTTCAGACATTTTATTTAATTTTTTTTAAGGTTTTTGTGACAGCATGAAGATATCTCTGTCTAGTATTATATTGCTTGAGGCAAATCCCTGTGTATTTGCAAGCCAGCTTTACCCTGTGGCTAAAGAGATACACTTGAAACAACGGGGTGTCAGGGTCACATCCCAGCGATTTACCAGACTGTACCCATATAGTACAGTGAATGGTGCTATTTATACTAATCATTTGTTCCACTAACAGTTCTCTTTTCATATGCTATATGTATATATGGTATAAATTATTAAACAGACTCAAATTAACTTTTGTCTTTCTATGCCAGCCAGTCTGGAGTCAAAGTTATTTAATTAAGGAAATCTGCTTTAATTTCTTTGCTACTCCCCTATTTTTAGTTATCCAAATATTCATTTTACTGGCATCAGATACTTATTTGAACATTTGTTTGGTTTGTGTTTGTAATTAGTTTAGCATAATTTCATTTGAAAATGTCAAAACGTTCATATTTAATATATTAACAAGAAGACTGGGGGTTCAAGTCCTGGGTGCTCCCTACATGGAATTTACATATTCTACCTGTGTCCATGTGGGTTTCCTTCAGGTGCTCCTGTTTTCCTCCCACAGTCCAAAATCATACAGATTAGGTGGATTAGCAATGCCATATTGGCTCTGTGTTTTCACCCTACAGTGGGTTGGTTCCTTATCCAGGAATTGATCCTGCCATGTGCCCAATGCTTCCTGGGATAGGTTCCAGCTTCCACATGACCCTGTTGTTGACAAGCAGATTAAAAAATTGTGAATTTGAGATAGAGTGGTTTCTGTATTTTAAGCTAAGAAGAGTTACTACTGTTGCGTCATACATTTAAGAATCTGCCCCTGGTTTCCAAACTGATCGATGCCGTTATTTAGTTAGCGTGATCTCCCTCTGTCTATGGGGATTTCCTTCGATTGTTTTTCCTAAGAAGCTGTGCATGGTAAGTTAATTGGTAACTCCAAACTGGCCAGCTAGAATGAGTCTGGGTAAATGCTTGTGCGAAGCCTCCATTCGATGGATATCATGTAGTTATTCAGTCCCTCCCACAAAGACACCCCAGTTCACTTACCATAAGTGGTGACACTAAGCAGACAAATTATGGGTTTAACTATTTTCTTTGTGTTTTAGGGTGGTGGCGCAGTAGGTAGCATTGCCTCCACATAGTCTTTTTTTGGGTACTCTGGTTTTCCTTCTACATATTGATTAGATTTGACTTGACTAAGTGTGGATGTAGCTGTGCCCTCAAATTAACTGACTGCCCATCCATGATGTAATAATCTGATGCTGATGGGGGATACCTGTGATCCTTCAATTGAAAAATTCTGAAAATGGATGGCTAGATGGATTACTTCAACCACTGCAGCATTACATTAGCAAGGTAGTAAACCAAGCTGAGGATGAAGAAGAACAGGAAAGGGCAGATGGGGTATTGCATGATAAAATCAATAAAAATAAAAGTTGTTAAGTAAAATGCAGAAAAGCTGGTGAAAAATATGCATTCATTATGTGACTGCACGTCCAGGATACATAAATTACTATTACCCGCTCAGTAATTAAGGTATTGTACCGGGTTAGCCATTATGGATGCAATGAGTCAAGCAAAATGACACCTTTTATTGCTTATCTGAACCAATTACAATATGCAAGCTTTCAAGGCAACTGAGGGCGCTTCTTCAGGCAGGTTGTAATCAATGTAATTGATTGCCTGAAGAAGGGGCCTCAGTTGCCTCGAAAGTCTGCATATTGTAATCGGCTCTGTTAACTTCAAATTACCACCTCAGAAACATGACTTCAGCCTGCATATATGGAGGTATTTAGGATAGATGGCAGTGGAATTTTTAAACAGATTGTTTAATGGAATCTTGAAAAGTGAGAGGATGCCTGAGGAGTGGAGAAGAAGTGTACTGGTGCTGATATTTGAGAATAAGGGGGATGGGCAGAGCTATAGTAACTACAGGGGGATAAAATTGATGAGCCACAGCATGAAGTTATGGTAAAGAGGTAGTGGAAGCTAGGTTAAGAAGTGAGGTGATGATTAGTGAGCAGCAGTATGGTTTCATGCAAAGAAAGAGCGCCACAGATGCAATGTCTACTCTGAGGGTGTTGATGGAGAAGTATAGAGAAGCCCAGAAGGAGTGGAATTGAGTCTTTGTGGACCTGGAGAAAGCATATGACAAGGTGCCTCAGAGGAGTTGTGGTATTTTATGAAGAATTCGGGAATGGCAGAGAAGTATGTAAGAGTTGTACAGGATATGTATGAGGGAATTGTGACAGTAGTGAGAACTGCAGTAGGAGTGATGGATGCATTCAACGTGGAGGTGGAATTACATCAGGGATAAGCTCTGAGCCCTTTCTTATTTGCAATGGTGATGGACAGGTTGACAGGCGAGATTAGACAGGAGTCCCCGTGGACTATGAAGTTTGTTGATGACATTGTGATCTGTAGCGAGAGTAGGAAGCAGGTTGAGACGCCCTGGAGAGGTAGAGATATGCTCTGGAGAGGAGAGGAATGAAGGTCAGTAGGAACAAGACAGAATACATGTATGTGAATGAAATGTAGGTCAGAGGAATGGTGAGGATGCAAGGAGTAGAGTTGGTGAAGGTGGATGTGTTTAAATACTTGGGATTAACAATTCAGAGTAACAGGGATTGTGGAAGAGAGGTGAAAAAGAGAGTGCAGGCAGAGTGGAATGGGTGGAGAAGAGTGTCAGTAGTAATTTGTGACAAACGGATATCAGCAAGAATGAAAGGGAAGCTTTACAGAATAGTAGTGAGACCAGCTATGTTATATGGGTTGGAGACGGTGGCACTTACCAGAAAGCAGGAGACAGAGCTGAAGGTGGCAGAGTTAAAGATGCTAAGATTTGCATTGGGTGTGACGAGGATGGACAGGATTAGAAATGAGTACATTAGAAGGTCAGCTCAAGTTGGACGATTTGGAGACAAATTCAGAGAGGCGAGATTGCGTTGGTTTGGACATGTACAGAGGAGAGATGCTGGGTATATTGGGAGAATGATGTTAACGATAGAGCTGCCAGGCAAGAGGAAGGCCTAAGAGGAGGTTTATGGATGTGCTGAGAGAGGACATGCAGGTGATGGGTGTAACAGAGCAAGATACGGAGGACAGAAAAATATGGAAGAAGATAATTCGCTGTGGCAACCCCTAACAGGAGCAGCCGAAAGAAGAAAAAAGTGACTAATCGACTCACTTCATATGTATATACTAGTCTTGGCCATTTAAATAAAATAAGTTGGATAGTTTTCATATTTTATCAATATTTTCTCCCTTGTAACATTTGTAGTTGTTAAAGATAAGAATAATTATATACTGTCTTTTTAAAGAGTGGTATCAGGGTTCAAGTTCTGGGTCCTACTGGCATGGTGTTGACCAGGTTAGGAAAATGAACGGATGGAAGTGCCTTTAAAATCATCCTAGGTGGATGCTGCACATCAGTGATGGTTGAAGTGCCTACCCACTCATTATGTACTGTAAAGCACTTTGAGCAATGAGAAAAGCGCAATGTAAAGAATTATTATTAGCATTTTTAATTTTGTTAAAATTTGTTATGCTCGTTCTTCAGGAAATTTTATCAGGAAAATTCCATTTTCGTTGAGATATCTCAAACAAAGTGAATTTACCAGTTTTTGAAATTTGAAAAACACCCTTTTAAAAACATTAGTAAAACTGACAGTCTTAAATTAGAGAAATATTGCGTGCAGCTTCAATTACAGATTAGTTCACTGTTACAAATTTACCTTTTTACCTGATTCACAAATATCACAGATATTTAAGAAACCAAAATGTGACATTTGTCTCTTTTAATATGTACATAAGCATAAAAGAAAAATACAACTTTCAAAACGGTTCACTAAATCCTCAAATGCACCCACATGTTACACCATCTGTACATTTTCTGTTAGGTTTAATTTCTTTGCTTCTTGCCTTCTGGCACTCCATCCTACAAGGGCTATAAGTGTGCATCAACAGCCGTCTGGCTGCTAGGCCCACCCTATCAAGCCACTGACCCCACTTGGACAGCCATTTGATTGAGGGGTCAAGAAGTCAATGATGTATCAACTCAATCAACAGCAGCACTTCCATGTTTCCTTCCAAGATCTCTCAGTTCCATTTTTTTCATTGTGCACTTTGAACTTTATTGTACATATTGCACTCATTTGTTATTTTGTCTAAGTCAGCACTTGTGTCTTGGGCTCTGGGGCTAAGGTAATGGGACCATCAGAGTACAAGGGAGCAATCTGACTCTTTTAAAAGTCACAAAGTTTTTGAATTGTGAATCTCTTTCTTAAGTATTTGAGCCTCAGAAAAACACTCTGGCTGTTCACAGAAGCCTGCTTTCATCCTCCTCTCTTTGAAACTATAGTACACAGTGCTGCTTTGCAACTCTCTCCTTGTGTTTATATTGTGTGGTTTCTTTGAAATTCTGTTCTTCTTAGCCTCCTCAAACTATAATCCATTTATTGAACACACTTAAAGGCTGAAGGTAATAGAAGACAGTGTGGCTGACATGAGCGTGTGTAAATAAACATGCTTTGTAATAAACTTGCATTCCTCCCATTGTGGCTTCCTATCCTGAACTCTTGAGGTCAAGATGAGCAAAGCAGGTATACGAAACAAAAGGAATTTAAAACTAAAGAGTTAGTACTGTAGAATTAAAAATGAGAAGAAATGATTAAAAAGGCTATGGACTCCAACAAGCAACTTAATCATATAAGGTCATTTCTCCCCTCCATTGACTTAGTCAGATTTCAGAGAGTGTTGACTCACTGAATATGACACGGCTAGGCTCAGAGTGTTGGCAGTGTGACATCTTAGATGGCAGTTCAACACATAGTGTGGGTGACATGACGATGAATCAGTACCCAAAAGTATGACTCAGCAGATGGATTATTCTGAAGATGTCTGTCTCCTCAAGTTCTTTTTTTACTTTTGTGTGTTCTCACAAAAAAATATAATGCAAATGAAATTCTTGGTAAGTTTTCACCACTTCAGACAAGTACTAACACTAACGTGAAGCTTTATATATAGCACTTTTCTATAACAAACAACTTTCAAAACAAATTTAAGTTACATATTTTTGTGTTGGAGTGGCTCAGGTCACACAGTAAATCAGTGGTGGATACAGGCCAAGCATCATCAAATCAGCAAGCAGATACACATTGTGACCACCAGCTGCCCAAACCCTGACAAAGACAGACGCAGACGCAAGTTTGCCACACAGAACGCATTATAGCGGGGAAGCGCTTTTCCCTCGCTCCCCACAGCAGCACAGTCCAAGCACAATAAACACAGTGCTTTCCTTCCTTCTCTTTCTCGTTCCGCAAGCTTTGTCCTCTTCCACCCAACTCTGGCTCTCGAGTGAAGTGAAGTGCCTCCTCTCATCAGCATTAACTGGAAGTACTCCCAGGTGTGATGGAAACCCAAAGTAGGGTTCTGCAGCTCCCACTGATGGCCACTATAGAACCCAACAGGGCTGTGCAGAACTACAACTCCCTTATAGCGCTGTGGGAATCCAGGGAGCCAGTGCAACCCAAGGGGGCTGCCATCTATCACTCGGGGGGGATTCCGTGTCCCCTGGTCTTTGCAGCACATTGGCCTCCTGGCCGGAAGGGAGCCGCAGCTATCTGTCAGAACGTATAATATAGAAGTATTTTTTAAATTTAAATATATTGTTTTATTGTGTGCTTCCCTTTAGCTGCGCTTGGGTGCTGTGCATATTTTTTTTTATTTGGAATGAGTGATTTTCTTTGACAATGTATACATTACAGAACCACAAGCCATACAGTGCACTTTTCTCAGGCCAGATAAGCTTCTCAACCCCCACCCGATAGGCACATTTGCTATATAAATATATCACATTCTTGTATTAACGGAACTTGTTTATTTCATTTAGGTGGTGTGAGGAAGTAGAGCCTATCCCAGCAGTATCGGGTGTAAGACAGGAATCAGTCTTGATAGGGGCTCTAAAAGTTATTCTTATAACTTAACTGTTAAGATTGTGTGTTTGTGTCTTTTTTGTGTAATTTCACTGTGACTCATTGGGGTTATAGACACAACATATATGACAATTTTAGGGTTTTGATACCCAACTAGTTCTGATCTGTTCGTTTTTTTGTTTTTTTTTTTGTTTCAAGTTAGTTTTAAGGTCATTAAAGTATTTTTGTGTCTCTTTCTACACCATTTTATTTTTTCCCTGGCACTTGTCATTCATGGTTTTGCTACTACGATGCAGTGACCCTTAGAGAGTTAGAGAGTGTGGTCTCGGAGGCATTCTTGGTTATCTGAGACTACAGATAAAACCAGAGACATGGCCAGTGCATTTCTTTACCTTTTTAAAAGAACGAATGGTAGTGGAGAGAGTCTAAAAGACAGATATTAGTCCCCATTTTTATCTTTCGTCCACACTACCCTTGTATTATAAGCCCCCAAAAACTGAGACTTTTGAAAATGCTCTCCAGAGCCATATACTTCTGAAAATGCTGACATGGTGCTGCAATATGCATGTTTAAAAACTTAAACTCTTAATCGTGCTCAGATTTGTTTGTGCTTAATACCTAGCCCTTCCCTGATTGGGCCCTACTCATTATAATGTCATATTCCCTTTACGGAAGAAAGCCATATTCCGACATAGCAGACGCAGAGGAGTTGCTTTCCATGTTACATACCTGTATGCATCTAAATTGCATTTTGTAAAATGTGCAAAAGGCATATTTTGTGGTTGCTACAGTTTTGCTATAAATCTTGTGGCCGACAGCATTACCATCACATCAAGGATTTTCCACAGTAGGTGAACTTCATTGTCATATGTGTTCTCAGTTATTTACAGTAAATGTGGATGGAGATATTTTCATAAATGATGAGAAAACACTAGTGCAGATGGAGATTTGTTTGTTTAAAACATTTTAGTGTGGACGTAGCCTAAGTGTATTGGTCTTGGGTTTTGTCCATTTACAATAAATCTTGGTTTCTGTTTGGGCTTAGTTGAAAAATAGGTAGGGTCTGTGGTTTAGAATTGTGATTTCTTTTTTTGACTACAATTTATCTTCTGGTCCTGTTCATTCCCCAACCTGCCTACTGGTTCTTTCTAGGCAGCCCCGAAAAATTAGAAAACCCATTTAAACCAGTTTAGGCTTGCCGTGCTGGTCTGAGCCTATCCCAACAGTAATGGACACAAATCTGGAATGAATCCTAGATGATTTAACAGTCTTTAACGTAGCCCACTTATTTACATACCCACAGTCAAGCAGGGCCAATTTGGAATTATCATTTAGTATAAGCCACACATCTTTTGAGATGTGCAGGAAAATCCACACAGACACAGGTAAAACATGCTAATGCCACACAGACGTTAACCATGTTCAGGTTTCAAACCCAGGACGCTATGTCTGTGAGGCAGCAGCTCTTATTGTTGTGCTTTTGTGCTGCTTGGTTTATTCATATAGTAAAGATAAAACAGCACTTACTTACAAATGTATGTAGTCCGTAGTATTTTATTTGTTTTTTAAAAGACAAAACCATATTGTTGCCCTTTTTACCTATATATGCTTTATATACTGTTGTTTTAGGTGCTTCTTTATATACAGTCCCTGACAAAAGTCTTGTCGCTTGTGTACAAATTGACCTGAAGTGCCGATAAAATATATTTCTAATCAAGATTTTGTTACAAGAAATGGGTCATTTTAATCCCATCAGCTTTTGTAATAATTTTTCAGTGCAAAACGAAACTGACAAAAAGTATTCTAATATTCACAGCTTGGTAAAGCCCATTAAGTCAATTTTTGGCAAGACATAAGTGTTGTTGCCTTGTCATATGAGCTTCACCTGTGACTAATAATGGATCAATTAGGTCTCAGGTGTGTATAAAAAGAACCCCAGTACACTAGACCTTCACATCAACTGCAACTAGACCTCTGCAAACATGCCTAAGATTCACCCTGAGACTAAAGTGTTGATTATCAAGAGGCTGAAGACCAAATCCACTGCTGATGTGGCAAACACCTTCAATGTGTCTCAGCGTCAAGTTCAGAGGATAAAAAAAAGATTTGAAGAGACTGGAGACGTTTTTGACAAGCCCAGGTCAGGAAGACCCCGCAAGACAACTGCTCGAGAGGACCGTTTGTTGGCTCGAAAATCCAAGGCCAGCCCATTTTCCACTGCAGCAGAGCTCCACGAGACCTGGTCACCTGAAGTCCCTGTGTCAACCAGAACAGTTTGTCGGATTCTGTCTCGAAATGGCCTCCATGGTCGAATCAGTGCCCATAAGCCAGCACTAAACAAAAGACAATTGAAAAACCGTGTGGCATTTGCCAAGGCCCACAGCCTGCTAAAAGGATGGACGCTGGAAAAGTGGCAGAAGGTGGATTTTTCAGATGAATCTTCTGTTGAATTACACCACAGTCACCGCAAATATTGCAGGAGACCTACTGGAACCCGCATGGAGCCGAGATTTACCCAGAAAACAGTGAAGTTTGGTGGAGGCAAAATCATGGCCTGGGGTTACATCTAGTATGGGGGTATGTGAGGGATCTGCAGGGTGGAAGGCAACATCAATAGTCTAAAATACCAAGAAATCTTAGCTACCTCTTATATTCCCAAACATAAAAAAGGCCAAATTCTGCAGCAGGATGGTGCTCCATAGCATACTTCCATCTCCACATCAAAATTCCTTAAATCGAAGAAGATCAAGATGCTCCAGGATTGCAGCCCAGTCACCAGACATGAACATCATTGAGCATATGTGGGGTAGGATGAAAGAGGAAGCATGGAAGACGAAACCAAAGAATATTGATGAACTCTGGGAGGCATGCAAGACTGTTTTCTTTACTATTCCTGATGACTCCATCAATAAATTGTATGAATCCTTGCCAAACCGCATGGATGCTGTCCTTCAAGCTCATGGAAGTCATACAAGATATTAAATTTGGATCTCACAGCACCACTACTTACTTTGCTGACATATTTTTGGATTTACAGTAAAATTGTTCATTGTCTGTATAGGCGACAAAACTTTTGTCTTGCCCAAATTTGACCTTTCTGTCTTGATTAAATGATAAATCTTTTTCAGTGAAACTAATTTATTTCAGTGCATTAAACATCATTTGGGAGGGCTTTTTCTAACACCAGTTGATTAATTAAAAGTCAGGTTAATAGCAGGAGTTTCTACAAAATAGAGAAGCGACAAGACTTTTGTCAGGGACTGTACTCTTTATATATTCTAAGTGACATTTGTCCAATCAGGTTTTGAAAAATGTTTGTATTTATGTTTGTAATGTGTTATGTTTGTAACAATTTTTATATGGCTTCAGTAGTTTCCCAATATTTCTCTGGCCTTGCTCCGTCCTGGGTATGAAGCTAATCTTCATCCATCCCTGCATGTAGGCCCTCCAACCTGCAGGGAAAAACTTGGGTGTTGGTGGCAGAATTGGCACTCCAGCCACCATAAAAAAAACCTTGCACTGGTTCCACTCCATCTGAACTAATGTGGTGCTGAGGTATACCTGTTGCATGGCTACACTCGGGTCCTAATCTGGATCCCGAGTTGGTTTGTGGTGGGTGCGGCAATGCACTCTATCAGTGCGTGCTCCTAACCCCCCTCTCTCTCTCTCTCTCAAAATCAGGGGTTTGTCAGTGATAGAAGAGGTGACCTGTACAGCACCAAGTAAAGCAATACTGGAAAACATGGGGTTGGGCCCATGACATGTGGCCCTGATAGGATGTAAATTTGACATTGTGAACTAGCATGTATGCATACTGTGAATGTACAAAGTAGTATTACCATATTTTATGAATCCCGTAAAACAATTTTTAACAAGAATTGTCATGAATGATGCATTGTGTAATTGACTGGCTATGGCCTGTTTTTTTATATTCTAGTAACTTGAGCACCTTTGGATTACCATTACAAAACCTTTTGCAAATGTTTTAAAAGGTCTTGACTTTCTTTTCAGTTCACATAGACAAATGTTTCTTTAGATGAACTGGTTAATACTACTGGTCCAGTGTAATACTGAAATGACTTTGGAATTGGGAGCTGAATTTCCCTGCTGAAATGGCACATTCATCACCTGGAATTTATTTGAAGCATGTAAGTGGACAATTTAGGAGACCATTCATCAAGTTAAGCGATTAAAGTTGACACAAGCCAAACATTTTCCTTCAGTGAACACATGAATGACCTGGTGATTTTATTCTTTTTCTTTTATTTTCTTCTCGAGTCTTCTGATTAAATTGTCAGCTGTGATTGTGAGAGACCCAGTATAATGCTTGATGGGATCTGACAGATCTGACCCACTGCTTGGCCTTGCAGTTTCTTCGTAACAGACATTATAAAGTCTGGAGGTTGCTGTCACCTTTCTTCATCTGCGTTTTAATTATTACTGTTGGAGTCAGCTGTGAGATGTCTGCTGACAGCTGGGCGAGAAATAAAGGATTTGCTATGTCAGTGAGTGATGAGAGCGCAGCAGAACAAAATAAAAGGTTAAGTAGTGCATAGCTGTAAAGAGTTTGTTAATGAAAGAAAAAGTAGTAAATTACCAGACAAAGTCTTCAGTGGTCTGTACAGTGATACATGTAGGCCTAGTGACCTCACTAGCTTACCACTATGCATCTTCTTGCAACAAACTGACATCCTATCCTGGACTGCTACTAGCATTTGATGCAGTTGATTTGGGCTGTAGCTGCCTAGAGCTTGAAGTAGGATCAGCAGGTTCAGGGATAGATAAATGGACAATTTTACTTATTTTGCTATCTAGGACTGAAGAGTACTTCTGTACAACAGAAAAAGATATATTCTTCAGATTACTTCTACTTACAATACAACCTTGTTTTTCCATAACTTTTTTAACCTTCTGAATACAACTTCCATTCTGTTATTCATTTCTGAACACTGTTGTATTTTTGTTTGTAATTTAGTAGTAGAAGATACTACTACAAAGGTCATTCCATGATTCATTGCTGATCACGGTCTACCAGATCCATATATAAGTCAAGAGAATATTTCTTCTTCTTGCCTGAACATCATAGCTATGCAGGAAGTAATTATTTTTTCACTGATAATAATTTCCTGCCTACTATTAAATCTTGTAAGTATGACTCCATTGTCATCTCTGACCATGTGCCTCAACGTTTGGAATTTATTCCATTATACCCTACTTACTCAACTCACAACTGGCACATTGATTATATTTTGGAGAGTGCAAAAGCACTCTGGAAAACTATGAAGGCGTTTTTAACAGAACAAATTATTTCACATCTCTCTCATTAACACAAACTACAAGACTAGGAAGGCATCACAATGTATTACAGAAATTTCCACACTAGATTATGAATATGCAAGATCTCCTAATGAGGTCCTTTAAAAGAAAAGACTGGTTTACAATCAGACAATAAAAGTTACTAAATAACTTATTTTTAAATCACAAAGGATGTGAAAAGACTAATAAAATTCTAGCTCAAGAAATCTACAAGCAGGAATTTCTCATTGCAATAATAGAAATTACCATCACAACAGGAAATAAAATCAGAGAGCATGAAAAGGTTATTGACACATTTAAGGAGTTCTACAAGTCCTTATATTCTTCTCAGTGCAAATAACATGAGACACAAGCTAAGGAGTTTTTTGATAAAATGCACATATCACAGCTCGATATTTTGAGTGCAGTATAACTTGAAAAACCACTGACACCCTTAGAAATACAGGATGCCATAAACTCAGTCCAAAGTGGGAAAGCTGCAAGCCCTGATGGCTTCCCAGCTGAGTTTTATTAAAAATAATTATATTGACTCCATTATTATTAATAACTTTTATAGAAACTAAAGGAAGTAGTCAAAGTAGTAGTGTTGTTGTTATGTTAGTGTTTAGTAAAATTCTTACTTGCATATCTTGCCAGCCTACTGCTTTAACACTTGTGTATTTCCATGAAAAGATGATAACAACTGAATTGACGTAAATTTAAATATAATAATAATGTGCGACCATATATGGTGTTGTTAAAACAACAATTTTGTAAGAAAAATTATTACATCTAAATATTATCACTTTGCTCACTTTGTTAATCTGTACACACATTTCAAGCATATGGTTGTTTAGATCCAATGGTCAGGCAATGGTAGAATAGAAAAGGGAGAGGATACATTTAATTTGAAGTTAATTGATTACTGAAGAATGATTACTTACATAACCATTTTTTGAAATGATTCTGAAAATGGTACTGAATTATTTGAAGTTACATGGCTGCTCTAGAACATACATCCTGTTGAGTCTCCTTTCCAACAGATCAGTGGCATTTTTGGCATTCACATTCTGGTTTTAGCCATGTTAACCTGAGAGAGAGGGTAATGCTGTCACAAGGACTATGCAAGGGAATTAGAGGTGATCAAGTACTTAGATCTTCAAAGACCCCCTCTCCAGTTTAAAACCGATTTGAGCTGGGTAAGTGGCCTTCAGCAGTCTTGGGGAGGATTCTCTGGTTTGGATTCTGTGATGGTGTTTGGAGAAAGTGAGTTTAGATGGTGTTACCTCTGACAATGAGTGAGTGGTGTAAGGCAAAGCTGAAGGCATGAATGTGAATGTTTAGATTGGGGATGTGTCAGGAAAAATATCATTGGAGCCTTGTGGAAGGTACTATGGAAGATCTGAGCAGTGGCAGGGCAGCAGTGTTGAAAGATACCTGAAAAAGATGTCCTCAAGTAAACTTTGCTTGAAAAACGGAGGGAGAGACACTGTGTTTCACAATGTATCAGACTACCAGATCCAGTGATGAAAAAATGTCAGCCAAATAAATTCTATAAAATAAAATCTGTAAAATCGGCATCTACCAATATATTGTTTTGTCATTCAGTACAGCAACCAAATGGCAAACTTAAAAGAAATGTCATCATCAGCACAAATGAATATAGATTTCTAGGATAATTAGTGTCACATGGACAATGTAAAGTGAAATTAATGCATGCATTTGCAAATTGCCTTAACTTTCAATTTTTGTTCAGTAGGCAAAGTTCTACATCATATTGTAGATAAGCATTTGATGTAATTCATAATAATGATGACATTTACTCCAGAATTGCTAGGTGTTCAAGTTCATGCACACCTTTTAAACTCTGTCACCAAAAAAAAAAATCAAGCAATGGGTTGCTTAAGAAATCTCTATCCTTCAAACCCTAAAGCAGAATCAAATGTTCAGGCTACACATCTAAACAAAAATATGCCGGGAAGGCTGCATAAACCCATAAACTGGCTCAGTGTATAATGCACAAAGGAAAATATTACATTCTGCAAAAATAAATGTTTTTCTAAATTTGAAATTGCCTTGTGCATATAATGGAAAGTTAAAAAAAATACCATGTTGAGCAAGTTGATTTTGCTGTAAACATTTCATTAAAGTAACAATACATCTCATATATATATATATTTCTCTTCTGGTTTGTCCTGCTTTCTCTTTCAAACCCTTCCCCACGCTGCCTGCGGCCTCCCATACACCCCCACGCCACTTTTCTCGAGTTCTGTTCCGCTCCTCTCTCATGACCCCATTGGTGTCACATCACGGCCTGATATCTAGCCTGACCGCTTGACTTTTCACTTCGGCCATGTCTGCGCATGGGAGTCTTTTCCGTAGCCTGCTACAGGAAGGTACCCTCTCAACCATTGGCATTGATTTCGCTCCTTGCTATTGGTTTCTCTCCTTGCTATTTTCGTTATACTGCGACAGTTGTTTCCTAAGCGTTTGTTTTAAAATGAACGACAGTATCTTCTCTGTCGACGGGTTTTTGTACAACGTCATCTGTATTCGGCAACTGCCTGTTCCTATCAGTGGGTTATTTCTTGACACAAACGGTTGACAAAGGCAATGAACCGTTTTCCGTTCCTATTCACCGCCGTATGCTACAAGTGGGCGTTGGCTATCTAGTTTGCATTATTGAGGCAAGTTTACTATTTTGTTTTTTCACAGCAGCGCCATCTGGTGGTTGATGGAGAGCTGAGACAAATTTGTCCTTTGTTGACACTTTTTCTATAGTGTTGTTTCTTGTGACTGAAGACAGAGAGATATAATTAAAGTTAGTAAAAAAAATCTTTTATTAATACACACCAGGCAAAAGGTAAAATGACAGAGAAGCACAGTCCTAGGACACCTGCCCTTCATCTGCCTCGAGGGGTCGGTGTCCCAAATCTTTTATAGGGCCTTTGTCTTATGATTTTAGTTGCAAAAGAATTTCAAACCGTTACATCTTACAGCATTTTGCTTGGATCAGCATTTACCACATCCTTTAAGTTCATCAGTTGGTCACTTGTGGTTTTAGTTCATCAGTTGGTCACTTGTGGTTTTTTGTTCGTTTGGAGAAACAAGAAGTTGCACTTGTCATGTGCACTATGGACAAGACAGGGTCTGCATAGCTTTTGTCACATACACCAGATTGATCAAACTGTTTATTATTTTTCTACACCTTAATGCAGAGACACCATTGCATAAGATGTACACTCCTAGAAGTTCTTGTCTGCCGTAAAGGTGTGCACTGTATAAGCAACACTGAAGCTTCTATAAAACACAGCGTGCAATTTCCAGAAAAGTATTATTATTATTATCATTAATTATTATTATTATTATTATTATCATTACTTATTTGGCTAATGTCTTTGTTCAAGGCAAATTTTGAGATACAGTTGATTACATTTTTACAATTAAAGCACATGCAGGTGAAGTGGTCACACTGTGTCAGATTTGAATCAACAGCCTCAAACGCAGCAATGAACTTAATTCAGAATTTCTTTTCGTCTAATTGTATCGTTTATGTCCTAAATGTCTCTTTGAGGTCAAATGTGTAATAGGTTTACCATACATATGTAGCACTTGATTGTTACTGCTTAGAGAACAATAAAAATACAGTAGATAAGAAAAAATTGATGCTACGGTCATTTGTTTATTTAATGTGAAACATCTGTGAAACTTTCATATTTTCTAGGCTCATATGTAGCACTGCCTTATGTAAGGTAATGGGTTGTCCTAAAATGTGTTATCTACAAATCCCAGTGAGTATCTAGGGGTAGCATACCAGGGAAGTTTTACGTTTTTAAAAATGAAAGTTATTCTTTTATTTTGACAGTTTCAGACATTGCCAGGGCTGGTTTGCCCTTCAGCACTAAATTACTTAAGGCAGTAACTACAAAGAAACCAGTGAGGGGACAAAGAAGACAGAATGCCATCATTGTGGCAACATCATCTAATCCATATTGGGATGGCAGTTAATTTTTAGGACATATTCACTAATCATAGGCTAACGTAGAATTAGAAATAACTTAATCACTGACATGTGGAATGAAGTCAGAGCTTCTAGAAAAGAAAAAAAACTGAGACCTTAATTTGCTGCTATAATGGCCAAAGCAGGTCATTAAAGAACAGTTGATTATATAGTAGGCCTATAGTAGTTCCCTTTTTCACATAATATGGATATTTTTACTGAAAAAGCATAATCCCTGCTAAGTAATGACTGACTCCAAGGAGCAAGTAAAAAGTGATTTAGATATCCTCCCCAAAATCTAAATAGTGTACAGTGACTGACACGATCTTAAAGCTCAAATTTGTGAGAGTAAGCTAAGTGACGTACTGCAAGCCCGCAGTTATACCTTTAAGCCCCTCTCCTTTATCCTTTAATGATCTTCTGCTTAAAAAGTTGTTTCTATTCGTCAAAGTGCTTTTCAAAATTCTGAGAAAAAAAGAGAAATCCTATTCTCTTTTATAATTTGAAGTGTTACACAACTGATATTTTGTTATTTTTGTTTGCAAGATATGAAACAACTGACCTTTTTATCTTTTTACTGAATAAGCTATAGTTCATCTAGTTGAAGCCAGCCCTAGGTGAGCATTAAATAAGTCTGCCTTTTCTCGATCTTTTCAAGGTGTTAGCGGCTGTTTACGCCGCTCTGCTCCTAAGCCCGCAGGAGAGGTATAAACATAGAGTCTCACATTGAGGAAATATATTAAAGTTGCTCTTTGTATTCAAAAAGTGAGCAGTTCTATGGGCCAAGAAATAGGGCGCATTAATAATTTACTACCTCAGGATTGCATTGTTTGTATTTTGGTGGTATTATAGTATGGTATTATTTATTAACTTAAAATTTATAATGTTGAAAGCTTCAGTTTTGCTTTGTTAACTGCAGGCCTATATAAATGTTGGCTTCAAAATGAGAGCTCTGTTGTCTGTTTGTGGAGGAGTGCATTTGTCTGTTAACTGTGCTACTTTGCATAAGATAACAGTGTCTTCTGCCAGAAGCTTTTCTGTTTGATCCATGATACAATTTTCCAAGTGTACAGGCCATCTTCAGAGATGGAGAAAAAAATTTGTTTGCAGTTTGTTAAATTCTCAATCGTCATTTGGAAATGATAGTACAGTGTATTTGCAATTTATTTGGTATGGATAAAAATAGGATTTAAATGTAAATGATCAGGCAATGGTTGCATACTTCCTGGCATTTTTGCTTTTATCTAAAAGCTGCATTTTTTTCCTTCAAGCAGCTAGGCTTAAACACTGGTATTTGCTATGAAGTGAGTTTTTTTATTTTTATTTTATAAAGTGTAAAGCATGTCTATATACTATACAGTATGTGTGTATTGTGACAGATAGGGGGCGATGTCGTCCCCTTGAACCCTCAGACACCAGGTAAAAGTCCAATAATTTGTTTTATTTGTACAATAATGTGCACAAAGCACCCTACACTCCACAATACTCATAAACAATTACAATAATTACTACAATACAAATCCTCCACTCCCAAATGCGTTGTTCCCTTCCTCCCAACTCAGCTCATCTGTCTGGGATCTCCCACAGTCCTTTATAGTCCATGACCCGGAAGTGCTTCTGATCCCTCAGTCCATGTGATTATCCAGCACTTCCGGGTCAGGTGAAAACACCTTTTCTTTAACCCGGAAGTACGTCATTTCTTCTGTCCATGTGACTGGGACGTACTTCCGGGCTGTATGGAGAATAAACATCTCTGTGCCTCCCTGCAGCGGCCCCTGGTGGCCCCGACATTATCCAGCAGGGCTGTGCATTAAAACTCCATAGCCCATGATGCCCTGCTGGAATTCGGGGCATCTCCACTTCGCAGGGAGGGCTCCCTCTGGCGGCTTTGGGGTATTGGCCAGGATAAGCTGCTGGCCATAGTCCACAGTATAAATGTCATAGTTGTAGTACTGACACATGTATTTATATTTGTAATATGCAATATATGCACATACAGTGTTTTGCCTAGAAAACCGCAGGAGTACCTTCCTAGAGAGGTGGCACTGACAAATAATAACAGCAGTAAAGAATGAAATAATGTGACAAACATTCCATAAAAGTGAGGTATTAACAATGAGCAGGATTTTGAGGTTCTCACAAGTGAATTAATTGTGATGTTACTCTTACAGCCTGATGATGTGCCAAAATGAATTAAAGGCCCTATTTTAAGCCAGAATAGGCATAGCTTTCGTATAAGTGAATTTCGGGAATCGGTCCTATCTTCCCTCAAAGTTTTTAATTCCTAAAGCAAGGTTGTGTCCGATAAAACAAAGCATTTAAGTCAGAAGCTAAAAATTAGAAAAACGCAGATAAAAGCTCCTGAAAGAATTTGGATTTATCTGCAACTCAACAGTTCTGACATTTATACCATTGCAGCAGTTATGTCACATGCCATGCACTTCTTGTAAAATCTCCAAAGAAATGCTAAGACAGCCACAAAAATAAAATGTCACTCCCATGGTAAAACAAAACTTTGTCCAAAAAGGCATTGTCAATTTCTAACTTCCTTAAATATTTTCCAAGTTTTTTTTTTTTTAAAAAAAATCTCCATGGTAAAAATAAATAAATAAACAAGGAGTGAAAGCTTTACAAAGCAAAGAAACTTCTGCACAGGAGTCCTCAGGTGTTATCATCTGCTTACGTATTGACATTTTTATCTTTGGCTTAGCACAACTCTCTGTGCTGATGGCTCTGCTCTGTGACTCTTTCTGCCACTCCACTCTTCATCTTTCTTCTCTGTTTCTAAATAAGTCATTATTTGTGACACCCAGAGCTGATACACCACAGTACAGAGCTTCTCCATTGTTTAGTTATTTATGTTAAACAGAAGCTGTGACTCTCCATATTTCTTACGTGATTTTGATTTTGTAATTTAGCCTATTCCATTGTGTTCAAAACCAATGTGAAAATGTTCCTTAATAGATTTTTCCCCAGACTGCTCTGTGGGGTTGTTGCATTTAAATCTCTTTGCCAGTCTCTGCAGCATGAGGTGGCTCATACTGAAAGCGATGAGATATTAGGTTAAAATAGTCCTTGTGTGCTAATATCCACCATAATCATTGCTGCTCCTTCTCCTCCAGTTTGAGTTTAACTTGAGCTAAGCCATCATTTTTTTCTTTAATATAAAGAGTGCAGTGTAATCTGGATAAACATGTTTCTTTGCTCTGTTCTCTTTGAACATTACATTGGATGGGTCTAAGGAGCCCTGTCCTACCATCCTTGAACAAAGCTAATTATTCATCATCTTTACTGATATCCAGCTCATCCTATTAAATACAACATTGACGAAAGTATGAAACTAAGGCAATAAGGTGCACCTCATTTCTGTGTACAAAACATACTTGTGTTTGATTTATTTACCAGATTTTTTAGACTAAATTTTATTCTACAGCTCCTGTATTTCTCATTTATTTTGTCAATTCTGTCAAGACGTTTTTCCCGCCCTTCGACCAGAGCAGACTGCAGCCATTTGTCTGCTTCAGCATTAAATAGGCTGTTTGGAAGCAGAGCTTCTCCCACCCCAATCTTTGCCATCAGTGGCCAGTGCATCCTTGTCTTCTCTGAGTTTTGGGAGAGGTTAATGAGGGGAGTCTCTAATAATTTAAGCACTACTTTTAATTCCTAGTTTATAGGACTGCATTGAAGATTGCATTTCCAGCATATTTTTCATTCAGTCTTTAAAGCAGAGGCACCATCAAATGCTTTTTAAAATGGAAAAGGTGACATTAGTTACTGCAGAGTAATCACCCTTAAACTTCAACTTTCTCTGGTAGCTGTAATTCAACACTCGTTGAGTAACAACCCCAATGCTTCCTCAGTTTAAATATTAAATTACTGTATTCTGGAAAAACACAGAAACGTTGACTAATTGTGCAATCTTACAATAAGTGACCTAAGCTGTTTTATTTTATTACAGGTTTTTATGTCCATGTAAATCACATTTTGATGTGTTGATCCCAATAAAATCTTCTGTGTAAAATGAAGATGGAGTGGAATTGATGAATAAATTTAGATAACCAGCACTCTTTCAGTGGAAAGCCCCTATTTGTATGCAAAAGCATAGTTTCTGACGTATGCATTCAGTTGACACGGTCAAAGAGAACAGGCGTCTGTCATGATGTAGGTCAAGGCCATGGCTAAAGACAAGTTCAGTGTAGGGCACACATGTACCCACTCCTGCACCTTCAGTGGCAGAGACATACCCGCACAGTTATATGCCAGGGCGTTTAACCTAATATACACGTCTTTGTGATGTTGGAGAAGGGAAGAACACACAAACTCCATAGAGGTGGTGACCAGGCTGGGATTAGAAAATGGCTATGAGGAAACTGTGCTTCATTTTAAGGGATATACTCTTCAGAATCCAGAGAAATACTTTGAAAATGAAGCATTTTTTTATGGCAGGAGTTCTCATTTTTGTTAATTCGTGTTATCATAAAGTCACAGGATTGCTTCGAGTATGTCTTTATTAACTGTCAAACAGCCAAAATGAAAATGTGCCAAGGAAAACATTCCACTGCTAACCAAGAGCTGGAGGGTGGTGGCATGCTGCTTCTTAAGTACAGAGTACAGTGTTACTTAATGTGACAAATCATTTCAAAGAGATCTTTTAATTACATTATTTCAACTTTTATGGTTTTAGTTTTGTTAATAATTTAACTAATTAAAAAGTCCAAAAACATATATTATTGACTTAAACTCTAGTTTTCTTTTGGTTTTCTGCCTCTAGCAGAAAATATGTGTTGATATTGGTGGATATTTTGATGTATATAATTGGATTAAGTGTGTTTGACAGTGTTATAAAACTTAACACTTTGAAAAGACCTCTAAAGTAAAATTTAGAAAATGTAAACCTTAATGCCTTCATTTGCCTAAATGAGGCATTTCTACTTGGCAGTCTGCTCGATTTTAGCACTATGAAAATGAAAGAACAAATCTGCAGACCAGAGCTCTAAATTTGTATTTGTCTTTCATTTTGTTCCCACACATTTTGTTCTCATGAATGGATTTTTCAGTTGGTGAAGAAGTGGCCTTAAAGCCACAATACTGCATTTGCAAATCTCAGTACTGGTTCACTGTGCTGATTTGTGCGTTAAAATAATTTAAAAGGTAACTTAAAACATCCTTACTTTTAAGTGGCAGCAGAGACTGGTGATGCATTGGCTCAGACATTCAGGAGAGATTTTCACTGTACATGTTACAATACAACTGCTGATGTTATTACTTCGATGACCGTGTCACCCCAAGATTCTAAATCATTTTTGGAGGATGTTTTTAAATTAAAACAATTCTGACTATTTGAAGCTTAAACACATGTTCAGATGTTAGGATTTTATGCTCTAAGGAAGTTTATGATATCCATGAAAGACACATGCTGTAAGATCAGTTTAGTGACCTTGGTAATTTTCAATCCATCTCTCCGCTCATTATCAAATAGGTGGGTTATTGAGCCTGTCCTTGCAATATTGGTTGCATTTTGGGATACAAAACTGGATCCAGGAGCAGAGCAGACATCCTCAGATACCCTCATTCACTCATATAGTGTCATGTGCTCACAGAATGCATACTGTACATCTGTTAATAAAAGGATAAGCAGACAACCTAGTATGAAATCCATGCAGACATGGAGAGAATGTGCAGATTCCATACAGGCAGTACTGGATTTGAACCGACGATACTTGAACAGTGAGGCAACAGCAGCGTTTTCTGTAGTGCTGTCATGTAAATAATAATCACAATTCATTTTCAGATGTGTGCAATACACTCAAGCTTAAAAAAGAACTCTGCCCAGTCTCGTGTTCAAACACCGCAGGAGATCAACCACAGAACTTGTCTGATCTTCGGGTGAATGTTAACAGTTTTCTAAGCCTGCATTCAATAAAAGAAGTTAGTGATTTGACATTTCCAGCTGTGATATTTTAGAAGAGGAAATCTATCATCTCAGCTCGGCATTTCGGCTTGCTTGCCAGCAGACACGTTATTGTTTCCTGTTTTTTGAAAACAGAAGAGAGCTGACACAAATAGATATTTGTTAGCTCTCTGACTTTTAAAAAATTGAGCTTTGATGGTAACCATGAATACAAACTGTATGTACAGTACAAATCTATGTCGCCTTTTAGGAAGGTTCACAATAACCTGGCCTATCCATGTACACGTCACTACAAAGTCAGCAGCTTCCTCCACATATTCCTTTAACTTTGAATAAAAGGAAAATACATCAAAGATGACATTTTATGGTCCAGCAATATTATATCAGGTAGGTGGGGGGGGGTGGGGGGTTATTTTCTAAACCTCCTTAATCAAACACAGGATGTCAGACTTGAGGAGATATGTAGCAAATTAAGTTTAATGTAAATAAATGTAAAATGTTACTTCTATGAATACAAAATGTGGTGGAGAGGTTCTGAATCTTGAGAATTATGAAGTTAGTAAGTAGGGTGTTTGTTATTTTAAAGTGAGTACTACAGCTACATCTGGGAGCACAAATGAAGTGAAGATAAATTTTGTTCAAATATTACAATTTCTTCCTACAGAATACCTTAGATATATGAAATAAGAACAGTGCAGTAGACACTAATTCTGAAGGAGTCCCATGCTAGTTACGGCTGAATTGCTCATCATTGTTAAAATTATTCTAACTTGCTAAGGTTTCTTGGAACCTTTCCTGACCCATCAAAAAGAGGATTCCAGTCCCGTAAATTGGTGGTGAGAAAGTAGAACATCAGCCATTATCAAATAAGTTTTGCACTCTGTACTCAGGGCCGCTGGTATTTATTAAAAAATGTTTTATGTGTAAACTACAACTTAAAAAATGCATATTCATAGAGCAATTAGGTGGGCTAGTTAAGCGACTTGCTAAGTCTCATTTAATTAACACTAGAATTCCTGAAGCCTATGAAAAAACTTGTAATCCCGGCCCACCTTAAATTCATTCGCACCTCTCCATCAGCATGTTTTGTTTTGTAAATGGGTTGATCAGAGCAAGTAGCCTGCAGTCTCATCCCCCACTTTGACAAATCTCAACTCTCCCAGCTCAAGCCAAGGCTCCTTATCTGCGTGTGAGGTGTCTGGAGTTGTATAGGGTAAATAATACAGTATATCGTTATTTGGAACACATGCATTTCATGTGTGTTCCGTGTCTACAAAGATCTGGGTAAGTGTAGGATGAAAGGAAATGCAAAAAATACTGAACACATACCTTAAGCAGAAACTTTTTCCATGTTATTCTAATAATGACATGAAGTGTATAATGTGTGAAGACTTTAGTCCAAATATCAAATAAACACACTGCACTCTTATTTAAGAATATCTCTCTATTATAAAAAAAAATCCTGGGGAGAAACACAAGGGCTTCGAGACATGATCTTCACGTTAAGATCACGGAAGACATTTAAAAGAAACCGCGAGATGGCCACGGAGCGTCTTGCGGGGACCTTAAACATGAGACTTTGTGCCAAGAGATTGACCCAAGACCATCTCGCGATGACGTGGAACATGAGATTTTTGCAAGACACACCCTACTTACAATTAATATCAAATAAGCGTGTAAAGGAGGCTTTGAGCACATACAGATCCAGGGTCTCAGCGCATATAAAGCATATAAGGACAATACGTTATAAATGAAATGTCGACATCTAAGCGAAGAAGAAAGCAGCGTGGAGAAAAGAGACTCAAAAGCGTTGGAGAGAAAGAAGAGCAAAAAAAAAAAAGAATAATTGAGGTGCAAATTCAGAAAATAATGAAAGTAATTATAAGCCCGGAACAAGTGGAATTGGAAAAAAAAGCACGTCCAATCCGGCTCAGAATTAAAAGAAGACAGAGTAAAAGACAAAGTAGAACTTCATAAAGACGTTCACAAACGTTGGTGCTAAACACATGCAGAGCAGGCTAAAGATTATGAAAGCAGTGTAATTCGAAAGGCTCTAAAAATAAAAACAACATTGGTCGCTATACACATGTGGAGAAAGTTAAAGGATATGAAAGTAGGAAAATTAGAAAATATAAAAAAATAAAGTAAAGATCGCAGTAGCTCAAACAAACAAACTGCCTCATTTAACTATGCACCAGTCTAACCTTGCACAGTAATCACTACACTATTGCACCATAACACTTAATTCTACTTTATTCACATAATTTTACTTATTTATTATGTTCTACTATACTGTTATCTTTCAATCTGTGACTTTTAGTTAATCTAACTGATATTCTTCTAACTTTGCACAGTTTTTAAAAAACGGATCAGGATGCATTTCACTGTGTGTTGTCCTGTATAAAACTATGCATGTGACAAATAAAGAATCTTGAGAATTACAAAAACAGAGTTTACCGCACATGCATTTATTGGTTACTTTGTAAAAAAAATTATTAACTGCTGATGATGTAGATCGTTATCTCTGTGCTGAAATTCCAAACAGAGAAACCTATCCTGAATTATGGTACAAAGTCATTAAACACATGTCTAACTGATCTCATTAAAAAGATTCAGCATATTGGGACTCGCAAGATTACAAATATTGTTTTTACAGAAGTTCTGAAATAAAAGTAAAACTAATGAAATAGCAACAATTCAAAGAAAAAAAAATCTTAAAAGTGTGTATCCGGAAAACCAAACACGGGGGTTGGCGAGCGAAGCCACCTAGTAACCAAAGAAAAAAAAAAATTTTGATTTACATGTTGCTGTCAATGAGTTAAAAACCTCGAGCTCAAATGTCAATCGACAGGGAGTTTATACTTGCTCTTGAATGGTGCAGAGGTAAGAACTGCTGCCTTTGAGACCGGGAAAACATACATTTGAGTTGAGTCTGCAACACCCGGTGTGAATTTTGGCTACTTGTAAAAATTAGCGCTTATTTTTTTATTATTCAGTTTTATTCTCTCAGTGATGTTCATCTGGTATTACAAACTTGCCTCTCCCTCTCTGAGTTGATGGCACTTATCTCCATTTTTTCACAAGAACAGCACTGTGGCTGATGCCTGCTCAGAATTGTTTGTTGTACCGGCAATCAAAGATACAATGTCCCGTGACCACTATCAGACTTGACAAAGGCAGGACCGTAGCAACAGACAGCTTTTTCACGGCGCTTTCACCAGCTAATAGTCTGCTCTGCACCACAACGCAACTCTGCTTAGACCATTAGGAAAATGGGACTTCCACCTGCAGCTAATGTCACTTTAGTACGCAGGCAATTCGCCACGTTGCTATTTAGATCTGACAGTGTCATGATGACAGAGCTCAGCTGTAGTAAATTGTTATTCAAAATGACTTTGGACAGAAATGAGCTGTAGTCCAATGAGAGAAATAATTAAATAACTGTTTAAGAATATAATTTTTGAAGGTTTCTGCTTAAATATCTCTAGTGTTTTCTTTTAACAGGTAATGTGAGTGGTCTTGCCTTTTGGCTCTTAGTTTCTTTTTTTTAAGGCCTACTTTATAGCCCAGACAAACCAAACCACTCCATTACCAGGAGCAGCTAACTTTTCTTGAAGTTTACTGCATTAAGTAATAGTTTCCCCCTATTGTTAGCAGAGCCTGTGCTTTTCTTTGACTTCTTGCATCTGCTTGGTCTGCTATGTAGAAAACTGCTATCCATATATCAACAAATTAGTACCCCTCAGTCCTCAACTTTTCTTCTTTTTTTATTTTCTTTTATTTGGAGTACAAACCACAATCCAATCAAAAAAAAGCAAACACAACAGTAAATTTTAAAGGAAATCGGTGAAACAAAGTACTCAACTCCCTTCTGACTAGGAGAGTTGTGTGACAAGAGCTACAGTGGTTCTCTGTCAAAAGAAAAAAAAAAGTCAAGTACACTGGAAAAAGTTCAGGACATGCCACATGTTGTTATTGATTAATTTTTGCTAAATTCTTTAAAACTTCTAATCTGATTCTTGGAAGTACATTTTTTTTTGCATTTGGCCATCATTTTCCTGCTAATAGGTTCTTCCAGTTGAGCAAAATCAGTGTTTGTACAAGTAGTATGGTATATACCGTAGATCCCGGAATACAAGCCAACTCGGTATATTAGCCCGACCCCCTTCTCTGCCTACTGAATTACATGTATTTGCTGATGACTGGTATTTAAGCCGACCCCCTTCTCCAAGCAAAATTTTCTAAATTTCCTTAAAAGTGTCTCTTCAGGTATATTATCATGTTTATCGGCGAGAATTTGAGACTGCCGGTATTTTTGATGGAAACCAGGAAGTGATTGCGGAGAAGTTTGGTAAAATGAAGCCTTTGTGTTGAAACTATATACGCAAATACGGTACATCGGCGGGTAACTTTCCGGAGACTCGTTATAAATTTGACTAATTTAAATACGCAATACAGTGGACCCTTGACTTAAGAACTTAATTCGTTGGCGAAGGCTAACCCATAATGCGTTCCGAACCTCCCACTGCAACACTTACTAAACCTTTTCATAATAAAAAAGGGTTGTATAATGTGCGTAATTTACCAAAACACCAATAATTTTTCTAATGTACTAACCAAAAAGTTATAAAAAGTGCCTAGCCTACCAGAAGTAGGCTAGATTAAGCTAGGAGCATGGCGGCGCGCAGCGGCTCAGGGCTCTCTTTTTCAGTGCACTTTTTTGTTGTTTTTGTACTTTTTTTTTTTTTTTTTTTTCCTTGATGCCAGACATCTGTTTCGAGTGTTTTTCATCACACGCACAACATCCCAGGCAACATAGCGAGACCAGTGGGCTCTTTGTGGATTGTTGTCGGGTCTCGGAGACGACGCAGACGGAGGAGGGAAAGAAAGCAGAAGCGGGGCCACAGATCCAGCGTTATGCTAAGGCTAAAAAAACAACCATACAAGCCCTATACAGAACTTTTTTTCTGCACTGAAGGAGCTGCTTTTAATCTCATTGTAGATGTGTATAGTGACAATAAAAGGCATTCTATTCTAGAAACAAAAATTTCATACTGTACTCACCATTTAATTTGACATCTTTGGGCTGCAGGAAGGGAGGAGGAGGAGAATGAAACGGAAGGTGGTTATTGTTTAGAAGGAGCCTCCTTATGCAAATCTTTTCTTTCTAAAATTGTCGAGATAGTGGATTTCGACATGCTGTACATATTAGCGAGATCGGTCACACAAACAGCACTCTCATATTTCCACACAATTTCCATCTTCGTTTCGATTATGATCACTTTCTTTACCTTCTGGGCTCCAACTGACGCTACTAACGCCCTCGGTTGTTTGTTTACAATTGCGCAAGCAGATACACGTGACCGCATTCGGGTCGTAATGCAAGATGTTGGTCGCAAATCAAAAGAAAAAATTTTATTTTAAACTTCCCGATAATTTATTATAAATTTTATTAAAAAAATCAACAACTAAAACACTTTTTTGAATAAATTCTTTATTTAATTTAAAGTACCGGCATGCAAAGTTACTTCTTCATCTGAAAGGTGGCTCTGTGGTTTCGTCATTATTTACTTCCGTATTGATCGGCAAAACCGGCATTGCGCTGGAAATCTTGAATCTGAAACGATGCTCGTTGTATAAACCGACCCCCAAACTCCAAGCCAAAAATCTAGGACGAAATTCTCAGCTTATATTCCGGGATCTTACGGTAGGGTATTACAACAGGGCGTTTATAGCACAAAGTTGTCCCATCTGCTATTACTCAGAATGCTGCTGTTTAATTACTCAGAATGCTGCTGTTTAAATCATTATAGATCCAAGGTTGTCCAAGAAGAGGTATGAAAATGGTTGCCCAACATGGATCAAGTGTAAAACATTCCCAATACACCTGACCTAGAGATGCAGGTGCTTGATGACATCACTAAAAGTTTTAGATGAAGAACATGTAAACAGTAAATATTTATTAATTAAATTAAGGCATGCTTGGTGTATCTTCAACAGAATGTATTCTGTAAATGACTCGCTTTCATTCCTTTTCTGTAATTTTAATAGAAAGATCTCTTTACCATCACTCCTTGAGATCATCAAAGGGTGAATTCCTTGAAATGTATTGATGTAGTCTAGAGAGGTCATCTTCATCTAAGCTACCTGATAATCACCTCAAGAGTGCATATAGGTGACTGATGAGGGGAAGCTGAGTAGGGTGTATTGGGCATAGTTTCAGATTTATAAATGGAAAAAGGAAATGTGTCGTTTGAAAATTAAATTTGGAGCATGATATAGTTCAACAGGTTTAAACATATTATCAATATAGCAGTCTCTAAATATCTGCTGACTTACATTGATTAAATACTTTATGGGTTATGGACAGCTCATATTGGTGATTATCATGTATAATGGCATTGGATTATGTGTCCTACATTGATTGATTGATTCAAATGTCTTACATAATGTATCCTTCATTGATTCCATATCTTTAACAAATGAAGATTGTTGGTAAAATTATGGTAATTAATGTTGAATGGAGAAGATTTTAAACAAGATTTACTTCCCATGGCTAACCGGGCACATGTGGCTTAGTAGACGTCTGCAAATGTTTTAGTGCAGGAATAATTGTAGCCCACTCTTCCTGCTTATGACTTTTTTGTGATAAAACCATGATTGTTTTTTTTAACCATTTTTGAAGTTTTGATGATGTAGCTTAACAATACATTGCTCTTTCTTTTGCAGCCAAAAGATTACATTCTTAAAATGAAATTCTTAAGGTTATCTTCCATATTCGGGATTAGTTATAGAAGTGTTTTTGTGGTAATCAACTTAGATGCCGTTCTAGTTTCCACTGTTTTAAAATGAAACATAAAAGTTAATTTGTCCTCTTATAGCTGCGTTAAATGTTTCCTAGAATATCCTCACAAAAAATCTCTGGAGAAAATATCAATTTGTATTTTTTTTGTAAGTCCTCACCAGCTAGCATTAAGGAATTATGTATGTAGTTGTGAGTTAGATTGGTGCGACGTAATGATTTGACCTTCAAAATAAGAGGAGTAATAGTCTGAGATAACAATAGGTTTGGATATGCAAGACTTAATAGAGGGCAGTAAATCTGTTGCTGATTTTTTTTTAAAAAAAAAGTAAAAAATAGTTTGTGGTTGAGTATGATGATGTGCAGGTCTAAAAGGAGTATTGTCTGGTGTTTGCGTATAGAAATCTCCACAAGTCGGAGAGAGAATGATCTTTATTAAGCTGTGAAAATATTTTTGAAAATGTTGTATTCATACAGCTTCTCCACAAACACACTTGTAATATTGGCTGCTTCACTGTTGGTTACCTTGGTATTTACACATCATTTGTGATAGATCAGTTAATAAAAATGGAAAGATAAAGGACTCAGAATTGTAAAAAAAAATATACAAGAGTGGTTGAAATCCTGATGTCAACAGTCTTTTAGCCATTTCTAGGTCACTTTACCATCTAGTGTGAGACCATCTCTAGGTCTTGTCTGGCATTTGTTAGTTAATTACTGCTGCTCTCCCAAAGTACTGGATTACATTGGATCACAAATGGAGACAGTGTAGGTGGTGTCAATAAAAGAAAAAAGTTACACTTGAGGAAATTAAATATTTTATACACATACTGTACAGTATATTGAACAGAATAATAGATTGCCAGTAATAACCAGCAAAGTGGCTCAATCTTAAACTGCTATAACTGTAAACGTTCATTTGAAGATCCCAGAGAAGGAAAAACCTGCACTAAGGATTATTTTATTTAATATAAGTGACTTCACTGGTGGTATTAGGACTAGGACTGTGACAGTAACTGGTATAGGCCAAACATTGATTTGGTGTCATCATTCACAAAGCGGCTGTTTTGTATCTGGAACTGGTCAGTGGAACATCACCTCAGTGCCACTTGCTGAAGTTGATCTGACAGAAAAATGCTTTTATTCCCCAAAATTGCATAGAAGAAAGAATGTTAGAATTACATCTTTCTTCTTGAATGAGTTAAATTACTTTTTTTAAACCAGATTTTACATGCAAAAAAGAACAAGTCTGTATGGCATGGCATCTCCTTTAATTGCATGATTTAAAATTGATTAGCTGCTTAACTGAGCAGTGCTTGGAAAACCTGGTATACTGCTGCACTTTGTTTAAATGGCACTCTTAGTCAAGCTGTAAAACGTAGCTTCTTGGCAGTAAGGGTAGGTGCCCTGATGCCACATAGTCCATAGTGCCTGGTGCACTTGATGTATCCTCTCAGAGAGACTGGTCTCATCTTGTTTAAAAAAAAAAAAAAAAAAAAAAAAAAAAAAAAAAAGATTATTTATTGTGCTTTTTATGTTGTCATATCCTCTGTTGTGAATATTATAGAGAACAGCTCAGTGGTGCCATAGAGTTGTAGCACATAGCACTGTTGTCTTTTGGCTCCATTGTCTAGTTTTCATTTCTCATTCTGGTCATTGTGGGTACGGACTTTGCACAGTCACCCTTGGATTACACAACAAGTACTCCCCTGGATAACTCTGGCTACTCCATTTTTCTCCTTAATTTATAACTTTAAATCGGGCTCATATGTGTGAGTGAATGAACCATGCAGTGAACTGGCTTTCTGTCCAAGGCTGTTTACTGCCTCAAGTCACATACTTGCTGTGACCCTTTTAATGAAAGAAAAGGTTTAGTAAGTGCATGGATGGATGGAAACACACTGGCACTTAGATTTCAGATGAATTCCATCTCTCATGCACTTTGGTTGTTCTTTCCATGCTTCTCTCTGGAATTCTAATTTTCTCACATAGGCCAGCTCTAACTTGGCATGATGTGATAGAACTAAGGTTCTATCCAAAGATGGGCCTTGCCTGTTGTTCTGTTCCATTCTTAACCAGAGAGAGCCCATTTCAAACATCTGCTATATAATAAAACACTGCTCTGTGTATGTGTGCGTGTGTCTGGTCTCTCCGTGTAATCTTATTGGTCAGTTTCACTTTGTTTGCTTAGTGGTAGAGATGATGACATGATAGTTCAGGAAGGCAGATTTCCTGATTGTGACAATTAACAGAGAATTTCAGTGACAACAAATGAATAACTTGCCAACCAATATTGGGTCGCTAGTTACTAACAACATGTAACCTAAGTCACCTTCAGAGGTGGGTAGTATCTACATATATTTTGCAGGCGATGGGGGCCCATCTACTGGTGTTGTCAAAAAGATAACAAGGCAGCATAAAATGACAGAGTCTAGCAAGCTTAACAGGAATTTGATCGACACATAAATGCCAGGTAAGAGAGGTTGAGACACTCGAGGATTACTGAGCAGAAGCGTAGGAGGAATGCTGCAAGTACCATTAAGGCAAGACACTTTGAGGCACCTACGGATACTAAAGAGAGATGCAGGGAAAATAATTTAATCAATATGCAGCACATGGAAACTCTCCAGTGTTGTGCAACCCCGTACATAATGCAAAAACAATCTGACCATCCATTTTTCAACCCATTTATTTGATATGGAGTCATTCGAGCCTTTTCATATATACATATATAAATGTGAGCAGCTTAGTAACAGTTAATTGAAAAACACCTAGAGGAGTGATGCTTAATTCTGGAAATGTCTTTCTTGCAAAATAAAATGTCATTAAAAATAAAATAAACAGATGACAGATGTAATCCTACTAAATATTGTCTTGTCAGGAAATTTACATATGAATGAACATGAAGGCAAGAGTATTCTGAATATGTTTTAGGATTCTAGATTTTAACAAAGTTGATCTGTAAAGGGATGGTTCCACATTAGGCGTTTTTTTTGTTCTTTTAGTTGGATGTGTTCGACACATTTCAGATATTGCGTAGCAAAGACACCACATCTGCATCTGGCTTGTGACTTACCATTTTGGCTTGGTGCCTCTGTCCCCGGCAGCTTTTCTTTTTTTGTAAAGAGGTTTGTTGTCAAATTGTTCAAGAAGCAGATGCAGATTTATCTGTTTATAGAGCTGGGGCACCAAGGAGAATGCGACATCACTGCATTTGGACCTAATGGGCCATCATGGAACATTCTTGTGCTTGTTAAGTGAGAATCGGTGACACATTATGGCTTGAATTTGAGCCTTAAGTATAGTGGCTGTGATTGTTTTAATATGGAAATGGATTCACTAATCCACCAAATCAGATTAGTAATGTCCTAAATTCAAGGAGAAAATTGTGTTACTAATCCAGGCCCCCCCCCCCCCCCCCCAATCTATTTTAGTTATTTGCTTATTTATAGTATATATACTTGGAGCGTGTGTGTGTGTGTGCTAATCTGATTGAATTGTTTGCATTTTGGCAAAATACTGTTATGTTTCAACCATTAAAATCAGTAGTTAAATTTGGCCTTTTCAGATATTATGCACCATGTTGATATTCTGTTACCTTTTCCCCGCTTAAGTATAACGCCATGCGTAGAATTCGCACTATAACATGGCGGAAAAAGCACAAAAGCAGAAGTGTGCTTACGCACAAAAAAATCCAGATACATAAATCTGTGCGAACGCCAACGTCCACGTTCTTCCACTCCATAAATCCCGGTCACTGTGAAAAGAAACGCACATGCACGCGCCTGCTGTCCTGCCCCGTCTCCTACCAGAATTGTGCCTCTTTGAACATGCCAATCAATATAAATAGCCCTTAAGCTCAGCGTTCTGTGAAAAGGCAATGGCAAAAACACGGGGGGAAATAGAAGAAGTTCAGCAAATACCAAGTGGAGGCAAGGAAAAACATACCATTTGTTGGTTTAAACAGTGGTGTAAACAACAAAAGAAAGTTGATTGAGTGACATAGAGTGTCAGAGAAACTCGAAAGCTCAAGTTTGCAAAGTCGCACAGTGCCCAAAATTAAAAAGAAGTCAGATATCAAAGCCGCCGTAAAAAGGCGAGTCGTAGCCCACAGTCTGAGTTTCATATGAAAGCTTATTACGGTACAGAGAAAAAAAAATAGGCACACGGTGGTGGAAAAAAGCACAAAATGTCAACTTTAATCACGTTGTTTATTTTGTCATTAAAGTAGAACATCATAAACTTCATCTTAAAATCGTTTAATTTACTAGTTTCTCAAATCCCATCGCAACTAAAGTAGCATGTTAAATGCTTTGTTTTGTATTTGATCTTCTATGTGCTCTATGTGTGTGAATCACTACGTCCTTCCGGGCTTTCTCTCTTCCTCTGACAGGAAACAGAATCCATTACATTCGTGATATTACAGCTCTCTGAATAATTAAAATACTGAGATGTATACTTGATATAATTTTCATGATGATATGAGTTAAAGCATGTTATTAAACATGGGAACACGGTGGCACAGTGATTGTGTGCGGCCTTCGATGAAATAATTTATTGCAGCAGTACTGTCTCTTTCAAACGTATTAACGCCCAATTCCTGTCCTTACTTTTCTTTCTCCAAATAACCAATCACCATACAATCAGCTCTGTAATAGATGTTAAGCCATCTGTAAGCTTAGAACGCCGATTCTTCAAAACTTTTAAGGAACATTGAAATATCTTTGTAGTACATGTTTAATTATTCTATCCTTCCAGTGTCACGCCAGTTCCAGCAAGCATACAGTGCAAGGCAGGAACAATCCGTGAACGGAGCACTAGATCAACGTTAGCACTGCAACACCGTGTCCTCACATGTTTAATTATTAACAATATAGATTGCTTAAATTACGTTAGTTTTATGTGTATAATATAATAAACATATTTTGCTGCTTTTCATCATAAAAATGATATCGTCATCATATGTAAATATGCGTTTTATAAAGTGGCCCTGGTTGTGCAATATTATAACTGTAGTGCAAGTTTACAGTGAGGTGATTGTACTAATAAGTACAAACAGTTCTACAAGGAGTACTTGATGGACTGATTGAGTGCATTTATAGTTCTTGGGATGAAACTGTTTCTGAACCGTGAGGTCCATACAGGAAAGGTTTTGAAGCGTTTGCCGTGTGAGAGCATTTCAAATAGGAAGCATGGCTGAGGCAGCGTGTGCTTGATGCTGTATACCGATAATTCTCTTTCTGATCAGCAACTCCGAGTGGTGCAGTGAGAGTAATATGGAAAAAGATGATCCGCTGTGGCGGGAGCAGCTGAAAGACAAAAAAGAAGATGCAGTGGGAGTAACAACACTAAAGCAGCTATGGTATTTGGAATAGTTTGGCCATTTCGTGTACCATTATATTGTTACAGGTTAATTACAATCAGATGCATTAAACTAATAAACAATATGCGGTTAATTTCAGTGTATTTATAAAGCCGCGCCAGGGATGTGGATCTAAAAAAGAAAGGGTAACCACACTGGAACAGCAGCACTGCTTTGACGCTGGGTGCCGCCAGTCTGCAAAACCGAGTGCAGAACTTGCGTACGCCAGGGTATGAGCTACCATGGAAATGTGCGTGGCTTTACGCCAAGTTTGGGTTTTATACATCGCGATTTGAACGTGGAAACAAGCTTACGCAACATTTTTGTGCGTACACACCGTTTATACATGAGGCCCCAGAGGTTCTCATTGTTTTGATCTGTTTTAGTAGTTACAGTTTTTCATTTAAACTCCAGAGGTTTACTTAGTTGAGACAAAGCACATGAACCCGCTTTGTCTCTTCTTTACTTTATTTAATGGGTTTTTTTTTTTTTTTTAGAATTTTTTTTTTTTTTTTTTAATTAATGTTTACACATAAATGTCTCAAACTCACCTAAGCAAATTGAGGCACTCAGGAGCTACAAGTAGGATGGTCAGCAAAGGTTGTCTGACTGTGTGCCTCTCCGCCTCATATTGCTAATATTGAAATGCATTACTTCACAGAGATGGATGAGCAATTAGTATGCTCATGTGGCCTTCAGTTCTGGTGGGTGTCATGATTTATGCTGTAAATTGATGCTTTGCCTTTAAGAGAAGCCATATTGTGTACTGTTGTCAGGGTCATGACCCTAATTTCTAGGGGTGGAGTCTCCAGGGTTGTAGCCTTGACTTAATCAGCAACCGACATAAAAGGTCAGCCTTGGCCATGAATCTTATCCGATCTGTGGATAAATCCTTGCTTCCTTTTCAATTATTTTGTATTTTATTTTCTAGTTTTCTTATTGCCTGTTCTTATTTATTTCGATTTTGCTTCTTGTATGGGTTACGGTTGCTACGGTTTATTTTTATTTTCTTTTGTTTTGCCTTTTTCCCGCTTCTCCGAGTTTACTCAAAAATTCATTATCCTGTTTTCCATGCAGAGTCAAGACAGTGTGGTTGTTACAGGAGTTACCCCAGCCTAAAACTCTATTTTGCTTAAATGTTAATTTTCCCATCTCCTTTATAGTGACAGGTCAGAAAAATATTTAATCTCATGTTTTCATGCAAAAAGGAGGTAAGAGAGTTTATGATTCAACAGCTGCTGCAGGGTGCCAAAAGCAGTAACACATCAAACAACATCCATTAAAAAAAAAAATAAAATCTCAAGTCACCCGTGTTATATAATCCACATGCAAAGTCACCCAGTTGCTTACACATACACGAGCAAATCAAGTATTTTCATTAAAATACTTTTAAGCAAACTGTTTCCAGAAACCGAACCGCTTTCGTGAAGAAGGAAGAAATGCGCACACATGGATGAGCAATTGACATGAAGGCCCACCTGCCACCGTCTTTCATTGGCCAGGACCCCTTTTATTCATTGGCTGCCCCAAAGCTTCATGTGCGGGGCGGGGGGCGTTTCTAACTCACACAACATTAATTGTTCTTGCCTGTCACTATAAAGCACATGGGGTAAGTAACATTTAAGCAAAATATCATTTTTTCGATGGAGTACTCCTTTAATCATTGAGTTTGAGTTTTAGAATGGAGAACATAACCTCAGATAAAACAGAATGCTTTGAGAAGCCAATCTAATCCCCATTTCCTAAAGTTCACGTGAAAAGCAAAGACAATTAGCTAAGCTTTTCCACACATAAGGTTCATATATCAAGTTTTTAGGATCGTTCATTCTATTTCCTGGGTTGTCATACTCTGTATTGTTGTTTGTGGAGGTTTTGATGAACATTTAAGCACTGCAGAGACAAGAATGGTTCTTTTCATGATACAAGTTACTCTTTTTAGTGGAGAGAACAAGTGAACAGTTTAGGCTTCGTGCTTGAAACTCTTCCCCTTTTTTGCTATACTACTTATATTTAGAGAAGAAGAAGATTTTCTATGCCACATAAATAAAGTGCTGCACATTAGTGTTGGAAGTGGCTCCCCACTGACTGAAACTGTTTTGAGTAGTGAGAAAAGTATTAATATTATAACAGTACATGTAAATGTGAACACACACAAGATAGATAACACACAATGCAGTAATTAAATTCAAAAGTTATAAGTCAACAGGTTCTTATTAATAAGCATGGTTAGTGCATCCACCCAGAACAGTTGACCAGTAGTAAAGAGTAAAGAGACAATTGGCCATTGATCAATAATCCTCCCTCTTCTGTTACAAAGAACCTAACATGTGCTGCTGCCTTTGGCCCTCAACACTTACACATACACTGGGCCCTCTGCATCTGTGCATAACAGCTGGTGCTGACTTGTGTCAGCATTTGGCACAGGAATTGAACCGTTGCTTTGCCTGTGCTGCCAACCCCAATATAATCCTACACGACAGCTGAGATCCACTGAAGCAATTCAGAAGCCTCAGTGAGGCTTATTTGGCCCTTCTGAATCTCTGTCCAACTGTTCATTTTTTTTCTTTTCTTTTCAGTGAGTCTTTGGTTTTCATATTATTATCCAAAATGAAGACCGTCCTCTTGTCATTTGCATAATCATCAAAAAACAATTGATTTGGGTGTTCTCGCTCTGTTAATCTGGCACATTCACATTATCCTAATGTAAATCTTCCCCAGGACATTTTTCAGATTATTGTTCTTCAACTCTGCTACTAATGTGAGTCACTTTAGCGTAGATATTCCGTGCATTGTTTCATTCTTTTGTCTGCTGAACTGTTTTTGGGATTGCTTCAGTAGAGCACATATCTCTCATAATCATAGCCACCATATATAAAGAAAAGATTGTTTGAATGAAAAAGCAACATGCTGGTGGGTGTTCAGTTTTATGATTTAGCTGACAGAAGTGCTGGGTAGATACAGCTCATTGTTGCTAATGACTTTGTTATATTTGCCATCAGTTTTTTTTTTTAACTTTTGTCCTCCTTCAGTTCTAGCCAGATGCCACTTATTCATTTTTAGATTTAATGTCACTTAAACACATGGCAGTGTTGTTCACAGGTCTCAGCCTAAATATGTGTTAAAGTCCTCATAAAATCTGAATCTGGTTTATGCTCATGTGTATTACAGTGATGTATGCAAGTATTGTACAAGTTGATCAATTTGGTACATGTTTGCTGCTTTAGAAAACCAGTGACGATGTAACGGAGTTTACACCCAGGTAGGACATAGGGAGATGTTCTTCAAATACTTTAGAGTTGTTACCTGCATCATTAAGACTTTCCCATTGTAAAATTGCCCAAAAAATCCCAAACATTTTTATCCCTTTTGACTTCTTACTATGTACAAAAATAATGAATGCAACATGTGTGTATGTGTAGGGGAGGAAGAGGAGTGATCAGAAGCCTAAACCTGAAAGCTGTATGCTATGATGCTGATTTTGTAAGTGACCAAAGATTAGCTCTTGTGTGCTAAAATATGTGAATTATACATTTATACAGTTTTTTTGGTTCATGGGATATGTTTACTGTTTTAAGACTAAGTTAACATGAATGGCTTAATTGACTTTTTAGCACTAGTGAACAACATGGCTTCTTGTCTGCTTCGGGTACTAATGCTTGTCACATAGCTGTTTACTTTATGGCTCTTTAAAAGAGGAGACTTTTAAATTTTTAGCCCGAATATTACCATGTGTAGGATGTAAAGTCATTTTAAATTGTTGTTCCTAAGAGACAATTAGGTCGGCAAATTTTACCTTTCATCTTTTTTCTTGTTCTTCAATTTTGAAAGCTGCTTTTGTCTCCCCTTACCAAAATAGGTAGTTTTGACAAGATGGAGGCCAGGTTTGAGCTGCTGTCAAACTTGTCCATATACTGTGTACCTCTCAGAGCATTCGTATAATTCATGAGGAAAAGTGTATAATCTCAGAGTGCGTCTCCATCTCCCAACTTAATCTGAGGCCGTTGCAGAGCTGTTTTCATAAATGCGTGGTTTTTGAATTTCATTACCAAAAAATTATGAAACCTTTCCTTTACTTCCTTATAGGCTACATCCAATTTTAGGTGCTGATAGGCTTTGACAAATTCTTGTGGCACCCCTCTAGTAAATTTCTCTAAATATTTCAGCCTTTCTGAATCTAAAATAAGATTGTCTACAAATTTATCAAAATGTTGGCAATGATATGGGTTTGGCTCCAGCAGACCCCCGTGACCCTGTAGTTAGGATAAAGCGGGTTGGATAATGGATGGATGGATATAAGGATAAGTCACAGGATCGCTATTGAATATGGGCACATGTATACTTGATAGATTAAAAAAGTTAAACTTATCCCTTTCTTCAAGAACATTTTGAGTCTGCTCATAACTGTTTTGTTTGTGAGAGTCTCTAGGTGGCGCTGCATCTTCTTCTTTGCATGGGGCTTTCTTCTCATTCGGTATATACAGGTGCTGGAATTGTGTTTTCTTTGCTATTGTGTTTGTCATACACTTTTAATCTTGCTCTAGATTCGAGATATATCAACCTGCAGAGCTATAGCACCATATGTCACCGCAGGTCTACCCCAGCAATTTCAGGGCGGAAGTGACATCACCAGCAGTTTGGTAGTAAACGTTTATAGGTTGTCGCAGCAAAAACAAACTTTAAGGCTTAAAACGTTTTATGTAAATTGCTCTCTGACTTGTTTTTTTAAAACATTGAGAAAATGACATTGCTTGGGGATTGGCTCATCTTTATTTTCTATCAGCTTAAGTGCTAAATGGACATTTCTGTCTTCTTCTCAGCTGATTTTCTGCCAAAAATTAAGCACTTTTGCTCTGCTACTTATTATAAGTTTAATAACCTATGGATCTTAAGTTTCAGGATGGTAAAGGTACATCGGAAGTGGTCTTTGTAATTTGTAAGATAAAATACCTTTTCTGTTATTTATCACTATGGTGTACTGTTCAAAACAGAAATTAAAAGGCAGTATTTGTTTTTGCTTAGTTATTCCAGATACCCTAAGTGTGAGCTCCATTGGCCAGACCATCTCCAAAGTAGAAGGCGACTCCCTTCATGTGACCTGTGAAGTTACAGAGCAGACGTCCCAACACAGTCACCTCTCTGTTGCTTGGTTCCTGCGGGGTGCTGAGCAGCAGTCGGTCCAGGAGATCATTAGTCTGTCACGAGACTTTGTGTTACGTCCAGGAGGATCCTACAAGCAGCGATACGCATCTGGGGATGTACGGCTTGACAAAACCAGCAGCACCACCTATAAGCTGACCATCTATAGAGTGCAGCCTGCTGATCATGGAGAGATCTTCTGTGAGGCAGCTGAATGGATTCAAGAGCCAGACCGAACTTGGTTTGCAATGACCAAGAAACAAAGCAACAAGACGGTGGTCACAGTGCAGGCAGCAGGTATGGTAGACCCAACCTTATTCACTTAATGTATCACTTAATTTTCAAACATTTAATTTGGACTTTGAATGATATTTACTATTGACCGTTCCATTGTAAGTGATTTTTATAGGATATCATTTATTTGTTGGATACAAGCATGCATCAATTTAGTTCAATTCACTAATGAGGTTATTTATGATGCACAGTTAGTAAGATGGATTATTAGAGCCCAAAAGTTTTTAGAGTCCAAATGTGACATTAGCTCACTGTGAATATAATCTCATATTACAGCCTTTTGTACATTATATGTTTACTTTTGTATACGCAAGAGTCAATTTATTTAGGAAGCATAATCAACAAACTAAATGTTAAATCTTTCTCTCTTCAAGAACCACTCTACTGAGTAATGAAAAAGGTTCTTTAGCTGATAAAATTTCATTAAAAAGGCTTTCGACTTAAAGTGAAGTGAAACCTCTTCAGTGAATAAAAGTGAAGCATTTTATAGTCTGTAAAACAATGGATTCTTTTCTCCTCAGTAATATGCAGCTTTTTTACAGTAATTCATACATAAATGAGTAGATTGTATTTACTAAAAGCACGGATAAATGGTTTTACCTGAATAGGCAGCTGGTGTCTTGAAAGAACCAAGCAGACCTTAACTGCACTTTCATGAGAATCGTTTATAATAGCTCATGTTTTTGTCACCATATGTTTTATGCTTAAAGAATGTGTCAAAAATAAAAAGCATATCATAGTAAAGATGTACAGAGGAATGCTACCTGCATCAATAGCAGAACAGAAGATGGCAGACTAGGTGCAGTGAGAATTATCACAGTCTCATTTTGATTTTTCTTCCCCAGTTAATTGACTAATTACTTTGAAAGCCTTAGTTACAACTGTAGTGTATCCTTACTTCCCGACCCATGGTTAGAGCAAAACTCCAAATAAAATACATCTGAATCTTGTTGTAACCAATATTTGTATCTGTCTTGGAAATTGTACCAGCTCGGTGATTTATACTACTAAACTCTTTCTGACTGTCTGTGTGAAATTATTAAAACCTGCTATAGAGATCTACAGCTATTAAATAATAAGAGTAAGCTAGGTGGATTCCTGAATTCCTGAATTATTAAGTTATGTCTGTCTTTCTGTGGAAAGCTTGTTAAAGTAGCTGTAGGAGCTGTATTGGTTTGTCTGTAACTTGTTAAAGTTTTCTAAGGTGTTCTCTCAATTTTTAGCATTAGGATATTAAGCGAGCGAACAGATAAGCCACAATAATGTAACATAACATTCTTAAACCTGCCTAATCCCATTTAGGGTCATGGAATACTGAATCCTATTTTGGTAATTTTGGCAGGACGCCAGCCCATCAATAGGCCCACGTTAATACCCAAATTTGGGCAGAGCTAATTTAGACTAGGCAGTTAATTAACTCCTGGAAAAATTCATACAGACACAAGGAAACATGTACACTCCAAACCCAGGAAACTGGATCAATGAGACAGCAGCCTTAACCACTGCATCACTGTACTGCATTATGAATACTGCTGCTCTTGCTCGTGTTCATACATAGTACATAATCTAGGCATCATTTACTAACAAGTTTATTTTATTACTTCAAAAATAGAAATTGCTGATTTATTTTCCCTCTATCTTCCAGTTTTTACAAATGTTTTTAACAAGCTGTGTTTAGCATACAGCTGTGTTGGCAAATACAATTAGATACACAAAAAGCTTATCAAATACAGTTCCAAATCATGCTTTAATTAGCAATGGCCGTTTTCATCCTCCTTCGTTCCCAGCATGTTTCTGGGATGTTAATGCAATTAATTTATTTATTCTGTAAACCACTAATTGGTTTTAGGATCTCTTGTTTTGAATGAGCTTTCCCAGGAAGGTAAAGGCATGTGTAAATTGGTGTCAAATTTACCATAGAGAAAGTGAAGTGTGTATGGTTGCACCTTAAATGTATGACACAAATAGGACCAAAATGAGTCAAAAGTGATATTCTTGATTAAGTACTATTTTTGAAATAATAGGGAAGATCTAACAAGAAATGAACAAAGAAAAGACACAATTAAATGCATAACCTTAATGTCTGAAAAGCCCCAAATCTTTACCTCTAAATAATAACTCAAAATAAGACATTCTTTTCACAGATCCTAGAGAGATACTAGAAGATAAGTTTCAAGTCTTGGTTAATTTAATCAACAGGATAATACAACATTGCTAAATTATGCAGAACTCTAAATAAACATGAATTCGTAATGATGCCTGATTTGTGCTGCTCTGTTTTCATATAATCACTGATAAAATGCTTATCTCTATGTGTTTCCATCCATCCATTTTCCAACCCGCTGAATCTGAACACAGGGTCACGGGGGTCTGCTGGTGCCAATCCCAGCCAACATAGGGCACAAGGCAGGAACCAATCCTGGGCAGGGTGCCAACCCACCGCAGTATCTCTATGTGTTTATGCACAAATAGCTGATTCTGACAGTACATGTCTAAGATTCACTGTCAGATGTTGGTATCTTAGGATGTTAATATTGATTTAAATTTACATGAAAAGAGTTCCAGTTGAATTTGGCAAAGTCTTATCCAAATTTACATTATGCCAAGGGCATAAACATCTGACGTGTTCCAAAAATAAGTAACATAAATCACAGTTGAGAGAAAGTTTGAAAGAGGCCATAGCCAATCTCATTATTTATAATTTTTTAATTGAGACCAGGATGAAAACTTCTTAGAGATAATAATATTGCATGGAACCCTGCAACTGATAGCTTTATTGTTCAATACTGAAGAACAATACTGAAAGAAACAATGGTGATATGCCTGGAGCAAATACTGTTTCAGTGCGTATTCACATAGTGTATGCTGGATACATTTGGAGGTTTTCAGTGACTGCACATAACTGATATGACATACAAAGTGATCACTGGGAAAAAGAAGAAAACTAGCTGGCACCTCAAATGATAAATTATCTAGTTTTAAATTCAGGGATGTGTTATCAGCATGGCAGTTCTTATATTACAGATGGATAGAATTGTTCCCACATTCTCATTGAGAACGGATTATACAAAATAATATCAAAAAATGAATAGCAGTTATTTTTATGACCACTAGTTTTCAGGCAGTCTTGCCTTAATTATTCATATTATCTATGTTTTAAATCACTTATGTTTTTATGAACAAAGTACCACTTTCATGTCTGAATGTGTCCAGGAAGTAATGATTCCCTTTTATGTGAGAGGCACAGCCAAACACCAACAAACTGGAAAGGCAGCAAATTCATAGCAAGTTAAAGGAAGATTACTAAGTGTAACTATAAATGAGTAAACTAATTTCTGCCTGGAGTAACTGTGAAAGCTCCATGCCTTTTGCTTTTGACATAGCACTTTCACATGCTGTAGTAGATCCCTAGATTTTTATGGCTAACCACAGAGAAAAGCTGTGAGCTGCAGTTCTGGTCACCATTGCATAAAACCATTAGTGTGCTAAGCGGCCAGAACGTTCTTTCTGTTGTTGGCTGAATTGATGGTGCCACATTATTCGGTCTTTTCTGTTGTATTTTCTTTAGGCACTTGGGTGACATTCCTGAATATTTACTATGACTGCTACAATATATTTTTTTTGTCAATTTATCATTAGACATACTGCAAAAATGTACTGATTCCTTTTCTCTTCGATTTAACAGATAAGGAGTTCAGCATCCAGATAAACACAGAGCGACGTACGTATATTGCTGGAGAACCTCTGGAGCTAAGGTGCATTATAGATGCTCAGAACACACCTGAGCGCTATTTCACAGTGTCCTGGGTATTCAGCAGCACTCAAGTAGCCATAATGGGCCCCAACGCTGTCCCGGTCTTCAGTGGTGAATACATTCACCGAGAAAGTTCTGGACAGCTTACTTTCCGCAAAGAGAGTGACTCTGTCTACCTACTGAAGATCTATCAGCTACGACAAGAGGACAGTGGGAAATATATTTGCAGAGTCACTGAGCGGGAGAAAACGGTCACTGGAGATTTTATTGACAAAAATAAGAGGTCCAGGAATGTCCCCATTACAGTCCAGCCATTAAGTAAGTATGACAGGCTTTTGTTGGTGTCCTTGAAAGGAACTCTTGGCCAGATTTCATTTTCTATCATAAATATTACATTTTGGGATTATAAATGCATACGTATTTTATAATAGTATTTTAAGGATTCCACATCTTTATTTGAATACTGAACTACAGGCCTTTAGGTCAACAGGTCAAAAATTACTCTTATATTCTGTTTCTGTGAAATCCTCATCACTATGGTGTTATTTATTTTGAATCCACAGCTTTGATCTCTATATAAAATCCAACGTCTGTACGTATGTATGTATGTATGTCTGTCCGCTTTTCACAAGAGAACTACTTTTTTCTATAATTTGTGTGAACATTCCTGCTGATTTTGCGACTTCTGTGATCACACTTAGTTCGCTTACAGGAGTGATTTATTTGCCCTAATCCAAGACAGAGTCTGCGGGCCGAGGAGAAGGGGAAGCGTGACGTTAGGAATAGAGAGCCGGATAGGGCCCTCCTCACTCATGTACCGTTCTCCATTCAAATCAGTCTACCTCTCACTACATTTTGGAGTGTACATTGCCTCTGTTTAGCTAGCAATTACCTGTTTGTTGATTTTTAAAGTTTGTCCCGTTTCACTACTGTGTGGGCAGAGCTGCAGAGGACAGCTAGTATATAATAAATAAATTCCTAGAAGCCCAATTAGTTAGTCTATTTGAATTTTCCATCATGGTATGATGCCATGACGATATCAGCAGTTGCTATCATCTAACAACAAAAATAAAAAATGCTATTGAGCTCAATAAATATATATTGGGAAATTAGATAATTTTGATACTAAAATATTTTATCTCATATTTCATCTCAGTACTGAAATATTCACTTTGGCATTTTAGAGCAGGTCATTCTGGATATGGCTATATTGTATACAATAAATCTTTTTCCTCTCCTTATCCCCTTGACCCATCCCCCCAAAATCATCATCTTATCATGAGCGAGTGCCAGTGAGGAGTAGGAAACATCACTCTGTCATCGTTCTGTAATTCCACCTTTTCACCATGCACCATTAAAGCACCACTAACTGCATTTGGGGGCAAAGCATAAGGATCATTGAGTTGTAATGTGCAGTATTTTCTATTTGGTAATGTAGATAACTATAAAGTATAAAGCTTTTGAGTTATAGGTTTTAAAAATATTGTTTTATATATATATATAAACAACATAAGTTACTTTTTTGAATTATCAAAACCCTTGAATTGTTTAGACTTTTTTGTAGTCATCTGAACAAAGCAGTGAAAAAGTTAACTGCCCCTATCTTTGTTGCAGTGACCAGGGGCCTCGCACCACATCCTTTGCCACTTTGCTCATTTGCTGCCACACCACTTTTTAAGTTTAAGTTAAGTGAAACTTACGAATGCATATACCACATATGCAATAATATATAGTAGTACAGTAAATCTAGTGATTTTTATTAAGTTCATCATCTATCAATCCACTTTCTAATTTTCCATTACAGAATACTGTATTGGCAAACTGGAGCTTATTTTACTAATTTTGTTTGTTACAGTTGTATTTTAAATAGCTTTTGGATTTTAAAGTGTTATATTTTGGGATGATTTTTAAGTTTCAACAAGACTCATTGCTTCTGACAAAGGTGGGAGGATGTAGGACTTTTCTTTAATCATATTCTATAGAAGAAGACTTTGCTGCCCCGTGGGAAAAATAAAGTCTGCAAGTGGATTAAAAATGGCTACTTTTAAAATGCCAACGCAGGCCAGTATACTCACTGGTAATGTTAAAGTGAACTGTGACAAAAGTGCTTTATGCTATTAAATAGAGATTCTTAAAAGATTTCTGTACATCTTTTGTGTCTCTGCATTTTTTTTATTTCTTCAAAGCATAAAAGCATGACATTAGTTAAAAAAACAAATAAATGTTTGGCACCCATTTCTTTATAAAGAAATGTGTACAGTGTAAAAATATTATTAATTATATATATATATATATATATATATATATATATATATATATATATTAATTACACTGTGTATAACTGTGTATATAGATATTTATATACTAATACTTGAATGCACCCTTTGGTATATGTGGATATGCTGTATATTATTTTTAAAAGTCCCTGTGCTAAGGAGAACCTTACATTCTAATAATATTCTGGCAATGTCTGGATGCTGCTAAAATCGCACTGCAGTTGTTTTTTGAATTTCCAAGTAATGTGTTTCGGCTCACTGAGCTGTCAGTGAACGGGCTAAAGGGTTAAATTGGGAGATGTGACCTGGATGAAAGGGTCCATATAAGCATAAAATTAATGTCAGCAAATTCATCTTTTGCTCTTAATCTTGACAATGTTCAATGGTCCATTAAACTGTTACTGTGAGTGTTACACCGAGAATTCTTTCGAAACTTCATTTGTTTTTGCACTCTTTATACATGTATGTATTATATGTCTAAACTCTAAACATTCCAAGCAGAAGTATTTGATCTGATCTGCTACAATATTTAGTTTAAGGCTAAAGTAATATTTTTCTTGATGTGGTTGGGTACTATATTTGAGTCTTCCAAGATTTTAGTCATTTCTGCAATGTTGCAAGGAAAGATAGATTTATCAAGATCAACTAATGTGAGTTGGGGCACTTCAAAAGCATAAATGGAGAAATCACGCCAAAGACCTAGCTTTTTGCTACATGGCATGACCCTGAATTGTTAACGTGTAGCTACATTTATGGGGAAAAGATGTGGACTTTTAAATAAAATAAATAAATACATTAGTAGTATTTTTTTGATCTAAAAGAGAACCTAAACACAATTGTTTTTGGATCCACCTGTTCTTTCCTCTGCATGTTCGAATTTTAAGGTTGTTGTTAAGCAAGATTCAGTTTATTTAATAACGCTGTGACCAGTGGTGTCATGAGGGGGAGCTTTTGGGGCTTTACTCCATGATTTCGGTATTCAGACCGTGATCTTCAAGAGCCCCCTTTTACCCCATGGACTTAGCCTCTGACCTTTGTGAACCTATCCCACCTTCATCATGTGCTGCATTCTGACATATGTGGAAACTTCATGGGGGGAACTCCCCCCTCCCCACTCCGCTGTTTAACTAAATGAAAACTCAAGGAAGAGCCCCCCTTTCTATCTAAAATATATGTAAAACTAACTGCTATATCAGAGGGGAGGCAAACCTCCTAATAAGCGCTAAAGGTAGTGACATTCCTGGCTGTGATAATGAAAGACAAAAGTGTGAGAAACCTTGTCAATAGCAATAAAGTGAACCAGTTCAGTACTGAAAAAAAGGAAAAGCAAAAAAACTTTATTTAATTTATGGTAATGGGTGTTATAATAACAACACTACTTTAGTCACAGTACAGCCTGCCTAGTTCTCTAACATTCAGCTAGTACATCTTTTATATGAAATTTAAAAGAAAATAAGTTCAAGTATATCCAGATTATACTCAAGATTAGAATTTTGGTTCAGTTTAAGTCTGACTTACTAGCAATGTGAACCTGTGACCATAGCAACCCATACAATGAACAAGATCTGCTTCCACAACTAATGGCTAGTCAATACTACCAAGCTGTTTTAGACATTATCTTGAATTTGCAGCCTTTATATTACCAGATTGCATCTTGTTTCTGCAGCTGAACATGCATCTGCCTTCCTTGTGGGTACTCCAAAACCATGGCAGACTACATCACAAATTGGCAACCAAGCATTCTTTATAGTCACAATTGTACAGTGGTGCTTCAGCCTGCTAGTTTAAATTATTGATCCATTCTTCTAAGAGATGTTTGTGCTTTTTATCTGGTGTGGAGGTTGTGCTGCCTTTTTTTTTTTTTTTTAAACTCTCTGAAGCCATTGTAATAGATTTATTCTATCATTGTTTTTCCACTCACAGCTAGTTATTTCTTATGTTTTTTCCCCACTTATAATATATTTTATGCAAGCTACTACTATAATTAATATTCATAAATATACTCAGCAAAAAAAGAAACGTCCCCTGACTTTCAACTGTTTTTACTTTCAGTAGACTTAATGTGTAAATATTTGTATGAACACTAAAAGAGTCAACACCATAAGACATAAACTAAAAATGTTTCACAATGTGTCCCTGAATGAAGGGAGGCTCAAAATCAAAAGTACCAGTCAGTATCTGGTGTGGCCACCAGCTGCTTGAAGTACTGCAGTGCATCTCCTCCTCATGGACTGGACCAGATTTGTCAGTTCTTGCTGTGAGATGTTACCCCACTCTTCCACCAAGGCACCTGCAAGTTCCTGGACATTTCTGGGGGGAATGGCCCTAGCCCTCACCCTGCGATCCAACAGGTCCCAGACGTGCTCAATGGGATTGAGATCTGGGCTCTTCGCTGGCCATGGCAGAACACTGACATTGCTGTCATGCAGAAACTCACGCACTTTTTGCCACTCCTGTCTGGTCCAGCGAAGGTGGGTTTGTGCCCATAGGCGGCGTTGTTGCTGGTGATGTCTGGTAAGGACCTGCCTTACAACAGGCCTGCAAGCCCTCAGTCCAGCCTCTCTCAGCCTATTGCGGACAGTCTGAGCACTGATGGAGGGATTGTGTGTTCCTGGTGTGACTTGGGCAGTTGTTGTGGCCATCCTGTACCTGTCACGCAGGTGTGATATTCGGATGTACCGATCCTGTGCAGGTGTTGTTACACGTGGTCTTCCACTGCGAGGATGATCAGCTGTCCTTCCTGTCTCCCTGTAGCGCTGTCTTAGGCGTCTCACAGTGTGGACATGGAAATTTATTGCCCTAGCCACATCAGCAGTCCTCATGCCTCCCTGCAGCATGCCTAATGCACGTTCACGCAGATGAGCAGGGACCCTGGGCATCTTTCTTTGGGTGTTTTTCACAGTCGGTAGACAAGTCTCTTTAGTGTCCTGCGTTTTTAGAACTGTGACCTTAAATGCCTACTTTCTGTAAGCCGTTAAGGTCTTAACGACCATTCCACAGGTGCATGTTAATTAATTGATTATGGTTAATTGAACATGCATGGAAAACATTGTTTAAACAATTTACAATGAAGATCTGTAAAGTTATTTGGATTTTTAAAACATTATTATTGAAATACACAGTCCTGAAAAAGGGACGTTTCTTTTTTTGCTGAGTATATATATAGATTTATTTGTTACTCTTCTGGAGCAAGTATTCATCACAAACACTATTAAATAATTTTCTGCTTTTATTGCCTACAGTATAATGGAAAAAGACTGGATTCTAAGTAGTTCAGCCCCCTCTCTCATTCTTCCTCTGCCATTTAAAGTTGATTGTAGTTCTTTAGGGAAAAAAAATGAAGTACTGTTTTGTTGCTGATTGTACTCCCACATATCGAACCTATAATTGTGGCACTGTGTAGTGCTTGTCACATACCCAACTGTAAACCGTAACATTTGTGGGAATTTTTGTAGGCACTGGTTTCAGTGTCATTAAGGTACACTTTCTCTTTACTTTCTTTGCTCGTAGTCTAACTATAATCTCCCTGCTACTTCCTTAGCAGTGTTATTAAAGGTGCAACTGCCATTGAGAGGAGCACTTACTGGATGAACAAGTTCTGATTGTGTGTGTCATCAGAGCACCCAAAAATGGGGAGGAAAAGTAAGAAAGAGTTTCAAAACCCAATTTATTAGGGTCTGTCACAGATTGCTTTCTTGTTGCACTTTCTTTGATTCACTTGTGCAAATTTCATTTATAGCCCCATTGTCAAGTTGCAGGTTGATTCTTTATTTTCCTTACCAGTTGCCAACCACACCTTGGTTAAAAATTATTTACTCACATGCCTAGTAATAAGTCCAAGAATGATCTTGACAGTAAATCAAAACTGAGAAATTTCATGGTGTCAGTGGAGTTAATCAACAGAATGGTCAGAAGGTAGGCAGATGTTTTACTAAGACCAAAGACACTCCTAAAAAGCAAACCGAAATCGGAACTCATTATCTTTGCTTCAGTCACATGAAGCACTTGTAAATCTTAGTTTTTAGAACTGCTTCTGCACAAGCGTCATTGCTGTCAATAACATGGTAATGTAAATGATGCAGAAAGTGGTGGTATCTATCATGAAAACACCATACAAAAATACTGCCACATTGTTGTCACAGATGTAATGGTAAAAATACATAAAAAGAAAAACAGTAATAACATATATACAATTAAAAAGTTTGGTTAGCTTCTAAAACGTTTCTGATTTAATAGTCTATTTGCTATTGTAACATCATCAGCTATTAAAATGTTCCATTTAAATGGTCCAAAACTGAATTATATCAGAGGACTTTGTAATATTTTGTATTTTTGTATAATGTATTACTTATTGATTTTTAGCATTTCACTTCTTCTGGTCCTTCGTGGCACTTGGCCATAAGTAATTTTTGGGTGTTTGAATTTTTGTCAGTTACTAATTTTCTATCCTTGTTTGTTTTTCCTATTTGCAGAAAGCAACCTAACTGTTTCTGTGACTGTAAATTCAAGTAATGTACAGGAAGGTGAATCCATTTATTTTGTCTGTTCTGTGCATTCAAGCTTGGATAAAGGAGGCCGCTTTTCTGTGTCATGGCAACTGACAGACAGACAGAGCCAAGCATGGGATATAATGTCTATTGATCGGGATGGCATTATTCGCCCAGGCCCTTCTTACCGGGAGAGGAGCAGTTATGGTGAAATCCGAACTGAGAAGGTTCAGACCGACACTTTCACTTTGACAGTCTACAATGCCCTGCCTAAGGATCAAGGACTGTATACATGCAGTGTGTCAAACTGGGTCCAAGGACCCTCAAATGAATGGGAGAAGGTTGGAGAGAAATCCGCTGGGACACCAGTCACTGTTACTGCAGTTGGTAAGCACTTTCTGTGTTTTATTTTTCAGTGTACCTCATTGATCAACCTTTCCATTTTCTTATTGAGCAGTACAGTGGTGTAGTGATGCTTTCATACCTGCACAGACAAACTGGGAAAGTATCACATCAGCAAATTATCACAATCCCAATAATAATCAGGCAATGTTTTATAACCGTGAAACATTCGGTGCTTGCAGTCATTAGGGTTATGATATATTGAATAGAGATTTAACAAGAAATGCAAGTGTTAGACCTGTTTGTATAAGTGGATGAAACTGACTGAGAAACACAGTAGAAGAACTGGCAGAGGTCAAAACTAAGTAATCTGTATAAATAAAATATTGAAATTTAAAAAGAACAGTGAGCAGTATTCATTTGGTGTAGTTCACCAAATTTTCCTTCTGTATTTTCTTTTTTGCCTCACATATTTGTAAAAAAAAAAAAAATACACCAGCTTTTCAGGGCAGCATGGTGGTGCATTGGTGGTGCTGCTGCCTTGCAGTGAGGAGACCAGTCCTGGGTCCTACTGAAGTGGAGTTTGGATGTTGTGGTGTCAGCGTGGGTTTCCTCTCACAGTCCACAGACATACAGTTAGGTGGATTGGCCCTAGTTGGTGGCTGAGATGTGGATTTGTGTGTGTGTGTGTTCACCCTGTGATGGACTGGCACGCTTTGCAGGTTGGGATGGGCTCCAGCAGACCCCCATGACTTTGTTCAGGACTAAGAGGATTAGAAAATGACTGACAGACAAGCTTTTACTGTGCACAAAGTTAAGTCTGATTTATAACCTCAGTACATTGATGGGGCATGTGTGTGTATATACACAGCAATGGCATGAAACAGAGAAGTAAATTATGAGTATCAAAAAAACACCATTGACATGCAACACCTGTAAACAAAATGTAAAGAAATAATTTAATATTATATAAATTATGAATATAAAAAATGCAAAATTAGCAGAAAATGGGACTCAACCATCATGAGATCCAGTATAGTTTACAGAATTGCACGCTTTCAGCATTACAGGAAAATTCGGGTGATGTATACAGTGGTCTAAAGTGAATCGGTGGGGCTACTTTATCCTGAATTAAAGAAATTCCAGGTCTTTAACCCTGAAGAACACTTGGTGAATGGATTTCCTTAAAATCAATTTCTTAATTAAAACCTAAAATAAACCACGGTATGTAATTTACTTTGAATGCATATTAACTTACGGTTACATTCGCAGGAGTTAATACACACTCATTCATTCTGTATTTCATCTTAAGTCATTTTCTGGTATTTTATAATGAAGTATTGACACTGTATTAGCTATCATTTACATTGTTCATCCACCTTCTTTCGGGGGGTAAAACAAAAATCTAAATTTACCACACCTTGCCTGTGTTTCTGGTTCAGTTGCCATTGTACAGCTCCCCTGGAGCAATTACAGGTTAAGGGTCTTGCTCAAGGGCCCAGCAGAGTAGGATCTCTTTTGGCAGTGATGGGGATTCGAACCGGCAACCTTCTGGATACCAGCACAGATCCTTAGCCTCAGAGCCACAAGGCTCGTCCTAGTCTGGGGTAGCTCATGGTTAAAAACTTAGTCTTGACTGTTAGACCTGTGAACCATGGACTATTTCTTCATTTTTTAGTATCATTGCCCTAGACCACATTGCAAGTGTTATTTTTACACTGAACGGTTGTTGTATGTTACTTGTGCCCCCTAAAAAAAAAAAAAAATTGAATCAGTTGGTGGCTGTTGTGCTCAAGACAGTGATAGATACTGTAGATAGACAGATAGATAAGCCTTTATTTGTCACCATGGGGAAACTTGGCTTTTTACAGATGCTCTTTAAACAAATAAATACATAAATAGGTAGATAAATAAATATACACACATGTTGATCTGAACACACACCAGAATGACTATAAAGCAAGAAAACTTCTGTATTAGCTGTCACTGTCAAAGCAGACATGGTGTTGGAAAATCCAGGCATTTGAATAATAATTGGAAATACTACTGGACAGATGAGCATTTTTTTTAATAATAGCCTATTGAGAGAAAGGTTAATCCATTTCATGGTCTTGTTAATGATCATTTCTGAATGATGTATTATAATTACCTTGTTCAGTGACTGTTCAGTCGGCACTAGCAATGACTGCTTTGCAGATTAGTATCCTACATTATTCGGTTATGGCCCCTAAAGCTTTACCTGGTCCAACTTCAGTTGCCACAGTCTTCAGTGTTGTGTTTTTTAGTAACTGTTAAAAGAAAGCCTGTGGCAACCATTTAAAGATATTGGAAATATAAACTATTGTTAATGATTAGTTTAGATTAAAATAAATTAGTTTGGATAACAGGTAATTCATAAGACCCTCAACATTAATGCATTGTCTTCATTTAAAAAAAAAAGTCTTAAAAAATCTGAATATATGAAATGTAAGGCACACTATCGTATTAACTCGGGCAAACCTTAGTGGAATGGTACAAAAAGCAAACATGAAAGTAAGGGCGAGGAAATCCAGGAAGGTTGTTGCTGAGGTACTGTCCATTCTTCACTGTATCTTAAGGTGTTTTAAACTTAGTTTGTTGGGAGCAGTTGTTTTGAAATCTGGAGTCGTATCTTCTGTTTAAGTAGATGTCAACATGCCAACACTCTCTGGTGTGGGCCAAAACATTCAGACCAAGACCCTTTAGAAACAGTCCAAGCATGGTACTAGACAAACCCTGGAGCATATCACATGAGCTACAAAGGCAGGACTGATCTAACTGCTTATTATGCTCACAGAGCCATGCTTGAAAATGCAGTAGTATACAAATGTAGCTGTTGTCGACACTCTGCAGTGGTTTTTCTTTAAAAAAAAAAAAAGTCACTGCCCTATCAAAGAAATCCATGAGACTGCCATGGGGTATTTATTATGTTTTGGTTCATTTGAAAGTTTACAGAGTGAAACGCTGCCAAACTAATTGGAGATTGAAACAAAGTAATTAATCATCTGCAGGTTTGGCACAAAGCAAACAGGTTATGATTGTGAAAAAGCCGATGGACTTCCAGTCTGGCCATCTGCTTTAGCTCTAAATAAGTGAGGTGAATTGAAATCCCCAGGGAGGGATACAGCTACAGGTCCCATACTTTGTAAGGCAGGTCATTTTTGTTCTTTACATTAACCATGTCATTTTTTTTTTTAGTTCACTCTTTTTTTGATGACAGAACTAATAAGTCAAAGGAAACAGATTTAAATATGTTTGGTAACTGATGGAGTGCTGGTATTTTATTAACTTCCTTATGTTTTATAGTCCATTTCTGTGGCCACTAGGAAGCATTGCCTGGCACAAGAATCCTCTTTCTTGCTACCCTTGTTCCACTCCATTGGTGGTAATCACAGTGCTGCTGCACTTTAGATTGTGTGGCCTAGTAGAGCTGCTGTTTAAACCCCAAGGCTGATGGCTGCATTGTTTTAATATGCAAGTCTGAATAAGTCATAACCCTACCAGTCCTCCACTTACAGAAATACTGTATATAACTAAAATTTGCACTACTTAGGTGTAAATTACTTTGGGTAAAAGGTATCGGCCATGTTAATTTAGATATTCTTCTTTGCCATGCCACCTCTTCATTTGCCTGAAGTGTAATAGAATGGCTCTCTGTTAAGATGCTTGTAACCCTAAGAAAATTTGCCCAACTCCATTTCAAAATCATTTATTTTATACACTGACATCTTTTATATCTAATAGCAAAAACAGGTAATGCACAATAAGGCAATTTCTGCTTGATTTATTAAGTTTGTCACCTGCATCGTGATGTGTCCTTCATCAGAAAGCAGACTTCAACTACTTTCACAGTAATTTAGAAGTCCTCTGTTTTAAACACGTTCATTCTTTACCTACTGTTTGGTTACCATTTTTGGATTGCAGAATATGTATATAGATATATGACTGTACAGTAACGGGTAATCGGAAGGTTTTGAGCTTGAAGCTGAAAGGGTATTTCAACACTTGTTATAAGTGGCCAATATTAGCTTCTACGGGTATGTTAATATAACATTTACTGTGATACAATTAACACAGAAGCCATGAAGGACAGTTTAGATACCAGCAGAGTATACACTGCTGGACACTGATGTGCCATTATTGTTCATATATTCGTAAATGAGACGTAAGTAGCAGCTTATCAGCATGTTTTTAACATTAGAAATAGAAAGAAGAGTACATGGATTTATACAGTAGAACAATAGCAGCATCAAGCAGAGAGCAGCATGTAAGTAATGTACACAATTTTCCAACTAGATCAGTATCATGACTGGGGCACTTCTGTGCATATCAGTCAGAAACACTAGCACTACAGGTATGAGTTCTGTACACATTGAGTGCCATTAATAGTAACTCCTGAAATGAAGAATTATCAACATGGTTGCAAAAAGAATCTCAAACTAATGAATTTACTTTTGGAAAAAACAAAATTAAGAAGCTTTTCATAGTTGGGGGGGTGAAACTTGGATACACAAAGTTCACACAATAATTGAAACTTGAAGATTCGGTAACATTGGAGAAAGAAATGTTCCAAGCTTAAGACGAAAAGGTTATGTGCACAATTTATTTATTTACGATCTTGAAGTTAGGGACCACTGTCAACCACTCACTCCTCTTTGACTTCACAGCAATGTTCCTAATCACACTGTTTTACAAGACTTTGGATTCAAAGAGGTTTCAGGTCTTTAGACTGGGGACCATGTGATTACAACTTGTCCCCATACAAAGGGCTCCCGCCATGACTTCATGACATCGGATAGAGAAAATTGGTTGCACGCAAGACAAAATATTATATTTGAATGACATAGTAAAGTTAAACTTATTTGGTTTTACTGGTGGTTTGCTTAATAGGTCAAGATAAAAAAAAAAAAAAACATTTAAGCACTCCTTGTATATGTAAATACATACTAGTAGACATTTGGACCTCTGGTCGTTGAAGAAAGGTGCATCATGCACTCCTTTTTCTTTCTTACTATCATAGTTCTTCTGAAAGGAGCTGTTTAAATTCATGCCATGAATTTGTGGAGGCTGTCTGGCAAGGCGATGGGCTCTGTATTCAAGCTGAACTCTCGCTTTGGTATATAAGGCATTGTCCTGTCATCTCCTAATTTCTCAGGGAGTGTATGACTTTCAGTTGCAATGAAAACAACTGGTCTGCTTTAAAGACCCACACCAGCAGCTGTGCATGTTTTTCATGCCGACATTGTGCATCCTGCAGTTGAAGCACAATGTCCTTTACTCTCAGTAGATGTGGCTGCTGTTATTTTCCTGTCTGCAATGGTGCCATGAGAGGACCTGAGGCCCAATTACATTGCTGGGGTATCTATATTTATATATAGATTGTTATCCTAAACGTTCCTTAAAGTAACACAAGGTTTTTTGTCCTAGATTCTACTGTTGTAGGTCAGTCACATTCTGAATTGGTTTATTTTGAAGGTAAACAAAGAGGTTGAATGTAAAATAATGCTGTATAACGTCGTTCTCACAATGGTTCTGTCACTAGCATTGACACATTCATTCCAAACTACCTTAGGCCCCATGGGATGGAAAGAGGCAAAGGAAGATGGGACGGATTCACAACTGGCTAGCAAAGCAACAGCAACTGTTATTTAAATTTAAATAAATCTTATGTAAATAAGTAAGCAATTTCCATGGAAATAACAGAAAAATAATAAGCAAAGTCATGAAAACTTTTCTCACTGTACATAAAAACATTTTCTTTTTATATAACTGTATGCTCTGTTGAGTCAACACAATCAAAGTAATGTCTGAAAATGATAACATGCTTTTAATCTCTATATATCGATCGATCGATCGGTTTCAGTATGTATTGAACAAGAACAAGATGTTGCAGCCACAGCAAACACAAGGACTGAGTTTGAGAACCACTGATGTAATTTAAGACAGTTACACAGAGTCAGCAGAAAAGCAGGTGCTCAGGTTTCTTGTCTTGGGAATTGATAGGCAAAACTTGTCAAGTGAAGTACTGGTAGGCATTTTTGGTGATAACACTCTTCTAACTCTGGCCCTGGAGATCTCGCCGACCTTCCTCATTAAGCATTCGCATCATTCTGATGACATAACAATTAAGCAGTACTTAGTAACTGACTGATTATGTATCCTTAGCTGAAGAAATTATTTGAGAGGCAGCACTCCCTTTTTTATTATCTTGCTGAGAGGCAGAAATTGCCTTTAGGTAAATGTCGCTGTCTGTTTTTGTGTATTGACCCTTAATGATTTAACTCTGTATAGTGACTATAAACCCATTGCCTCATTAAAGCTTTCTACAATTGCTTTTTAATAGCTTCCCATAGTTTATTTCCCTTTGGTATTTTCTTATTGTCTTTGCCTTGTTTTGCTTTCTCTTTTTCAAGCATCATTGCCTTCTCTAGCAAAAGCACCTTCTCTTACTTTGTGTCAGAAACTTTGGCTTTGTAGTACTTTATACATTTGGGTTTAATCTAATTTAAAGCAAATAGATTTATCCAATATGTGGTTGAAATGGTTGTTTATAATTTTAAAAGCAATAATTCCTTCTGCTGCACTTTCTTGACTATCCAGATATTGCTGCTGGGATGGCCCACACTTTTGTTGTTGGTGTGACTTCTCATCATTCCTTCCTACAGGCTAAAGATGTCTTAGTTTGTTGCTGCAATCTCTAGAAGTTCAAGAAGATGAAATCTTCCACATTCTGCTTCATCATTATCAATTTTCCTTCATTGGTTGATCAAATTGATTACAATGATCTTGTTTTCCAAAATTTAAATTTGCAGAATGTTATAGTCAGTTTTTCAACTTTTTTTTTTACTTTGTTTTCAACTCTGACTTTTATTTCTGACCTCGCTTTGTCCTGCTTTTTTTTCAATGACACCTGGTCCGTGGTGATTATTTTCCCTTTTTCGAGTAATAATTTCCATTTGTTTGCACTACTGCAATCTTTATTTTATTTTTTTTATACTTTCTAATTTTCCTACATTCATATTATTTAACTTTCTCGACATGTGTATCGCACCATTTTTTTTTTTTTGAGCCTTTCGAATTCCACTGCTTTCATAATCTCTAACCTGCTCTGCATGTGTATAGCACCAACGTTTGTGAATGTCTTTATGAAGTTCTACTTTGTCTTTTACTCTCTCTGTCTTTTAATTATGAGCCTGATTGGACGTGCTTATTTTCAATTCCACTTGTTCCGGGCTGATAATTACTTTCCTTATCTTTTTTGTCTCTCAACACTTTTGAGTCTGTTTTCTCCATGCTGCTTTCTTCTTCGCTTAGTCATCAACGTTTCATTTATAACGTATTGTCCTTTATATGCGCTGAGAGCCCTGGATCTGTGTGTGCAGCCTTTACACGACTGAGTGTTTTGCGGCCCGTGGTCTTATTTGATATTGATTGTAAGTAGGGCGTGTCTTGCAGGAATCTCATGTTCTACGTCATCGCGAGACGGTCCTGGGTCAATCTCTTGGCACAAAGTCTCATGTTTAAGGTTAAGGTCCCCAAAAGACAATCCGTGGCTTTCGTCTCGCGGGTCTTTTAAGTGTCTTCCGTGATCTTAACGTAAAGATCAAGTCTCGTCTCCCGTCTTTCTCTCCCAGGATTTTTTTTTACAATAGAGAGATTATTCTGATGACACCATTTCATGTTCTGTATTTTGGATAGTCACTACCGCTTTTTGACAATCTTTGCACAGTCACCAGCTGTGGGAGATGACACAGTTAGAAAATGCAGTTCCTGCCCATCCAAATACAATTTTCTACTTTTTATTAGAATTCCACAAACTGCATTTTCCACCTGTTTAATGGGTGTACCACAGAGAAATAAGGAATTGCTGATTCATAAATAAGGTCTGAAGACCTAGAGGGAACTTTAGGGTGTAGGACAAAGTGGGCATTGCCCATTCAGCAAGACTTTAGTGGCACACCAGGCTCATTAAAACTGCAGATTTAACAGAGGTGCAGACATCCCGCTGCACTAAACCCCCACTTCCATTCCAAACTAAGTGGCTAAACTCTTTGAATGTTAAATACTTTATAACGGTACATTGTAGGTGGCACATTAGAGCATTAGGCATGGTGGCTGACACAGCCAGTCTCCTCTACTGGCTTTCAATCTCCTTTATTGTCTGATTGGAATCTGCATACTTACTTTGTGTCCAAGAAGAATTTCTCAGGTTATTCTGGTTTCTTCCACAGTCCCAAGTCATTTCATATGTTGTTTTAATTGACAAAGGTGGCTGTGTACAGCCATATGTGTGAGTGTAATTAGCACCATCATGAGTTGCATTCTGCCTTGCATCCAGTGCTTCTGAGATAAGGTCCAGCACTCCACATCTCTAAAACTAGATTAAGAAAGTTCAGTAATAGGGTGGATGGTTTTGTTGTTAGGTTATTTTTTTTTTTCTACTGGTGTAAATATTTTTCCAGTTTCTAAATTTATTTTGTTCATTACTGTCACGGACGCATTTTTAATGAATGTCTAGATTTGCTAATTAATTAATTAGTTTTATTTTTCCTGCTATTATGCGTGGCACTGTCTCATTTCAATTTTGTGTTACTTATTTTTCATGGGTTCTTCCACTGAATGTGTTTGTTTTGACGGGCACTGCTAGTTTGGAACTTCTGACACTCTGCAGTGCTGGACACACGATTGTCACACCACAGGACGTATTGTGTAATGACAATAATGCTATAAAAATGTGTGAACATTAATAAAACATTAGAACTTTAATGAAAGATTCAATGAGAGCCTAGTGCTTGAGGAAACCAATAATTTAGGATTTGGTAGAGGTTTTGATTTTAATTTTGCTCCTAACTTTAGTTTAGTGTAGCCCCTTGTGTTTTGATTTGTAATCAAACTTTTCTAATGACCTTAACTGCTCTCCTGAAAGCCCTGTAAAGAAAGACCTAAAGTGATCTCTGCCTCTGCATTATACAATAGAATGTATGTGAGAAGCTTGTTTCTGCCACAACAGTCCTCAAAGAAGTCTCCAGAAGGCAGCAGAATCAAACTTTATTGTGTGATGCATACACAATCTCAATTCAAATGAAATGAGCAAACCATATTTTTATTACAATTCTTATCATAGAGCTCATTACTCATCCTCATCTGACTGCCAATAATCTTGTAGCTTTAGACCTTCCTCTAATTAGTTCCACCAATACCTTCAGCCTAAGAGCCGGTTTATATTTCACAATCAGATCCTTTTGATGCGTCTTCTGAGCACGTTGTCAGAAATGAATGTGGCACATGCACGAGTTGCAGTACCAGCAAAAATATGGGTGGCACGTGTGTTCAGGTTTTGGTACTTGACGTCAGCATCAATGTTTACTGTCAACATATGACGGCAAGCCAGAATGCAGCTCCAACAGGATAAATCTCTGTGCTTCAATATTTAATGAATGGTTCAAAGTGGTGAAGCAAATCATCAAACTTACATACTGACATGTGAATGCCTTCAAGGTATTTTTCTTCATCCATTTCCTGTATAGACCATACAAGCATTACATATTCCTCACTTTAATGACACAATAAATTTAAAGGTCTTGCATACTATCTTATACACCTTTGCAACAACATCAGAATGCTAAGAATTTTTATCTTTAACATCTTTCTTCCTTCAGCAGAAATTGTTTGCTCATCGTGATGATGTTGCACACGGCCACCAGGTGGAATACTCCAGGTTTACTTAAATAATGCAAGCAAACATAGTCTGCACACTGCTTGCGTAGCAGCTATGTCCTCAGACGCTTGTGTCGCATAGCATTGAGAATATCCCCAGCCTTATTCAAACACTCTTAGTCATTATCTGTACTTTGTTTCTAATAAAGAAAAGGGCTGTTTTCTAGCATGAGAGAAGGTGGATGACTTCTTTTTGAAATTTTTGTTATTGATTTTTTTAATCCCTCTGTAATTTGAAGCCCATTTGGCATTTTTACATGAAACGAGTCTCTGACTATTCTCTTTATACTTATTGCTCTCTCTTACCTGTTGTGACTGGCCGTAGACCACCCTGAAGAATGTTCAGGCACCAACTTAATGAAACCCCTTTTTATAAACAAACCAAAATTAAAAGGTGCACGATGGCACAACATAAAAGTCGTCTTCTACAGCCCAAACATAATCTTTTCCTTGAGCAGACAATCAACAGGCTTTAGGAGCTATGTCTTAACTGAAGTTGAGGTCCTGAATAGATGCCTCCTCCTGGTTGGGTCTCTGGTTTTATAGCGCAGGGTCTGGAAGGGGTGGGACTTGTCCTGGAAGTCGCATGTGGACTAGGTGTCCTCACTGTGTGGTTTCTGGATGTAAGCATCAGTGCCCCCTTTTGTCCCAGAGTGGTATCACTTACCTTGGCAGAGGCTTCAAGATGATCCGCAAGCGTATATGCATGACATTTTGATAGAAATCTCAGCCTCACTTGGAAAAAATAAAATGTTTTAAACTAATTTTATGGAAAAAATCAAATCAATCATGACTGCATGTCTGTGGTGTTTGGGGATATTGCAAGGATACAGGTTGAAAATGCAAACTGCACACAGATTGTGACCGGGCTAGGTTTGGAGTTCTGGGTCTGCAGTTCTAACCCATATGCCATTCTTTTGGTTACATAGGTAACTGACAATACCTATTTTAATTTATAGCTAGTGTCTTCTGAACTGTGCAATTTCTCAAAACAGTTCCTAAAGAAAAATGACAGAAAATTAAGGCAGTAAATTTGACCATTTGAAAGACAGTGTGTGTAGCCAACAGGGCAGCATTTTAAGTGGCCCAGAACAGACAAATATAAACTAGAAATCTCACAAAGAGTAGAAGTTCTGTAAGCAATATAAGAAAGAAACAAGTGTTGCATTTACATTTGAAAACAGAGATCAGCACTGCCTCAAGAGCAAACTGGCAATATGCCCTAAAGGATAAGGTGCTTTTCTGTTACCCGCAAAGCATGCATTTCACACCTATGACTGACTCGCTATGTAATCTGCAACACATTTTATAACCTTAAAACTGTAATGTAATATGTAAGCTGCTTTATATGAAAGTGTCATTTAAATAAATAAATATATGATGAAGCCAATAAATATATGAAGAAGCAGAAAATAAAATCTATCATCAGGAGAAACTTTGCATTTTTTTCTATTTATAATAATAAAAAATGTGCCATGTGTTAGTAGTAATATTGACAGGTCCAGTAATGACTTTGAGTTGATCGGTCCTAATGAGTTAATGGTAGTAGTTTTGCTTCAGGGAAGGTTGGTGAATAATTTACTAGCATCAGCAATATTTCCTTTAAATTGCTGATATGACTGACTTTGTATGAAGGAAATCTCTTTCTTTAAGTCAGTATTCTGCTAGAATGGTTCTACTATACAGCAGAGTTGCTCATCCTTGTTCATTTTCTTTTTACTTTCTCTCTGAATCTATCTTACAAGTTTGTTCTGTCTAACATTTGTGCTCCACTGATACAGTATTTGTTTTACTCTTTACTACAGCTGTATTAAAATGGCAGTTTCTAATATTGGCGTTATTTTACACATTAAGTTTTGCACAACACTGGACCAGACTTTTTAGATTGGTATTATACAAAATAAGACAGAGTTAAATTGGGTGTATCCAGAAGTGCAGAAGTGCAACTGTTCAGTTATATCTTAAGGGGTGTACTGGATAACATGATGCTGGACTTTTTTCCCCATTGTTTTTTTTTTTTTTTTTGCATATTTTGCCTCCAATCCAACAGCATACTGTCAAGTTGGACTGAGAACTCCAAAGTGCCTCAGTGAGTTTTGTGTGCCCTGCAGTGCAGTAACATCACAACCGTGGTAGTTTGTTGTTTGGTTGGGATCAGTTATGGTTAGGTTCTTTATTTTATTTTATTGTGTGTTATTCTTTATTTTTTTTGCAAGTCTGTCTTCTTGCTGTGTTTTTTTGCCAACATTTCGGTTATTTTCATAGCCGCCAATTTGTTTTTTGTAACAACACAGCAGATTTTTAAAGATCATCAAAGTAAGTATTTCCTGTCTGAGTTTATAGATTCCATAGCCCCTTTTTGTTGGTCCTCCTTGTGTTCCTTAGAAACATTTTTTCTAAACTTTTTTTTTTTTTTTTTTGATTTTTTCAGTTTGGCTTTGGTAACATTGGGGACTTTTTGATTTTTTTTTTTTTTTTTTTGGTTCCTTCAACATCCCTTTTCCCAGTTACTATTAAAATATTCTTCCTTGTTTTCACTAACAGGACCAAGCTCCACATAGCTTCAGTCAGAAAATAGATGCATTTGAAAATGGGTTGCTGGATTGTCCTGATCTGAATTCTAATTAGACTGATTTATTTTATCCATTTCTCAACCTGCTATTTTATAATTCTTAATATACATTGTATGTAAAATGTGCTTTAAACATTTTATTTTCTCCTTGTCATAATGTGTAGTATAATCAATTAAAAACCAACTAATTCTTGTTTTTTTTTTTTCTCCCCCACCTGTTTCAGAGTCTGTGTTCTCTATGGCTGCTTCATCCAGAACTCCAACTGTTACCTTCAACGATTCCTTTGACCTTCAGTGTATCATTAAACCACGATACAATTCTCAGGTTCCTGTGTCTGTGACCTGGCGTTTCCAGCCAGTGAATGCCACTGAATTCCATGACCTGGTGACCTTTACCCGTCATGGCACCCTGCACTGGGGCGACCGCTACCCAAGCTTTAGCTCCCGGACCACCATTGATAAGTCAGTTTCCAGCAGCAACTTCCGGCTCAGTATCAGCAAGGCCAGTGAGCAAGAAGCTGGTACTTACCAGTGCTCCGCTGAGCTCTGGCGGAAGAACTACGACAACACTTGGACCAAGATCACCAACAGGAGCTCAAACCTGCTTGGCATCAAAGTGCTTCAGCCTGGTAAGTTGAGGACACTCAAGGGGGGAAATGGCAGTGGTATACGAAAAAGAAAACACAGATGCTTAAATGTCCCAAAACCATAAGTCTGAAGTTTTCAGGCCTTTTATGTTGAGTTTTAGACGCAATACAATTAGTTTATGTTTGAGAGATTAGTGTAAATCAAGATAGAATGATTGCCCTAATAAAAATGTAGACTCACTAGAGGCCACCTAAGTTGCACCTCTATATGATTTCAAAGGAAATTGTATGGAAGTAAAAGAAAAAATAAGATAGAAAGAAGAGCTTTGGATAGAGATTCAAATTATGTGTGCCTTGTGGCTGTTTCAAAGCTAGGAATAGTGCCTCTAGCTGGCCAGGTTTCATTACTAATGATTCCAAGTTCATTCGTATGTTACATGTTGGTATGTTTTCCTTGTTTTACATTTCTTACAGTAACTGTGTATCCCATGTTTATGTAACTTAAAGCAACTTTTTTTGTATGTTTTTAGAGTTCACTATATCCATACTTTTTATAATACTCCTAAATTTGTGATCTTACAATTAGAAAGTTAAAATTGTGGCTGTAAACCTAATAATGTTAATGTTGGTGACCAGCATTGTCTCTTCCAAAAAGCAAACAGCAACCTGACCATGACAGGTATTTTGTAATTCCTGTCACATTTCCAAATGTTTAAACTAAATCTTGCTGTTGCTTCAAAAGTTAACGGGCAATGTTGCTTTTTGGTTTCATAACATGTAAAACCTTATCAACTAATGAATATGTTAAGAAGCATGGATGACCACTGTTTTGTTAAATTATTTCTTTGTACTTTTTAGTAGACCAACCCTAGTTTGATGACCCCCATCCATGTGAAGGGAAAAACACATTAACTGTATGTTGAAGTCTGTGTAGTATGAGTAGACTCCATATTTCACAATTGTGTTTGTGTTTCAAAAATATAAAAGATCCCGTGTTTTTTTTGTTTGTTTTGTTTTTAAGTAATGTAAAAATGCTGCTGCTACTTTTCCATGTACCTTTTCCCAAAAGGAAATATTAGAATGTTGATAACAATAGTGAAAAATGATATTTTACTTAAATAATAAAATGGATATTTTTTACTAATAATAAAAAATGAAATCATTGCTAATCTTCAGCGTGTGCTGCGTAGTCCTGGACAAATTCAAAACCGCGTGCCAGCTTGGGTGGTGGGTGGAATCTGGGGGCAGATTTTTAATAATGGCTTCTGAATCCTGTCTGTTTAGTTCAGTTGCAGGCTTTATAACAGATGAGTTGCCATTAGTACACCTTTAACAAGCTGGACAGATTTGTAGCTTTTTTTTAATCTAGCCTTGTATATAAACGTCTACGCGTGGAAGTGTGTGCATCTGCCTGGCCCGAAAGTGCGAGGCTACTACTGCATGAAGCTCAGAGAGCCGGCAAGATGGTCCCAAGTTAACGAGTCAGAAGAAGAAAGCGACTGTTGCCAAATTAAAACCGTTGAGAAAAGAGAGAATCTCTTACGCAAGCGAGAAGAGCAGATTGGCAAAACGGTATCCCTTCTACTTTTCTTCCCACCACTAATACACAAGCAAGGCGAGCATGACAGCACGACGAAACCTCTGAAGAAAGATAAAGTCGCTTAGCCAGTAATACACAAGCGAGGCAAACACGTCAGCAAAATGAAACCTAGGAGTGAGATGCCCAGAGTAGTTCCTTTCAATTACCTGACATCTCTACATTTCAGGTTTTTTTTTTTTCTTACGATTTCAATAGTTTCTAGGACCCCAGGCTTTTTACAGCATGGGCTTACACAGCTAGTATATTATAATTGACTTCAAGATGCAAACAGTGATTGTTCAAGGTAATCCATAATGAAATTAGTATTCTTTTATTGAAATTCAGATGTAAATTCAATGGTAAAGATGCCCATTGCTGTTAAGATACCATATCCATCATCTAAGGCACTACAAGCAAACAGTCCAGTCAAGCAAATGAATGTGATGTCCTACCTTTTTCTAACATTTGACTTCTTACTGGACAGAAACAACCTACTGCTAGTAGATCACCAGAATTTCCTTCATTCAGCATAAGACCTTTTTTGATTCTATATAAAGAGCTATATTTCTTGTTGATTTCTCATGTTCCATTCCTTTAGATTTATATTTCACTATGATTTTTTTTTTTGCCTATTCCTTATATAAACTTTATATCTACCAACATCTGTTTATGACAACAATTTAGCTCCAACTTTGAAAGTTAACTAATTAATGTGTGTGTTGAACCTTGCATGTTCTAATCCACATCACAGCATTCACAGTATCTCTACTCTTTTAAATCCAGATTAACTATTCCACAGTGGGCTTCCATGGTACACTGCGTGCTGTGCAAGTCTAGGCGGCTAGCAGTGTTTAACATTAGAATTACCAGAGCCTACGAAAAAACTTGTAGATCCAGCTCAGCTTAAATCTGTTCGCACCACTATGCCAGCGTCTTTTGTCCTGTAAATGTGCTTGCTGATAAAGACTAGCAGCAAGCAGCCTGGTATCCCATCCCCCCACGGCCACAGAACGTGCACAAAGTTCTCCCAGCTCATGCCTTGATTGATTATCTGGGAGAGAAGTGCTGGAGTTTTAGAGTGGAAATAATAGATCGTTATTTTTTTTTTTTTTTTGACATCATAGACCATAAGGTGCATACTAATTCTGCATGAGCAGGAACACTCAATAAAACTGAATAAAAAAAATCAAGTGACGGTGAAATACGAAGAAGGCAGATTCGCCAGCGTTTGTGTGTCAGGTTTTATCCCTCCAGATCAGAGAATATCCAGTTCCATTGCCTCGAAATGCCACTCACATCTACAGTTACTCCCAGTTTCAATTAAAAACTAACAGCGTCAGATCCCTAGGGCGGTATTATGTATTGTGATCGTGACTGAGTGAATAAAAATGAAAAAAAGGTAACTTTTACAAGTCCTATAAATGTACACCATCTGTTACAGATGCAAACCAAATGTATGTGTGTACTGTATAATATTAACAATAAGAGCAGCTCACTACTGAAAACGGCAAATATAGGAGGCAGTCAGGGTCGAACCGGAGACTCTCGCTTACAAATCAGCATATCTTACCACTATGCCACGGAAGCTGTTGTATTGTCCTTGAACCTTTTGTGAAAGTGTTTATTTGATCTTTGGACTTAAGGCTTCACACATTATATAGTTTATGCCAGCATTTTGTCATTTACTACTAAAATATGAAAAATATTTCTGTTTCAACAATGTGTTTACACAGATTATTGTAGAAACGGAACACACATGAAATGTATGTGTTCCAAATAACAATCTATTATTTCCACTCTAAAACTCCAGCACTTCACTCCCAGATAATTAAGGTGTGAGCTGGGAGAGCTTTGAGTACGTTCTGCGGCGGAGGGGGTATGGAATAGTAGGCTGCTTGTCTTTATCAGCACATTTACAGGACAAAAGACGCTGGCGGAGAGGTACGAACGGATTTAAGGTGGGCCGGATCTACGAGTTTTTTTCGTAGGCACTGGTAATTCTAGTGTTAAACTTCAGCTAAAAAACTCTGCTGGCTGTATTTTGCATAAGACGGACCCTTGAGTGAACATTCTTTAGTTCCACTGTTGTCTTTGCAATGTAAATTTCACTTTGCCTGGCCCAGTCTAATTACATTTAAGGAGAGCACCTTCAGTTTAGCACTCACTTAAATGGTGTGTCCTGTTCAGCTGCAGGTTCATGCCTTCCTGCTACTGCCAACTTAGGAAGAATAAATGAAGAGTGGGCAGTACCCGGAGCAATTTCTTAAGCAGAAACATAGCCTGTTACCAAAGTCACAAAGACATTCTAAACCCTGTTCCTGACCATCTTCTCTTTTATCATTATTCCCATGTTCTTAATTACCAATCAGATGAAATTAAACTTAGATTAATTCAGGCAGTTGACTTGAGTGTGTTTAAATGTTTTGGTTTTTTTTGCGCAGCAAGATGTATTCATATTATATGGGGAGAGAAATAGAAAAAGATTCAATTTCAGTTTCATTCATAAAAAAAGAATCATCCCATATTTGTACATACCACTCTTTATGTTTGTTGCCGTATCATTATTTCAACTGAAATGCCACAATACAGAAAACATTTTGATGTAATTTATATTTGTACAGAAGCATTGACACTTCATTCAAGGGCAGGTCTCCTAGTAATATGTGGTGCAATACAAGAACCAGCCTTGGACAGAGAACCAGTCCTTAACAGTAGCCACTTACCTGCACACCCAACATTCACACACAGCCAAATTAGGATCACTAGTCATCCAAATGATTTTTTTTTTTTTAAGTAGAAGTTACAGTGGTTTATATTTTATTAAAGGTGATTATTCAATGATTATGACTCAGACAAATGGAAAAAAGAAGTTGGAATCATGGTGTTGGAGCAAGTCCAGGATTGTAAATGCTATTGTGAATTTGGTAGGGCCTCGCTTATTGGCTAAAAGACTGAAAATGACACTGTTTAGTAACAAATGTATCCAATATTTACTAGGTTATATTGCACATATGTGTAATTGTGGACATTGCCATCTGTGCTCTGTTCTCCTTTGATGACCAGTACAAGCTCAATGTGCCCAATTTTCACTTAATTTATTTTTCTGCTTCTACTATGTGTTAATTAATAATTGACGCAAGTAGTTGCAGGTCTGCTTGAACAGTCTCTTCAGTTTTCCTGTTTCATCATAAGACAATTTCTACCATTAATTGACTTCATTTAATCTAAAGCTTTTTACAGTTAGTAAGTAAATACACTGCAACATATGCCTTCCTTTTCAAAAACTCCCACAGATATTTTCAAACTAAAGTACACAAATTCATCTTTATTTTAATTTTCTTGTGTTTCAAGACTTACACATAATTCTTCCAATTAACATTCGGGAAACCCTGGAGAAAATAACCCCTTCAATTGACACAATCCAATTAAAATGTGTCCACCCACTTCACATTTTATACGTGTTCGCACCTACAGCGGAAAATGAAATCAGGCCATTCCCATTTAAATGGTAATGGTACAAGTCTGCTTAAGCCAATGTCACATTACACAATTTGTATTCAGAGGGGATGTCACACTTGGGGACTGACCAAGCATGTCGCATTATGCCCTTAAAAATCACAGGGCATGTCAGATTAGGTGACGACAGGATGACTTTCCAGCACAGTTTAACATTTTCAGATACGAGTTTGCCCCTTTTTCTGACAGCCAATAATGTGCTGCCTGACAGAACTGTTGCTCTGCAGAGGTTTACAGGTATGGCAAATTTAGTCCCAGTCTCTGAATTTTTTTTTTTTTTCTTCCTTATATTCTATAATGGCACATAAATGTGACAGATGGGTCTCTCTTCTGTTCGCAAGGTTTAAAACACCTATCTTATTCATCGGTGCTGCATTTTATTCCTTGTACTTCTGGGTGAGCATTCATTAGTTGCCAACTCTTGCATACACCGAAACCACACCTACTAAACTAAATCAAACTTGTTGCTGGGACAAGTCACAGACTGGTTGTACTGAGTTTCTGGGTTTGTCACACCACATGGCTGGTAATAACCTGCTAAGATTATGTAAATAAAATCTGTGTTTAACAATTGCTGGAAAAAACAGGCAATGTGACATGGCCTTTAGCAGCAGAGAAGGAGCTTTAAACCTAATCCCTGCTGTGTCTATGTGTTTTCCTGTTTATACTGTGACAGATTAGGGCTTTGTCATCCCCTTGAACCCTCAGATCAGACAACAGACACCAGATAAAAGTCCAAATGATGGATTTATTATAATAATAATGTGCACAAAGCACCCTCCTCTCCACAATACTCATATAAATCTGCAATACACAATAAATTAATAATCAATCACTATCCTCCTCTCCCAGACGTGTTGCCACCCTTCCACCCAGCTCAGCTCGTTGTTTGGGAGTTCCCAGAGTCCTTTTATATTTTCTGACCTGGAAGTGTTTCCCATCCTTCAGTCCATGATTCCTTATCACCTCCGGGTCAGATAAAAAGTCCTTTTCTTCAACCCGGAAGCACGTCATTCCTCTTGTCCATGTGATTTGGACGTACTTCTGGGGTGTAGGGCAAATAGTCGCTGCTCCTCCCTGCAGCGCCTTCTAGCGGCCCCCGTGGTATCCAGCAGGGCTGTGGATAAAAACTCCATTGTCCATAATTCCCTGCTGGCATTCGGGGTACCTCCATGCTGCAGGGAGGGCTCCACCTGGCGGCCTGGGGGTAATGGCCGGCCATGTACCACAGTACAAAACACAAACACACACCCCCCCCCCCCCCCACCACCCGCGAAAAACCGTGGTTTAGAGCGTCCAGCATTGCGAGGGTCGTCTTCCTCCAGAAAGGACTTCTTGTCGGACTTTGTCTGTGCTTTCTAAAGTATTACCTGGAGAACCTAGGGGGAATTTCATAACTGTGATTCACTTTATCCCCGGCTCTCCAAGGACAGTTGTGTCAAATGTGGCCCGGCCGTCGGCATCCATAACACCGCCTCTGTCCTCCCGGAATTGTCCCTCTACGACTCTGGAAACACTCAGGGAAATCAGTCTCCACCCCTTTTCTCGCTGAGGAGGGTTCCACAGCCACCTCTATACTTTTTTCTTTCTTTTATCTTTTGTCAGGAGACCCCCATTTCTCTTTTGGGATCTCCTGTTTAATCTGGGGTTTATTTACAGTCTGAGTCTCTCTATTAGCCAGAGAGAGACCCTTCACTCTTTGAACCCCTTTTGATTTAAATACAACCAGCTTTGGTGTCTTCAGGATCAGATCATTCCAGGAAGCAGCACCATCCAGCTGCTCTGGCTCGATCGACCCTTCCATCAGGCAAACGTTCATCATTTCCACCTCTCTTGTAGGGCTCGCAACTACCTGGTACCTGCTATGGGTTAATCGGGGGCCCGTGTCACTCTGCATCCCTATTTCTTTATATGCGGTACGGGTCTCGCTTACCTGTACCACCGCATTATTTAATACAGGTGGCTCCCAGGAAAATCGTCGCAGGTACTCCTCAAGCCTCTTTATAGGAGCTTCAGCCGCTGTTCCCAAGTCCGCGACGATCTCTTGGATTGTCTGCACAACCTGTAAGAAACTGTGCACGGGCTGAAACAATTTCTCCAGCTCGCGCACGTCTATTTTATTTAGTTCGACCAGAGGCTGGCTCAAGCCATCATTCCCCTTACCTTCCAGTCGGGAGCCAATGAGCACGCCTGCTCCTGGCACGTGCTCTGACGGGTTCCGCAAGGGAGCCAGGGATTTGGAGTTCTTTTCAGAGGTCCGCGGTGCCGCTTTTGGCTGACTGCGATGCGTCTGTCTCAATTTATCGACGGACCAATCAGTCATTTCCCGGACCTCCTTACCTTTGTGAAGGGAGAGTAGTGCTTCGCTCGCCTCCCCTTTCCCCCTCGTCCGTTGATTTCAGGGCGCAGCCATAAGTTGTCAGATGCGGACCTCCTCCTTCCCATAAACCTTCAGGAAGGGTCACGTGTCCCTCACTGGCACCCGACATGCAGAAGTCCTTTGTTTTGTTTTCATGCCTTAACGAGAGTCCAAATCTGTCTTCGGGATGTTCTCTTGCCTTCCGCAGAGCTTCCAGATGGACATCTGAGAGGTATGTGCACGATTTTTCCTGCGTGTCATGACGCTGCCTTCTTAGGGTTCTGTCCACAGTAAATTTTTAAATACAGGTCCTCTGCCAAACCGACGGCCAGAGAATCCTGCCGACTACACCAACTGTGACAGATTAGGGCTTTGTCGTCCCCTTGAACCCTCAGATCAGACGACAGACACCAGATAAAAGTCCAAATAATGGATTTATTATAATAATAATGTGCACAAAGCACCCTCCTCTCCACAATACTCATATAAATCTCCAATACACAATAAATTAATAATCAATCACTATCCTCCTCTCCCAGACGCGTTGCCACCCTTCCATTCAGCTCAGCGCGTTCTCTGGGAGTTCCCAGAGCCCTTTTATATTTTCTGACCCAGAAGTGTTTCCCATCCTTCAGTCCATGATTCCTTGTCACTTCCGGGTCAGATAAAAAGTCCTTTTCTTCAACCTGGAAGCGCGTCATTCCTCTTGTCCATGTGACTTGGACGTATTTCCGGGGTGTAGGGCAAATAGTTGCTGCTCCTCCCTGCAGCACCTTCTAGCAGCCCCCGTGGTATCCAGCAGGGCTGTGGATAAAAACTCCATTGTCCATAATTCCCTGCTGGCATTCGGGGTACCTCCATGCTGCAGGGAGGGCTCCACCTGGCGGCCTGGGGGAACTGGCCGGGATGAATGGCAGACCATGTACCACAATACTTATTTCCAATCTTGGTAAAGGCTTCCTTTAATCTTCCTCCCTCTTTATGTTGTCCTTCCTTCATGTAGCCCCTCTGTCTGTTTCCTTTCTCTACTCTTTCGCTTCATAATTGCCTTTGGATTATGTAGGGACATTTCATAGGTCAGAACCAGGGCTGCAGCGTCCATTTTTATTTCCTCCTGAAAGCAATGAATGGAAGCAATCAGTGGGTAATGTATTCCCTCAGTGTGGATACACTTGCCTACATGAACAAAGTAATTAGGAGGAAGGGGAGAGAGCTCATTTAATCTGCCCCCTTGGGATGTCTGTGAAGTCTTGAATGGGATAAGTCTTATTGACCTGTGTGAAGCAGCAATAAGTGAGAATATCAGCAGTGCTTCACTTAATCAAATTTATTTCCCAAAGTCTTGGTAATCCTAACAGATGTGCAATATAAAAATTAAAGGTTCATATTTTTTAGTACCTTTTACACTTTCTTTGTTAACAGTGAACCAGGCAAAGAATAGGCATTTTTGTTAGGAATAAGGATACTGTGCGCTCATATCAATATAAGCTGATTGTCCTAATAAAAAGAAACTGTTGTTGATATCTGTGACAGAATATCATGGCCAGTCGTCTCTATAAATGTCCGAACTTTCCCTTATAGTTTCATAGACCAAAGGATGTCTGTCTTTTCTCCCAACTGCCAGTTTTCTTGGTTATTCTGCCCATCTTGGTGTCAGTGCTGGATGTGTGGGATTTTAAAGGTCTGGGTTTTGGTCACAGTAATTTTTTTTCCCTCAAAATCCTGCCAATAGATGGCTAGGAAATTATGCTGGCTATGCCAATGTGACCCCAACGGTGCTCCATTAATCCCCAGAAACAAACAACCACAAGTATAATGAAAGTGTCTTTCTCCTTCTGCTCCTCTTGTTGAGTTTCGATCGTTCCTTCCTGACTCTAACCCATTCAGGTGAGGAGATGGGCTCCTTTTAAGATGGTTCTGGGAATGCTTCCAGTTCCAGATTGTGAAACACTTCTGGGTCATATAGAAACCGGGGAGGTCCTCCCTGACAGTCCCTCTGTCTGTATCCAGGTACCCCAACATAGCAGAATTTCCGGACTCCAGTTTCCATGTACCTCTGCAGGTGTCCAACTGGGGTGCCTTGGGAGAACCACTGCCACCTGTTGTAGGGGGAATGAAATAGCTCCTGGCCTCCTGCTTCTGATGGTTCATTTATTATATGCCTCCGGCTGGGCAAGAAGCTGTTCCCTCGTTCAGCTGGCCTGCCCATGTGTCCTCCAAGTTACTTACACCATATACATAGGGGGGCAGTCAAAAAGTTCCGAAATTGTGATATAGCGGGAGAGTGAGAGATCAAGTTATGCACATATTATTGTGGAGGGGAGCGCAGACCAGTTACAACGGGTCTGGATTGGTTTCTGCGTGTAGTATTGTTTGAATTGCCATTTGAGTTAGATATGTACATAGTCATTTGGCGTAATATTGCAGTTCGAACAACGTGCAAACATCTAGTTCATTTGCAAATTGGGAAAATCCGCTTCAGATACACTGCATATCTAAACCTGTATTGTATCTCTCGCTATATCACAATTCTGGGAACTTTTTGACTGCCCCTCGTAATTATAAAATATACTGCCTAATATAAAGTATGTTTTTTAGCTGAAGCACAGAAAGTTAAGTGACTCGCTCACACATTGAATGCAACATGTGATTGTGCCTTGTACGATGACATATGATGAGAAGACTTTATTCTTATTGTATCACTGAGGCCAACAATGAACAAGATTACAATGGCATTCCCTGAGTTTTCTTTAAACAATATATATTACAACTAAGTCTTAAATGCTTCAATGTGTTAAAAAAAAAAAAGTCAGTGTCTAACGTTTTAGAATACATTCAACTTAAAAATATATTGCACATATATTACGATTTTGCATATAAGAGGGGTCAATTAGTGTGACAAAGTATTGAGGAGTTTAACAGCTCTGGAGGAAAAAAAAAATGTTTTTCAGTCTTGTCATGCGTGCATGCATGGATAGTTATTATTTCCAAAAAGGGAGTAGTTTAAACAAATTGTGTGCCCTGTCTTCAGTGATGTTGGAGGATTTGCTTTGACACCTGGACAGGTAAATGTCCTCAGCTAGCAGCGGTTTTGTGCCAGCAATGTTTTGGGTAGTTCTGACAACCTATTGCAGAGACTTTTATTCTTCTGTCGAGCACATGGAATGTCATGTTGTGATGTAGTATGTCCGTACACTCTTCACAATGCATCAATAAGTTCACAAGAGGGACTCTGGATAGCCTTGTTCCCTTCGGTCTTCTAAGAAAGAAAAAATGTTGTTCTGCCTTTTCGATGGTAATAGAAGTGTCTGTGGCCCAAGAGAAGATCTCTGTGATGTTCACCCCCAAGGATTTGAAGCTGGAGACCCTCTCCCTCATGTTCATCATTTATGAGTAATGGACTGGGGACAGCTTTCCCACTTTTCCTGAATTCCACAAATCTCTCTGGTGGTCTTTGTGTTAAGATTGAAATTGTTAGCAGAACACCAGGTGGTCAGGTTCCTTGATGCATATGCTTCCTCATTGTTATTGATAATTAAACCAATGACTGTTGTGTCATCTGCAAACTTCACAATGGTGTTTGTTGGGTTGGTAGGCAGGCAGTCATGGGTGTAGAGGGCATTGAGTAAAGGGCTCAGCACGCATCAATGTGGAACACCAGTGTTCAGGGTCAGAGCAGATAATGTATGCTTTCCTAACCTGACATTCTTGGGGCAGTTGGTCAGGAAATCATTGTGGTTTAAAATCCACCACATTAGGTAGGTCACAGTACATTCCTGTAATTCTTCCCATTAACACTTAGAAAACACAGGGTTTAACAAGTATGGGCCACACTTCATTTGACCACTTATTATGCTATTTTACATTTGACACATAGGTAGACAGAGCCACTTGTTCAGGGTTAGTGGTAGAAATTGAAGTGACAACCTTGTGCTGTTCAGCTTATCACTCAAGCAGTATTGCTATAATGCTGACCCTGCTTACACGAAAGAGAAGAGCAACTAGGATTTATTGTTATTACGGTTATCATTTTTATTTGTTCATCAGGTGTCTTAATCCAAGGTATTTTAAAATAAATCTTCATAATTTTACTACAATATATGACTGGGGTGTGCAACTAGGATTTGTGATTTAATGGGTGGGATTTGTGATTTAACGGGTGGAATATAATTGTGCATTCACCATGCATTTGAAATCCTTTAAATATTTGTTGTAGGAAAAACAAGTTAATGAATGTCCTAGTAGGAAAAAATAAGCTAATTAATGTAACATCTTGCCATTTTATGCTTTTTTTATCTTCAAAAAAGTTCACATTTGAGTCGGTTAACCCTAACCCTTTCATAGAGGCACATGTAGGTAATTTTTCATTATTACCTTTATCATGCATCAGCAGAATGTTTTTAAACATGTGCTGTCAGACATGAAACTATTCCAACTTGAAGAACTTTGTGAATGTTGTTATTGGTCCAAAAACCATGAGGCAAACAAAATCTTTATCTGGAAAAAAATATGCCATCACATTGGGTGCTATACATAGCCTAGAGAATTAAATATAGTAAAAGAACCAAAAAAAGACTGTTATAGTCAAATTTAAAAGTATTTAAATACTCTGCCGTCTTTAAAAAATTACACACTCCTCTCCTAGTATCAATTAACCAGTGGGCATAGTTATAGACTCCAGTTAATCAGGAACATCAGACTTTGGCATGAGAGAATGAGGAGTTTGGAGGGGTTTGGTAATCCATGTGAAGGCAAAAACCGTGCACCTCCACAGTAACAAGACCTGGAATTGAATAACTGACTTTGGAAACATGAAGCAAAAGTGTTCACAAGTGCACCATAGTAACAGAGTTACTTTTAAAAAATTAACTAAGTAAAGATGTTGGCTGACAGATACAGTAGTTACACCACATTACAGAGAGACTTTTCCAAAATGCCAAATGCAGGTATTGCAGTTTTAAAGGTGGACCAGGAGCCTCCATCTGACTCTTACAATAAATTAAGTCTTCCAAAGAGATCTTGAAAGTCAACATTTATTAAAGTGATCTTTTTAAGGAGAGCATTCCTTCCAGAATGCTTTAGACTTGGGTTACCATGACACATCGTAAAGTTGAGGTCAAGACCATGCAAGCAGTTTACTTTTTTAATTATGTGAAAATTTACAAGTCATCAGATCTCTTTACCAGGGCAGCTTGGTAGAAAAGAATACATTATTATTGTGCACAAACACAGGTATACTCTAACTGACAAACTGTAGAAAACACTTGAGGAAATGAGGAATGTATAAATATTACCAACACTAGATTCATTTTCAGCAGCTTTCATATTGTTGAACATCTCGGCATTGTTATATGAGATATGTCATGCTACTGTATGGATAAGAAATGACTGTAAGGCCTAGTTGTTATTTGTTGGCTACCATAGTGTAAAGAAGAGCTCTCAGTGATTTTAGAGGTCTTTTGTTGGATGTATTTCACAGGAACGTTCATGGTAAAGACTTATCAATGTACTGATGTTTCACAAGGAAGAATGTTCTGACATACTTGTATGTGTTAGAAGAAAAGACACTATCAGTCAAGAGCAGCTTTGGACGAAAGTGTAAACCCTTTAACCCTAAGGTTCACATATTGATTCGCGTTTCAAGGAAAAACAGACCAGCAGCTCTGGATCATTTCTCTGCATTTTCAGTGGCAGCGGTATTTTAATTAAGAGCAGTCCATTGAGGCTGACAGAAAGGAGTAGTATGGTCATCTCTCTATTATAAAAAAAAAAAAATCCTGGAAAGCAAAAGCAAGTCAACAATACGTGATCTTCTCGGAAGTTCTCGGAAGACATTTAAAAGACCCGCAAGACAAAAGAGACTTGCCACGGAGCATCTCACGAGGACCGTAAATGTGAGACTTGGTGCCAAGAGATTGTCTCAAGGTCGTCTCGCGGGGACGTGGAACGTGAGATTCTTGCAAGACACGCCCTACTTACAAAAGATATCATATAAGAGCTCACCCATCAAAAAACACTCAGACGTGTAAAAGCACGTAGCACACACACATCCTGTGCTCTCAGCACATATAAAGCGTATAAGGACAATACGGAGAATTGAGACCCAAAGGCGTTGGAGAGAAAAAAAGGCAGATAAGAGATTATGAAAGCAGTGGAATTCGAAAGGCTCAAACAAACGATGGCACAACACACATGCAGAGAAAGATACAGAATATGAAAGCAGTAAAATTCAAAAGTATTGTAGCATCCCAGCCAGGCTGAGGCCTTTTTGGTTTTAAGTGACTGTTCGGTGCGATTGAAGGAGGGCGGAGTACAGCACGGAAGACTGATAGCGGGGTATTGATTGATGCGGTAAGGGGAGGGGAGACCTGGGGGAGGAGGGGTTGGAGAGGGTGCTAGAAAGTTGTATTTGGGGTTAAGAAGTCAGCGATTGTTCAAGTAAAACTTTTGTGACACTTTATCATGTCAGTCGTACAGTTTCAAAGAAAAGATAGAAAAGATCGCATTACCGCAAACAAAAGGTGATTAATCATCATAACCCGGTGTAATTGAAAAAAAAAGAGGGACAAATCGAGTTCAGAAATAAAAGGCAAAGAGTAGACAACAAAGTGTTTTCGCATTCACATCATTCAATGGACAAAACGTGGATTTACACAATAATGGACCATACTCTGTGAGAATCTGTGGTCCCGGAACAGTTAAAGCAACGACAAGTTGAATTTCAAAGAAAACACAATTCGGTCAGGTGTATATTGATGATCACGGAGAAGCGATGCAAATTTTAACAGGCAAAAAGAAAGGTAATGTATATATTCCAGGAATAACATTACACACCAAAGGAGATCGTGATATGCCATTCGTATTAAAATGTTTACAGTTTACTGTGAGAATAGCTTTTGCTATGACAATCAATAAATCACAGGGACAAACATTAGAAAAAGTCAGATTATTTATTAGAGAAACAGAAATAATAGTCAATCACAGGCAGTTATACGTTGCGTTGTCACAATGTGTCTCCAAAAAATATTGTTTTTAATGAAGCTTTAAAGTAAAAATGCAAATAATGAAATTGAAACAATTCCAAAGAAAAAAAAAATTTTAATTGTATATCCAATTAACCAAACACAGGGGTTGGCGAGCGAAGCCCCCTAGTATTACAAAATCTTATCCTTCGAAGGGCTGTTATGCAGAGGTGCAAAATAACAAGCAGTTATTTACTGCACATTAGAAGAAAATCATCTTTTCAGAAGAGCTACAGTGACCCAGTTCTTAACAAGCTTGAAAGTTTATGTGTGGATAACAAAAACACAAGTCCATAATCCTGAATTCTTGTTTCCCACAGTGAAGAGATTTTGTCCTTCTGAAAGGGTATGTGTTGATTTGTCTCAGTATGATTTAGGTTCACCATAAACCATTGGATGACATGATAAATACCATTTTGAAATTTATTTTTCTTTCTTTCTTTTCGATTGATAGATTGGCTATATTATTTATCCTGTGAATACATATTCTTTTTTTTTTAATTTTTATGCTGCAGTATGCATCTGAATTTCCCCATGGGATTAATAAAGTTTATATAATCTAATAAAGTAATTCCAATCGTGCACGGTGCAAAACAATTCTGAATGATTGTTATTCCCTTGAAGAATCATTTGCATCTTATGGTAGTGAAATTTTCCAGGATGACAATGCCCTATCCAAAATGCAAAAGTGTCCAGTGAATATTTTGAAAAGTGTGACAGTGGTGTAAAGCAAATACAAAGGTTGCTCCTGTTGCATATCCTGGCACTAAATGGCAAAACAGTGAGGCTTTGCTCCTCAAATTTAGGCCCAGGCTTTACTTAGGCCTTGTGTTCAAAATGCCGTTACCCAGAAGTTAAGTAGGCCCTTGGCCTACATAAGCCCAAATCAAGGGAAAACCCAAAATCAGAATAATCCTAAATAATCTTCAGTGCTAAAAATTAATAAAGAGGGAGAGAAACAGTTAAACATTTGGCTGTTTTAAAAGAAATTTAAGATGTATTGTAAAGAAAAATTTAATATTTTCAAATATGAAAAAGAACAAAAAGGGCATGACTAAAAAGGCAACGCAGAATGAACAAGGTCAGTCCAAATACAAAACTCAAAAATCTCAAAATCAAAAGGGAATCTGCAGCAAGAAAATCCACAAAAGTACTCAAAAATATAGTTTTCCGACAACACTCAGTGCCAGTTTGGAAGGTCTAACCCTCTGCCAGGAATATTTAGGAAGAGGACAGTCCTTAGAGTCATTCCCCTAAAACTCCACATAAAGGTAACAGGGCGCATAACTAAATACTTTAATAGAACAAAGAATGTAATTCATACAGTACACAATAAATAAAATGATATTCTATTAAAAAAATAATGTCATAATATAGAAAGTAATATTCAATTAAAAATAACCAATCAAATTGAAATTAGCTCCACAGTTAAAACCTTGGCTAATCCATAACAGTCTGAATCACCAGAACTTAATGGAGTTGGCTACCTTAAGGAGATTTCTTCAGTGACATTTAAAAGGAATTTTCTAGCCACATGACCAGGATCCCAAATGATGGAACTCCTCATTGAACTATTGGTGTTGCATCCCTCTAGTTGTGTTCTACATTCTTGTATGTATACTCAAAGGTATGATAATGCAACTTTGGAAGCTCAGTGTGGTCTAGAAAAATCTATCAAGACCATTTTGAATGGAGTTTCTTCTTTTGTCAATATTTTTCACATGTACGTTAAGTAGTTATAATTCAATACCCAATTTAATTTTGTGGCCTAAATGTAGGATCAAAGTCTAAACATCTTTAACTGTTCATCATTCTTTAAAACAAAAACAAAGGAAAACTGGGATCTACAAACTTAAGGTTTCAGTGTGGGGGAGAGCGTTTCCTGCTGGCATTTGCCACAAGGCAAGAATCAGCCCTGACCTTGGTTCTTTTTAATCTCAGAGCCCACGTAAACAACCCCCACACATAGGAATAATTTAAAAATTGCCAATTCACATAACATGCAAAACATTGGTTAGTGAAAAGAAAACCAAAAAATCGGAGCAACTGGGAGTGGAGTTCACTGTGTTCTGGAGGCTTTCTTTATCACTTGTAGCACCACCTCTTAGATGAGCACTGTCACAAAGCGCTTTAATGTATATAGCTTAAGACAATTTCTGTTAGAACGTGCATTAAAGTGGACTAAGGTACCATAATGACAGCAAATTAAGTGTCAAGACTCAAAGAAGGTTTGTTTTCAAACTCTAAGGTTAAATGATTTTAGAAATCCCAATAGCAAACTATACAATCTTGAAAAAATTATAAACTGAGGAAAGCAGAGCAATAAACAGCATAAAAGCAACACTAAATTTCAAGTCAAAGTCCTGAAGAAATTAAGAAAGGTGAAATGCTGAGAATTTCAATACACAGATTAATAATTGAGTAGATTATATACAATGGAGTCAGAAAATATTCAGACACATTCACTTTTTTCAGATTTTGTTATATTACAACTATGTGCTAAAATCATTTAATTCTTCACAACAGCACTACTCAGTACCTGAGAATGACAAGGCAAAAACATAACTTTAGAAATAAAAAATTGAAATATCTGATTGACACAAGTATTCATACTCTTTACTCAATACTTAGATGAAGCACATTCGGCAGCGGTTACAGCCTGGAGTCTTCCAGGGTCTGGATTTGAAGATTTTCTGCCGTTCTCCTCTGCAGGTCCTCTCAAGCTCTGCCAGGTTGGATGGAGATCATAGGTGGACAGCTGTTTTCAGGTCTCTCCAGAGATGTTTTATTGAGTTCTGGGCTCTGGCAGGGCATCTCTAGGGCATTGTCTTTGCTTTCAGCTTAGGGTTATTGTCCTTTTAGAAGATGAACCCTCGGCTCAGTCTGGGATCCAGAGTGCTCTGGAGCAGGTTTTTTTTTTTTTTTTTTACTAAGGATGTCTCTCTGCCTGACTAGTCTCACAGTCCCTGCCCCTGTAAAACTTCTCCACGGCATGATGCTGCCTCCACCATTATACCACAGATGATGAGCGGAGCTTGTTTTTCTCCATACATGATGCTAGTCTTGATTTCATTAGACCAGGATATCTTGTTTCTCCGAGTCTCAGAGCCCTTTAGGTGCCTCTTTGCAAACTCCAAGTAGAACAGCACAGTCTTTCTAGGAATTCTGATGTTAATCTGTCTGTTTCAGGAGAGAAGAAACTTCAATATATTAAAATAAGAATAGAAGACCTTCTTCTGGTGTTATTTGCCTCATACCCGCTACTCTTTTGAAGAAAACGTAGATAAACATTGGCGACTCCACTTCAAAACTGTGCTGTCATATTGGCTTCCTTCAACTATTTTTATTCAGATTTTTACTTTTAATGTCTTGGTAGTGGGTTTTGAAATAAGGGGAATTCTTCTGTTTCAGTTGTGCCGCATTTTTTAAATGATTTATTTACCTGTGAATGTGTGCCCCCTGCTGGATACACTACTAAAGGTGGTCTATGTCGAAAGACCCTTTTTTGGTTTGTCTACAAGTAGCGCTCCCATGTTACTAGCACAGCCTAATAGTGAGTTCATATTTTATGAATACCAGTGGCTCCATCTCAAGATGTGTTCAACTGTCAGCACTAATACTGTTTCTTAGATTTTTAATCAAATCTGTGTTGCAATTTAGTTTCACAGGGTGGTTTGAAAGTTTACATTCTGGTAATGTGTTCTCAAAAAGGTTGTTGGGGTGAACTGACAAATCATTTCAACACATCAGGAATCACTAACTAATTGAAGAATGTGCACAGTTTTCAAGATGACAGAGCTTTCACATATAAACTCTTAAATGTTTGTATCCTCCTACTGTTAGGATTAGGAGCTCCAAAGTACATACGTCCCAATGCTGTAACCAAGCAGAAGGTCAAAAATACAGAAAATCACAATAAGCCTAAACAAAGCAAAGAATACAAGGAAGTTCTCCACTCCCTAGCGCATCTGAATGAACCACTGGGAACTGTGGAAGACCATTTGGATTAATAGGGCAGAGGGCAGTGATTGGCAGGTGAGCCTGCCTCTTGGTGGACCACCCACAAAACACATGGAACGTAGGACAGGCACACAAAACAAAGCAGAGAATAAAAAAAAGTAACATTCACATACCTAGACAACTCAGAATTGAACAAAAAGACCAAAAACAAAATTTTGAACCAAAGCCAGGGGAGAAACCTTGGCTGGGTTGTAACACCTACCTTCTTGATGTCGATTCAGCCCAGTGTTCATTTACATACAGTGCACACATACATGCATACATCCGTTAATTTTATCAGAATTTATTTTTATTTTGTACATTTCAGAGCAGGTACCTAAGTGGTTCATGCTGGTGCTTCACGGCTCCTGGAGACTAACCTGAATTCCCTGCATGTGTCATTTGGTCGTACTCCATATTTCTGCTTGGGCTTTTTGCTTAATACTCCTGTTTTCCTTCCAAATCTCAATAATGAAGATTTCAGAGTAATCAACACCTCTAAATTGACTGAATATGAGTGAAGGTGAGTATGTAACTGTGACCACTGTGCCATTCTGGCTGTGTTCCTGCCTTAGAATCTGAGGCTGCATGTAATAAGCTCCAGCTTTACATCAGTAAGCAAAATAACTAAGTAGGTAGATAAACAAATGGATAATCTGGTCAATTTGTGACAAAAAGTGATTTTTGTAGAAAAATTGAACATATTTTTTTTTATCTATGTCATAACATTTTTAGAGTAATGACACTCAAAGTAAATGAATAGTCAAATAGACATCAGAAGCCTTAATGAAACTGAACATTTATGGTTCTATACAAGTGGATGTACATGAGAGTACCAATTTGAACGCGCTGTACACGCTCCTGAAACATTTTAGATGGAGCAAACAACATTGATGCTTTAAACCGACAAAATGTCTTGCATCAGTCACATTTGTCAGTTGGTAGGTGCCCTGAATGATAGATACCTAGAGTGATAAAGTGGAGAAAATCCTTATATAACAACAACAATGCAGAGGCACAATGAAAAAAATGTCTGACTTACACCTATAAATCATAGCAGACTCTCACAATATCATGAATGAATGCATGTAGTAAAATTTTTAGATTCTTTATCGTTTAATCTTAAAAGAATACTTAATTTATTAATCATGAACATAACCCTTCTATTTAAGTTATCCCTCTGTTTTTCAACAAAGTTTATTCCAAAGCAGAATTATTTGGTGCAGGATCTTCTGATTTCAGCATTGGACAAAAGGCAGGCGCTGACTCTGGAGGAGGCACCAGTCCATCCCTGGACACACTCACATTCTTTCATTAGAGCCATCAACGTACAGATTTGTGATGTGGGAGAAAACACGAGTCCAAAAAGAATTTCAAATGTTTCCAAGATTTAAACCTTTGACTGTGGGTCTGTGAGGCAGTGACACTAACAACTGAGAAATCCTGGGACCCATTCTGCATTTGTTTCCAATTTTTATTTCAAACCCAATAACATATAGAAGTTTCAAAAAAGCAAAACCAGTTATGCACTGTGATATTTTTATATTAGGTAGATGGCTTTACAGTGAAACTGTTCAGAAATGCACACTTTATTTGATTACCAGATAATGTATTAGGAAGGAAGGAAACTAATGCACAGAAAATTGTTTATGTATGCAAGTTTCCCAGCAGGCATAACGATTAACCTAATCCTTTAATGCTTTTAATAAACACAATCTTCTTGAGACTTCATCTCTTTGGGCAAACCCCTGTACACTGCCCAGTCTGTCACTGATCAGTTGGCATGTAAGTATTCACGGAGTCCTTTAAGGTACCTGCAGTTTATTTTTACCAAAATGGACTAGTCATGTAGTGAAAACAAAAGACTGCTAAAGAAGATAGTCTATTTAAGATAATAAAATTTAAAATGTTTTTTCGGGTGTTTTAGTAATCTTCAACCTGACAAGCAATTCTTAATTTTATTAAAATTTTATACAAAAACATTATTGGAACAGATATCAATAAAATTAACCACAGAGAATAATGCTATGTAAATATGAAGTGTGTTTCCAATGCAAAATCATTAATAACTGCGTAGAATTAGAAGTACTGCATAGAAGTAGAATATTTTAAAATTTTGGCTTTTTACAGCAGCTCTGTCAATTGAGAAAGATACCCGGACACGGAGACAGCCAGATGTCCAAAAGCACACACGTTTATTTCACACAACACTACAGAGCACAAACACAAATTAGCCCAAAAACAGCTCACAGTCCTTTTTTCCTCACTCTATTGCCACCTCCACTCCTCGCAAGCACCGGCCTCTTCCACCCGACTCCAGCTTCTTCGAATGGAGTGAGGCGCAGCCCCGTTTATCTTGCCCCGGATGTGCTCCAGGTGCACAATGACAAACTTCTGGCAGCACTCCCCAGTGTGGCGAAAGTGCTGTCCTTGCACCCGGAAGCACTCCGGGTGTATACCATCTCTGGTCCGGCAGCACCTCCTGATGTGGCAGAAGCGCTGTCCCCTAGGGCTCTAGGACCGTCCAGGCACCCAGGAAAGAGTAGTGCCGCTCTCCTGGCCCGTCCTTCCTCCCGGCATCCTGGCAGGGCAGGATTCCTGGTTGTCTACCTCAATATAAAAAAATATATATACACACACACACACACACACACTAGGGGGCTTTGCCTCCTGCTCACTTTGCTCACCAACCCCCCGGCCTGCGCTATGCACCAGCCACCTCATTTCTCTGCTGCTGGCGTATGTGGATTTCACTTTGGCAATCTTTATCAGTTTTTTGAGACTTTCGAATTTTAGTACTTTCATAATCTCTTATCTGCTCTGCATATGTATTGTGCCAACGTTTTTGAACCTCTTTACAACGTTCTATTTTGTCTTCTACTCTTTGATTTTTATTTCCAACTCCCGCTTGGAGCTGAGAGCACAGGAACTGTGGATTTCACTATCACCAAACAACAAATCTTTTAATTCTCATGGATATACCTCTTCATTTTAAAGAAACACTACTTTTCCCTGATAGCAACACAAATTAGACGATCTGCAAGTCTCCAACTTAAAGTTTAAAGCCGAACAATATCTAAATACTTCTGTTATATCACCTATGTCCTGTTATATCACCTATGTCCATATATTCGCTCTCTTTTCGCTGTTCCGTTATTTCACTGAGTAATAATTTCCATTTGTTAGCACTAATGCGATCTTTACTATCATTTTTTTGAGACTTTCAAATTTTAGTACTTTCATTAATGACGTTCTACTTTGTCTTCTACTCTTTGACTTTTATTTCCTCCCCCGCTTGGACCTGTTAGGTTTTCACTTCATTTCTTGGCACAAAGTCTCTTCTCGCGGGACATGAAATTATCTTTCTGAAAATATCTCATCACGACTCTCTGAAAAAGTCTCGTCTCATCCTAAGATTTTTTTATATAATAGAGATATATATACAGTATATGCACAGTATGGTCTGAAAACAGACCTGAATGGCTAAAAAGCAACAAAATTAAATACAAAGAAAATTTCTGACTTGGCTGTCACAGTCACAGTGAGGCATTATGCAGATGCATTGCTGTTAGATATAAAGGAGCCCCCATAGCATTTTTCGATAAAGTTCTGCTGAATAATTAATTGGCTGAATGTCCACAGTGTTAGTGAGAGAGATGCGTCAGAGAGAGATGTGTCAGAGAGAGATGTCTAGCATTGTTTATAATGGCAATCAGTTTTGTTTTCATTCTCTTATTCACTACGACCTCCAGGGCAGAGGTGGGTAGAGTAGCCAAAAATTGTACTCAAGTAAGAGTAGCTTTACTTCAAAATAATATTACTCAAGTAGAAGTAAAAAGTAGTCCACCAAAAACTTATTCAGGTAATTGGTGAAAAGACTACTCAAGTACTGAGTAACTGTTTGAACATAATAAATTATTTATTTTTTAGAAATGTTGTAATAAGACAGACAAAAATATAAAATAATGTGCAAATTCTGCTATTTCCAAATAATAAAATAAAAAAATGAGTAAAAATAAATGACTTCTTTCCAAAATAAAGATGCACAAATAACACAAAGTTCCAAATCTCAGTTTTTCACAACAAAGCTTTTGAAGCCGATACCTACGGTAACATGTATGTCTGAACAGTGCAAACTACTTACAGTGACGAGATATCCTGTACACTGACAGTATAATTCTGCATATGCACTTTGTGGTGTAGCGGGTCTGCGGCTTCAAAAAAAAAAAAAAAAAAGGCCAGTTTCAAATCCATAAAACCGTATCACTCTCCGTGGGCACAATTGCACAATCGCGGGGAGTTAATGAGGTAGTTTGAGGTAGTTGGAGCTAGTCGCACCTGCACGTGCGGGTGCGATCGTTTTCAATTGCTTTATTAGCTTCCTGCGGCGTGTGATTAAGGCCCACAGAGGTGCAGGTGTGATCGTTTTCAATTGCTTTATTAGCTTCCTGCGGCATGTGATTAAGGCCCACAGAGATGGGAGTGTATATATACTGGTCAGCACAAAAAAGAAGGGGAATCAAAGAAAAGGAGAAAAGACATGAGGTTAAAAGACATGAAAGGCAGGCTTGGGAACGACGATCTGGTTCTTGCAGTGAAGCTGTGACCGTTTAGCAGTGAACAGGAGCCCCGCATGACTAAAAAGTCTCTCACAGGCTGCAAGACGCAGGAAGTTTGTGTGTGGTCATGTGACTGCATGGCTACGTCTGATTGGTGAAACAGTCATCCAGTAGATCCACTGGCAAGTTCTCTCTTGCAAAAATATAGTTTAATGTATAAATGAAAAAAAGTAATGAGTCGAATGTTGCCCTATGTAGCGGAGTGAGAGTAGCGTTTCTTCTTCACAAATGTACTCAAGTAAAAGTAAAAAGTATGGTGTAGTAAAACTACTCTCAGAAGTACAATTTTTTTAAAAGGTTACTCAAGTAAATGTAACAGAGTAAATGTAACTCGTTACTACCCACCTCTGCTCCAGGAGGTCCAGAGTGTGTCCTATAACGGAGCCTGCCCTTTTGATTATCTTGTTGGTTTGGTGGGCCTCTCTTGAAGTGATGTTACTTGCCCAGCACACCACAGCATAGAAAATCGCACTGGTCATTACAGAGTTGTAGAAAATGTGAAGGATGTCACTTCCCACATTAAAGGAACACAGTCTTCTAAGGAAAAACAGCCTGCTCTGCCCTTTCTTGTATAGTTCCTCTAGGTTCCGAGACCAGTCCAACCTGTCATTAATGTGGACTCCCAAGTACTTGTAGAAATGGACCATCCCTACATCCACTCCGTGAATAGTGACCAAACATATACATAAGAGTAACCCCATATTAAAATATATTTTGTATTATTCTAGTTGCAGCACAAGCAATGACAAGTTCATGAAATCGTTACTCCACTAGGGTCAAAAATGAGTAATTATTTGTAAAAGTTGATTCTTTTCCAAATTGAATTTCATTGTAAAGTATTGAACTCCAGTCGTCTTGTGTGTGTCATAATTAAGGTTTATCATTACTTGATGTCTTGACTTCATAAGATGTATTCCACCACAGTGCTGCAGACTCCACTCTCCAACATGTACACACTTTACCACTGAGCCTACCCAGAGGTGGGTAGAGTAGCCAAAAATTGTACTTAAGTAAGAGTACCATTACTTCAAAATAATATTACTCAAGTAGAAGTAAAAAGTAGTCATCCAAAAAATTACTCAAGTAAGAGTAAAAAAGTATTTGGTGAAAAGACTACTCAAGTACTGAGTAACTGTTTGATCATAATAAATTATTTATTTTTTAGAAATGTAATAAGACAGACAAAAATATAAAATAATGTGCAAATTCTCCTATTTCCAAATAATAAAATAAAAAATCAGTAAAAATAAATAACATCTTTACAAAATAAAGATACATAAATAACACAAAGTTCCCAATCTCAGTTTTTCACAACAAAGCTTTTGAAGCCAGTACCTACAGTAACATGTATGTTTGAACAGTGTAAACTACTTACAGTGACGAGATATACTGTACACTGACAGTATAATACTGCATATTCACTTGCCCTCCAAATAGTACAGCTGATATAAAATAACATTAGAACAAGGCAGCTTGTGCACGTACAAGAAGTCTCACTTTACCATGACTGTCTGTGCATGTTTGGTTAAAACGTGCTTGTTATTCACTCAGTGAAGTGATGGTTAAGCTTCAGCAGGAGTTGGCTCTCATTTTTCATGTATTCTTTCTTTCCCTTTCCGCTGTCTGTGAGGAGACCGCTATGCTGCCACAGTTTGTGTATGGTCATGTGACTGCATGGCTAAATCTGATTTGTGAAACGGAGTCATGTGATTATTGTTGTTACGTCTGATTGGTGAAATAGAGCCATACAATTATTGTTGCTACGTCTGATTGGTGAAACAGCCATACAGTAGATCCACTGGCGGCTTCTCTCTGGCAAAAATATAGCGTATCTAATGGAAAAAAAGTAGCAATTCGAGTGTTGCCCAATGTAGCGGAGTAAGAGTAGCGTTTCTTCTTCACAAATGTAATCAAGTAAAAAGTATGGTGCAGTAAAACTGTTCTTAGAAGTACAATTTTTTTTAAAATTACTCAAATAAATGTAATGGAGTAAATGTAACTCGTTACTACCCATCTCTGAGCCTACCTAATTTGCAGCTGGACATCTCTTTAAAGAATATCGGGATGGTCTTCTCCTCAAATGTTGTGCTACAAAATCAGCTTTCTTGAGGATCGGAAGGTGTTTTTCTGTTACAGTTCTGTTTGTCTCACTTCATCTTTTTTTTTTTTAAATTAGCACCTCCTTGAGGTAAAAGAAAGTCGTTGCATAGGCGACATATTTTAAATGAACTAGCTCTCAAGTGGGTACTATTCCATTAAATGGAACATGTCAGCGTAGAGTTGTCTGTCAACCTTGGCTCGTATCTTTAGGCTGTAGGAGGTAACTAATATTTAAGGCAAAATAAAAAAAAGGTGGCTGGATTCAATTCCTATAACTAGGATAGCTAGCTCTGGCTTCCCATAAAACTATGAGTGTTTTACAATGGGTCATCAAAAAAGTCTACAGGATTTAAAATGTGGTATCTTCTTAAATAATAAAACAAAAGTCTTTTTTCTTTTGTTTTAATGGAAATGTTTTAAAAATGTAAGATAAAAGGTCTTTAAATGACCAGTATTCATATCTTGACAAGTGAAGGCTTTTTGTTGCTAGACATGGAATTGGCAAAGACTTAAACTACAAAGTGTTTGTTGCATAGGTGTGTAGTGAGGGGAATGGCATTATTCCTCGTTCAGTTTTTGCTAATAAATTTGTGGTAAATATGTAAATTTTTTTTAAGTGGAAGTGAATAGCATTATTTAATATGTATGGCATTTTTTGTCCTGGTTGGAATGGATAAATTTACATCACTGTCTATACAGGTGCAGGTTGTAGTCAGTCCATTAATGGCTATGGAAAACAACAGCCCAGTAAGGCTATTGAAACACCTGCAGTGATTCTTACCTATGCATGATCAAAGTCACATTTTTCTGTTTCTTTAGCATATCCCAACACAAAAAGAAAATCTAGCAGTGCTGGCTCAGGGCTGCATGGAGATGAGGCTGTTGATTGTTCATAGCAAGCACTGAGCTTTTCTAATTAGTGGCAGGTAATTGAATGGCATCAGGCATGTAATGTAAAAACCACCACGTAACTAGTAATGTAATCAACCATGTCATAAGAGGGCAATAAAATTTAAGGTTATGGCATTTCTGGCATAAATAATAATAATTTAAATAACCACATTCAGTTGATAGTACTGGCTGCTTGAGTTTAAAGATTCGTCATTGGTATTGAAATATTCAGCAGCAGAAGACCGTAGTAATGCTTTTATTTAAACGGAGCATTAAAAACTCTAATGCACAACAGGACAAAGGTCTCCAATACAGGATGGAGTGGAGGTTTTGAATATTGTTGATAAGCATCACAGGATACTTTAACTTTTTTTTTTATTATTCTATTTGATTTACAGGAAATACTTAATACTATTTGGAATAACAACAACATTAATGTGAATTCCTTGCTTGCAAATGTTTATTTTTTGATGGAAACAAAAACCACAACCTCTGCAATAAAACTAATAATAATAATACTCTTCTAATTGGAGTAGCAAAAAATAAACAGATACGGGAAAGTAAAACTAAACTAGCAACACAACAGCATGATTGTAACTATAGGCATTGAATGCATTGCTGAATACTTATTTAATTCCAGGTCAAAATATAAAATTCTACCAAACAGGCTTACATTAAAGCTTGCATTAAAATGTGGCAAACATTGTTGTTCTTTACCATCTCTAAATTGGTTAAAAATACTCCTCACATTTGCTGCTGGTTTGCAAAAAAGTTTTCAATAGCTTCTTGTTTGGACCTGTGCATTGTGCATTGAGCAGACGGTGATGCCGCACCCTCTGCATAAGTTAGACACAGTAAACAGGGGTTGGATCATAGCCATTGTTTTAAGATTGTTATGTTTCAAATGTGTATAATTTTAGGATTATTTGGGGCTATTCAGTTTATTTCACTTATATGTACATGATTTTGGTGCTGCTTTGGTAAGATTATAATTTTGCATCATCAAATCTATTTGTAAATTTGACAGGTTGCATTTGAATATGACCACAAGGGGGCCCCAAACTTCAGACACAGTATTACCCAACACAGTCCTGGGTTTAAGTAAAGGCTTTTATCTCACCAAAGTAAATCATCAAACATGCAAAAGTGACCAAACCACAATTATAAACAAGTGTCTCTTCTTTCACTCTGTCTGCTCCTCTTGTTGAGTGTCGTCCGCTGCTTCCCGACTCTGACTCTCTGAGATAACATGGCAGAGTCCTTTTAAGCTGGATCTGGGGATGCTGCAGATGCCATAATGTGTCCTCCTGGACTCACCATCGGGTCATGTTGAAACTAGGGAGATCCTTCCCAATAGCACCATCCAGTGGCACTCAAGGGACCCCGACAGGTTACGCCTCCAGACTCAGACTTCCATATATACCCTGCAGGTGTCCCAACTGGGACACCTTGGGAGGAACACTGCCACCTGCTGTATGGGGGATGGAACTGCTCCTGGCCTACTGGGATTCTGCTGGTCCATCCCCTATAATGTCTCCAGCCAGACAAGAAGTCATTTTCCCATCCAGCCAGCATAACTGTCTGTCCTATATGGCACTTACAGTATTCAAATTTAACCCATAGCAATATTTAGATTAAAAAGCATCTGGATTTTTCGATTAAGTTTTACAAGTGTGGCCCTTTTTCCTACATCGCTGAGGGATTGTGGGCTATTGAATCATGGACACCAAGCCCCCACCTATTAAGTACTTTAGAAAGCAATTTACCAAATGCTACTTTAGATTACACCTATGTTACCAACCACTATTACCTGAATAATTCACTTGAGTGATGTCTTAAAACGTATACCTTTTTACTTATTCTAATGTAATTATAATTATATACAGCATTTTGATTTTCTCTACATATTAAACACCGAATTGTACATGTGACAATGCCACCACTACTACCATAACTACTACCAGCCTCTTTTCAGTGGCTTAGTACATGTTGTAAGAGGGCAATAGGAAGTTCATCACAAATACATACAAAATTCGGAATGGTAAATTCCTCTTCTTCGAGCACTGGTGTTCAAGTGTTAATCTAATCCGTTGTCAGCCAAGCAAGTGGATAGTGCATTCCCATCAATAAAGGGTAATTAGACGACAGTATGAAAGATGGCATTTACCTCATTTTCAATTAAATATTTAACTCCCACACACTACTATATAAGCTCATGTGTGTTTATATAATGCCTTAACTATTCTAGGCAGTGGGGAACAAATATTCACCACATTCTGTGCAATCGTGACTTGCTCGTCTTTACTGTTTTGGTCTTTAAATACTGAGGTTTACATTGGATTTATCTGTTGCTTTAGTTTCCTTCATCTTTTCATATCTTTTATAAACAGTTGTGGTTTTGCCTGATATGAGAGCAAAGTCAATTCTTTTCTTTTTGCTGTCTTATTCACTTTAAACTCTAGAAAAAATACAGGATTTAGTTTTGGTATGAAGACTTGGGGTCTGTCAAGGAGAAAGATTTTCCTTTTCCTCCCTGCATCAGTGGTTCTCTCTAGCAGTTGGATTCTGCAAGGTGATGCAAGAGACAGAAAAGTCGTAGCAGTTGCTCTTCTGTAGAAATAATCTGCTTGCTATTTTAATGAATGCCACAGCACAATCCACAATTAATCCAGGCTGAAAATTTAGTGTGGTATATAACGTGTCTTTGGCTGGTTAACCCAGTTGTGGTGGTCTGCATGACTTGTTATTACATTACATTTTACATTTACTTATTTGGCTGATGCTTTTATCTAAGGTGACCTGTAACATTTATGATACAATTGGCTCCTTTCTTTTGATTGTTTTCCAAATGGAGCACAGGCAGTTCATGTGACTTGCTCATGGTCACACAGTGACAGTAACAGGATTTGAACCCACATCTTCAGGGTTTGAAGTCCAAAGCCTTAACCACTACACCACACTGCCTGGTTATTACCAATTTTCCCCTTAGTTTGTTTCCTCTATATCCCTGTACTACTTTGACAAAGTTGTTTCTCCAGGCCATATAATGAGAACTTAAAGTGACAATCCTCTTTGGGTAAAGAAACTCCTCATTGGCCCAGGATTCTCCAGTCAGCCTTTGGGTGGTGGTGTCACACCACTGCTTGTAACACTCTTCCTGTTCCCACTCCAGCTCTATTACACTATTCTTAGAAATACTGTTTAGGTAATTTGTTAATGGGGGCACCACTGTTCAAGTAAGCTCGGCCCATCACCAGATTTTTGGAAATCTTTACCATACGAATAGCCATATCCGTTCAGCTTTAGGTAGTGTGTAGCACTGAAAGGACTTTCATGAATGTGCAGACAGAAAATGCTAGCAACTTCAACAGAAGCCAAGATGTGTTCATAAATGAGCAGAAGCCGATACTTGCATGAAGACATGTACAAAGAAAAATAAATAATAGGGCTATGAACACGTGTACTCAGAAAAACAAAGAAGGGAATTCATATTGTGAGGAGACAAAGAAAGCGAATAATGGAATTACAAGAGATTCTATTAGAACTCAATGAATTATTAAACACGAGTAGTAGATTTCAGCTTACTTTAATACCGGTACTAAATAGGTTTGCGGTGGAAGCATTAACTGTTGTGGCAAAGAAAAAAAATGAAGCAGTTACTGACAAAAGGAAAACAGAATTGAGAGAACCTGCCATGTACCATTACATTAAAGACAACACGTATACAGTTTCTCCAACACAAGATGTGTTTTTCTAATAATTTTATTACAGAGGAACAACATGGTTCACAGTATTTCAAGTTGACTCGATCTAATTTTTTTTTATTAATAGGAAACTATTGAAAATGATCTGTTTGAACAGACCTCTTTTTCAGCTACAATCATGAATTAAAATGTATATTAGGTTCGTGTCTAGACTCTTATTAATTAAGCTCATTTTAAATTCACTCCTCTGGCAAGATTAACTACCGCAAAAATAAACCTGAACTCCCGGGTCACCTTATTGAGACTCTAGCCACATCTGGTTCTCTGACACTGAAATTTGTCACATCATGTCTAAATGTAGATCATCATAAAATGGGGATATCAAAAGCATTAAGTATGGTGGGGACTGCTGAGAACAGAAGTGTGAATTCATTAAAAATAATTAAAAGTGGAAAATGCAAAAGTAGGCCCTTAAAATGTCTAGAGCAATCAAAATGGAGTGGGGCCAACCCTCTTAGAAAGCAGGTGGTTTATATGTTGTGCATGTGAGCCATCATTCCATTTTAATTTTCCGAAGGCAGTGGAAGAGGAAACCAAAACCAAATTAAGATCTGGGACCAAGTTGTAATAAGCAGATTTGATGCACATTAGACCGTATAGCAGAAGTCAGTAAAGTTAGCGTAGACCTGCATCATACGACACACCTTCAAGTTGGTGAGTATGTCACACTTATGATTGTAGTGCTGCTGAATCGTCTTGCCTTAAGAATGTCGGAAGACATGGCCAAGAATTGCAGGTGATTAAAGATTAAACAATGCCTTTAAGACAAAAAAAAAATCAGTAGTGTAATGGGAAGCGGCACACACAGATACAGGGCTCTCAGTGCATATAAAGCATATAAAAGGCAAAATAAAATGTTATAAATGAAACATCGACGATTAAAAGGTCGCATTTGCGCAAACAAAAGGGAATTGATCATCAGGACCAGGATTGTCGTGCTATTTTTTCAATTACACCTGGTCCTGATGATTGATTTCCTTTTGTTTGCACTAATGCGATCTTTTAATCGTCGATGTTTCAAAGTCTTTTCGCATTCGCATCATTCAATGCAAAAAACGTAGATTTACACAATAATGGACCATACACTATGAGAATCTGTGGTCCCGCAGCAGTTAAAGCAATGACAAGTTTAATTTCAAAGAAAACACAATTCGGTCAGGTGTATATTTATGATCACAGAGAAGCGAGCACAACGCAAGCAGCAGAGACATGAAGTGGCAAAAAGGAGAGTGGTTGTACAGGCTTTAAAATGATCAAAGGGCAGCACAACAGCAGCTGCGCCATCCCCCCCACCCCCACACACAATGCGAGCAGCATTATACGTCCTGCAAGAAAGAGATTTAACCATGCCCGGGGCAGGAACAAAAGGACAATTATTGTTTTTACAATGTCACGCGAGACAAGGCAGTGAGCCATCATTTAAAGCAAGTCCATAGACATCTAACCCAGCAGTTGTTGGATTGCATTTGACAGACAAGCATCATGTGCTCCCAGCTCTTAAAACAACGACATGCGACAAGCAGAACAGGCAGCTCGCAAGCAGCGAAAAGACAGCAAATGATTTGACGGCATATCCTTAACGTGCGTTCAGCTGCCCCCCCTCCCCTCCCCCTTCACAATACGAGCAGCATTATATGTCTGGCGAGAATAAGATGTAACCACGCCTGGGGCTGGAAATAAAGGACAAGTATTGTTTTTACAAAAGTTTTTAAAGTAAAAGTGAAAATAATGCATATGTAACAGTTCCCATGAAAATAACAATCTCTTTAAATTGTATATCCGGTAAACCAAAGCTGGGGGTGGGCGAGTGAAGCGAACAGGGGGCGGAGCCCCCAGTATCAAATATAATAAACTACCTAGATGAAGTATTAGGAAAACTATTAGTTAACCAAAGAATTCTGATAGCAGGGATGGTCTCTTCTTGTTCAGAAGAGGGGGTTTCCCTTTCATGTTCTGGGGGAGGTATTGACCTGAATATGCTCTGTCCTCCTCCCCCCGGTCCTTCCATCACAGGGGCATCCCAGCTGGGCAAGTACCCCGGCCATCTACCACAGAATATACACACATCTTTAGTGTAAATCACTTAGCAATACAGGTACCATAAGGTGAAGTAGAACACTGTGTATGTCTTAATTCTTATATACAGTTAGGTCCATAAATATTTGGACAGAGACAACTTTTTTCTAATTTTGGTTCTGTATATTACCACAATGAATTTTAAATGAAACAACTCAGATGCAGTTGAATTGCAGACTTTCAGCTTTAATTCAGTAGGTTGAACAAAAAGATTGAATAAAAATGTGAGGCAACTAAAGCATTTTTTTAACACAATCCCTTCATTTCAGGGGCTCAAAAGTAATTGGACAATTGACTCAAAGGCTATTTCATGGGCAAGTGTGGGCAAGTCCGTCGTTATGTCATTATCAATTAAGCAGATAAAAGGCCTGGAGTTGATTTGAGGTGTGGTGCTTGCATGTGGAAGATTTTGCTGTGAACAGACAACATGCCGCCAAAGGAGCTCTCCATGCAGGTGAAAGAAGCCATCCTTAAGCTGTGAAAGCAGAAAATACCCATCCGAGAAATTGCTACAATATTATGAGTGGCAAAATCTACAGTTTGGTACATCCTGAGAAAGAAAGCAAGCACGGGTGAACTCAGCAACGCAAAAAGACCTGGACGTCCATGGAAGACAACGATGGTGGATGATTGCAGAATCATTTCCATGATGAAGAGAAACTCCTTCACAACAGCCAATCAAGTGAACAACACTCTCCAGGGGGTTGGCGTATCGATATCCAAGTCTACCATAAGGAGAAGACTGCATGAAAGTAAATACAGAAGGTGCAAGCCATACATAAGCCTCAAGAATAGAAAGGCTAGATTGGACTTCGCTAAAGAACATCTAAAAAAGCCAGCACAGTTCTGGAAAAACATTCTTTGGACAGATGAAACCAAGATCAACCTCTACCAGAATGATGGCAAGAAAAAAGCATGGAGAAGGCGTGGAACAGCTCATTATCCAAAGCATACCACATCATCTGTAAAACACGGTGGAGGCAGTGTGATGGCTTGGGCGTGCATGGCTGCCAGTGGCACTGGGACACTAGTGTTTATTGATGATGTGACACAGGACAGAAGCAGCCAAATGAATTCTGAGGTGTTCAGAGACATACTGTACTGTCTGCCCAAATCCAGCTAAATGCAGTCAAATTGATTGGGCGGTGTTTCATGATACAGATGGACAATGACCCAAAACATACAGCCAAAGCAACCCAGGAGTTTATTAAAGCAAAGAAGTGGAAAATTCTTGAATGGCCAAGTCAGTCACCTGATCATAAACAAGTTGAGAATGCATTTCACTTGTTGAAGACTAAACTTCGGACAGAAAGGCCCACAAACAAACAGCAACTGAAAGCCGGTGCAGTAAAGGCCTGGCAGAGCATTAAAAAGGAGGAAACCCAGCATCTGGTGATGTCCTTGAGTTCAAGACTTCAGACTGTCATTGCCAGCAAAGGGTTTTCAACCAAGTATTAGAAATGAACATTTTATTTCCAGTTATTTGATTTGTCCAATTACTTTTGAGCCCCTGAAATGAAGGGATTGTGTTAAAAAATGCTTTAGTTGCCTCACATTTTTATGCAATCATTTTGTTCAACCCACTGAATTAAAGCTGAAAGTCTGCACTTCAACTGCATCTGAGTTGTTTCATTTAAAATTCATTGTGGTAATGTACGGAACCAAAATTAGAAAAAAGTTGTCTCTGTCCAAATATTTATAGACCTAACTGTATGTCATGAAAATTAATTCCAAAACATAGAGTATAACAAGTGTGCTCCAGTCCATTGACTGCTGCTACTTATTGAATGTCTGTAAATTATTTTTGACATCCTTGAGTTGTTGCTTTTTAGCAAGTTCTCCTTTCAAACGACTACAGTTTTCTCAGGGGAGTGTCTCACCACTGTGTTTTACCCTTTATCATATGTCTTTTATAAGAGGTGCCCATGCCTAAGTAAGGGGAAAAAAAAACCTCACCCCCAAAATTTATTGGCATTCATGGGACCATTTGAGAGTCATGTGCACTTAAACTGCAGATGGGTCACATGCAATGGAAGACACTCTAGCACTTCTTCTGTAACATTTAAGACTATCTTTAACAGTTTTGTTTTACTCTCTTTTATTAAACTTTATTTTACTTAATTTTGAGAACACTTTGCATTCTAAATATAAAGTCACCATTAATGGCGCACTGCACGATATTGTGCAGTGAATACACTTGACTTGAGCATTCATACTTTTCCCACTCTTTCTCTGCATGTTTTGCATTCGTTTGCTCAGAGGTTGATGTGCTTGTTGCTTCTTGTGCAGCTCTTCTTTTCTCCACCCTAGCGGCCTGCTTCTTCTCTACTTCTGTCGCCATCTTTTCATATTAAAACTGATTAAGTCAGTTTTTGTGTTGTAATTACTTAGTACGTTTTCCTTAATTTCTTCAATCTGCCCCAAGAATGATTTAAGATATGAAGAGGCAGGGGAAGTGACGGTGAAGGTGGTAGGAATGAGAACGGCACCTGTACACATGTGCCACACGGCCACCCTGCTGGCCACCGCTGAGAGTTGATTCTGCAATAAAATAAAAATAGGAATAACTTAGGAGGTCAATCATCTCCCCCAAAAGCAGATAGTAGACGTCATGTAGTATATGTGTACCAGATTTCAAGTTAATAGGTGAAATGGTTTGTGAGGTACAGGTGATTTAAAATCCTGGACAGACAAATGAACAGCCACGGTAGCGTATTATATAAGAAGATAGCTTCATGCATTCAAATTCATGGAAAAAATTATGTTGAAAAGAAAAGTAACACAAAAGTTTGTAGTTACCACAATTAAGCTCAGTTTAAAATGCTTTTTGAAGTGTTCTCCACTGACTATAAGCTCAGAGCAGTTGTACTAGTTTACAACTATAAAACTATAACAAAAATAATTAAAGGATGTATCATTTACATGCTGTACACAAACAGCCAGATTAGACTGAAATATAAAATAATAGGCAATAGACGTCCTCTAGTATTATAAGAAAGATATGGCTGCTTCACAACAGAGGGGAGGAAAACCAAAATTTCTGGAACAGTTCTAGAGAAAATAAATCCAAGGTGGTGTCCACAGCTGGTTTTAACAGCCATACTCCCAAAATCAATGACTGTTCTGGTGACCTGGGCCACTTGGCCGACAAACCTTCCTGGACGTTTTATAATAGAATTGCTTGTTCTGGCCATGAAATATTAAGATTAAACCATTTCTGTCTTGTCTCTCTCTGACATACTCCTTGGCAAATAAGGTTTTGTGGTTATGTAATTCAGGTCTGCTTCACTTTCAATTTGCAGGCATAGACGCCTGGGAATGCAGCAGTAGAATCGAGTGGCACAACAGAATACTGAGAAGAGAGTAAGAATAGAGGAGGGTTACTGTCAGTTCATAATGGTTGTCCTACTTTTTTCAAATGACTAACAAACAGACATTCAATATGCTAGAATAAAGTAATGGATCCTTAGCCTGGATTTAAATGGAAAGACAAATGGCCCTCTCTTATATAACCAGGCAAATCATTCCACATAAGCCAGACATTGAGTGAGGTGTACAGGTTAAGGCCTGTGGCATCAAATCCTAATGTTTTGAGTTCAAATCCCATTACTGACACCATGTGTGGCTATGAGCAAGTCACTTCCCCTGACTGTGCTTCAGTTGGATAAAATGAAAGAAATGTAACCAGTTGTATTGTAAATGGTGCAAGCTGACCTGGGTAATGGCATTAGCCAAATAAATTAATAATAATAATAATCCATAAAACTATAAAAGAAAACAAATCACTGAAATTTGGCGAGAACTGAAACTGATAACTATTTCTTGTCAAGTTATCTGTCTGCAGATGGACTACAGGTGCAATTTAAGGCATCAAAGGAAAGTTTATCGGCATACATAGTGAAACATGCATGCAGACATTTAGTGTTCATTACATTTAATGTCAGCAGGTAAACTGACAGCATATCCTTAGACTAGGACTAGACTCTGTGTGTGTGATATACTTATTTATCAGTCTATTTATGTGTTTATTTATTTAAAGAACTTGTTGTGTCCACCCAGAATCGAGTACCATGGCCCCATGCTTCAGGGTTACCTCTCTGTGTTTAACCAACATAGGATGGAAAAATATGAAAACAAAGGTACTGCTACAGACATGTAGACATTCCACCCTGTAGCGCTTTTTGGTTTCTTCATTTCAAAGATGCACTTCATGTTCATTATCTTTGCAGTGCTGAGGATGAGGCTTTTTGTGCATTTGTGTTAAGCACATCCCAGGCCTGCTTCCGGCAATTGTATGAGGGGTGGTAAAAGTGTGTTATAGTTGAGGGAAACTTCTTTGAAGTGTGATTGTTCCACCAGTGACCCCCTGTGTTAGAATGTATTGCCTGTGGCATGTGACAGGCGTACATGCATTTGTACAACATTTGCTTTCAGCAGGCAGGAATTCACTGGCTGTGCTGTAAGTAATCAAAAGACATAATGGAATAGGCTCCTTAGAGTGAGCCCTGAAGTGATGGAAAGCCGTCTGTGTGCTAAATTGAAACTTGTACGGACACCTTGGTTATAAAAGGCACTGAAAGCTATGTTTCAACTTTTCTAATAAGCTTACATATAGAGCGACGAAAAGACTAACCCAAAAAAGCATTTCAGTTAGAAAGTGAAATTGGGCTCTGATTAAACACCTCTGCCCCAGATGAAATGCACTCAAACATGCACAGACGATAGCAGAGCTCAGATTCATACTTGGGGCCCTAAGCAGAGCATGACATTAATAATTCACACTGCCCCTGCATTGCTCTGGAATAAAAATCATTGACTTGAACATAAAGAATTTCACATCCATATGAATGAAGTAGAAATGCGAATACAAGAACATCTAGTGCATCTTGGGGCTTGAATAAATGTGATACAGGTGGCAGTGGCTTAATTAGCATGTACTAGAACAAGTCAATTACACAGTCTTGTTATGTTTATTTTATGGAAGTGCCTCTTAAAGTGTTTCTCATGAGACGAGAAGTTGGGGAAAAAAGTGGAGAAATAATCGATAATAAATAATCACTGAGACTTGTACTTGAAATTGATTTGCATACGGTATGTTTATGTTCTGTTTTTCCTGTATTTACTTGTGTATACAATGTTTACCTCAAATTCATGGACATTGTTTATGCCAGTCTGTGATCTGAAGCTCTAAAAGCTGCGTTGGCAGATTTCATAACCATCCAACATGTGGGAAGTGCTGTGCCATTGACATCATTTTGCTCTTTGCTTTGATTTATTGGCACTAACTCTTTAAATGGTCAGCTACTGTAGCTTTGATATACAGTAATGGATGCTAATTAGATTTGCTTTACATTCAAAGTAGATCAAAGGAATAATTTAATATTCATATTAGTACATTCTAGATTCTTAATGTTTTATAGTCTACATTTCTCTTGATAATATAGCAGACAATTTTACAGTATTTGATAGTGCTTTTTGACTTGAAGAAGCATAAATTCCTACTAAGAAAAGAATATTTGTTTATAAGATAAAGGATTTATATATAAATTTAAGAATATTTTTCCAACTTTTGACAGCACTTGCTGTAGCGACAGCCCTTGGACTTGTTAATGGAGGAAAGCCATGTAGTGTTATCCATTGTGTCAGGATTTGACTGAGAGGCACCAGTGGGCTAAGAAGGTGGCGCCTGTAATGTTCACTTGCCACATGCGAAGCACAAAAATGGAGTTTTAACACCTCAACCCCACTACCCAGACCAGAATTTAAACCTTATGGCCTCACCACTGTCAGCCACATAAATCATCATGCTGAATCCAGAAAAGAAAAGATTAAAGTCATTGATTCAAAAGTGATTACTAAAACAAAGGTACATGTAGAAAAAGAACAAAAATATGTGTGCAAAACTAAAACAGTAAGCAATTTCAATAAATCGATTACCAGATGTCGGTACCTAAAAGGCACTACTGTGGTCAAAGCCAAAAAATCCGAACAAGAATCACAATCACAAACTCAGCATCAAAGCAGTGGATCGTTCTTTAGCTTTGGCATAAATACTACTAGCGCCAGTGTTTCAGCTGCCTACTTAGGTGGCTCCACATACAGGTATATTAGTCAGAGCAGACAACAAGCAACACTAAGACATAGAAACATAACATTATGCACAATTGGAAAATAATTTATGAACAAAATCATATTAAATAAAATATATACAGAACAAACCCAAGGATAAAAAACAGAATATGAGTGATAATATTTAAACACCCGAAAGCTTAAATAAGCATGAACTTGAGCTAGGACAACAATCCTGGCCATTCCATAACAGTACCTGCAGTAGTGACTGAAGTAAAAACCCAGATAACAAAGGAGTTTGGACAATAGCTTTCAGGGTCCAGGAAGGGTAGGCTGGACATCACCTATGCTATTTATTCCTCATGAGAAAATATTGTCCTCAACTAAACATATTCTTGTAGTTTTATAAGGAGCACTTTGAGGCTCTCCAGAATTTAACAGAAATGTCATGCAGCCGTGCTCCACATATCTGGATGGGCTTGATTAATTTCTAAATTAAAACCACTGTAGTAGAAGAGAACGTCTTTTGTGGCAACACTATATGGCTGGATGAAATTCAGCCAGAAATGCTGAGGTACTGGTGGTTGACGACATGTTTCAACAGGTCTCTTTGATGTTGTGTGGAAGACATAGATACAACCTGTGGACTGGGAGAGTGGTGTTCCCTAAACCTAACCCTAACCCTAACCCTGCAGAAATTTGTGTGGGGGTACTGAAAGGAAGCCTTCAGGCAACAGCTGAGGCTCAGATTTAGACGAATCAATACAGGTTCTGCCCTTCAAGTTGACCAATTCGTTCTTTGTGCAAAGATTTTTGAATGGTCAATGGCAATTGTGAGATTTTCGTATTTATCAGAAATAAAAGTCAAAATGAAGTTTGATAATAGGGTTATGGGGCTCACTGTCCATACATATACACATGGCAAGAAACTTGAATTTAAAAGAGCGAGAAGCACAGACTAGAGCTTCTAATCCAAATCAAAAGGAGCTACTGAATTCTGAATTGGAGTTTCTAGTGATGATGTCCCATGGCCAGCTCCACTGGGATATGGTTGGAAATTCTCTACTTTGAACCTAAAACTATTCCTCGGGACAGAGAAATCTGACCTACCCTGCTTAGTCTGTTACTAAAGTGTCTTTGTCATTAGTTGAAGCTGAATACTAGTTTGTCTCATAAAAAAATAATGTTGTCATGGTTTATAGATACTTGACCAAAAGACATGCTGCTTATTTGAAGTGGTTGATCTAAAGTAGCCCAGTTTAAGTGTATCCTTGAGTGGGCTCTGAGGTGGACTGGTGCCAGTTTCTGTCTTGTACTTAGTGATGTGGGTGGGCTGTTGCTGTACCCAGTCCACCGCAGCAAACCTGAGTTGAACTTAGCAGGGCATGAGAACGCGTAATGTTTTGTACATAATATGTTTATAAGAGCAAGACCAAGTGAGCTGTGTGGCCTTGTCAATTGTGTCTTGTGTAAGCCTTCTGAAATTCTTGGATGTTTTAAAAAATATTTTCCTAATCACCCAACATTTACATTAAGAACTGAAAAAAATCTATTGAAATAAAAGGAAATTATCATTTGACACATTATTTAGTTATTAGCACAACATGGAAAAAGGAAAAAGAGCAGTATCAAACTTTGAATCTAGGACATCTGCTATTTTTCTCACAGTTTCCAAAATGTAAATAAACAGATAGGTAAGTTAGGTAATTAATTATCAACATTCCAGTAACCACTCAGAGCTGTAAAATATAAAAGGCATATGTTAAGAAGTACCAGTTATAAAAACTGCTGCTTTCAGGTTGACCAGCTGCAATGGTTTCAAAAAGCATCAGACTTGTTCTCCATTAAATGAATAACTCAAAAGTGTTTTCTTTCAAAATGAGCTTTGGGACTCATCTTAGTATGCTATATAAGCACTCAACACTAGCAGGCATGGGCTTATTTTGTCTTTCATAAGGAAGGCACAGAACATCTCAGAAGGCATTGTATAGAAAGCTTTTTCTGTTGTTTATAAAAAAAAATGAAAAACCCCCAAAAAAGTGAAAAAAAGCTTCACCTAACAGTTTATGAAGCGGCTCCCTGCTCCTTTAATTTAATCTCCACTTTTTAATCATCGTCATCGTCATCCAATGGAAATTATTCTTCATAGCTCCAGTTTATAATGAGCAATCACAAAATTGTTGCAGACCATAAAACAAACTACAAAGTGCAACATTTTTATCCATCCATTAATTTTTCAAACTTGTATATTCCAGTACAGGGTCTTGGCAGGCGTGAACCAGGCCTGGCGTCTCCAAAGAGCGTGCATAGTGGAAATTCAGCTTTAACATTCTTACATACTGGGCTCTCCTTGAAGTGGGCGTCTTGTTTAGCTTGTGTCCATGTATGAAAAGGGATGCTTATGCTCATAAATAAATCACAAACTGATTGTTGGTCTTAACACAGACAAATATTGTCACTATACGCTTATTAAAATTGGATTATTGTTTCATTTGTGGGAAAGATCAATAGTCTGCTCTAAGACATTTATATCAGGATATGAGCACAAGACATGATGAATCAATGAGATCTCAAATCGATTTAAGCTTGCCTGTATCAGTAGAGCCCCTGGGTATTTAAAGTGAAGTTGCAGGTTTATCAGGAAGTCGATTGTAGTTCATTGCATTGCATTGTTTTTTTTATGTATTTATGTATATATATTTTTTTAATTAAAACTTTTTTTGAGTCGATGCACTTTATTAATCCATGCAGGTCAGCGTGCAGAATCAGCTACTATACAGCAGCCCTGGAGAAATTTTCAGGCTAAGGGCCTTAAGGGCCCCGTGGAGTAGGGTCTCTTCTGACAGTAATGGGGTTTGAACTGGCAACCTCCTAGATACCAGAGCAGATCCTTCATCCAGAGCCGCCACTCCGCCCTTTCACTTCTTTAATGGACTAGTGGACAAAGTATAGCCTAGCCATCCATGTAAACACATGTTATTTTTATGCCTTAAGTTAACAGTTTTGCTGTAGGTATGGACACTTCTTTGGGTTTTGGAAAAGCAAAAATTAGAGATAAAATTGTTTTTTTTTTTTTTCTTAGAACATATTTTTGCCATAATATTATTATACTGTCCTTATGACAGCCAGAAATCAAACTGAATACTAAGTGGTACAAGGAGTGTGTGCTTACTGTAACACCACTGATAATAAAATAAAACACCAGAACCCGTTGATGTAAAAATATACAGGATAAGCATGACAAATGTATGCAAAATGCCCAGGCTGCATTGTCATGCAGACTTCCATGTTTAGATCCTGACAGGAAAACGCAGAGAAAAAGTAGGCAGTTGTCATTTACAACTTGATTCACACAGTACAATAATTCAATGCAAAAGACCAAGCCAACTTTGAAGGCTTTTGCATAGGGTGCTGGGTGGGCAGTTGTGAACCTGGTTGCTCACTACAAGCTCTGCTTCCTTGTGTATCTAGGTACCTTTTCCAAAATGAGTTGACTTTAATATGTTGACTCTTATGCCTCCCTCAGGCCATTTAGGCTAATGGACCAGACATTGTTACTTCTTTCTATTCCTACTGACCTGCTAGTGGCATTTATCCAAATCCATTAGCTCAATTCATATACCACAATGTGGGCAATAATGGGGAAAATGTAAGCAACAGTGTTTGACAAATTGGATAATTTAACTGTGTTTGTGTCAGTAGTTAGACTCATAAAGAATGAGGTATTTGTTCAAAAGTTAATGCTCACAGCAGTTTTCTTTTTCTCTAACTCAAACTGCAATTAAATGGTTGAAGATAATTAGCTAATAAAATGGGTTTTCTGATCTCTCTTGTAGAGAAGGAAGAATGCTTAATGCGATATGTTATATCGTTAAGGGGACTTAACATTTTATATGAAATCATGTTCAAAGCATTGGGTTTGATATGAAATATTTGCAATATAATATACAGTCAGGCCCAAAGGTGTTTGGACAGTGACACAATTTTCATAATATTGGCTCTGTACACCACCACAATAGATTTGAAATAAAGCAATCATTATGTGAATGAAGTGTAGACTTTCAGCTTTAATTTAAGGGGTTTACCAAAAATATCATATGAGCCATTTAGGAGTTATAGCCATTTTCATGCATAGACCCAGGATTTCCAGGGGCTCAAAAGTATAAGGACATTTGACTGACAAGCTGTTCCATAGCCAGGTGGGAGCAGTTCCCTCATTATTTCATTAAGTATTAAGAAGATAAAAGGTCTGGAGTTGATTTCAAGTGTGGAATGTGCATTTGGGAGCTGTCACTGTGAACTCTCAATATGATGTCCAAAATGTTGTCCATGTGAGTAACAACAGTCCATCATTGGGCCGAGAAAACAAAACAAAAACCCTTTAGAGAGAGAGCAGAAACATGAGGAGTCGTCAGAACAACCATTTTGTACTTTCTTACAAAGAAGGAACACACTGGTGAACTCTGCAAAACCAGAAGGTCTGGAAAATCACAGACAACTGTGTTGGATGATTGCAAAATGCTGTCCTTGTTGAAGAAGAACCCCTTCAGCATTTAGTCAAACTATGAAGACTCTCCGGGTGGTAGGCCTGTCACTGCGAAAGTGTTACAATCAAGAGAAGACTTCATGAAAGTAAAGAAAAAGGATTTACCATACGGTGCAAACCACTGATAAACCTCATGCATTGGAAAGACAAAACAGAGTTTGCCAGAAAGCATTTTTAAAAACTAGTCCAGTTCTGGGACAGTTTTCTTTGAAGAGAGGAAATTAAGATCAATATGTACCAGAATGATGGAAGGAGAAGAGTATGGAGAAGAAAAGAAACTGTTCTTGATCCAATGAATACCACATCATCTGTGGAACATGGTGGAAGCTGTGTTATGGCATGATCATGCATGGCAGCGAATGGAAGTGGGTCACTAGTGTTTATTGATGTTATGACTGCTGGCAGAAGTAAGTTGGTTGAATTCTGAAGTGTACAGGACTAACTATACTATCTGCTGAGATTCAGACAAGTGCTGAAAAACTGATAGGACGATGCTTCACAGTACGGATGGACATGCTGTCAAAGCAAAGAAGTGAAAGATTCTTCAATGGTTAAGTTGATCAACTGACCTCAACCCGATTGGACATGCATTTCACTTGCTGAAGACAAAACTGATGGCAGAAAGTCCAAGTAGCAACTGAAGACAGCTGCAGTAAAGGACTGACAAAGTAGTACCACAGTGGATACCAAGCACTTGGGTTCCAGACTTCAGGTAGTCATTGACTGTAAAGGATTTTCAACCAAATATTGAAAATGGTAATTATATTCATGATTATGTTAGTTGGTCCAGATGCGATTGAGCCCCTGAAAATAGGGGGCCAATGTATAAAAATGTCTGTTTTTCCTAAACAGCTTATACAATATTGTTGCTAAACCCCTTATTAAATTAAAGCTGAAAGTCAATACTTCAATCACATCTTGATTGGTTTATTTTAAATTTGTTGTGGTGGTGTACAGAGCCAAAATTATGAAAATTGTGCCACTGTCCAAATACTTAAGGACCTGACTGCACTGTTATGTAAAGAACCTGACTTTAACAGCTAAAGTCAAATAGCAGTAAAGACTATGTTGATGCATCCATTATCTAATCAATATACAATCATCCTTTTCTTTACATTTGAGTGCATTGAAAACCAAAGATGGATCTCATGAACACCTCCCACTGGAATTCAAGTAAAAAATGATGATAGCTGTGCATAACAAAATATGGTCAGTAAAAGCCTCAGCCTAATGTTGAACAGGATGCTAACAGGTGCTTTATTAATATGGTGAAAATTCAGTCGCAGGTGATGACAGCAAAGGAAAGCCAAAATGAATAAATGAGTTGACATTGACCCCTAAGGGTTTACATCATTGTCTGTCGTGACATGCACATTAAGCAAAACAAAGCTGAGTCAGAGGAAGACTCGGCCTTGTGCCAAAAATAAATTCTTCTCCCGTGGGTTTAGGGATGGCACAGATTTTCAGTCCATAACTCTTTTTCTGTTGCTGCTTTTCTCATAATAGGAGACAGGTAATTGCAGGCAGGGTAACCTAGAATGTACTGCAACTTTAAAGAAAAATAGGCTTTTGTTGTTTCTGTGCCTACTGGTGAAGGTTTGCAGTCCTCAGGGCTTTACCCAGTTTAAATATATTGTTTTCAACGAGCATAGTCCTAATAACATTAATGTCTCAAGTTCCAAGTCTGGGAAACAACCCTAATTTTAGGGATCAGCAGTGCAGTAGGAGTGCCACAAGACTCGCAGAATCTGACTTAATACTCTTTTGCACTGATTATAGTTTTACCTACTTAGATGTTCTTTAAGTCCAGGATTGGGTGGGAGCGGGATGAAACATTTACAAAGCAGACTTCTTCTTTGTTACCTGGTGAAGATTCTTCTTTTCCATATACATAATAATGCCTCCTTGTTTCAAGTATACAGCCTGTCTTTCTCTCTCTGTCTATTTCTAATACTCTACCCTTACTATTCCTAATACTCTGGACCGTATAGCTATTTTTTCATTCAACAATTAATTTCTTAATCCCTAACGGTTCCATTCCAGGTGGTTTGTCGTATGGTTGGTGCGGCAATGCCGTAATCAGCACAAGCTCCCAACCTCCTCCTTCTCCTCTTAACCTATCCAGTGACATATTTTTTTTAATTTGCTGTTGTTTCTAAATTTAAGTGACTTTTTTCTTTATTTTGTTACCCATATGTTTAGATCTACCCCACTGCTCCTCAACTGTTTCTTTATTTAAGAACTTTACTGAGTAATATTAGAGGTTTTTTTTACCTTTTGTATATGATCAGCAATACCATAGTGAAACTAATTACATTATAATCACTAGTTTGTAATTATTCAGCGATCTCTGCCCTCTTTACTTTACAGAACGTGAAATTTAAACAGACCTCTCTTTTCATTGGTGTTTGTAATGAGCATTACAGTGGCATACTTTCTAGTCAAGCAAATTAATAATAATGTGACAAATACTGCAAATTATTTTAAAACCAATTTGGAGAAAACAACAGAAAAAATAGAAATACAAAATGAAAAAACAAGGTTCACCCCTTATCTAAAAGAAAAATAACAAGAAGAAAGACACAAGCAGAAAATCCCCATCTAACTTTTTAAATACAGTGATCCCCCGCCTATTAAGGAAGTTACGTTCCAGAACCATCAGTGATAGGTGAAAATCCACGATATAGAAAGACCATATAAATAAACATTTTTTTTTATAGTTTAAGCCTTAAAACACCCATCCCACATGCTTTAAACACATGTAAAGTTATTAAAACACACTTTGTAAACACATATAATATGTGGATGTCGGGCTAAGGATATTAGTAGCATCTCTCTATTATAAAAAAAATCTTGGCAGGCAGACCAGGGAGACGAGACGTGATCTTCTCGGAAGACAATTTGACGTCCTGCGAGAGACATTTTAACGTCACGCAAGACAAGGCAGAGAGACAGAAGGGCAGCTGCTGTACAGGCTTTTAAATGATCAACGCACAGAACGACAAGCAGAATATGCATCTTGGCAGAAGCAGCACAAAGCCAGTAGCTGATCCGTCTGCTTCTCCTTGGTGTGCGTTCAGCTCCACCCCTTCACAACATAAGCGGGAGAGACACAAAGTGGCAGGAGCGTAGCGCACATCCGGGGGGACTGAGCGAAGTGATCGAGACTAGATCATCTCAGAGAGACACTTTGACAACACACAAGACTAGACATTACAACCTTAAGAAGCAAAACCTGTGAGACGGTGACATTTGCACGTCACGCCCTACTTACAAACAATTTAAAACAAGTTCACGGACATCTAACCTAGCAGTTGTTGGAATACTTTTGGCAGACACACTTCAGGCGCTCCCAGCTCTTAAAACAACGACAAGCAGAACACGCAGCTCACCAGCAGTAGCTACAGCAAGCCAGCAACTGAACCAATCACATCTCTTTAGGCCCCCCCTTCACAACGCAAGCAGTGTTATAAGTCCCGCGAGAAACAGATTTAACCCCGCCCGGGGCAGGAAATAAAGGACAAATATTGTTTTTACAAAAGTTTTAAAGTAAAAATGAAAATAATGTATATGTAACAATTCCCATGAAAATAACAATCTCATTAAATTGTTTATCCGGTAAACAAAACCCAGGGGTGGGCGAGTGAAGCGAGCAGGGGACGGAGACCTCTAGTAATAATAATAATAAATCTGCGATATAGCAGGGGATCACTGTATTATTAGTGAAGAAAGTCAATTATGGGCCTGGCATGCTTATTCTAAAATTGTATTTATGAAAGTCAACCTTAAAAAAATTTTGGACATATTCTACAACAACTTTTTTCTAATTTGAGATAATATAGAGGGTGGCCCATATTTATGTATATGACATTTCACAGGCTGTAGCATTTAAACTACTACATGAAAAGTATCGAAAATAGCCTGCTGTTGCTTACTGGTACTGTGTATCCTTTATTGTCTGCACAACTGGACATTGATGATCTGTGGTGGCAGCAAGATGGGGCACCACCACACTATGCCGTACCAGTGCAACAATGGTTGAACAAAACACTCCCACAATGCTGGATTGGCCGATGTGGCTCCGTGGAATGGCCGATTTGGTCTCCCGATTTGACCCCACCAGACTTTTTCCTGTGGTGTTAAACTAAAAGACAAGGTGTATCAACATAGCATCCACAATGTGGCTGAGCTATGTGCAGCTATCACAGAAGAGTTTCAGAGGATACCAGTACAGATATGCCAAGCCACCAGTGACAACATTGTTCTTCGTCTTCAGGTGTGTATCGATCAGGATGGCACATTGGTGGACCACGCCATGGAGAACAGGGGATGAAAAAACATTTAAGGTTCTTAATTTTCATGTTCCATTATGTTACTTAATAATAACATTGGTAGTTTCCTGACAATAACGCCTTTTCAATCATATACATAAAATATGGACCACCCTGTAGAATGTTGTATACCCACTGTTACAGAAGGTGGGTTGGGATTCTTCTAGTTAAGCAAGATAAATCTACATGCTGGTAGTGTGGTATAGGCTATTACAATCGATTTTTGCCTACACACTTTTTTCCCATCCCACTTTTATCCCATCCCTTATAGTAGACCTTAAATACTTAGAGTAAAAGCTTAGAGTCTTTACTTTTATTTCTGGTTAGCCTCCAATTAATTCTGAGAGTATCACTGGCCACGATACTCTTCTTTTTGGTTCTAGGTTGTTTGAAGTTAGCTGTGTAAATAGAGTCAGCCTACAGGAGCATATACATATTGTGTGACCGAAAGGATTTAAAAGTCCACAATATAGATATGAATGCTGTTTAATCTAGTAAATTATCTAGAAGTATCATTTGACTTTTTTGGATTGTGGTTTGTTAGCTTCCTACATGAGACAGACTTTTAATTTGTAGAGTAATACTAGGGGGTTTTGCCCTGTGCTAGCTTTTCTCGCCAACCCCTTCCCCCAACCAAGCGCTATGCACCGTTGTGAAGAGGGGGGCTGAACACATCCCAAGGAGATGCGTTCGCTCCTTCGAAATCCCTCATGAACAGTGATACAATGAGAATCAAATCACAGTTGTTTTTTACATCCTCTTTGCTCAATCAACTGCTGGCTTGCCGCTACTCCTGTGCATCGTGATCTGCATTTCGTGCGACGCTTCAAAAGTTTTAAAGTCACTGCTTTGTCTCTCTTTTCCCCTAGACATCCTCAAACAGTATTCGATCTGTTTTCGCTGTTCCGTTATTTCACTGATTAATATTTTCCGTTTGCACTAATGCCATCCTTACTCTACGGCTACAAGCCGTGGTGAAGATGGGAGCTGAACACATCCCAAGTAGACGCAGTCGCTCCTCTGAAACCCCTCTTAAATGATGATACAATGGGAAGCAAATAATTTTTTTTTTTACCTCCTCTTTGCCCGATCAGATACTGGCTTGCTACTGCTTTCATGCCGCGTGATCTGCACTTTGCTCACCTATCTCTTACCCCCCAGCCCCCCCAACTAGTGCTATGCACCGTTGTGAAAAGGGGGCTAAACGCACCCCAAGGAGACGCAGTCACTCCTCCAAAACCCCTGTTTAACGGTGATACAATGGGAAGCAAATAACAGTTGTTTTTTTACCTCCTCTTTGCTTGCTCAGCTGCTGCTCCTGTGCAGCGTGATCTGAATTTCGTGCGGTGCTTCAAACATTTTAAAGTCACTGCCTTGTCTCTCTTCTTCCCCAGATATCCTCAAACACTATTTAATCTCTTTTCGCTGTTCCGTTATTTTACGGTGTAATATTTTCCGTTTGTTTGCGCTAATGCGATCCTTACTCTCATTTTCTTGAGACTTTCGAATTTTCCTACTTCCATTATCTCTAACCTGCTCTGCATGTGTATCACGGGACTTGCTTCCAAAGGTTGTAAGTATGACGTAACTTGACTGTCTCCCGGAAATTGAAAGTGTCTCTCAACGAATTTTCTTCAAAAGATCACGTCTCGTTTTTTTTTGTTTTTTTTATAATAGAGAGATATTTTTGGATCCTTTACACCAAACTACTACAGTGTATATAACCTTTAACTGTTGCATGAAAAGTTTTTAATGTTCTTTAGTTGTTTTATGTAATTAACCAGCATGGTGATCAAAGTGCGTCTACAGAATATTTTGGAGGTGGGAAGGATTTTCTGTGAGCCACAAAAATAAGGAATGTTCATTCAGACAAATAGAACTAATAAGTAAGAGGTAAACTGTTTAATTGATTCATATTTAACAGTAATATTAGCAAATAGTCTGAATAATATCTACTTTATCTTTAAAGACATTTTTTATGATAAACATTTCAGTTAGTGATATTATATTTAAATAAACTGGTAAAGTCTAAAATTGTAAGCTTGAATAGAGAAGTCTAATATTTGCATTTGTAGCCGGAGGACCACACTCTGGCTTTTATTTGTATATGTGACGTTTGTAATTTTTCAGTAATATGCGTGTGTCTTCTGTGACAGTAGTCAGGTGGGAGTCTGAATCCTGCTTAAATCTCTCTATTGTAGCGAACGCTTATTTTGTCTGAACTTATTCATAACTTTGAGAGTTCACACTAGCGCTTTAGAGTATTAGTTAGGTAAATACAACATGCATGCCTAAATAAACATGCATCAAACATACTTCTCCTCAGCAAAGTTTTCCCACTTGTCACTGTGTAAAAATGTTAAAAGTTTGTACTTTGCAAGCCATTGTTATAATAATTAATGGCTTGATGAATTCAAAGAAAAATCAATGTCCATCCATCCATCCATCCTCTACCGCTTATCCAAGATTGGGTCGCGGGGGCAGCAGCTTGAGCAGAGATGCCCAGACTTCCCTCTCCCTGGCCACCACTTCTAGCTCTTCCGGGGAAATCCCGAGGCGTTCCCAGGCCAGCCGGGAGACATAGTCCCTCCAGCGTGTCCTGGGTCTTCCCCGGGGCCTCCTCCCGGTTGGACGTGCATGGAACACCTCACCAGGGAGGCGTCCAGGAGGCATCCTGATCAGATGCCCGAGCTACCTCATCTGACTCCTCTCGATGCGGAGGAGCAGCAGTTCTACTCTGAGCCCCTCCCGGATGACTGAGCTTCTCACCCTATCTTTAAGGGAAAGCCCAGACACCCTGCGGAGGAAACTCATTTCAGCCGCTTGTATTCGCGATCTCGTTCTTTTGGTCACTACCCATAGCTCATGACCATAGGTGAGGGTAGGAACATAGATCGACTGGTAAATTGAGAACTTTGCCTTACGGCTCATCTCCTTTTTCACCACGACAGACCGATGCAGAGCCCGCATCACTGCAGACGCCACACCGATCCGCCTGTCGATCTCACTCTCCATTTTTCCCTCACTCATGAACAAGACCCCGAGATACTTGAACTCCTCTACTTGGGGCAGGATCTCGCTCCTAATCCTGAGAGGGCACTCCACCCTTTTTCGGCTGAGGACCATGGTCTCGGATTTGGAAGTGCTGATTCCCATCACAGCCGCTTCACACTCAGCTGCAAACCGATCCAGAGAGAGCTGAAGATCACGGCCTGATGAAGCAAACAGGACAACATCATCTGCAAAAAGCAGTGACCCAATCCTGAGTCCACCAATCCAGACCCCCTCAACGCCATGGCTGCAACTAGAAATTCTGTCCATAAAAGTTATGAACAGAATCGGTGACAAAGGGCAGTCCTGGTGGAGTCCAACTCTCACTGGAAACGGGTTCGACATACTGCTGGCAATGCGGACCAAGCTCTGACACCAGTTGTAAAGGGATCAAACAGCCCTTATCAGGGGGTCTGGTACCCCATACTCCCGGAGCACTCCCCACAGGATTCCCCGAGGGACACGGTCGAACGCCTTTTCCAAGTCAACAAAACACATGTAGACTGGTTGGGCAAACTCCCATGCACCCTCCAGGACCCTGTTAAGGGTGTAGAGCTGGTCCACTGTTCCACGACCAGGACGAAAAACACACTGTTCCTCCTGAATCCGAGGTTTGACTATCCGATGGACCCTCCTCTCCAGGACCCCCGAATAGACTTTTCCAGGGAGGCTAAGGAGTGTGATCCCTCTGTAATTGGAACACACCCTCCGGTCCCCCATCTTATAGAGGGGGACCACCACCCCGGTCTGCCAATCCAGAGGCACTGTCCCCAATGTCCATGCGATGTTGCAGAGGCGTGTCAACCAAGACAGTCCTACAACATCCAGAGCCTTGAGGAACTCCGGGCATATCTCATCCACCCCCCGGGGCCCTGCCACCAAGGAGTTTTTTGACTATATATGTCAAAAAGTGGTCGAAAACAACTGAAGACAGTAGTTGTGCTTTCATTTTGCTTTCATTAACTTTGAGAAAGTTCAGGGCTACCAGAAAGGGGGGGCGGGGGGAAATTGGTGAGAGCATTGTGTGTACTGTACTTTGACACAAGCCGCTGGCCCACTCTGTACTTGAAATGTTGCTGTGCCCTTGACCGGGTTAATACAATATCTACACACTCAAAAACACCTGTATGTACAGTCCAACAGGGAGATGGGTGGATTCTGCATAATGTAAACCTTCTAAAACACTAATTGAACAGCAGTATTACTGTATAGGATACCCCAGTTAACATCTACTTTCATGATTGTCCCTGTTTAACACTTCATAGTGTGTATGTTTAGTTTCACTACTATAGTTAATGCAACAGTTTTATTCCCTTTCAGAAACCAATTAAAATTCTTTCTACGCTAGAATGGGCATATACTGTGTAAATAAACATTTAAAATGCATAATGAATGGATATAGCAGTTAGCAAATTAAAACAAGGCAATTTTAAAAATACAGTTACTTACCGACTGAAAAACTGAGCTGCGCTTGGGTGATTACAGGATGTTGTGCCCTTTGTTACTCTTCTTGTCCACATTCTTTGTAAACACTTCTCATTTAATAATGAAGCAAAAATAACCAAAATAAAAAAGCCCAACACTATTAAACAGTGACAGCACCAAAATGCAACTCTGAAACATATGAGGGATTTTGACGTGGATAGTGACCTCTGGATGCAAATATAACAGAGGAATTTTTGGGGAGAGTAATTATAAATACCGACGGATTGGTCAGCAGTCAGTTGAAAGCCTGTAATGCATAGTAAAGTTGAAAGTGCACTGTGATGAATGGTTTTGCCGTGGTAATTCCATTTCAGATCCATTAACACAGATACAGCACTAGTGGAAAAAAATATATCACTTGGTGTGCCCATTCCCCGCTCCATGATGGTAGTATAATTGTATTGCTGCTGCATCATGGCTGAGGACTTCCTGCAGGGTAAATTTATTTTTTGATCTGTTTTGTTCATGTTTCAAAATTCCACTTCCTTTCATTCTTTGAATTATCCATTCCTTTATTTGCACATAACTTAATCACCATGCATATGTCAGTTGATAACTTTTCAGATAACACATTATTGAAGAACCTTCTGTGTAAAAAAATACATATGACTATTCTTGTTTAGAATATACAGTATGTGTAATTTTTTTGCTTCATTGACAGTGATTTCTCTTTTTGCCCTGTATTATAAATTCTACCCATCTGAACAACCCTTTACTTTCTTATGACTCTGATTGCAGTAATTGCAAACTTACTCTGCCAGCTGTCAAATAAAATAAATTAAACCACCAGCCACATGCTCTTTTTTATACATGGAACAACATTTTTTATTGGTCATACCAAAAGAAAGGATCCAATCCCAGGCCAGTGCCAGTCTGTGTGGAGTTTACTTGTTTTCTCTGTTTCGTCCGGGGTTTTCTCCAGGTACTTGAGTGTACCTCCCACACTCCAAAGGCACACAGGTCTGGTTATTTTGTACTGTAGCGACTGAGCATTGGTCCAAGTTTCCCGTCTTCTGTTTATTACAGCTTGGATAGAGTTTAACCCTCAGGATCATACATTAGAAATAAGCAGCTTCAGTAAACAACTGACTAGATTGATAAACAGTTCTAAAATGAAATATGCAAAATACCATTTTAAAAAAAAAAAAAGTAAAAAAACCACATTGCAGTGAAGTCATTCAGTGTTTAAAAGACATGAATATTGACATCTTCACATTATGTACAGGTGACTGTTGCCCTCATTTATGACAAGTCTTTGATTTCTTTAAATATTATGATTGAAACCATTTTTTTTAAATAATATCTATTGTTTCCACAAGGTGTCCTTGGAGACGTGGCTTAATTTTAAGTTTGTGGAAAGTACTAATATAATGTGTGAAAATCTCTGAATATGTCTGAAGATGTTTAAAAATGTAATTAAGTCCCTGCATAATCTTTTCTAATCTGCAGTAAGTAAACCTTCCTTTGTCTTTCTCTTATAAATAAATTTCCCAGGAACTTTACAGGTCTAGCACCATTGTTTCCATTATTTGTGTAACTGTGATGCAGGTAATTGGTACAAGTCACATAGTCGGTAAGTATGGGAAACTAAAGCAGAAAGTCACAAGTTTTACAGTCTGTAGCTTCAAGAAGAAGAAGAAGAAAAATCCCTAGGCCATTGAAACAAGGGAGCCTTTAATGCACTTAATTGTTCTTCCTTGTGTAGATAATTTGTTCCACGGCATATGTACCTTTGTGAGTGTGTGTCGGTGTGTATACTTCATGTGCAGTGGATTCAGAAAGTATTTAGGACCTATCAATTTCCGCACACTTTATTGTTTTGTAAATTTAATTTTTAAATAGATAAATTTGCTATTTTTGCAAATATAGCAAACTAGCCAACCCGCAGCGTACCATACGCCGCATAATTAGGCCGGTTTTTTAATGATTTTTAAGCACAGGGAGAAAATTAACATTTGGAAAATCGGTAATGTAATAAATCAGCAAGAAAAGCAACATTGTAACAATGCACGAAACGAAGCAACACACAATCGTCCGTGCGGCGCTCAGGCGCGGAGGGTGGAATGGGAGGAAAGGAGAAGGACGTCCACTCCGCTCCCTCCGTCATGCTAGTCTGCTGATTTCTCGGCCAGTATGCACTGCCTGCTCATGTGCCCACCTCCAACTCGTCACTCGAGTCGTTATCGTCTTTGCACAGTCCAGATGCACCTGTGACTCACGTAGACTTTTCATTGCTCTGTGCGGTTTTCGCTGCCTTTCTATATATAATCAAGACACCCGACCACGGTAGTAGCAAGCTGGGAGGGGGGTGTGTACAAAGTGCAGGAGCATCTAAGAAGATGCATGTTTGTCGTGGATACGAATTGCTGTATGTAGCGTGTAAAACAGTTTGCTATGGTGCACGCGGTCGTGCGTCGTAACCGAAAACTCGGTTTTTAAAGACTGCTTACTTCATTGTGTATACGACTCTAGGTGAATGAAAAGATGTAACTCTGGAGAGGGCAACATACAATACAGCATTTTACACGCTGCATACAGCGATTCACATTCGCGACAAATTGTTTTACACGCTGCATACAGCGATTCACATCCACGACAAATATGAATCTTCTTAGATGGTGCTGTCACATCCACCCACGCTCTCAAAGCACACACACTGCCTGGTCAAGTGTCCGCTCGCAAGAGCAACTAACAGAGACCCGCCCACCAACTGTAAGACTATGGGATACCCCTCGCAAACTGCTCTACACGCCGCATACAGCAATTCACATCTGCGACAAACAAACTGTTTTAAACATTGCATACAGCGATTCACAGCCGCAACATGATTTTTCTTAGATGGTCCCGTCGCGTCCACCCTCGCACTCAAAGCATACACACTACCTGGTCATGTGTCCGGTCGCAAGAACAACTGACAGAGACCCGGCCACCGAGTCTAAGACCATGGGAAACCGCTTGGAAACTGTTTTACACGCTGCATACAACGATTCACATCCGCGACAAACAAACTGTTTTGCACGCCGCATACAGCGATTTACATCCGTGACAAACATGCCTCTTCTTAGTCCTGCCGCGTCATGTGGTGCCTCTGTGTGAACCGGTCAGGCACAGAGAAGGTCAGCTGCTGAGAGAGCGTCTCGACTGTTGCAGGGCCTGCATTGGTGAAGCAGGTGAGACGGTAATGAAACAGAGGCACAGGGCTTATTGGTTTTTAAAGACTGCTTCCTTCATTGTGTTTTAACCTCAGTTTTAAAGGATTGTTTTAAGGATCCCATGGGATACCCCTCGCAAACTGTTTTACACGCTGCATATAGCGATTCCCTTCCACGAGAAACATGCCTCTATGAACAGTCATCGTGGCTCAGAGCTGCATGTGGACTCCACGACAGACGAACATGAATGACGCCGTTTTTCCTGTGTCGTCGCGTCCGAGTTGGTGGGCGTGGTTCTGCCAGTTGTCGTTGTATCCAATGGTCTTAGAGTTGGTGGCCGTGGCTCCTTCCTGCGTGCGCCATGGGCGTCTTGTTGACGGCTTAGTGAATCCACGCCCCTTCCGGCGTGCTTTCCATGGGTGTCTTGCCTTAGTGAATTATATATATAGATTTTGCCCATCAATCTACACTCAATAATGATAAAGTGAAAACATGTTTTCACAAAGGTGTGCAAATTTATTAAAAATCAAAAACTGAAATCTGTCATTCATATACGTATTCAGACCCTTTGCTGTGGCACTCAGTTATCATCAGGAGCCTACTGTTTGCTCTAATTATCCTTGAGATGTGTCTAGAACTTGATTGTAGTCCACCTGTGGCAAACTGAATTGATTGGACATCATTAAATAAGGCACCCGCCTGTGTATATAAGGTCTCACAACTGACGCTGCATGTCAGGACAAAAATGAAGCCACAAACTCCAAGGAATTTTCCACAGACAATCACTCCATAGATCAGGGCAAGGGTATAAAACCATTTGTAAAGCTTTGAGTGTTCCCTGGAGTAAAGTGGTCTTTTAAAATTGTAAAATGGAAGACGTTTGGAACCTCCAGGATTCCTAGAGTTGGCTGTTCAGCCAAACCAGGTGAAAAGGGTATTGGTTGGGGGGGGGGAACCAAGAACCCAGTGGTCGGTCTCACAGAGCTCTAGAAGTCCTTTGCTGAGGGAGGAGAACCTATTGGAAAGGATGACCTTCTCAGTTGCACTCCATCAACCAGGCGTTTGTGGTAGAGTGGTTAGACAGAAGCCTCTCCTGAGTTAAAGGCATGTGACAGTTTAAAGGATTCATAAGAGCATGAGGGACATTCTGTGGTCTGATGAAACAAAAATCAACCTCTTGAAGTTTACACACACTTCCCATCCAATCTAACAGAGCTTGAGAGATTCTTTCAGGAAGAATGGGATAAACTGACCAAATCTAGCTGAGCAAAGGATATAGAAACTTATCCAAAAAGACTTGACACTCTTAACTGCTGCAAAAAGAGCTTCTACAAAGTAACAAATTAAGGGTCTGAATACTTAAAAGGAAAAGAGATTTCAGTTATTGATTTTTGAAAGACAGATGATAGATTGAGAGAAGATATTCACAAAGGTGAAAATGAAGGTAGAGATTATAAGGCCAAGAGGGAAGCAAAAGAAGACACATTTAGAGGTAGTGTCAGATGATGTGAAAACGATGCGTTTCACTTTAAAGAGTGGCCATGAGAATGGTTGAAAAAGATCTGGGTGGAAACCAGCTAATCTGGATAAACCAGGAGTATGACTGTGAAAATGTGTGTGTGATGCTATAAATTGGATAGATGGATAGATTTTTTTCAGCATGGTGGTAAAAGTGTACACATTATTGCATACTAACAGTGCTTAAAGTGGAACCAATTTACTTTACTCTTTATGGTGGTAGTGATCTGCCATGAAGATCGAGTTATTAAAACTCCGTGGTACACTACAAAAATGTGCTAGTACAGTGAAACATAGATTACCTGGATACAATGACAATCAATTGAAGTCCAGTTGGGATTCCCCATGAAGACTTCTGAAGTGGTGCCTGTACTCTGTGTTGAAACTGGAAGAGGTTAACCGATACTGTTTACCGGTGAGTACCAGCCCACCTCAAGTACTTGCTGTTTCATTAGTATATTGTAGACTTTTGCCATTTTGTTCTTTGATTGTCTTATTGTTGGCAGCACTCACTTGCCCATGTGTTTTAGGGAAGTGGACTGTATACTGTATATTATTATTTATGCAGTGAAAAATCTGAAACTCCTTTCACAGGGCAAGTCATTCTTGAAAACGTCTCAGTGCTGTGTAGATTAGGTTTGACTTCAGTTAATTGGTTGCTGTTTGCTTTTGACTTTTGTGTGTTTATTTTATTTTACCCCATTGAGAAATAACAGTTTTGTAGAAAATCTTAGCTGGTTACATTGGAACTGCTTACATGTATTGTCACTCTGTTTGTTCAATCAATGCTTTCTTTCTTCTACTAGCTAATCTACACACATTTAATTGACTGGATAGTTTCAGGCTATAATAACCTTTTCAGCTATTTGCTTCATTGAGCTGGATTGCTTTTCTAAATGTATAGTTCAGCTCAGTATCACTTCTGGGGTATTTTCATTTTCCATTATAGACATGCCATCAAATGAGAAAATGTATATGCCTGTTGTTACAAGAATATCTATGATGTGACATGTTTAGCTAAATGCAATCTAACGATAAATTTCAAGTAAAAGTTGACTATACAGTGACATTTTTACAATTGACCTTGCATTTAACTAAAGCAACAGCTTTTATTTTGTAGGGCTTTTACTGTATATAGTGAACATGTTCCTCGAGTATTGCAATTATATAGCTCTAATACAAATTTGGGCAAATTTGTTGTGGTACTTTTACAGCTCATTAAAAAAGTACTGTATACCTCCTGAAAAGTGATTAAATGAAAAGCCATTGCCCCATGTATACCTGCATGCCTTTGATATGTCACCGAATAAAGCAAAGTAAGTATGAACAGAGATCAAGTATTGCATATTCTATTAAGACATTCTAAAATAGCCTGTACCCCAAGAAGACATCATAAACAATTGGATTAGAATCATTTTTTTCAAAATAGCTGTTTTCTTTAATTAGTATCACACCTCTCTCTCCGATCCTGCAATCAGTCATTCAGGCAATTTAAATGGAGAAATTAGTCACTCTGCTGTTTTCATTATGTGTCCCACTCTGAACTGGGACCAGAGAAAGCAAAGAAGAGAGTTGTCTGATGAGATCAGAAAGAAAAATTATAGACAAGCAATTTAAAGGCAAAGGCTGTAGGCTGTAAGACCATCTCCAAGAAGCTTGCAAAAATTAAGAAGCTTAAGGTCCATAAAACTGTAGCAAGAAGGATAATGAGAATGGTAGATGAAAAGCCAACAAGAACTTCTAAAGAGATACAACTGACTCCAAGGTCAAGTTCCATCTTTGTCCAATCACACCATTTGTCTCTTTCTGAGAGACAGTGGGCTAAATGGAAGAAGACCCAGAAGGGCCATACTGGAATTTGCTTGCTGACAAGCCAAAGTCCTTTGGACAGACGAGTCAAAACGGGAGCTTTTGGCAAGTCACATCAGCTCCGTGTCCACAGGCAAAAAAATAAGCGTTCAAAGAAATGAATGCCATGCTTATTGTGAAACATGGAGGAGGCTTAGTTATGTTTTGGGACTGCTTTGCTGCATCTGGCACAGGGTGCTTTGAGTCTGTGCAGGGAACAGTGAAATCTCAAGACTATCAAGACATTATGAAGCAAAACGTACTGCTCGGTGTCAGAAAGCTCTGTCTCAATCACAGGTCATGGACCCTCCAACAGGATAATGACCCAAAACACACAGCTAAAAGCAAACGAAAATGTCTAATAACAAAACATTGGACTGTTCTGAAGTGGCCTTCTATGAGCCTTGATTTGAATCCTATCAAACATCTTGCAGTCTGGAGAAGGTCCCTTCAAACCTGACACAGCTAGAGCAGTTTGCTCAGGAAGAGTGGGCCAAACTACCTGTTGAAAGGTACAGATGCTCATTGAGATCTCCAGGAATCGCTTGTTTGCAATGATTGCATTTAAACGTTGTGCAACAAATATTAGGTTAAGAGTCCCATTATTTTTGCCTGTGCCTTTTTCTTTGTATTATTATTTAAAATATTCTGTTGAATAAAAACTGTAAAGCAAAGTCTGATTTTTGTTAAATACAAAATAAATAATGATGGTTGCCTATTACTTTTGTCAGTTTCATGTTATTTCAGAGACAATTGTCTTTCTTTTTTCACGGAGGAGTACCAACAAATTTGTCCACATCCAATGAAGGTTTGCATATTCGCAAACCTGCCTAAATTCAAAGTTGTAGGGGGCTGGACCATACTGTATCTCAGCCGTACTGGCCAAGGCACCAGTACATCACCAGTATAATTGGAAACTGGCAGTCAATTGAACCAGCATGTTTTGGAGGTGTACAAAGAAAAACTGGAGTGCCTGGAGGAAGAGACGCAAAGACCAAGCAAAAATATGCTAACTTCACAAAGAGGACATCCTGTTGGGGGGTTCAAAACCAGAACGCTGGATCCATGATATGGCAGTACTGCTTATTGTACCACTGTGTCACCCATCTAGTAATTCATATTTTTAAATATTTTTTGATTTGTTTACGGTTGTTCAGCAAGATGGAAGCATGAATTGCGATGGGTGACCATGTGGATTTCCAGCTACAAATATGCAAACTATATAAATATATATATGTGTGTGTGTGTGTGTGTATATATATATATATATATATATATATATATATAGAGGGAGGGAGAGAGAGAGACAGTCATATGAAAACTGTGAAAACTTTGGATCCCTGTTATAATAAGTTTGTTATAATATTAAGAATTGTGTCACTGTATCTGTTTTAGATCTTTTTATATGTATTTTTCATTCTTTTTCTGTGTAACATGCCATAAAGAGCTGAGCCAGATTTAGCATAGAGTGTCAGCATTTAGAATTGCTGGGCCAAGCAAAGCGTAAAGACAGATAGGGACATCTGGAAGGCTGTGTTGTAAACCCTAAAAAGGACTAAGTGTCACTTGAACTGACTGTTTGATGTTCAGCACAAAATTGTCTGCCTTGTTTGGAAATGTAATGGGAGCTTGGTCGTGTAGAAAACAATATAAAAGAAGCTGGAATTTTGCCAACTTTGAGAAACTGAGTGGACGGAAGCTATAGGTCCAAAAGCCACCTCCGTTGTGACAAAAAAAGCAGTTTCTACACGACCGACTCCCCGAAAAAGAACTCTTCGGTGAAATGAAGCTGACTTGTTTCTCCTGTCTGTACAGCAACGTAAGCCGCATTAAACAAGCTAAGTACAGTATATTCTGTCTTTTCTGTGATTTTGTCGCCGCCTATCGCTGAAAAGAGGGATATCGCCGTTATAATTTATAATTATTTAAATAAAGGTTTATTAAAACGCCGCAATTAAAAGAACATATTTCCAAGGAGTTAACACTCCCATCGGAAACAATCCCCTTGTAATTTTGCTGATTTGAATGCATGTAACTGCTCAATACTGATTACTTACAACACCAAATTGGTTGGATTAGCTCGTTAAGCCTTGAACTTCATAGACTGGTGTGCCCAATCATGAGAAAAGGTATTTCAGGTGGTCAATTGCAAGTTGTTCTTCCCTTTAACTCTCCTTTGAAGAGTGACAACATGGGATCCTCAAAGCAACTCTCAAAAGATCTGAAAACAAAGATTGTTCAGTCTCATGGTTTAGGGGAAGGCTACAAAAAGCTATTGCAGAGGTTTAAATTGTCAGTTTTAACTGTAAGGAATGTAATCAGGAAATGGAAGGCCACAGGCACAGTTTCTATTAAACCCAGGTCTGGCAGGCCAAGAAAAATACAGGAGCAGCATATGCACAGGATTGTGGTTACAGACAACCCACAGATCACTTCCAAAGACCTGGAAGAACATCCTGCTGCAGATGGTGTATCTGTACATCGTTCTACAATTCAGCACAATTTGCACAAAGAACATCAGTATGGCACAGTGATGAGAAAGAAGCCCTTTCTGCACTCACGCCACAAGCAGAGTCGCTTGTTGTATGCAAATGCTCATTCAGACAAGCCAGATTCATTTTGGAACAAAGTGCTTTGGACCAATGAGACAAAAATTGAGTTATTTGGTCATAACAAAAAGTGCTTTGCATGCCGGAAGAAGAACACTGCATTCCAAAAAAAACACCTCCTGCCTACTGTCAAATTTGGTGGAGGTTCCATCATGCTGTGGGGCTGTGTGGCTAGTTCAGGGACTGGGGCCCTTGTAAAAGTCGAGGGTCAAATGAATTCAACCCAATATCAACAAATTCTTCAGGATAATGTTCAAGCATCAGTCACAAAGTTGAAGTTACGCAGGGGTTGGACATTCCAACAAGACAATGACCCAAAACACAGTTCGAAATCTACAAAGGCATTCATGCAGAGGGAGAAGTACAATGTTCTGGAATAGCCGTCACAGTCCCCTGACTTGAATATCGTTGAAAATCTATGGCATGATTTGAAGCAGGCTGTCCATGTTTGGCAGCCATCAAATTTAACTGAACTGGAGAGATTTTGTATGTAAGAATGGTCAAAAATTCCTCCATCCAGAATCCAGACACTCATCAAAGGCTATAGGAGGCGTCTAGAGGCTGTTATATTTGCAAAAGGCGACTCAATTAAGTATTGATGTAATATCTCTGTTGGGGTGCCCAAATTTATGCACCTGTCTAATTTTGTTATGATGCATATTTCATATTTTCTGTTAATCCAATAAACTTACTGTCAATGTCACTGCTAAAATACTACTGTTTCCATAAGGCATGTCATACAGTATATTAAAAGGAAGTTGCTACTTTGAAAGCTCAGCCAATGATAAACAAAAATCCAAAGAATTAAGAGGGCTTCCCAAACTTTTTCATATGACTGTATATACTAAGTATATACTATACTTCGCCCCCTGCTCGCTTTGCTCGCCACCCCCCAGGCCTGCGCGTCACGCAAGCCACTTCACGTCTCTGCCGCTCGCATATGTGGAATTCACTTTCACCAAACGACAAATCTTTTAATTCTCGCACATATGCCTCTTCATTGGGAAGAAACGCTGCTTTTCCCTGATGGCTATATGAATTAGACAATCTACAAATCTGCGACTTAAAGTTTAAAGCCAAACAATATCTACATACTTCTGTCATATCACCTATGTCCATATATTAGATCTCTTTTCGCTGTTCCGTTATTCCACCGAGTAATAATTTCCATGTGTTAGCGCTAATGCGATCTTTACTATAAGTTTTGTGAGGCTTTCAAATTTTAGTACGTTCATAATATCTTAAATTCTGAAAAGAATGATACCAAACATATATATTATGTAGGTTTTAAAATAAGCCCGATTTAAAGCGTGACTAAAAAGTCACATAAAATCGTTGCACAAAATCATTGCACTTTTAGGCTTAGGATTTTATATATAGAGTTTCGTATATATATATATATATATAAATATATCTATATATATATATATATAAAATTCATTTTAGTTGACCTTGTTGTTATGTTGCATTGTGAGTTATCCCCAGCTCCTTCAACTTTGTATTGAAAACAGCAGGTTCACAAAATGGATGAGTGATCATCACTGTATCTGAGTTGTAAGGTGGGGTCCGCAGCTACAGAACTTCACAGACTATCTGCCAAAAACAAGATAAAGATACAGTTCATCATTTTTTTTATGATTCAGCCTAATCACCTCAATTGTACTTAATTATAGTAGAAATGCAGGCACTAAATATCAGGATTAAAGTACAAGTCCCAACACTTACAGTAGGCAATTCCACCTCTCATTTTTTTACTGTACTGACATGACATAAGCATATTGCAACATTAAAAAAGAAAAAAGTGTAAAAAGGGGCTTTTGACATCTTGACCATCTAGGAAAATGATTCTTATACCTTTCTTTTAAATTCCAGTCACACCCAAGCATTTCATTACAATTTATTCAATATCAGTATTTCCCAAAATGTAGTCTGATATATTGACTAAGAATACAGACTAGACCCCATTACTTTAGGCTTTAGGTTTGGTTTCTACCATTGACAAACTCTGTGACCTGGAGAAAATCACTTGACCTGAATGTAAGTGGAGATCAAGCAGGTTAACTCTCTAAGGGAAAGTGGGTTGTCCGTCAACTTATCGTACACATCGAGTGTTACCACTGCTCTACTGCTTTCTCCATTCTCTGGATAGATGGATTATATATTATAATATATTGATAGATGGTGTAAATTGATTAAAGGCAGATTCACCTCCTTGGTGCAGACCTGGAGCCCTTCTTAACTGATGTGCTAAAGAAATACTTGTGTATTCTTGAAGTCTTGTATTGATCTTTTGTGTAAAGATGGTTATATTATGACACCTGCTGCACTGACAATACTAAGCTTTGAAGCCAGAACTGAACTTTAGGAATGCCAGTACCTTGCAACACAACTGAACAGAGTAACAGGTTTCAGCTGTGCTAATGCAATTACAAAGGTTTCTCTAATAACCAATTAGCATGTAAACATGAATAAAGATGGATAAGCTAAGGGAGTACAATGAAAGAATTGCTGCTGAAAATGGAGCTGTGCGCCATATGTGAATAATAAATAATTTTGGGCAGTGATAGCCATTATGTGCGCTAGTATTACAATGGCTGTATTTTTAAATCCATTTATTGGTATCTTTATAATAAAAGGTATCGTTTTCTATCAAAAACAAGAACATTTTCTTGGTGACCACAAACTTTTGAATGTGTGTGTGTGTGTGCGTGTGTGCAAAAGGAGAGCAGTAGCTGTAGATGGAATGGCAGCAGTACACACCAGCAGCAGTATACCAAAGGAAGTTTGTTTTAGTTTTATATTCTAAGGACAAAATACTGATGTGATTTAAAAATATAAGAAATCATCGTTACTTTTTTTAAGGTCAATGTTTGTTTGTATTTATTGTAGTGTTGTAAGATTTAATGAGCAAATAACACTCTGTGTTTTTTTGTCTGATTTAAGAACTGTATTGTATGTGTTTGTGTGTACTGTATGTCACTATATACATAAACATGCACTGTAATGATGATTATAGTGTGTATATGTTATGTTTACGTGTATTAATTAGTAATACAAAATATTAGTACTTTTTTCACCTTTATTGATGCTTGCACTACGTGCATCCTATATGCAGCTTTTGTGTTGTTTTTTCACTGTATATTTATACATTTCTATCATTTCATCATTATGCTGAGTAGCAAATCATTTTTTTTCTGTTCACCTCTGATAGTTTAGGCTTTTTAATGTTTTTATTCTGACTTTTCTGTTTTGTAATTACCAGTTTAGCTGTAAGTGTAGGGCCCTAAAACACCAACAGATGCCTTTTTCATCTCAGCACAGACTGCTAAATGTATGGTCATTCATTTCACATGCAATGAATATGCTTTTTAATCTTTTCTATGCACAAGTCTCAACATAATAATTCAATTAAACTCTTGAACTTGGTTGGTTTTGTATGCAGAGAGTACATTGTTGTGTATAATTCCGCATGATCGCAGGGCTTTATTGTGGTTATCCATCATAACATTGTTGAAGCAACAGAAAAGAGGGAGTCCTGTAAAAAATAATTGTCTCAATTTTAAGTGAAACTTTTAATCTCTTGTGTAGGTGATGAATGTTGTTTCCACAAAAACTCAAATAAAGGTCACTCGAGTCAAAATCTTGGAGTTGGAAAGAAACTGATTTAACTTTTCATCATCCATCCGCAGTAGTAAGTGATAAGAGATCATGAGGGTCAACCTCTGCTTTTGTATTTTTGTCAATTTCAAATTCTACAGGCAATATTGCTGCTGAAGACTGTGATAGCTTTAGCACACCTGTCTCCAGGCTTCAATAATTTTATAAATATCTTTAGACTTCAGAGTTATGACCACTATAAATATAAAAGGAGGATTTCTTTGAAAATTGTTTTGAAAGGTTCCAGCTGTGCAGTGCTGACCTGGATAAAGTGTGTTCAACAATGCTTGGTGGAATGAATGGACTTTTCATTTGCAAGCTCATAAAACTGAATAAGTTAATATGTAACTTGTAGAATGAAGCATAAAGTATGATTCACTAAAATCTCAATGCACTGCACAGCAGAGCACAGAAACACAACTTACATATGTACGGGATATATACAATTCTTCAAATGTTTTTCCTTTTTTCTTCACAGGGTTCTCTAGTTTTCCTCTCACATCCTAACGCGTTGATTTTAGTTCAGTTAGCAGTGTTAAAGTGCTTGTGTCCTCCTTTGTTCAGTGTAGATTGCTTTAGTGTACCTCACGCCAACTTGGTATGGAAGAAGTGGGAACAGACAGGATGGATGGAAGCTGGCAAACAAATGCCCAGTACTGTACTTAAAATTTTGAAATGATATGGTGGCAGTGTCTCATTTGTGATTTCTCCAATCCACTCCAAGTTGCCATTCTAACAGCAGGGGAGTTTGAAAAGGAAAGACTCACTAACAGCCAGTCAACATGATTTCACATTTGGTAGATAACAACATGAACAGCCTTGCCAGAAGGAGTACATTGTCTGCAAATAACAAATATTCAAACTCTTAGGCCAGTATTAAGCAGGTAGTTCCTGAGGAAAATGAGTTACTATTTTCACAACTTATTTTCCTTCATACCCAATTATCTTTAAATTGTAGGAGAACAGCAGGATTTGATCATTTAAGGCCTTCTGTCTTAAGATTTACGTCATTTGCTCAAACAGTGAAGACCATTAATTGCTGTATTTTTGTACTATTTTGTACTAATGCCCAATGCATTAAATTTGATTTAGTAAACTTCATGTAAATAAAACATTGGTGTGAACATACAGCATAAGAACAACAGTAATTCCCAAGATTTTTTTTAAGCATTCATCATATTAGTACGGAAGGTTTCGAGGACAAGATGTTAAGTTCACAACCTCTCAGCTTGGGGGTAGTTACTGTTCTGTGTATGTCTAATCCATGTAAGTAAATTGGAAATAAAAAGAAAATGTACAGCATTTGACTGGTCTGAATGGTAAAGTGCATCAACACTGGCAAGATGACCACCAACGATTTTCGAAGGCAGTTCACACCACTTCTCAACAGACATTCTGCTGTACTATACAGTAATGGAAAAGGTAAAACAATATCCAATAATGGACTTTTACAAAGGATAGCTGTTGGTCCCTATGATCCTTAGTTTGTATTACCATCTGAGAACGGTGCTGCTGTATCCTTATGTCATAAAGGAGCTGATGTAGAAGATTTGGCAAGTGTGTGTCAGAGGGTGATGTTAAAGAAACAGTAAATCACAGAGGATAGACACTCCAGCAATTCCATTCTTCTGAGTGCCTTTTGGCTTTTTATTAAGAAATATTGGAGATAATAAAAGTTGTAGAGGTATAAATGTATTTATTACATGTATTTTATTTTAGGTAAAAACTCACGTCAAACTGTTAAAAGCCAGTTAACAATATAAAGTTTTTTTTTAATTATATAAATATTTCACAATATTTGTGTAACGTTTAGCAACTGTTTGGTATTGGATGCAGCTGAGAAGACAAATTTCATGTTTTCTTTGGTAAATGTAATTAACTAAAAACCCTAAACCATGAAGTTTTCAGTTGTCATGTTAAATGGATACAAGTAATTGTACCTGCCAACGTAAAAATCTGCATTAGACATTACTGAAGTTTTAACTTTCATTGCTCTCTTTGAAACTTATTAGACTTGTCCTTTAAGGATTAAATGGTGGAGCAAGTAGTGGAAATGGTTGTAAATAATGTCTCAAAGTATTTGATTTTGAGGAGGTGGAGTTCTTGTGTAAACTGATAACCAATAAAGCTGAATTTATAAATTTAAATGTGGGTCTGTTGATTTTTGCCTGTTTTGGTTTTTTTTTAACCCATTTTTTAATTTCAGATTAACAGGCTATCCTGGCAAAGTCAGATTCATACAGAACTCAAGTACTGATTGGGATGCCAAACAATCCCAGGGCTTATATATACAAGAGTAAATCAAAATGTAATGACAGTTTGAAAATTGTAAACACAATGAATAGAAACTGATGCACTACAACATGTTTGCAATGGCTTATGGGTAGTTTGGACACATACAGTGCAATGCTCTACAATTAGTCTAGTAGAAGGTCAAATGAACACTGGTGCTTTGCTGTGGGATTTCATCATTATTGATATCCTATAGTGAGATTTATTTGTGCAGACCAATTAAAACCTGCCAAAATTCACAGAAGAATGTTCCCTTGCGCAGGTCAATAAGCTGTTTGGGTACCCATCTTGCACAAACTTTACGGTACCCCAAATTATCATGCACCATGGCATGTGTAGATCCACATAGCTAATAACTAAATGTGCATTAACAGTGAACAATGTAATCCATCAGTCTTCTCTAATGAAGGCATATGCCATGTTGATGGTCGACCAGATCAAGCTTTGTCAGTTATACTTGTTCTTCCTACTTTAAACCTTTCTCCACATTCATTAACTTTTCCTTTTACTTCAATGCTGAACCAACATCCTTTGGTGAATTTCTACAGGTTTCTCTCCCTCTGCCCAAACAAATCTCAGTACAGTGTGTTGTTCAACAATGGTGCACTCCTGCAGCTGAGCATCCCTTTTCACTTGATCTTGTCTTCAATTAGGCTAGCACCAGAGCACTGTGCTGTGCATATTCGAATCACACATACGTCAGCTTCTATCCATTGCAGTTACCACATCATTTCCAAATTGCCTTTACTTTTGTGGTTCATCCTCGTATATGTAAGCATGCTGGGCAATTCTAGAGCCACTATTTAAGCTAAAAGCATGTCTCAGAAGGGTGGCCAAAATCCACACAAATACGCAGAAAACCAGAACCAACAATCTCCACAAATTCTGTAATTAACTTGGAGGCTCTATGGTTTGTGAATTAACATCCAGATGTCAGTTTTGTAAAACAGAATTTTTTATAGAAGTGAAAATAAAAGATTATTTAGTTTGAAATGGAACATCAAGCAATTTACCAAGGTGACTATTTTCTTTTAATTGAAACCGATTTATGATGTTTATTTTCTTCTCCTTTTTTTAGCCAGTAAACTTCGAGTCAACAAAACAGCCAGAAGCCTTATGTTTGTGGAGGACAGTCGTGTGCCCCTCAACTGCACAATAACATCACAGACATCTCCAGATTCCCAGTATACAGTTCTGTGGTACTCAAAGAAAACTGGTGAGACAGAGGCCGAGCTCCTCCTCAAACTCAACCACAACTCTGCATTTGAATATGGCACATACGCGGAAGAGGAGCGACTGAAGAGCCGCGTGCAGTCAGAGCGTCTCTCCCCTCAGCTCTACAGCCTCACTCTTCACCAGGCGGAGCTGAGCGACAGTGGAACGTACTATTGCCAAGTGGAGGAATGGCTTCTGGATCCTAACAATGTTTGGTACAAACTTGCTGAGGAATCCTCAGGCATCACAAATGTCACCATTAAACAACCAGGTACATTTTTCAGATTCATCTGTTTTCAATGTTGAAGAAAACCACAATTATTTTTTGGGGTATAGAAAATTTCTAGGCAATCTATATTTTTAATTAATTGTTTCAAATAAACATCCCAGGATTCTTTTTATCCAAGCACACCACAAAATACTGCAAATGCATTAAGATTGCATCTCTTGTATTTGGTTTTTCTCAAGTGGGATAAGTATAAGCAGATCAAAAACAATATTTTCTGTAGCTTTATTTGATAAGGCAAGAATGAAAACGTTAGGCTCAAAGCAGATGAGATGGAAATGGAGTCTTTCAACACTTAGGACCAATGATTAAAAGGGGCAGAGGGTTTCAGGTAGAAAAATAGAAAACTGGAGATAAGAGCCAAGATAAAAGCAACAAAATATAAAATGGTAGTGAGACCAAAAAAAAAAATGATATAGGGCAGAAAAAAATCAGAAGAGAGAATGAAGAAATCTAAGCTTAAGTGTTGTGAGGAATGGACAAAATGGATCATACTTAAAAATGAAAAGGATATATTGGAGAAGGTTGGAGAGATGACTCTAATGTCCTATCAAGACAAAAGGTAAACAGTGTGCTAGGGAGAATACTAGAGAGAGAGTTGACAGGAGGAAGAAGACCAGATGGATGAAGGAAACATAGAAAGGTATGCAGGAGAGATAATAGGAGAGACTGCAATGGAAAAGAGAGCTACACCTCCACTACATAAAACCCAAATAAGACAGACAGAACTTTATTTTTCCCCAGGGGGAAATTTGAATGTTTACAGAAGCTCTTTAAATAAATACACACACTTTGGTGTGAACACACACTGGAGTTACTATAAAGTAAAAAAAATACTGACTTCACTGTCATAGTCTCAGGGAGACATTATGTAGGTGTCTTTACTGTTGATATAAAGGTTTCTTGACACACTTCTGCTGAATAATTTGTTGGCTGAACGTTCTCAGTGTTAGTTTCTCTCTTCTGTTCTTTTTCCGGTTTTCTGTGGTGGCAACCTGCACCACCACCACCACCCAATCAAAGCACCATAATGTCCCTACATTGATGGATTAAAGGCTAGAAGTCCACATGACCGTCATCATCAAGTCCTTCCATGAGAACCCTGAATATAATGAGGACTGATCATTTATGTTAGGTAGAATGCCTAGAGGGGGCTGGGCGGTCTCATGGCCTGGAACCCCTGCAGATTTTATTTTTTTTTCTAGCTGTCTGGAGTTTTGTTTTTTGTTTTTTCTGTCCTTCCTGGCCATCGGACCTTACTTTTATTCTATGTTAGTGTTCTCTGATTTTAATTCTTACTTTGCCTTTTTTCTCTTTCTTCATCATGTAAAGCAGTTTGAGCTACATTATTTGTATGAAAATATAAATAAATGTTGTTGTTGTTAGTTTGTCATGGAGAAGATGTGCAGCATTGTTCATAATGGCACTCAGTTTTGTTTTAATTCTCTCCAGAGTGCATCCTATAACTGAGGTTGCCCTTTTAATTGGTCTGCTTTTTCAGTGGGCCTCTTTTGAAGTGATGTTACCAGCCCAACCCACCACAGCACAGAGTTACAAAAGAAGTCATTAATTTGGACCTCCAAGTACTTGTAGGAGAGGACCACCTCTATATCCACTCCTTGAATAGTGACCAGACATAGAGGCTCTTTGGTGCAGCAAACGTCAATAACCAGTTCCTTGAGTTTGCTGATGTTAGGATGCAAGAAGAAGAAGCCAAGAAACAAACTTTCCCACCTGACCGCTGCTCTGTCTTATCCCCTTTGTCAATACACCCCATAACTGCAGAATCATCTGAGAATTTCTGCAAGTGGCTTGACCTGGTGTTATATTTAAAGTCTGAGGTGTACAGGGTGAAGAGAAAAGGAGGCAGAACTGTTTCTTGTGGTGCTGCGGTGTTGTAGTTCTGACAAGCCGGTGCCTGGGTTTGCGTGCACTGCAGTGCGTTGTTAAATTTGAAATCCATTTAAAATCATTTTTCTGATTTCGAGTGGCTACCAGCATGGACAACCCAGGAGCCAGATCAGTTCTAATTTTAAATAAGATTAGTAACTAAGTTAAGAAAAAAATGAAGAACAGTGAGAAATATGGAGCTTCTGTAAAAAGGCTGCTGCTTGCACAGCGTACAGAAGTGAAAGAAGAAGATATCTGAGTTTTCTAAGCTCTTTGATCTTTACTCTGAGGTCTCTTGGGTTATACCCTTTAGTAAATGCCTGCTGTATTCTATCCTACTTCGTATTTTGTCTTGCTTAGTAAAGCTTGACCACTTTACTTTGGGAAAAAAATAATGGCCATTGCAGGCAGTGTGTAGTATCTTTTTAATATCGATGAATGAGGCATTTTAAAATGGTCCAAGGTCCAGAGCCAGCCTCTAGATCTTGAGTTTGACATCCCTGAACAAGGACAACATGAGAGACAAAGAGAAAGCCAGTCCTGGAGAGGGTGCCATTCATTTGTGTGACATGCCGTTACACACAGTCTTATGCAAAGAATTAGACAGTAGCATACCTAATGTCTAATTTATTTATCTTTTAATTACTGGCTACTTCACACCAGTTCCTTTCATTTTGCACTCTAGTGGGCAAGTCTGTCTGTTGCAATGGTTGATATGAAGAATGAGGCACATTTGCAGACTAGCTTTGTTTAATTATTTTTGGGGGTAGATTTTGGCAATACAATGGGACCAGGACAGAGTTGAACCCAAACAAATATTTTCAAAAGCCAGCGTCCCATTAAGTATCCCTCAATGTAAATCAAAAGGCCATACTTTCAAATCTGTGTTGTATTATGTACATTTGAAAAGGGGTGTCCACAGCATTAGCCATATTTGCTTTTTTCTTCAGCTTATTCCAACTCTGTTGATGGTTGGTTGAAGTCACAATAAATAAGAAAAATGTCATTCTGAGATTAGCCACACTTTATTTTTTTTAAATACAAACGTGTACAGCCTACTGTGTTTAATCTTCAACATCACGCTTTTAAAAAGCATAAAGGGCATCTGATGTTGACAGCTAAAGTTTGAAATTCCCAAGTGACACACATGTGCATTCCCCCAACCCCCCCATCATTTATCTAGTTTTTTTGTTTTTAAGTTTTTTTTTTTTTTAATATATTCAGCATTTCTCACCTAATTACCCCAGGGAAATGAAAGCATTTCAATTAAGACACTAAATTATGTAGAATTTTTTTGGAATCATGAAATACAAAACTGCAAGGGGTCCTTTGAAAACGTACAGAAACATATGGCTTCTTTGAAGCATTGAAGCTTCTAGTACGCGTACGATTCAGGCCGTCAGATTCCCTGAGACACATTCTGTTGAAAATTCCCTGCAAGGAGAACTTAACTGTAAGATGTGTAACCTCCTGAATTTCACAGCCTACAGCATTGTTATTTATCAATGTGAAGCCAAAAGAGGCCCTTGATGGTTTCCTCTAAATATGATATATAGCATCTAACTTTTGAACATTTTGGTCAAGTACAGATATTCATAAGTCTCTTGTGTTGTTTTCCCCTGAAGCCAAAAATTCCATTAACATTTATTAGCTCATATTATATTAATTTTAATGGTTTATGCTAGTAAACAAAAACAGTCCACCATTTTGTTCTTAAAATTATTTCGAGAATTTAGAGGCAGGCTTTTCTCGATTACACTAGTTCAGTGGTTTGTAGGTTTACAGTGATCTTTATAACTGTTGTCCATGAAACTAGTTTAGTGATCATGTCACAGTAAAGCTTGTTAAATAATTCAGTAGCTGGTGTTTAGCTAAGACATAATACTATTCTTTGCCTTAAACCCAAGGTTACTTTACAAAAATGATTTAAAAATTGGAACACAAAAATATTTCAAATGGCATAATACAAACACGGAGTATAAATGACTTAAAAGTAACATCACAAATTTACAGGCAAAAAGGAATATAAACTGTCTGGTCTTGATAAAGGAATAGTAACATTGGGTGAAGATATGTTTTAAGGTTGGACTTGACAGAGGAAAGGTTTATGAAACAGAGTTGAGACCGAGGAAAAATATTTCTTAGGAGCAGCCACAATAACTGATCAGGCTCCAGTAGTTCATTTTATGTAAGGAACAGAGAGAATCCTGGTATCCAAGGACTTGAAGGATTGAGTAGTATTTAAGTTTGAAGAGGAGCAAAATATATGAAAGGTCTCTACCAGGACTATTCAAATGGAGGCCCGTGGGCCACATGCGGTCCAGAAGTAACCTCCGAGTGGCCCAGCCCATGGTTCCGCCAGGGCTCCAGGCTGCAAGTAAAATGATTGCAAATGAGACCAAAAATAGGTTTGCCAATTATCATTTCTACTTAGTTCACCGATGGCGAATGAAAACATTGAAACTTTAAAAAAAATTATATTGTAACTGTTGCAAAAGGCCATTCTTTTATTGTTGAGCATATCTGCTGTTAACATATGTGTCAACACAGGCTCCCCTTGCATAATCCTGAGCTGCATAAAAAGTAGTTTATATCCCGACTAGGTGCGAGGGAGTCACCGCGAAAATGACATCAGAAATATTTTCCCACATGCGTCTAACTACAAACCGCTGCTGATGTGACGGCCGTGAATTTCAACAAGAGGCTGGTTATTTATGCTTGTGCCAGAATAATGAAAGAAGGGCTGAATATGACACAACCGGCCATCAAAACGGAAGGTAGGCATGCAAAACGTTTGAAATTCCTCTGCCCGTCATATAGGTCCCCTTTAATGAATATATCTGTGCCCTGTGGAATTCAGTTGTCCCTTCTGATTTCACGCAGTCACCTGCCTGCTGTTTCACCATGCACAACGATGTAGTGAAGTCTGTGTTTTAAGGTTGCAGGTATATTACTGTCGTTTTACTGTGCTGCTCTGTGATTGACAGCAGACAATAAACTTTGTTAAAATGTTATCAAAAAGGCCACTTCGTTAGTTGTTACTTCATTCATTTTGGCGTGTGCGCTGTATGTTCTCAGCAGGAGCTCATCAGCAAAGAAACATGGAAAATAAGGTTTAGTCTTCTTCTTTTGGCTTCTGCCATTAGGGATTGCCACAGTGGATCATCTTTTTCCATACCTTCCTCTCCTTACACACATCACCTGCATGTCCTCTCTCACCACATCCATAAACCTTCTCTTAGGCCTTCCTCTTTTCCTCTTGCCTGGCAGCTCTATCCTTAACATCCTTTTACTAATATACCCAGCATCTCTCCTCTGCACATTTCTAAACCAATGCAAACTCGCCTCTCTGACTTTGTCTGCCAACCGTCCAACTTGAGCTGACGCTCTAATGTACTCATTTCCGATCCTATCCATCCTCGTCACACCCAATGCAAAGCTTAGCATCTTTAACTCTTCCACCTCCTTATAATTAATAATTCATTACTTGACACACAAGAATTCCATTCAAAGACATTTTAAAATGAATCAACTAATCCACTTTCACGCTATCCGTGGTGCCTTGCTCTGAACACTGAAGTAGCTTTTTTCAGAGGAAAAAAAATACCACAGGAGAGGTGGTGTTGTGGAACTCAGATTTAACATTTGTCATATGAGTCATTTAAATTGTGTGAATGAAATAGTTTAAGTAAGTTCTATGAAAAAAAATCCCTTGTCATGACCAGCCCTTTAAATTGGGCGAGGATCTCACATTTCAAAAGGGAAATAAATGTTATTGATAATACTGTGTGCTTTTCTTGATTTTATACACTTTGAAATGTGTCCCGGTCAAATGTGAGCAAAATGTTTTTTGGTTTTTTTTTTTTATTTCAAAAGTGGAAAAAAGTGTTGCTACTACCTCAGATTCCGTTCAGTTATAGTTTTTTTTTTGTTGTTTTTTCATATATTTTTTGATTGCGTGTCAGATGTGACCAAATTTAAAAGGGAGTCAATGAATAAACATTACTTGTTTTTAAATACATTCATTGTGTCATTATCTGCTGCTGAAAATGTCTGGCCCAGCTACATTTCTTAGTTGAAAAATATGGCCCAGCTGAATTTACAATTGAATCTTGACCATTAAGTGCTTTGAAAAATAAATGTTTAAGAGTTTAACTGGCGCACAAATGAGTACAGGAAGCCAGTGTAAATGGAAAGTGCAGGATGGGAGTGGATTTTCTGGTATGGATGAGAAATGCTGCCTGCTGAGTTTTCTTCAATATACAGTATTACAATTTACTGAGAGATTTAACTGGGAGATCAGAAAATAACAGTAAACCTGACGTGATTTAATAAAAACATGAATTGGAATCTCTGCATCATGAGAAGTAAGTGAAGACTGCAGACAAACAACATTATGTGGTGACAGAATGCAGCTTTTAGTTAATGAGTTGAAGTGTGTCTGAAAAAAAACATGAAGATCAGAAACAGAAAAGCTAACTGTAGTATCATCTAAACTGAGAGAAAAATGACTGACCTTTTGAAAGAGCAGTCTTGAACCCTATTACCATAAGGGTGGTGTTCCACAGGGGTCAGTGCCAGGGCTGCTGCTATTTCTAATATATATAAATGAATTAGATAGGAATATAAGTAACAAGCTGGTTACGTTTGCAGATGATACCAAAATAGGTGGATTAGCAGATAATTTGGAATCTGTTATATCATTACAGAAGGACTTGGATAGCATACACCCTTGGGCAGATTTGTGGCAGATGAAATTTAATGTCAGTAAATGTAAAGTATTACACATAGGAAGTAAAAATATTAGGTTTGAATACACAATGGGAGGTCTGAAAATCGAGAGTACACCTTATGAGAAGGATTCAGGAGACATAGTGGACTCTAATCTGTCAACTTCCCGACAGTGTTCAGAAGCCATTAAGAAGGCAAACAGAATGTTAGGTTATATAGCACAAGGTGTGGAGTACAAGTCACAGGAACTTATGCTCAAGCTTTATAATGCTCTGGTGAGGCCTCATCTGGAGTACTGTGTGCAGTTTTGGTCTCCAGGCTGCAAAAAGGACATAGCAGCGCTAGAAAAGGTCCAGAGAAGAGCGACTAGGCTGATTCCAGGGCTACAGGGGTTGAATTATGAGGAAAGATTAAAAGAGCTGAGCCTTTACAGTTTAAGCTGATTAAGAGGTGACATGATTGAAGTGTTTAAAATTATGAAGGGAATTAGTACAGTGGATCGAGACTGTTATTTTAAAATGAGTTCATCAAGAACACGGGGACACAGTTGGAAACTTGTTAAGGGTAAATTTCGCACAAACATTAGGAAGTTTTTCTTTACACAAAGAATGATAGACACTTGGAATAAGCTACCAAGTAGTGTGGTAGACAGTAAGACGTTAGGGACTTTTAAAACTCAATTTGATATTTTCTTGGAAGAAATAAGTGAATAGGACTGGCAAACTTTGTTGGGCTGAATGGCCTGTTCTCGTCTAGAGTGTTCTAATGTTCTAATCTCAATCTTGTCCTGATTTCACATAAGAAAATAAGATGCCATCCAGTGCTTAATATCCTTGAGGCAGTTTATCAGAGAAGAAGGTGGAAGGGGACCAGTGAGATAAATACCTAAAGATAATTTGGCTGTCTTCTGCGTAAAAAATGGAAATGCAAACCATATTGATGGATAATAGACCCCAGTGGAAGCACATAGATGGTAAGCAAAAGGGGTCCTAAAACAAAGCCTTAAGAATTATTAGCATTGTGAGACTTGCGTTTTACAGTAGAAATTAAATGTATCCTCTCAGTAAGGCAGGATGTGAATCAGGCTAAAGCAGTATTACATATTCATGGTGAGATTGATGACGGGAGAGTAGAATGCTGTGATTAACTATATCAAAAGCGGCACCACTGTAATGAACTCTACAATACCAGAGTCAGCAGAGAGGAGGGGGTCATATCCAACTGTAATGGGTGCAGAAACCTGATTGGAAAGACTCATACAAATTGTTACAGAACATAGGTACCTGTATTTGAGAGCGCACCACCTTCTCAAGAACCTTTCAACAAAAAGGAAAGCTAGAGAGAGGCCTGTAATTGCTGAGAACTACAGAATCAAGACAGGGCTTTTGTAAGAATACCCGTGACAATCACATTTTTGCATTGCTGTTATTGTTTAGTGTCATTGTAGGGTCTTTAATGTCACATGTTCAGAGTACAGAGAAATTGTTACTTGCACATGCTAATCAACATGCAACATGTCACTACTCTCCAGCGCCATGATTATATGAGTATAAAAGACTCACCTCAGACCTTTTGTTGTCCTTACCTGAAAAACCTCAGAACACAGATTGACCTTCCCATGAAGTTGAGGTTGGATGGCCCACAATTGGAGCAATATCTGCTCAGGTCCTAAAAACTGTTTTGATTTACTCCCTAAATTTCCATTTTAATTTTTGAGGTATACTAGATAAGAGCACTGGGCCATGGTTTGGGGGAAGTCCACTTACATAGTTTTACGTGGAGCCCCTGACGAATTCCCCAGGTGGATTTAACAGACTGTTACAGGAGGATGCAGACATGTGATTTGCTTGGTGTATCTGGCTCAGAGGGGGAACGAAAGTAAGTGAGCTACTGCTGATGGTAAAAGTGTGCTCGTCAAAAGGATGGACATGTGCATTGAATTTAATTCTGTGACAATGAATTGCCTCCCTCATCTAATCTTTGTCTGTTTATTTTGTAGAGTCTAATCTATGTGATTGTATTCTGATTTCCTATTTAATAAAGACAAAATATCCTGCTGTTATCTTCAAAGGTTTTATGATACATGACACAGTATAGCATTCTGAAGCTCCCTTTTTGTTGTTTATTATATAGTCACACATATTTCCTTTTTTGTTCCCCATAAACCAGAAATCAAGTTAAAGGTCGAGGAGTCTGAAACCAATATAACACTTCAGGAACAAGAAGCCTTCAGTCTGGGGTGCAGTATTACTTCTCAGTCGAGTAAAGATTCACGTTTCTCTGTTTCCTGGTACGTGTTCAAAAACAAAGACGATGGCAGTGAGGAACCAGACACCCAGTGTGTCTTCTCTATTGGTCACGACTCTGTCTTTGGAAATGGAAACTGCAGCCCTTCAGAGGGACTGGGGCTAGGATCTCGACTTCAGTTTGAAAGGGCCACCTCAGAGTCGTATAGCTTGACAATACAGAAGGCTGGTGTGGAAGATATGGGAAATTATTACTGCCATGTTGAAGAATGGCTGATGAACCCCAGGAATGTCTGGTACCGGCTCGCAGAGTCCAACTCTGGAATAACTGTTGTCTCTGTCCTTGAGCAAGGTAATATAAAAGAAAAATCTTACTTTCATATTATAGTTATATATGTGTCTGCTGCTGCTGCTTTTTGCCACAACTGTTTTTTAATATACTTTATAAAAGAATAATTCACCCAAAAGTCTTTTTTATCTTGTTACTTACCCTTTGTAGTTTACATTGATGACTGAAGCAATTTTTTAATCTTATTTTTTCATGGAGAACAGAGGTCACAAAACTTTATAATACAACAGGCTTCAAAGGGAGCCAATAATAAATAGCAAAAAATAATATTTAAGTGTTCCTGAAAAACTCAAGTTTCTCATGTCACATGAACAACATGTCATATATTCACAACATCCGAAATGCATGCAGTTTTTGCTAAAACATTGGTAAATAAATACTTCTGAAATGGAAAAATGGAATACTTCATTTTCTGCAACCATAAGCATTCTGTCTAGATAACGACGTTAGCTGAACTATGTTGTATGAACTTTGCCTCATATTACCACAGGTAGTGAATAGAAAGGCCACCAAAGCTGAACTGTCTGGCCTTTTACTAACCACCAGCTGGTGCTCAATGGGAATCGGCTAGAAGATCTGTAGGTCTGAAAGGGAGTAATGGAAGTAAGCCTACCTCAGATTTTGATATTAGGAAAACATTTCCATAAAGCAAGTTTTGCAGAATACATTATTATTGATCACAAATGAATAGCCTGATCATTTTTGAATAGCTCATTGGTTACAAACAACATTCTGAGGAATAGTCCCATTTATCTACTGCTTCAGTTTCTGGAGTCCTCCATAACAACATCACCTGGGACAGAAAACACGTAAAGTGAAGTGAAAGCCACCATAGTGGCTTGGTCAGTAGACCAGCGTAAAGCTTTTCATCATTTAAAAAATGAATAAATAAATAAGAGCCCCGTCCTGTAATGTAGTTTCAATTTTAAGTCAGTGGTTTCTAAATAAATAACTGCAAGTGTCCTGCAAAATCAGGAGAGGATAAATAATTAATGACTTGAAATTAAATATGCTGAAAAATGCGGTGTTACCCCACCAGTGTATGTAAACAAGTAACAACATTAAAATCATCCATCAGCGCAAGTGCCTCACAACCATATAGATAGCCATTAGCCGGATGGTACATCGCTGCCTTCAGGGTATAACACTCTTCTGAGTTTTTCTGATGTTACTTTCAGAGGTTTTCAGTGAAGATTTAACAGGAGCAGGGCAAGAAATGAAACTTTAATACAATTAAGTCAGTACTGGATTGCCCATATGGAAATTAAATTTCTGATGTCCATTGTACTTACTGTTTGTAATTTTATATTTTTATCCATTTTCCTTCATTCATTAACCAGCTAAAAGGTAGCCCTTAGCCATAGGCTTTGTTTATATATATATATATATATATATATATATATATATATAAAATTTATATTGTGAACCCTAAGGGCGTGTACAGCCGGCCTAACTCGACACAGACAGATGCAGGAGGCACAAATGTAAGCACACTCTTTTATTTTTCTTCTTCCTTCGTGGGAAACGCCTTCACCCGTTTCCCACTGGTACAACACAGTTCACTAAGCACAGCAAAACACAATACGCTTCTTCCTATCTTTCCTCCTTTCAAACTTTGTCTCCCTCCTCCTCCTGGCTGCACCGAACACAAGCTCCCGTGGAGCCCTGTGGGAATCCTAGGCACTGCTGCAACCCAGGGGCAGTGCCTAGGTAATGCTCTGGATACGCTCCCCCGCCCCAGGTCCTTCTAGTGTGGAGGCATTATACGACTGACATTATAAAATACCTGAAATTATACGGTAAAACCAAGCCCCAACCTATCCGCGGGAGAACTTAAGCGCGAGTATATACGGTATGTTTCATGTATGAAAATTATTACCTATCATATGAAAAATACTGCCCTTCGTGGTTCTAAAAAATGTGAGATGTTTACACCATTCAATCTTTACATCCATTCAGTTCTTGTGTATTACCTTTGTATGTGAATTTTTTTAGATTTATTATATTGTCTGTACACATACAAATATCTTTTCATTTTGTTTACTTTTCCCATTGCTGTCTCCTATAATCCGTAATATAAACAGTTGACATTCCCAATGTCTCTTTACAAATCAGAAGAATCGCTCTCTCTATCTAGTGCATTGTTGTTTGTTGTTTCTTACTTCTCAAATCTGACTTGCACAATGCACAGTAATTTACCAGTTGTTTAAAATTGTCACTCAATTTAATTTCTAGTAAATAATATACAGTAAGCTTACCATGTTTATTTCATTGCTCATGACATTGCCTGGTTTGTGTTTTTGTTGTTTTTCCTATATTTTAATTTGCTTTTTGGCTTTATTTTGACCAATAAGCTTAGCCCAAGCAATAGACTGACCCTTTTCATCACTTCTTACCATCATTCTGTTGTACGACTTGTCATTACCAAATCCTTCCTGATACTGATTGCTGGCAGAAAGTCATCATGCACACTCTGCACTGGTCACCATGAGAGGGTGTAATTCTGAAGATGGGATGTTGATCCGGGCAGGCAGTTGCATCAGAGAGTTTGCTGCCTCATCCACATGTTAAACAAAATTGGTTATATCTTGAGAAAATGCACAGTTTTGCATCCGGCGTGATATTGTCAAGTTTGTAACACTATTGTAGAGGTGAGATCAAGTGAAACTTTAATGATAATGGCATCTAGCAAAACAGATAATGAACTTAAAGGAAACATTTCTGGAACAATTCCATATTGGAGATATGCCATGTTACTTGATATGCACAAATTGAATTTTCATAGCTTTCAGAGTAAACATTTGCCAGCTATCACTGTTAATTGGATTGCAATTAATCGTGTCTCTTTGAACCAAGTAAATAATGATACCGATTTATAGTGTAAGACAGGTTTATATTTTTGAGCATCATTTATTTATTTATTTATTCTAAAGTGTTCTTTTTTTATCCACAGGTTCAACTCTGCAGTCAGTCATCTGTTCAAATGACTCGCTGTTCTACTTTGTATTTTTCTACCCTTTTCCCATCTTTGGCATCCTGCTAATCACCATTCTTCTAGTGCGTTACAAGGCCCGTAATTCAAGCAAGAGTTCAGAGGGCAAAAATGGAGCTCCGCTGCTGTGGATTAAAGAGCCACACATAAATTACTCTCCAACCTGTCTGGAACCTCCCAGCCTCAACCTCCATCCCGGCTCGGTGGAGTAGCAATAAGATCTCGGCCAGACTTGTTTCTTTTATCGTGTTTTGTTTTTTTTTTTTCCAAGAAGAGCTACCCAACTTTCATAAAAACTGCTAATGAGCTGAAGTCATGTTTCAGTTTAACAAACGACAGAATATTGCTTATTGTATCACTGAGCTCCCATCGATTTTTGTGGCTTTGTTACCAAAACTTTAATGATTGTAGAAGTTAGCGTCACTATGGCTGTATCTTGTGGTATCTGTAATCCCTTCAGGGACATGGCACAAGGGAACTGACATGCACGCTAATAAATGTCTAAAGACCCAGCCTTTCACATTTCTGATAAAAAAACAAAACAAACAATATCTGGAATCAATTTTATGATAAAAAAACAAAACAAACAATATCTGGAATCAATTATATTTGCCTCTTGGTAATGCTTCTCATTTAGTGCATTTTCAGAAGATCAGATCTGCCATTACAGGGTTCAGTCTCCTTTGGTTCTCCATTTTATTCGTATCAAATGTACAGTTTTATCTACAATTTCTTGCGCATTGTTGTAATAATAAGATGTTGAACTGAATCTTCACATTGAATGTCAACCACCGGAACACATAGCTTTTATCTTCTTGGAAACAACTCTATGAATAAAAGGACAGATACTGAAATCAAAGAGTCCTGCATCAAAAGTAAAGTGACAGTTTGGATTTTGGAAACATCAAGACTGGGCAGCCGTTTGGAATGTACATTGCCAAAATGGCACATCACTTGACCAACAAAATGTGCCAGGATTCTAACAATGAAGAACCTGCTTATTACTATGGGCCTTAGAAAGTGTGTGCTGCTGGATCAGCTTTTGCCTAAGGCAGTCTTGGTGGAAATTCACACATTATGACTGAAAGAAAAAAGAAAAGAGCACCCAAAATGGTTTATGTTCAGTAAAAGTCAAGAATGGCTTACTGTAAGCTTGTACCAGACATGCAAAAACATACGCCTCATGGCGCAGTGACTTACAGAAGACTCAAGAAACTGGCACAGCAGGAGTCTGGTTCTACTCGTTTCGTATCCAGTGTGCTGATTCTGCCAGTGCTGGATGTTCATTTTTGTTTTTTATTAATATTACTATCATTTTGAATCTATCATTCTGATTTTTTTGGTTTCATATCTTGTCGGCTAGTACTGTAAAACTAAAGTCCATCTGGATGTAGAAGGGGATGGTGTGTCTTTTTGTGCCAAATGCTTTAAGGCCAGAAATCAGGACAGATGTTTGGGTAGATCCTGGAATGTATCATGTTGGATGGTCCTGGAAGTGAAATGTGTGAAGAAGTGTTGAGTGTGGGCAGTATAAATACAGTGTTACAAGTATCTTTAAATTTAAATGAGGAGGGATACGCACCTTTCATTATCTTCAGCTATGCTGGCTGCAGAAAGGAACAAAAGGAAAAGGTTTACCTTTGATTGAAGCAGTTCCACAGTGGACTGGCTGGTGGCCATCTCTCCACCAGGAATTAATACAAGAGAACGTGTACAGATTTTTAAAAGTACTGAAACATTTGTATGTTGCTTATTAGGAAGGCAATTACTCGAAATTCGATACACAGAAGACGTTTTTCTATATCTTTTTTGTGGATAGATTACAGCTATGGTTGGATGTCAAAATAAAGAACAAACCACCGACTATTCAGGTTGCTGAGCTTGTTTCGGAGAACAGAAGGAAATGCTCCACTGGGAGACCAATGCAATCCTGAATAAAGATGTTATGTCAGACTGTCACAGAAAATAAGAGGCTCGCTTGCCTTCTGAACTGCCCTGTTGGTTCGCAGTCCTGAGAGACAGGTTCTGTCATTAACACTTTTCACAGTGTAAGTATATCATCTTTAGAAATCAAGAGGTTGGCAAAAAAAGCACTTAACTGCGTAGAAGACAAGACCATGTTGGGGAACGTAATCGCTCTGCGAACCTTTGCCCACTCGTTGGAGTTTTTGACTGTGGAGACTTTAATTAAAGAGCCCATGGCTGTTTCATTTGCATTAAGTTTTCTGTGAGGACATCAGGGGTCAGTCTAGCGTCAGATTAGAAGCAGCATTTCACATGCAGCGGCTCAGTGTTCTTTCCATCAGTGTGTCTCATATGAATGAGGGTTACAGTGTTTTTTCCTCTTTTTTAATTCCTGTTTGGAGACATTTTGCTGTGTTGTACAACCCCCAACACTGAAGTTCACTGCTTTGTCATGGCTTAATATACAGTTTTGAAAGCGTAAAACCTATGAAAAATGCTGGAGTGGTTAATAGAACTGCATCTTTGTGACACCCAGCTGAGACACCTGTAACCATTTTTCTGTCACCATAACAGTTTCCATTATGTTCACTGGATTGGCTTTAGTCTGAAACTTCCACTCTCAAGACATCCAGTTTATCGTGTCAACCGTGGTGGTCTTATGACCAATGTGACAAGAGGTGGCTTAAAAGCCCTGCAGCTGATTTTCATCTGCCTGTTCTTTCTATCTGGCGTGTCAAAACTGTATATGCATGAGAAAAGGACATTTTGATGTTTTGTATTTTTACATTGAATTTAACTAAATGCACTAAACTGTGTTTTTATTTTTTTGTTTTTGTTTTGTTTCTGTAACTGGCTTTCTGTGTAATTGTTTATAAGCGGTTTGTGATGATACAGTATGTGTTATTAAGTTGAGCCAGTGAAACTTTATTTTTTGTTCTCTTTCTTCTGCTTTTAAGGATTTCCATTTTTACCTGATTGTACAATATAGTGCACTAAATTAAAAAGAAAACTGTGTGTTAACTCTTTTTGGGGGAGCCCATCTGGGTTTGATTCCAGCCTTCCATTCATTGTGCTTGGCTTGTGTTCGGGGTCAATTGGTGGAATATTGGGCTCAGAAAATGGGTAGACAGCAATAGTTTAAAAATAGGGGTCTGATGTTTTTTTTAGGATCGATTTAGTTCCGGTTCTCCATTATTGTATTAGTACTGCAGCCCTTCACTTACTTGATGGGGTTTAGATCGCTCTTTCTTAACATAATGCAGTGGTTCCCAAACTTTTTCGATTCTTGGCGCCCTTGCTGAATCCAGGTTTTCGCAAGGCACACCACCCCCAACCGTCCCGTCCCCCAGTCAAATTCTAATTTGTAAAATAGCCAATAATTTTTTTTAATTAAAGGGTTAAGTAAAAATAAATAAAACACTCAGCGGTATAAGAACGGGCCAGCACAGAAGCAGAGGGGAAAAAAAAGAGATGAAGAGGAAAGGAAAAAGGCTTGGACAGCGAGAGTGCAGCATTTGAGCGAAAGAAAGGGGACGAGCCAACCAGCCAGCATGAATGAGGGAAGTCATCAAGGTCAGGGGTCACGGAACAAGCGAAGGATCGGTGTTCATAGGATGGATTGTGCCCAATGAATGGGAGAGTGGGTACGATCGTGAAGGATTCCGCCCTAGGGATCTGAGGGACAACTACAAGTGCGAGAAAGAAGATGAGAGGACAACCGACCCGAGCAGTCTAGCAAACGCCGGTGGAAGCAGCCAAGACTTGGGGTCGGTAGTGTGAGGACCGTGATGGCTGACTCCCGCTGAGCATGCCTTGGGTGAGCTGGAGAGACTGGGAAGGAGCTGTGCTTGGTTGGTTTGCCCCAATGTCTGCTACAAGATTTTAATCTCGTTTTAGCCTTGTTTTAAACATTTGGGATTTTTACTTTTTTTATGGATTATTTATTGAACCACTTTTGAGCAGTGCCCTTTTGACACTGATTTTATAAAGTTTACTACATTCACTACATATTCTAAGACCTGGTTCAATGTAGGTAGATATTTTGATGCGAACGCTTCCCTGTGAATAATGCAATGGGTCCAAAGTGCATCAGGGGCTTTGCTTCGAATAAGTGCCCGCAGTCCTCCATAACAGCCAGACATAGAACGAGTACAGACGCCAATGCACTTAGTCCACTCCAAATTGTTTTTGGATATAAAAGTATCAAGGATCTCAAACAAGTCTTGAGCCTTAGCACCAGCAGTGGCACTTTTACAATGTTACTACCATCTATAAACCGTACATAGCAAATCAGGTGAGCATCATTATTAAATCTGTGGCCTCATCCAGCTGCAACCCAAATTCCTTCCTTTTCTTTTTTTTTTTTAAATTGATCAGTGAGGTCCTCCGCTATGTGCTGTATTCTGTGACTGATGGTGTTATTGAATAAAGGCACTTTGGAAAGTAGCTTCCCAGCAGACTCGCTGATCATAATGTTCACCATATCTACAGCAGCTAGTAGAATTAGTTCTTCTGTGATGGTATGAAGCTTCTTACATTTTGCGATTCTATGTGCCACCATATAAGATGTTAGCAATGCATTGCTTGGTGTTGATACCTGCTTATAAAAACTTTTTGTTGATTTAACTCTTTTAACTTTCTGGTAAAGTAGTCACGAGATTTACTAACAATGCTGGGATGAATGGTTTCTTAATGGTGTTTGAACTTACTTGGTATAATGCACTCTGGTGCCAGAACTTTCATATGCAGTACACACTGCGGCCTCTCTTCACCATTGACTTCTGTCAACGTAAAACCAAAGTTCAAATAACTCTCATCGAATTTTCGATATTTGCACTTATCACACTCTGGTTGACGTTACCACTGGTTGACGGTGTGCCCTCTTTATTTTTCACTCTCACAACACTTATTACCGTTTATTAAAAACCTATCCATTTTTAAAAATACATACAACAAGAAGAAATACTTCAAAAACTTCACTTGACTTAATCACAACAATATACAGTTAATACAATCTCCAAAAACAAATTCAACACTAAGACCGTGCAAAACCGCCAGCTATTTTTATACGAGCACAAAGTACCAAGAAAGTTCAACAAACTTAAGAAGAAACTCAAGAAATTTAATTATCGTAGAGTGCCATCTAGTAACCATTTGTAGAGGCTTCCGGAAACAGTTATTACTAAGTGAGTTACTGTTTTGCACCAGGTCCACCAGATGTTGCGTCCTATCACATTGAATTGAAAATGGAAATAAAATTGTGAAAACTTTGTAATATTTCAGTGTGCCCCTGCGAGGAAGCCGTGGCTCCTGTGCAATCTCAGTGAGATTGGGTGGTTCAAAACTAATTGGAGGATCAGCCTAAAGAACCATGGACCCAGAGATATCCAACATCCTAGCTGGAGGATCAGCTTTAAACAGCTGCTCAAAGTAGCCAGTTTAACGGGTCACAACTGCAGTGTCAATCGTAAGGACTGTTCCAACATCTGCCCTGACTGCGACTCTCCGAGGAACAGATTCAGATGTGCGTAATGCTTCAGTTCCTCTGTAAGCAGTGTGTGGGTCATTAGATAGAGATAGATTATTAATCCCAAGGGGAAATTCACATAATTCACATTAGACCATAGATGGGGTATCACTTGCTCACAGATTCCTCTTAACAAACGCCTCCTTATCTGCTCTCAGAGCCCTTGCAGCCACCCTTCTCAGTTACCTGTACAGACTGGAGTTGCCATCAAGCTGTGTGCTGCTACTCCTCTCGATGATATCCAGGGTGCCCTGCGAGATGAAACACCTCCTTCTGGGAACACCGGTAACACCAACACAACCCTCAGCAACCTTCAGGGTCTTGTCCTGGAAGGTCTTCCACACCATGTTAGGATCGGCGGTTGCACCCAAGTCCGTAAGTTCCACACACAAATTGTGTGCATACTCATCAGAAACAGTCTGATCTTGGAGTCTGGCCCAGTCCAGCCTCATTTTCCTACTAGGTGTTAGCCTACTGGACCTGAGCTGGATTTTCAGAGTAGCAAAACAAAGTCTGTGGTCAGAATTCAGAAACTGGGCTCTTCTGCAGACCCTGAAGTTTTACAACAGCCTTCAGCATCTGCCCCTTGGAGTACCAAGTCCAACAATGTGACTCAGGGTGCTGAAACCCCTGACCTTTTACAAAGTCAAGGAACAGAGAGCCACTTTCACCACGGTCACCAGACCCATGGGGACTGACACAATCCTCATACGCAACCCTATCAGTGCCAGTGGCTGCACTGAAGTCACCCATGACCAGAGGAGTGTCACTTCATAGGCACCCATCATCAACCAGTGAAGTTGCGAATAAAATGTATCCCTCATTAACAGGACTTGAACCGACAACTAGATACCAAAGCAGATCCTTAGCCACAGAGCCACCACTCCGTCTTTATTGATATCCTTTCTAAAAGTGTCCTTAACAAGCACAGCTGTACACTAGTCAAATTCTGAGCTAACGTCAACACCTTCTGTAGTTTTTTATGGTTCTGAGATGAGCAGCTGCTATACTAGGAAGTAATACCCCCAGACTCCATTGTGCTCCTGTAGAAGTTGGTAGAAATAGAGATGTGTGAGATTTTTCTCAAACATCTGAGGAAGTAAAGATATTGATGAGCCTTCTTGACCATTGCTTAGATATGTTCACTTCAGGTCATAGGGGACAGAGATGCCAGGAGATTTAAAGCTGAATACCCTTTCTAAAGCAACCCTCAGTGTAAACAGGAGATTGGTTTGCCTTCTGTGTTCTGAAGTCTGTGACAAGGTCCTCAGTTTTGCTCACACTAAGGATAGAGATTATTGTCCTGGAACCAGAAAACTAGAAGACACATCTCTCTTACTCATCATTTGTGATCGAGGGGTATGGTAGGAGACTGAGGATACCACCCTTGAGTTATATGGTAAGCCAAATTATCATTTACAGATATCTTGAAATACCTCAATGTTATTAAATATGTTCACATCTTTTTCATTAAAAATATCTTAATGAGGCATTAAAAATGGTCACCAGGTAAGTGTTTGCTACAAGTTGTTAAAGCTCTCTGAAGTTCTATATGGACCAGATGCAGTATGCACAGTTATACATTTAAAAATCCACCTTATGTCATACACAGAACCAGACGGATGAATTCCACTGTGGTGCAGAGGCTTACGTGCAATGGACTTTCTCATTGAGATCAAAGTGGGTGTGGAAAACATTGTTTATCTGGGAGACAAAATGTGACAATTTGAATTAGGCTTTAGCTTGTAATCTATAGTCTTAGCTGTGCTTTGCTATATTTTATATGAATCACAGATGCTGCTTTATTCATTCTCCAGCTCATCCCAGTATTGACTTTTAACAACGTTGTGTGCGCCCCTGAGCTAATAGCAGCATTTCTTTTTTTCCATACTGCTGACTTGAAAGTTGATGCCACAAATCTTCAACAAGAAATACTGTACTTGTGAACTTTTAAAGCCAGCTCCCCAATTGTGGTGCCTGCTTAGGCCAAAGCCTGCAGGTTTACTGTTGAGGTATTAGCTTGATTAGGGTAAGCCTCTTCTAGATTGGCCAGTAGGACTCAGCCCTGCTTCTGCGGCTCTTTTTAGAGTCTTCACCTCACTTTTGCCATGTTTAAAACTCAAAAGCACAACAAGTATTACTTATTTAGGTGTATTATTCTTTTGTTTTTTTGCCATTGTTTACTTTTGCAATGTAGTGAATTTTATTTTTTATTATTATTAAAATGTTTACCTTATTATTCAGAATTTTTATTGGATCATACTTTATTGGAATTAATTAAAATGGCTTCTGTGTGTTTGGCCATCCTGATTGTTATTAAAACCATCACAGTAACAACACCACTGAGGAATATGGATCATCGTGTAAGACAGCTACTCGGTATGATGCAATTCCCAGACCAAGCGTTCTTTCTTCATGGAGCTGTTTGTGTTCTTGATATGAAGAAGAGAGTGTTACATAAATAAATCTCTTCTTTCCATTGATTTCTAAAGTCTACTTATCTTCTTCGTTCAGGGATAACTTGTAACATGTTGCAGAGATGATTACTACTTATTAGCTCATATGTTTTCCAACATTAGAATACATTACAACTGTTTACATTTTTTTTTTACTTTTTTGTAGTTAAAAATTGCATTGATTGCTGTAAAATTGCTTTATGATTACAATAAACTAAGCAGATGTACAATTTTGTTGAAGTCAGATGTGACATCATCTTCCCTACACATCCAAAGAGCATGTTTAGTTAATAAAGAACGATATTAATAAATGCAAGCAGTATAACATGTTACTGGCAAGAACTGGTTTTCTGTATGCAATTTATATTTTCTCCGCAAAAGTGCATGTGCTTTCCTCCCAAAGATGTACAGGTTAAGCTAATTGGAGATCTGGAGATTATAAATTGACCCTCTGCAATTGTAGGTATGTGCGTGATGCGGGCTTGCATTGGTGATAGACCTGGAGGTTTTGTTTATAAAACTTTGCATGGATGTGAGCGTGAATATATGCATATGCCAAAAAAATCCAATTTAACAAATCCGACATACACATACTTGTGCACAATTTAGCCTACATGAATCCCTATCATCTCGTAAATGTGCACACATTAATGTGACTAGAACCCCACCTGGTTGCCACCCCGGATTAACACTCCCTTTAATCACACTTTTAACTATGCAGCGCATGGACACTCAGTAATTTAGTACCATGTGGTATTGCAGTCTTACATTCATTACGTGGAGACTCAATTCATTTCATCAAGCGAGTGGGCAGTGCCCATTTGGTTATTAAAGCACACAAAAACTTGATCAATCCAGATTGGTTCGTGAAAAGGCCTTTTGTTGTCACACGCCCATACTGGTACATTCAGAACACCTTGATAATAGACCTGTCCCTGGAAACAACCATATATGGACTATGCTAATCAACCTCATACATATGCAAACACAATACTTCAGACTTTCACTGGCTGGTAGAGCCACCTCCAAATCTGATGTATCAAGACATCACCACCTGTATTTTGCCTGAATGTGAGGGATCCTGTGGTGCACTCTGTGGCATTGAAGCACAGCATTTGAGAATAGTGTAAAGTGCCAGCACCTGAACGGGTATCCGATATCACCTGGCATATATCTATTACAATGAACAGTATAAGCAATTTGAAAAACTGAGGGTTCAACGAGTTTCCTTACTAACAATCCAGCCATCATGTACAGCAGAGCCGTGAGTAAGTCATCTGCCAGCACTGCTTTACCTTGAAATAATGAATCATGGGATGACTCAGGCCACTGAGTCACAACATTTATCAGTCAGTCTCATCTTGGCACCACAAATGACTTGTGCATCAATGGAATGTAATTTCTAACGGTTAACAAAAGTAGTACGATTCCCGCTATGTGTCCTTTTTACTATCAGTGCTGTCAATTGCCCCAATTATGTTAGGAAAACCGAAACAGATTATAAACCAACCATCATGCTGGGTAAAAAAATCCCACCATTCCCTTAAAGCTCATTTTCTTTTGTATTATGACTGTTTGCATAGCCTTCAAGTAGCGTCAAAAGCAAGCCATGTTGTGTCAAACCATTAGGCTATAAAGAGGCTGCAGGGCATGAGATTTATAACTTTCTCTATGAAGGGAATAAATCACATCTGTGCTTTTTTACTGTGCTTTGGTTTAAAGTTCTGAGAAGTGACCTCAGGGAGCTGATATACAGTCACTGGTCACTTTATTAGGTACACCTTGCTAGTACTGGGTTGGACCCCGTTTATCTTTCAGAACTGCCATAATTCTTCATGGCATAGATTCAACAAGTTTCTGGAAACGTTACTGCAGATTTGCCAGCTGAATCTCCTGTTCTACAACACCCCAAAGGTGCTCTGTTGGATTGAGATCTGGTGACTGTGGAGGCCATTTGAGTACAGTGAACTCATTGTCATGTTCAAGAAGCCAGTTTGAGATGATTTGAGATTTGTGACATGGCGAGTTATCCTTCTGGAAGTAGCCATCATAATATGGGGTACACTATGGTCATAAACGGATGGACATGGTTAGCAACAATGCTCAGGTAGGCTGTGGTATTTAAATGGTGCTCAATTGGTACTAAGAGGCCCAAAGTGTTGTACCACTCTCAGATCCGGCACGATTATAATATGAGCTGCCCTCCTTGAGAGGCAGCAAAGGAAAAAGAAAATAAATAATCCGGGGCGCGAGTGACCAACCCTACTTTCCTATTACACCACTTTAAGTATAAAGACACACCAGTGAAAGCAGGGTCAAGTAAAAAATGATTATTATAAGACAATACACATGCTCATTGTAACAAAAAAAAAAAAAAAACCTTGTATACTGTACTTAATATCGCACTGCAGTGCTTCCCTCCCACAAATCACAGCACTAAATACTTGACCTTTCGCTCGAAAGTAGAAATAATTTATTTGGAAATGAACCCGGGTTCACCTGACGATATCCATGAAGGGTCAGTCCTTTCCCTCGTGCCTCTTTCTGTGCTGGCCTCCTCCTTTCTCCTAGCTCTGTCCTTTTCTTTTTTCCCACCACCTATTTACATACTGATAGCTCCTCCCCGTACAGTCTGTTGGCCCTCCAAGCCAGGTGCTCCCCTCCCTCTGTACAAAGGGCTGGCCTTACAAATTAAGGCATTCCACTAGAAACAGGAATGGGATAAGATATAAACTTACAGGGACACACACACATTCCAGAAGACCGTCCAAGAAAAGAAAATATTCCCCACACCATTACATGACCACCACCAGCCTGAACCCTTGATACAAGGCAGGATGGATCCATGCTGTTGACACCAAATTCTGACCCTACCATCTGAATGTTGCAGTAGAAATCACCAGATCAGGCAACATTTTTCCAATCCAGTTTTGGTGAACAGTGCAATTTGTAACCTGTGTTGCCTGTTCTTAGCTGACAGGAGTGGCACCTGATGTGGTCTCCTGCTGCTGTAGCCCATCTGCTTCAAGGTTCAACGTGTTGTGCATTCAAAGATGCTCTTCTGTTGTAACGAGTGGTTATTTGTGTTAGCGTTGCCTTTCTATCAGCTCGAACCAGTCTGGTCATTCTCCTCTGGCATCAACAATGCATTTTCACCCAGAGAACTGCCCCTCACTGGATATTTTTCCTTTGTTTGACAATTCTCTGTAAACCCTAGAGATGGTTGTTCGTGAAAATCCCAGTAGATCAGCAGTTTCTGAAAATACTCATACCAGCCTGTCTGGAATCAACAACCATGCCACGCTCAAAATCCCTTAAATCCCCTTTCTTCCTCATTTTGATGCACGGTTTGAACTTCAGCATGTGGTCTTGACAATGTCTACATACATAAATGCATTGAGTTGCTGAGATGTGATTGGCTGATTAGATATTTGCATTAAAATGCAGTTGAACAGCTGGCTGGTAAGTGTAAACTGACTTCTTTCTTCTTCTTTCGGCTGCTCCCATTAGGGGTCACCACAGCGGATCATCTTCTTCCATATCTTTCTGTCCTCTGTATCTTCTTCTGTTACACCCATCAGCTGCATGTCCACTCTTACCACATCCATAAACCTTCGCTTAGGCCTTCATTTTTTCCTCTTCCCTGGCAGCTTCACTCTATCCTTAGCATCCTTCTCCCAATATACTCAGCATCTCTCCTCCGCACAAGTCCCAACCTTCCTTCTCTCCATCATATCTGCTAACTCTCTCCTCTTACCAGTCATACTACCAACATTCAAAGTTCTTACCCTCAGTTCCACTCTCTTTACCTTCCTCCTCTCCTCCTGCCTCCAGACATGTCTCCCCCCTCTTCTTCTTCTTCGGCCAATAGTAGCCCAATTTCCGCCAGCACCCTGTTGACTAACAGTACTGGTGGCGGTCGTTGTTAACCTGGGGCTTGACTGATCCGGTATGGAAATTTGTATTGTTGTCCACATATTGATTTGGCAAAATTTTACACCAGATACCTTTCCTGACTTTACCCTGCCCATTTATCCGGGCTTGGGACTGGCACAAAGAAACACAATGGTCTGTGCATCCCCTGTGGCAGGGTTAGGTAAGTGTAAGCTGACAAAAAAGCAAAAAAAAAGTCCTTCAGTGCTAATATGCAGCATTGACTCTCCTTAAGGGGAATAAAGTAGAGTCTATTACATTATATTAATCACTTTTGAGGTTTAAGGTTTGTCACGTCAATGCACATTATAACAATTATATCAATTACTATACGGGTGAGTCCTCATTCAGCTGGTTTGGCTGTGTTTCCCTACTTGATCAAGGGTGTCTTCATTTCCCAGTTTCTCTAAAAGGTTGGGAATGGATGGGTCAGAGTTGCTGCAAATACACAAAAGCTCTCCTGCTAAATTTTCTTTTATAAAACCCGACTTTTGTGTGTAAAGTTGCATATGCACATTCTGAGGCTACTTTTGTGTGTACACAAATTTTAGAGATCAGACCCCTGAATGCCCTCAGCAGCCTTAAACAGGATTAAGCGTTTTACAGAATGTTAACACTTCCAGGTGATATGAATTTGTATTATTCTAATTTAATGTTTCATATTTTATTTATTTACAGTTGGCGCACAAGCAGACTGAGTGATTTGATCAGGGTAACGCTGCAACTTGGAGATCAGCACCTGACAACTTTGAGGTTTGAAGTCCATCTCTGTAAATAAACAACACTGCTTCTCTAAAAGAAAGTATTTGAATGTAACAAAGCTCGGCATGTTTGTTTGCTCAACCAATACCTTTCCAAGTATAAAATAACATTTTTTTCTTTTAATAAAAACATGCCTATCAGGAAAATGCTGTATAAAACAACAAATGAGATACCGTGAAGGATCTGCTTGTAATGCTGCTGCATGACTGCACAGTCCAGTTCTCTCTAAAACTTAATGCATTCTGGTATGAATTTTAGGGGCCTTGCCATTTAATAAAACTTTCCTAACCTGCTAAGACACACAAAAAGGCTGTGGGCAACAGCTTTAAGATTTATTTAATAGCGTAACTATTTTGTGGAAATGATTATTAGTTTATCAATCATTTTCTCATTATAAAAGCTTTTTCCCAAAATTATTTTGAACAGCTAAGATGTGGAAATCAATACAGCCCTGACAGTCTTTATGTTGAACATTGTAACATCGTCTAGGTTCATTTAGAAGAAAAATGTGTGTATGCTGAAGCTAATATTGTCTTGATAACCTTTCTGCGTACTGGGAGCTGGTATTCTCTGCGCACAATAGCCTGTTTCTTTTTAATGCACTTATTTCCTTCTAATATAAATTGTATGCAATTTTAAAAGGATAGAAATGTCGATATCATTATAGCAATTTGCAGGGGATAAACACTGAAACTTTTCATACCTTAATGATAACTAGATAGATAGCAAGCTTTAGAGAAGAGGCTTTGAGACCTTCTTTCCAGTAGACAGCAACTCCTAGCTGAAAATGAGCCAGCAGCCATACCAGCCGCTCTACAGAACAGGAGATCCACCTGAAGTTCAGCGTGTGGAGGGCGGCTGCCAGTACTTGGATGGCAGACCACCAAGGAAAAGCTTGGGCCGCTGCTGGAAGAGGTGTTGGTGAGGCCAGCAGGGGGCGCCTACCCTATGATCTGTGTTGTGGACCCCAATGCCACAGTGCAGTGATGAAGACACCGTGCTGTAAAAATGGTGACATCCTTCAGGTGAGACATACAATAAGACCAAGGTCCTGACATTCATTAAAAATCCCAGGGCATCCTTCAAAAAAAGACTAGGATGTACCTTAATGTCCTGGCTAACTTGCCCACCACAGTCTGGTCATTCTGCCTCCCTAAACACCCCCTCTTTCTTATTGACTAAGGAGAAAGTAGGGTGAAACGAGACCTTTTATCGGCTAACTAAATAGATTACAAATGCAAGCTTTCGAGGCAGCTAAGGCCCCTTCATCAGGTTACACCTTGCCGGAGGCGTCTCCTTTTTATATGGGAGGGGGAGGAGCTTCTTGGTTCTGTTGCCCTCAATGGGCAGTTTCTCTGTGCTATGAGGGAAAAAGGAGATGAGACTGTTAGTGACAGCACCCACTCTCGTCCCTGGGTGGTACCACATACCTTAGGTGAGTCAGGAAGGTGACCCTCTGACATGCATGCATGATGACATAGATAGAAAATAACTTAAAGTCAATTAAATCTACATGCTTTTATCTAACTCTTTACAAATACCCATCTCGATCAATGAACTTAATGGCACTCCTCTAGAAGTATGTAGAATCCCCCTGTTCTCTAGCTTAGTTTCACATACGCATAAGCAGGGAAGCCCTGCTCTTTGCTAATTGTACACATTCATTCTCTCTCTCTTTAATTGGACTACGCTCCACTGTGTTTCTTGAATTTTATAAGTGTTATGTGATAAACAGCATTAAACACGAAGTAAACGGGGAATACGAACAGAAACTCACGGAGCCGCGACAACAAGACCGCAGCTCGTGTCACAGCTCGTCACAGACTTCTCACCATTTGTATTTAACTGTGCATGCCGCGAATAGGGGAAGGGTCTACCTGTAGCTTGCAATGCCTATAAAGAAGGTCAGGTAATGTCTGCAACGTCAGTCAGAAAACACCTTTTGATTTAGCCTGTTATAACCCTAATCTTAACCATAGTGTAACGGGGCGCTAATGTTAATCAGTCTAATGCGATGGGTGTTACATGACTGATGTTGAGAGCGTTTTGTGATGTTGGGGCATTACATGATTGGGCTAATGGGTACTGCGGTCTGCAGTTACACTGTGTTGGGGGAATAGACGCAAGCAGACCATGAACGACGTAACCCTTTAATAAAAGCGGAGTAGCGACAGCAAAGATTTACTGTATATGAAGTAGTATCACTTACTAACCGTATTTTACAAATTATATTTACATCATAAGATAAGAAGAAGAGGGCTGTGACATGTTGCTGCTATCAATAGTCTTCACAATTTAATATCTGAATGCTGTACGATTAGAAGTCAAGCCAGTTTTCAGATACGTTTGAATAGAGAAAACCTGATCTCCTGGCAAAAACTCGCTTATGTTTCTGTTGTACCAAACATTTTTGGCGATGTTGATGTGCTGCTTATGTTCCCCTGAAGCAAAAGTGAAGACCCCCCCACTGGTATCTGGTCGGTTTAGCCCCGTTAACAATGCAGTGCGCGGACACCCGATAGTTTTAGGCCGGAGTTATACTTCACGCAACGCGACGCATGCTGCAGAGGACGCTCCTGCTATGCAAGCGTTGTAGTGTTTATACTTGCGCGCGTACTTTACGTAAATCTGGAGGAATCCACCAGGTGGCAGTGCGAGATATAATCACGGTGAGAACATGTTCGGCTTCTCTGTGTTGTGAATTGCCTAAAACACCTATTAAATTCCGATAACACCTTACCGCAATATCTCTGAAAAGGATGTTTATTGATTAAATCCATAAATCCAGGGATGTGTCCATTCCAGCAAGCATTAGGCATGACTAAGAAACAATCCCTGGACAAGGTCTCCGCTCATCGCAAGGTGAATACAAGCACTCGCATACACTAGCGTCATTTTAGCGGCACCAAATCCCCAAATCTGCATATCTTTGGAAGGAAACCGGAGCACAGTGTGGAATACAAGCAGGAAATACCAGCAACATAACTCCCTGCGAGACAGCAGTGCTATCGCTCCACCGCCGTGTCACCCCCATGTGTGTAATTATTAACAGTATTCATTATTTAAACAAAATTATATGTAAAATGTAACATACACACTTTAATGCATTTAATCATGAAAGTGATATCAAGTACAAATCTAAAGATTCTAAATGTGCAGAGAGTTGAAATATCATACATTTAATTTTTCTGTGTGGTGATAATATTGTTGCTTGCCGCAGCTGTCAGGTCCAAGAAGCTCGCAGCGATTAAAAACTGGGATGACGTTTACAACCGTCTGCTTTAATGATAAAGTAAACTACGAGGTTAAAGTGGGCAATTTGAGATTAAAGTCGAAATTTCCACTTTAATCACAAAATACACGTTTTCACCATGTCCTTTATTTTTTTCTCAGTGGCTCAAATACAGCAATATACATTATGTTGCTGTTGTTAAGTTGCAAAAAAAAAAAAAACACGGCACAAAGATGTTATGTGAGACTTTTAAAATGCATCGTGTCATTACAATCGGGAATATGCGACGCTTGAATATAAAATCACCACGAATGCATCTGTATGTCAGCATTTTGCTTCACCACATCGAACCATTCACCAAACAGCAAAGCACGCACATCGATCCCCGTAGGATCTGCATAGAGGCTTTCTGTCACATGTAGATAGTAAACAGAGACTCTGACGTCACATTCCGACTTTTAGCACACTGCGCCCCCCGACTTTTTGCTGGTACTGCAACTCGCGCACGCGTCGCGTTAATTTCTGAGGACCTGCTCAGAGGACGCATGAAATGAACGCTGGGTACGCGTGGCAGCCATGATGCGGGCGCGTACGCGTTCTGAGCATGAAGTATAAATGAGTCCTAACGCCTGGTTTACACTTCATGCGTGAAACGTGCGCGCAGACTGCAACTCAAAGCAAGCGCGTATAATGAGTGATCAAAACTTGTTTATAGTTGTGGAGGCCCGTTTGATCGGCGCTTGTAGAGTCTACTGGTAAGTAGGTGACAGTTTTTGGTCAGTGTCACATAGCTAACAATGCCACATCAAACGATATGAGACTCTGATGGTGGAAAAAATAGCTGAGTCTGCTAATATTACTGACTTTAAGAGGAACAAAATGGGAAGGTGGATTGCACAAAAGCGGTGAAGGAAGAGCTAGTGTAATACTATTGGACTCGTGCATGACGAGCAGATAAATTACAAATGATTTCCATGTTTCCCTCGCGTTTTTATGACCTGTTGCGTCATATTCAGCCCTTCATTCATCATTCAACATTCTCCCTGTTTTCGAACATCCTTGGGCATCTCAAGGCGAAATCACTTGCAGGAGGGGGCGTGTCTCCAAGTCTGACATCATGTTTGTATTCCCCGCGCGGATGCGTCAGGTCTAAACCAGCCATAACGCTCTACGGGTTTTCCACTCGTGCCTTCTCCCCCGCTAGAGACTCGATCGTTTCCTCAAGTGGGGGTATGTAGATTCGTGAAAAGGTCACATACTGTCTGCCCCTACTGTGAAGTGCTGGTTTTCTCTACTGTTCATTATTTGTCCTCTGCCACCGGTTTCAAGTGTGAGCATTTTCGGGCTAACATTACATTTGACAAAAAAGCTTATATGTCAGGGACCGCTTGTCCCATGTAAAACACACTTGAGTTGAGTATGTTGACTGAACCTATTTTTAACTATGAGTCTGGCTGCTCTTATTTTCTTTTCTTTTCATCTCTCGGTCTCTTTTACCAGGTGAACATCCGCCCATTTTAAAGCACTTTGCAACATCTGCTGGATTCAGAGTTGAGAGTACAGCCATATTAGCCAGTTGACCCAAAGAAGAAGAACTCTAGTGACCGATCAGGCTTCTAACCGGGACATCTTCTTTTCATAGCAGGCTCTGGCCTAACACCACCTAATATTGTATTTTAGCAAAACTAGGGGGCTCTGCACCCTGCTCGCTTTGCTTGCCCACTCCCGGGTTTGGTTTACCAAATATGCAATTTAAAGGGAAATGTTTATATACTTAGCGCAAAATAACTATATGTGTTCTAGTAAACAGCATACACACCACTTAGTTAATATATATATGCTATTCTACAGCATGATTAGAATCGTCTGAGTATTAAAGGTGTAGGTCTGCTTTATAAGCATAATTTATAACATCAATGTTAATAAAGAGTATAACTATAATTATTATTATTCTATATTAGCCTTGATATGAACGATTTGTGAAATTAGTGTTAAGTATTAAAAAAAAGCGTACCAGTCTCTTGTTTTTACATGTACATATATACACAGTATACAGTATATATAATTTTTACTGCAGTAATTCATTAAGAATTATTTGTCTTTATATACCAGAAAGACTTTCCAAGGGTCTTTTGTAGAAAATATGTACACATAGTTGATTTATCTTTTTCAGATAAAAATGAACTCGCCCAAACAATGAATTAAAAAAAAAAGTTTTTAAATTGGCAAAGATGAAGTCAAGAAAATAAACTTTTCACTTTCTATGATTTGTATTTTTTATAATTATAGAGCACTTCATATTATTATTTTTAAAGCTCACTCTGTAAAATTAAACTATGATTATACAATTCAATGTTTATTATATGTATAGACTAGCAAAATACCCGCGCTTCGCAGCGGCGAAGTACTTCATTAAAATTTTTATTAAGAAGAAAATTTAACCTTTTTTAAACTGAGGGAAAATATGCCAATAATTATTTGTTAAGGATCTCTTTGTATACCACATTGTGAGTTCGGCCATCCGGTTGTAACATGACCAAGCTGTGTGCTGAGCTTACTCTTGAGCATGCAACTTACAGTTGGCCATGTGAACAGTAATCTTGTTTCAAATCTCACAGCATGGATTGCTGCTGTCATAATCGATTTCAGTTTCATGGTTTGTTTCAATTACGACAGTATTTGCAGGACTTGTGTTGAAGTGACATTCGGCATCTGTCAAGCGTTGTAAGCTTACAACCGGTTTCATCGATAACTTCACATCCAGCTTTTGAGAGTTTAAACATTCATAAACATCAAAGTGTCCACTACTGAAATTGTCACCTATGAATGTAAGATGTTTAAGAGGCATTGGCGGTTGTCGAAAGGTGTAAAATATTTGGCCATTTCGGTACACTTGAAAGAACCAACCGAACAATTCAGCGGCAGCCATCAACTCACATGCAGAACCATAGGTGAAGGGCTTAAGCATTTCACTCTTCTAGTGCTCCTGTGTAGTATAATTATCTCCTGTACCGTCATCAGTCCACACCTTGAACCTGTCCCAGTCATTCAATACATAAGACACAATGTTCTTCCGGATATCAAGAGTGAGCCTGATATGGCCGTGCAATATGTAACACAGAGAATGGAAAAGGTAGGTGCCATCTCCGGGCATGGAAACCACTCGGTAAGTGACAGTTCTTTGATCGATGGTGATTACCTCGATAGACATGGTAATGGGGGTTGGAATGATAAAGGAAATGGGTACCTGAGTAATGTAAAGTAAGTGTAAAATACCTATACAATAACTATAATTGTAATAAACAAACAATAAAACA
>JANRMT010028174.1:65970015-66153628 GCA_026402145.1 Polypterus bichir lapradei | reverse complement strand
ATATTTTACACCTTTGGACAACCGCCAATGCCTCTTAAACATCTTAGCTTCACAGGTGACGATTTCAGTAGTGGACACTTTGATGTTTAGAAATGTTTAAACTCTCAAAAGCTGGATGTGAAGTTATCAATGAAACTGGTTGTATACTTACAACGCTTGACAGATGGCGAATGTCTCTTCAACATAAGTCCTACAAATACTGTCGTAACTGAAACAAACCATGAAACTCAAACCGATTATGACAGCAGCAATCCAAGCTGTGAGATTTGAGACAAGATTACTATTCACATGGCCAACTGTACATTGCATGCTCAAGAGTAAGCTCAGCGCACAGCTACAGCTTGGTCATATTGCAACTGGAGGGCCGAACTGACAACGTGGCATACAAAGAGATCCTTAACAAATAATTATTGGTATATTTTCCCTCAGTTTAAAAAGGTTTAATTTTCTTCTTAATAAAAATTTTAAGGCAGTACTTCACCGCTGCGAAGCGCGGGTATTTTGCTAGTATATATATATATATATATATATATATATATATATATATATATATATATATATATATGCTATTCTACAGCATGATTAGAATCATCTTAGTATTAAAGGTGTAGGTCTGCTTTATAAGCATAATTCATAACATCAATGTTAATAAAGAGTACAACTATAATTATTATTATTCTATATTGGCATTGATATGAACGATTTGTGAAATTAGTGTTAAGTATTAAAAAAAAAAAGCATACCAGTCTCTTGTTTTTACAGGTACATATGTATATACACAGTATATATATAATTTTTACTGCAGTAATTCATTAACAATTATTGGTCTTTATATACCAGAAAGACTTCCCAAGGGTCTTTTGTAAGAAATATGTACACATAGTTGATTTTCTCTATGATTTGTATTTTTATAATTATAGAGCACTTCATATTATTATTTTTAAAGCTCACTCTGTAAAATTAAACTATGATTATACTATTCAATGTTTATTATATTTATACATTATTATATCTGTCTTTACACGTGTTGCACAAATATTTAATAAATGTAATAAACTTAACCAAGAATGTTTAAAAAAATCATTCAAAAAATGTGTAGGTGAACGTAAATATATCTGCACAAACCGACACTCGTGAGTAACATTTTTAGACAGTTCAAAAAGAAACGCAAATCGCAAAGCGTCTGTGTGCCGACTCGAACAAGCTTTTGCAGAATACACATTAACTAACAAAAGGCTGGCCCGCCCTTTCCGAGTTTTGGTAGTCGTGATTCGTCAGTTCTTGGTAGCCGAGCGAGCCGTCATTGGCCAATTCTTGGTAGCCGAAACGGGCTGTGAATGGTCAATTCTTGGTAGGAGAAACGGGTTGTGAATGGTCAATTCTTGGTAGCCGAAATGGGCCGTGAATGGTCAATTCTTGGTAGCCGATACGGGCCGCAATTGGCCCGAGCTTTCAATTCTTGGTAGAATCTTGGGAGCAGAGAGCGATCTGATTGGTTCTTGCTACCAAGAATTACCTCGATTCACGGCTGCTCGGGGGGCGCCAGGGGACCACTTCCTGAATGATCGTGTGGTTGTAGGTAGCTCCCTCACTCTTGGTTTGTAGTGAGGCTGAAGCAGAACTAGGTTATGATCTGCTTTCCCAAGCGCAGGCAGCGGGGTAGCACTGTATGCATCTTTAACGTTTGCATACAGTAGGTCAATAGTCCTATTTCCCCGGGTGTTAAAATCCACATATTGGGAGAAGACAGGTAATGTTTTGTCCAGTGTCATATGGTTAAAGTCTCCAGCGATTAGCACAAGAGCCTCAGGGTGCTGTGTTTGTAACTTAGCAACTGCGGAATGGATGACGTCACCGGCTATCTCCACATTCGCACGAGGAGGGATGTAAACAATAACAACAGTCATGTGTCCAAACTCTGCGGGCATGTAATAGAGACGCAGACTTACAGCCAACAGTTTGGTGTCCTGCAGCAAGTGGAGATTTTAACGTTTACATGTCCTGAGTTACAGTTATTTTCATGGGAATTGTTACATATGCCTTATTTTCACTTTTGTAAAAACAATACTTTTCCTTTATTTCCGGCCCCGGGCGTGGTTAAATCTTTCTTGTAGGACGTATGCGGTGGGGGGTGGGGGGTTGCTGAACGCACACTAAGGAGATGCCATCGGATCATCTGCTGTCTTTCTGCTGCTGCTGCTGGCGAGCTGCGTGTTCATTTTGTCACGCTGCACGTTGATCATTCAAAAGTCTGTAATGCAGCTGTCCTTTTCCCACTAAGCGTTTCTGCCGCTCACGTTGTGAAGTTGCGGCTTGGGGCAGAACACATGCCAAGGAAAAGCAGTCGGATCATCTGCTGGCTTCCTGATGCTGCTGCTGGCAAGCTGCATGTTCTGCTTCTCACTTGTCCTTGTTTTAAGAGCTTGGAGCACATGATGTTTGTCTGCCAAAAGCATTCCAACAACTGCTTGGTTAGATGTCCTTGAACTTGTTTTAAATGTGGTCTCACTGCCTTGTCTCACGTGATGTTAAAGTGTCTCTCGCGTGGACGTCAAATTGTCTTCCGAGAAGATCACATGTTGTCTCCTTCCCAGGATTTTTTTTTATAACAGAGAGCTATTACAAGACATGCATGATTAACTTTCATAATAGTTTTTCCTGCTTTATTTTCCAATGCTGTAAATTTATGAATTCAAGTCAAGTTGGGGAGCATGCACTGGTACAATACGTTGCCACACCCACCACACAATGAAACAGCTCGGGATCCTGGTTGGCAACCCCCAAGGCAGACACGTGTCCAGTCCCACCGTCCGGAAATGTTACTTGGCTGGGCCTGGTCCAGCCACTCAGGTCCTCAGCAATGAGAATTTTGTGAGCCAGATCACCCTGTGGGAATCGCGCCACATGGCCGTAGTGCCATAGTGAGGTAATGTGCCTCATTCAGGACTCTGTGAACAACTGCTCACTCAACACAAAGTCCGTAAATTTATGAATGGATGCAAATTAATTTTTATACTAATAATACTTAAAGCACTAAACAGGAGATTGATATGATACCTTAAAGAGCTTGATCTTCATCATTCATATAAGTCCAATTTTTGCTCCTGAATTTGGTGGCAGCATGAAATTTCTAATTTATAGTATTGCATCTCAGAGTTGCAGTTATTATTTAAAATGTAGAGCTACATCAATAATTTACTGTTTCATCCTTTATTGCTTCAGTAAAGTAAATAGCCTTGATATCCATTTGTCTACATTCAATTCCTAAAACTGATATAAATTAAAGCCTTTGCTCAATAAAAATGAACTTAATATTTAATTTAATTTAAACACATTTGGTTAAATCAATGTTTTTTAGGAGACTGGTTTTAAATTAACCTGGTGATCCATAATTAGATTCAGTTTTATTCAATTTCTTATGTTACTGATGAATATCTATTGATTGGTAACACAGAAGAGACATGTATCATGGGCCATTGATTTGAAGGCATTCCTATGTGGATGATGATGGACGAGTCTTAAATTCCTGGAGTTCTGAGGAGCTCAATCTGTTTTCAGCCTTTGGGTGCATGCTGCATCCCAAAATAAGGAACATTTTTGCTGCACCATTTCAAAATGGATATGTTTTATGGCAAAAAGTAAAGGAAACTTATCTCCCTGAAAATAAAATAATGGTAGAATAGTCACTGCAGTAAAAAAAAAAATATATATATATATATAAGAACATTGCCCTAAACAATCGTCTGGTTCCATGCCTACTGTAATAAGAGTTGACTACTCTTCTTACTTAATTCCCTCAAAAACACCATATTGCATTATCAAGTGATGGCTACCACTCTGCCGTTCTCTGCCTCCTGAAGGCTGAATGATAAATTCCATAGTGTGCCCTCAGTCTGTGTCAGAGGTCACAGCCAACACCAATGCAGCCTCTAGCACTGGCATCTTCAGATGGCCTGTTATCCAAACCGGACTCTCAGGGATACAAAGTTCAACTTAAAGCACGCACCCTGGGTAGGTTTAGGTTCAGAGGTGAGATGTTCAATGAGGACAGAACAGAGATGCCCAATCAGATATGTCTGTATAACAAAATCTTTTTGAACACGTGTAGCCCAGAAAGGGGGCACAGTCACAGCCCCCAAACCTAAAGGACACCAAAGAAGCCAAAAAATATAAAGACATGATTACAAAAAGGACAATGATATTGAAGTTTACAGGACTTTGGAGTCAAAATGAACAAAAAATAAGGGAAGTAATCATGTAAAATGTCTCATGTCTCCTCTTTCAAATCCTTCCACCGTTCTTCCCTCATGGACCACTCCTCATCTTCCTTGGCCGCACTCTGGCCCACTCTCCTCCTGACGCTTAAGTTCAAACGACACGCAGTCAAAAGGGTCTTTGAAAACTGCTTCCTGTAGTAACCTGATGGCAGAACTTCACCCTGAGGCACTAAATGTCTTTGTATTCCTGGATGCCATCCTTCTTTCTATCTATCTAATGTAAGGCCAGGCTTGTAGCAGACACTTGGCTATCATAAAGGTTGGCAGAGATACATAACTGTTAAATAAAAATCACACTGCTGTCAGCAAACAGCATGGAGGACTTCAGGCATGTCCCCCACTGCCCCCCAGTCCTGAATTAAATCCAATACTCAGACTCCACACACATTATTGGGGCATGTCAGACTCCTCAACACAATGCGGCTCCTCATGATTTTCCATCCTACCTTAACATACTAGATCATGATCTCTCCCCCCATCTGTGCAAAAGTCACTTTATCTCTAATGCCGAAAACATCAGTCACTGCATTGATCTGTGGTGCTTGCATTAAACGGGTCTCTGTGTAACTGTGGCCATTAATTGAATTGACATATTGCCCGATTAAGTAGTATGTTGCATGGTGCGGCCACCATGTGTGCTTCAGCTCCACAAACACCCAACACAGCCAGGCTTGGGCACAAGTATAAAAGCATAAAGCTATTTATTGTGGAAGCTCTTCTCTGTAAGTGTTTCCCACACAACAGCTGCAAGTCCAGAAATAAGTACAAGCACACAGCTATAAATGCTCTTTCTTCTTCTCCTCTCTCTTTGTTTTTCGGTCACTGCCTACACCACTCCTCTCCACAAGCTTTGTCTCCTTCTTCAAGACTTTGGCTCCTTAAGCTATGGCAGGCAGCTCCTTTTATATTATCTCCAGAAGTACTTCTGGTGTCCGAAAGGCTTGGCACGGAAGCACTTTTGGGTAAGGCTGGAGCCCCACAATGTAGAGCTCCCTAGTCCCCGCAGCAACCACGGAACTCAACAGGGCTGAGTCGACAAACTCCAAACCCCATGATTCCCTCTGGGAATCCATGGCAATGCCACAACCCTGGGGAGCTGCCATCTAGCACCCTGAGGGAGACAAAGCCATGTACATGTTGTCTCCCCCTGTCCTTCTACACTGTGGGCATCCCATCTGGGCCAGGTTTCTGGGTGGTGCCCTTCACAATGGTTTTCTTTGTCCTTGTTCACATTGTCTTATCATATTTGCACCATGTGTACACTGTGAGTCCTGACCTTTGTCATTTCATCTCTCGGTATACTTGTATATTGTTGAGATGACCATAATGTTTACTTTGACTTTTGTCTTTACTGCCCCCTATCAACACTGGCTCACTTTTGCTACCATCTGGGCATCCAGCATCCTAATCATGTCCTGCAGCAGAGAAGCACTGTTGCAATTGCAGTACTCAGTGGTCTGGGTCAAACCATGATTCGTTTATTTTGGGGTAAAGTAGCATTGGCAGACAACTTGCTGATGGTGCTATATGTGATGGCAACCTGGCTAGTTGGTAAGGTAACTGGCTGAGCCCTCAGTTTTTCACATGACCTGTAGTGTGCCATTGATTGTAACAGCAATCATGGCATTACAAGTGCCAGATAATAGTGGCTACCTGCCTTATGCCTTTCTCTGATTCCCTAAACACAGAGGAGGGGTGCTACAATGTCACACACAATCTCGGCGTACTCAGTGATTGAGCACAGCATAGGACCCCTCAAAAGCAGGTGGTAGTGGCTGGACGAGGCACATGGGAGGCTGCTGTACCAGCTGATGAAGGTCTGCCAACATTGTGATTGCATATGTAGGAGGTTGATTGGAGTTGTCCAAATATGGTTGTTTCTGGGTGGCAACCAAAGGGGTCATGGTGAATTCATGTACACACGTTTACAAGGAGGTAGTGATTTCTGGACGTAAAATGCATACAGATGTCCGTATGCCAGGTTTTATAAATCCATTTTTTTTGGTGTATGCATTTTCTTGTTTTTTGGCGTACACAGATTTTCATGCTGAAATCCACACAAAGTTTTATAAATGAGACCCACAAGAGGAAAGGTTAAATATTGAAGGCAGATTTAAAGTGAAAAAGCAGGGATGTTTAATCTTTAAGTTAGAGAGATATTTGACAAGCCAAAATTCTCAAGCCAAACAAAAGTAGTCAATGGCAAATTAAAAAAAATAAATAAATAAAGTTGTTTTTTTTATATACAAAAGTTAGTATGTCCACATTACCATACTGCCATCTTAAGTAGTCTCGTGGGGCCTCATTTATAAAACTTAGCGATGCAGTGTGTGTTCTGACACTTCTCTCTCATGGCTGGCATTATGTTTTTCAGGAATTTATGTTGCAGTAACTCTTCTGTGGGATTGGACCAGATGGGCTAGCATATCAGTGAGCCTTGGGTGTCCATGACCCTGCTTCCAGTTCACCGGTTGTCCTTCCTTGGACCACTTCCGCTAAGTACTATCCACTGCATACCATGAATGTCACATAAGACCTGCCGTTTTAGAGATGCTCTGACCCAGTCATCCAGTCATTACAGTTTGGTCCTTGTCAGAGTTGCTCAGATCACCTTCAAGAACTGACTGTTCACTTACTGTCTAATATATCCCATCTTTAATAGGTGCCATTGTAACAAGATAATCAATGCTATTCACTTCACCTGTCAATGGATTTAATGGTGTGGCTGATCAGTGTATGCTGCATTCTCTTTCTTTCCATTTTACGTTGCCTGCACTGGAGATCATGGTAAAGTGTGTAGTTGTTCCTTGTAATGGCTGGTCAGGTTTCTCTAATGTGTACTTTCCACAATGAAAATATGGTGGTTCTCAGCGTACTATGGTGCTGATTTCAGAGTTATTTTGTTCGGAATTCCAAGATGTTTTACATACAGATGCCCCATCTGGTTTCTTTGGAGTCTTCTGCTTTTTATGTGAATGTTTAGTCCTCCAAGGACCATTGTTATCCATCCATCCATCCATTTTCCCACCCATTGAATCCAAACACAGGTCACGGGGGTCTGCTGGAGCCAATCCCAGCCAACACAGGGCGCAAGGCAGGAACCAGTCCTAGGCAGGGCGCCAACCCACCGCAGGGCACACCCACACACCAAGCACACACTAGGGACAATTTAGAGTCGCCAATCCACCTAACCTGCATGTCTTTGGACTGTGGGAGGAAACTGGATCACCCGGAGGGAACCCACGCAGACACGGGGAGAACATGCAAACTCCACGCAGGAAGGACCCGGGAAGCGAACCACTGTGCCTGCCACCATTGTTATAGATATTATAATAATGTTCCTTTGTCCCACTTTTGATATCTTCATGTCTGATTTCAACTTTATACATTTTTTTATGAATTAGATTAATAGTTCTTCTTAATGGTAGCAAGTCTGACTTTTCATTTAGGGTGTACTGAATTGTCAGCCTTAATCATGAAAACTCATGGAAAGAGTGTTGAATTTGGTAAATGCAAATATGTAAGCATATGGTTATAAAAAATTATGAGCTTTACTTTTTACATAGAATATTCAATAGCTGAAGATAAAGTATTTAGGTTAGGTATACAGGGTAAAGTTATGCTTGTCTATATAATCTAAAACAATGCTGTTTTTTGTTGGGTTTTGCTGTTATAGATATAAAAATTCAACCTTATGGTTATTATGTGATTTTCTGTTTCACTCCAAAGGTATAAACAGTTCAGAGTTTTGGGGACATTATTGTGCTGTTCTTGATTTGGTCATTTGCGCCAGTACACTCACCTGACAATTAGCTATTAGGCAGAGAAGAGGTCACAATGATAGTTAGCCAGTTATAGGCAGGGGATGGTTATTTATTTATTTATTTATGTTCTTTATTTCGCCTTATACAATTTCTTGTATTAGGAATTTGTTAGTTTTCACATACCCCTTGGGGTCAGAGCACAGGGTCAGCCATTGTACAGCGCCCCTGGAGCAATTACAGGTTAACGGCCTTGCTTAAGGGCCCAGCAGAGTAGGATCTCTTTTGGCAGTGACAGGGATTCGAACTGGCAATCTTCTGGATACCAACACAGATACTGGATACTCCGCCTCAATTACAACGCCAGAATGACCAGGCCGTGATGGACAATTTAGCTAGGACATCTGTATACACCATACTTTTTACAAAACATGCTCAGGGATCTTTTTATGACCACAGAGAGTCAGGACCTTGGTTTTGCGTCTCATCTGAAGGACAGCACCATTTTTGCAGAACAGTGTCCCCATCACTGCACTTAGGCATTGGGATCCACATTCAGACCAGGGTAGCCACCTCCTGCTGGCATCGCCAACCTGTCTTCCAGCAGCAACCCAAAATTTTTCATGGTTGGTCCTCCATTCAAGTACTGGCTGGGCCTGAACATACTTCAGGAGGATGGCCTGTTCTGAAGTGTTATTCATGACAATCTTCCAGTATATGTTAGAGATGGTTTTTCCTTTTCATCCTGATCAAATCATTGTCACACACATGCGATTGGGAGGCAGCTAGAGGGCCTGAATAATAGTACTACCACACAGAACCAGGGGGTGGCGAGCTGCACTAACTCTCTCTCTCAGTCCTCTGCAGACCATCCACAGGAAATCCCACTAGGTTCCTGATGACATCACTTCTAGTATCAGAGCCATTAAAGATGTCAATTCAAGTCCCGAAGATGTCACTTTCGGTTCTGGTCCCGATTACATCACTTCCTGTATTGGCCTTTAAAGTCGCCATGTTCTCACTGTCAAATCAGTTCTGTTTTGGACATTGTACCATTCACAACTCATCAAAATGTACCCATTTTACAGCCAGGGATATTATACGGGTGGCTGCCCCAAACCTTTGATGTTTCCTGTGTTATATTGTGACACCATTTATATTCTGTGCAGGATTGCTGAGGCCCAGAGCGTGAACCAGCACCGGATGCAGTGTCAGTCCAACACATGGTAGTTGTATGTTCAATTTGCCAAAATGAAAGTAAAATAGGAAGAAACTGTTTATTTAATTTTGGCCTCACTTCTCAGCATGATTTTAATGTTAAATTAATGTAAATTAGTGTTTCTTATTTCATATTGCCACTTTTAAATTAAGGCTAAGGATATTGTTGGTAATTGTTGTTTATTTTTGTATTGTGTTTTGTATTTGTAAAATGTTTAATGCTGGGATTTATGTAGATATTTGTTAATATTAATACTAACCCTGTCTGCACTAGGTTATGCTTGTAAAAGTAATTTCAATTCCAATATGTCACTCCCTAATCAAACAATTTTTTGACTGAATTAGAACAGTATGACCAAGAAATGCAAAGTCTGAACTTAATGCTCTTTTGTGAACTGTGAGAGGTCAGCTTGAAGTGAGCAAAAAAGCATTCCCTAATTTACTGTAGCTCCTTTCCCAGGGTGCTCATGTTACAAGGAATAGCAGTCTAGGTTACAGGAAAACCTGCATGGCCACACCGTTATGCTAACACCACTATAGGCCTGCAAGATAGACTATGAATTGAGAATTTATAAATGGAGAAGTGTCAAATTATGGAGACATTGGGATGGTCATAGCTCCACCACAACACTTTTTGAGTGCATGAGCCATGCCTTTGTCATTAAGACACAAGTGAATAGTGACCAGATCATTAATTAGTCTAAATAGTCATACCAAAGCATTCTTGTCCATGTTGGCCACGTGGATGTGAGACTGGGACAATGGTCACATCAATTGTTGCAAGAAGACCTCAGGGATCCAGCAGGCCCTGAGCAATATCTTCACGGAAAGTGCAGTCCTTATATCAGGTGTTGTACAGTAGATTCAGAAAGTGTTCAGACCTCTTCACTTTTCACATTTTGTTATGGTGCACTCAAGGCTAAAAACATTTAAATGTATTTTTCCCAAAATCAAGCAACACTGAATACCCCAAAATAAAAAATAAGAAACTGAAATATCCTATTGGCAAGAACATTCAGACCCTTTACTCAGTACTTTGTTGAAACTCCTTGGGCAGCAGTTACAGTCTGGACAGCGCTAGGGCTTGACATGACAAGCTTTACACACTTGGATTTGGGGGTTTTCTTCCATTCTTCTCTGCAGATCCTCTTATGCTGTCTGCCAGGTTGGCGTGAGACCATTGGTGCACAGCTCTTTTCAGGTCTCTCCAGAGATGTCTGAATGGGTTCAAGTCTGGACTCTGGCTCAAGGAAATTACCAGAGTTGTCACCAAACCACTCCTGTGTGTTCTTTACTTTGTGCTTAGGGATTTTGTCCTTTTGCAAGTTGAACCTTTAGGTAAGCATGAGGTCCAGAGCACTGTGTAGCCAACCCTGTCCAGTCTCCCAGTGGCTGTTACTGCAAAACAACCTTGCAGCATGATGCTGCCACTACCATGCTTCACCACAGGAATGGTATTGCACTGGCGCTGAGCAGTGCCAGGTATCATCTAAACATAACACTAATCTTGGTTTCATCAGACCAGAGAATCTTGTTCTGCACAGCCTGACTGTCCATTAGGTGACTTTTTACAAACTCCAAGTGGGTTTCCCTGTGTCTTTTACTTAGGAGAGGCTTCTGCCCGGCCACCCTGTCATAAAGCTCTGATTGGTGAAGTGCTGAAGTGGTGGCTCTCCTCCTGGAAGTTCCTACCATCTCCACACAGGTTCTTAGGAGCTTAGCCAGAGTGACCATCAGGTTCTTGGTCAACTCTTGCACCATGTTCCTTCTCAACCGATTGCTCAGTTTGGCCAGGTAACCAGTTTTATGAAGAATTGTGGTTGTTCCATCTTCTTCCGATTAAGAATTATGATGGCAACTGTTCTCTTGGGAATCTTCTTTGCTGCAGGATTTTTTGTAGCTTTCCCCAGATATGTGTTTAAACAAAATCCTGTTTTTAACCTCTACTGGCAATTCCTTTGACCTTATAGCTCAGTTTTTACTCTGAAACATATTGTCAGATGTGGAACCTTCTGCAGCCAAGGTGGGTGTCTCTCCTAATCACGTCCATTCAATTCAACTGCCCACAGATGGACTTCAAAAAAGGTATAGAAACATATCAATGAGGAGTAATGGGATGCCCATGATCCGGATTTCAAGTGCCATAGAAAAGGGTCTGAATACTTGTATCAATGTGATATTTTGGGTTTTCATTTGCAATAAGCAAAAAAATAAATCTAGAAGCCTGTTTTCGCATTGTCAGTCTGGGTTATTGAGTGTTACTTAATGTGGGGAAAAATTAATTTCAGGACAAGCTTGCAACATTGCAAAATGTGAAAAAGGTCTGAATCTACTGTATGTCCACTTTCCATTGATCATTAAATATTGAATTTTGGGCTTATGGACCAACAACTTGCTGTTGTGCAACTCTGTTTATGGCTTTCATTGTGATATTCGACTCTAGTTATACATCAGTCCTTACTCTATCTGAAGTAGTGTTTAATTTAAGCAGCATGAACTATTTTGGAAAGTTAAATAAGTTTTGTTTTCTTCCTAATGACCACTGGATCTGCACATGGAGACATTAACTTCCCATCACACAATCTTTCAATGCAGGCTAACCACACATGGCTGCCATGTTTTGGGAATGCTTATATGATGTTAACATGTTTCCCTATCTATGATAAAGCATGCACGGGACACTCAGGGAAGCTGAGAAAATTTTTGTCTACAATACCAGAGAACCCTCTTTCCAGAAGATATAAGCAATTGAAAAACATTCTTAGGAATTTTTTTATATCAATACACAAAGTGTGTAAGTCAGGAGTGCACCAAAACTGTATGCTCCAGGAAATTATATTTTTTTTTAAACAGCCAAGTGGGCAGCACGGTGGCATAGTGGTTTGCCAGGGTTCAGCTCTTCGCCTGGTCACTGTCTGTGCAGAGTTTTCTTGTTCTTCCTCTGATCATGAACGTTTTCTTTTGATAATCTGTTTTTCCCCCCACATACTAAAATGTTCCTGTTAAATAAACAAGAAGCTCTACAGTAGTCTGAATGAGCGTGTGCACTGTGTGTCGCATCCAGAGGTGATTCTGGTCTTGTGTCCTTGTTTTGCTGGGATAGCCTCTGGCAACCCATCACAATCTCATGGAGAAACTTGGTTCAAGAAACCAGAGGCTGGATGAACAGTGCTTTAGTTATAAGTATTAATTAACATCTCATTGAGAATACGGCTAGACACTGGGAACCTACAAATGTCCTACCTAAGAAGCACAACTTTAGACATTTTTGTTCATATTATTGTTCTTCCAGTTTATGTCACCCAGTGATATTTTACAAATGTGCCAGCTGTGACTCCCCTGAATCCCCTGATAGAAAGTAGTCAATCCACTGCAGTGGGAAGCACCTCCTCATTGCTGGAGTTCAGTTTTCAATTTCCCATACTACTCGGCACATGTCATTTTCACCATCTCGCCCCATCAGTAACACTGTATTTTTTCTCAGCATTGGTTTGATGGCACTTTTTAATAAAAAAAAAACCTAAACGTCTAGTCCAAAGCCACCTGTAGCGCAGTTCTCCTCACACCTGTTCAGAAAATGTCAAAATTGGGCTCTCTTTGACTTTTGTTTTTCATTTTCTCAGTAAACAATTGTTTTTGCATGTGTTTCAGCTCCTACCATTTTTTTTTCTCTTTACTACAACCACCACATTCACTTTTTTAATACATAATTAGGAATAATTCTGCATCCCTTGCGATTCTTCAGTGCATTTATTTGAAATGTAAAGCGTGAAAGCTGCCCCCACCCCCACCCCCACAGGGAATCTATAGACAGAACTTGACATTTACCGTCTGTACAAATTGGGCGTCTGACATATTTTCCGTAGGCTGCTCACAATGTTGGAAATCATTAATGCTTGTGAATAAATCATTTTACTTTTCAAAGTGATATGGAGGAGCAGAGTGAGGAGAGTCAAAGCACACGATGCAAGTATGTGCAGAGACTTCAGAGTCCACACAGACTGCTTGGCCTCTCTTTCATTGCTTTACAAGACCTCTTGAGGTCAACTGACAAAAATGGTTATTTTGGTTGTGTCAGATTTCAGTACTGAAAATGAGTGAAGCTGAACCATGGATATACAGGTAGACTAGTCCTTTCATCTGAATGTTGCCTGCTAGGCCATGCTTCCCAGTTATATTGGCCAGGCCTTCTTAAATGTACATATCTCTTAGGTGGACAGCAATTTTCAGTGCCTCCCTAGACTGAAGGGAAGGTCCTACTGTGACAATTTAAAGGAAATTAACCTCTGTCTATTGGTGAGAAGTGTGTACAGGGGGCTATTCCAGGTTCTAATGTTGCACCTAAAGTTGATCCAACAGAATTTGTTCACTTAAATGGTTAGGGTCATGCATGCATGCTTGAGGGTCTCATGAAAGGCCTAGGTAATCCCAACTTTACCACAACTGGGCAGGAGTGGGTACTGACACTAACTAAGTCTCTAGTTTCCTCTGCAGGGTGGAGATGATGGCTGACCCCAGCCCCTCCAAGCATTGGAAGTGTTGTCCCTTCCTGGAGCAGACAGATATAAATGGGGTGATTACAGAGAGAGAGATGGAGCTCTTCTCATAAAAGCTGACTATATTCTACAAGAAAGCAGTACTGTTTACGTTCTGTTGTGCTACAAAGATTCTTTTAGTTTTTTGTTTATAATGAAATTGGCAATCATATTCTTACATCTCAGCCTTCCTTCGAATCACATTAGTTACTATCGTGATTAAATGAGATGGAGGTCAGTGGAATGGTGAGGATGCAGGGAGTAGAGTTGGCGAAGGTGGAGGAGTTTAAATACTTGGGATCTACAGTACAGAGTAATGTGGATTGTGGAAGAGAGGTGAAGAGAAGAGAGTGCAGGCAGGGTGGAATGGGTGGAGAAGAGTGTCAGGAGTAATTTGTGACAGAAGAATGAAAGGGAAGTCGACAGGGCGGTAGTGAGACCAGCTATGTTATATGGGTTGGAGACGGTGGCACTGACGAGAAGGCAGGAGACAGAGCTGGAGGTGGCAGAGTTAAAGATGCTAAGATTTGCATTGGGTGTGGCAAGGATGGATAGGATTAGAAATGATTACATTAGAAGGTCAGCTCAAGTTGGATGGTTGGGAGACAAAGTCAGAGAGGCGAGATTGCGTTGGTTTGGACATGTGCAGAGGAGAGATGCTGAGTATATTGAGAGAAGGATGCTAAGGATAGAGCTGCCAGGCAAGAAGAAAAGAGGAAGGCCTAAGCGAAGGTTTATGGATGTGGTGAGAGAGAACATGCAGGTGATGGGTGTAACAGAACAAGAGGCAGAGGACAGAAAAATATGGAAGAAGATGATCCGCTGTGGCAAACCCTAACGGGAGCAGCCGAAAGAAGAAGAAGAATATTGTGAATGTGGGACTCCTGAACAAAGTCCCAAAATACCTCCAAATACCCACTAGAGGTGGGGGGGAACTGTCAAACTCCAGCTAGTAACAAAATGGAGAATAAAGGATCTTTATAAATAAAAGATTTATTTTCAACAAAAATAATCAATAACAATAATAGGCACCTAAGAACACAAAAGGCAAAATGTGTTGCTTGGAACAAGGCAATCCAAGGCAACCAAGTCCTAAAAACATAAATCCAGAAGAGTGGTTGAAGAACAGAGTAAGTGTTCCAAATCCAGTTAATCCACAACAAATAATCGCTAGAACTCACCATGACACCAAACATATTCAATGAACTGTGGTTTTCCTTAGCCTTTATAAGACTGACGGCAGTCTCTTGATGATAATGGGCAGTTGGCCCTGCCTCCTGGGGAACCACTCACAAAGCATATGGAACATATTGAAAGTTACATAGACACATTCAAACTAAGCTATCAACAATATTAACATACACAATGGACTCAAAAATGAACACAACAGATATCAAGAAAGAATTGAAATCCCAGCCAGGAGTGAGAGCCCTTGCTGAAACATAACAGACACATATTTGAAGATACCTGTGACAATCATCTCAGAAGGCATTCCAGAAGGAAACCACTAAGCAGTGGATACAAAACAGTGGTCTTGGGAGTCTGGAACAAACTAGCAAGACATGTGGTTGAGATTGGTAGCTATTAGAAACAGTAATGAGACTTTTTATATCTTTTATTGAACTTATTAAAAGCATGTAACATTCCATACAGTCAAGTCAAACTTAACAAAATTAAATTCAATTCAACCCTCACCCATGAGAAAGAGAGGAAGGCCAACAGCCAAAGTAAAACTTTTGAGAGCAGTAAAGAGGGAAAGGAGTCTTTCTCCCCTATATAAAAGCTTATTCTAAAATGTTATTAATTAGATCCTGCCAGGTTTTTAAAAAGTTTTGAACAGATCCTCAAAGTGAGAATTTGATTTTTCCCAATTTCAAGTAGTATATCACATCAGTTACCCTCTAACAAACTTAAAAGAGGTGGGCTAGGATTCTTCCAGTTGAGCAAGATAAGTCTACATGCTAATAGTGAAATAAAGTCAATTAGTTTGTTTGTCCTTCTCCACTTTAAGCCTATCTGGGAGTCCACCAAACACAGCTGTTAGTGGGTTAGGAGGGATTGTGACACCAAGGCTGCCTGAAAGACATTTAACAATTTTTTGTACAGAATGATTTTAATTTGTTGCACACCCAAAACATGTGGCCTAGTGAGGCTGGAGCTCGAAGTGCAACGTTCACAGGTTGAGTCTTGTCCTGGAAACATTTTGGACAATTTTAAATGAGAGAGATGTGTTTGATAAAAAAAATTTAAGCTGAATAATTGAATGCTTTACGAATATGGAGCTCGTGTGAATTCTGTGTATGGGTGCCTTCCACTCCTTTTCTGAAATGTTGAGTAAGAGATCCTTTTCCCACTGTACTCTTGGATCTTTGAAAGGGAGGGACTGTAAAATGTTTTTATATATTATAGAAATGCTGTCTGAGTTTTCAAGACTGATCAGTATTTCTCCTGGAATAGAAATAGATGGGAGGTGAGGAAAATCAGGCAGATTTTGTTTAGCAAAGTTTCAAAGTTGGGCAGAGTAGAAAAATTGTGTTGATAGGAAATTAAATTTGGAGTGCAATTGTCCATAGGATGCAAAGACATTATTTATATATAGATCACTAAAAGATATAATCCCATACGTTTTCCAAACATTAAAAAAATGTGTGAGTTTGAGAGGGTGGAAAAAGGCGGTTGTCATTTAGAGGTGCTACAGATAAAATATTCTCTATCTTGAAGTGCTTTCTACGTTGGTTCCATATTCTGACTGAATGAAGGACGATTGGGTTGTTAGTATATTTATGACAACTTTTATTTACTGGGGTACAAAGCACAGAATATAAAGAAGCACTGCAGGATTTCAATTCTATTGCAGTCCAATCTAGTGTGCATTCATCTACTTGTGTCGATGTCCAGGTTTTTATAGCTTGTATGTTTGCTGCCCAGTAATAAAACTGAAAATTAGGTAGAGCCATGCCGCCTTCTGATTTAGGTCATTGTAGGGTCGCCCCTTTGGATGAATGGTTATGATTGAATATAATTTCTTAATAAATTATTTTTTTAATGTATATGGGGATGTTTTGAAATAAAAACAGAAGCTTTGGGAGGATATTCATCTTGATAGTGTTAATTCTCCCTGCTAAAGTAAGATGGAAAAAGAGCTTTATATTTACTTGTGATGTTTACCCCTAGATATTTAAACTGATCTGCAACTATTAAAAGGAAAGTGTCCAATGTTTAATGTTGTTTGCTAGAGACATTTGTTATACTAGCCTGATGGACAGAAGAGGTGATACTCCCTCATACCTTGCTGTTAATCCATGTTGTTTAGCAGTGATTGAGATTTGTATATGAGCAGATTATGACCAGATTATCAAATCAGAAGTAGCACATGAAGTATTGCTCAATTGTGATTTGCTGTATCCAAAGCTCATAGGATGAAGAATGCAGTGACACAAGCCATGCAGGATAATCCGAGTAGCCAACATGCAAAAACTGCATTCAGTTTAATCAACATGAAACAGCAAGATATATAAATGAATAAACATGTCCATAGTCTGATGTCAATGAAGTAGTAAGATGTCAGCTACATAGTCATTTGTCTGGTCTAATAATAATAATAACACATTTTATTTATATAGGCTCGAAGCACTTCTGGGACAGACATACAGTATTTCCTGCTTTCTGCTTTTTCCTCCTTACCATAGGGATTGTCTCCAACAATTGCGAGTTTGAAACATGAATTGATATTAACGATCAAGTTTCTTCTGCATGAGATACTGGGTGTTATGAATACTTAACATGCTGGAATGTTGAGAAGCTTAGATGAGTTCAGGTCATTTTAAAAGGCTGCTTCTTCACATTTGTTATGGGGTTTATTTCTCATTCTTCCCCAACATGTCAATTGCTGTTAGCATGGCTTTATATAAATGCTGTAAAAAGGGAAAAAAAAGTTTGGAATTAACTTTAAGTTTGACATATTTCAGCTTTGCATGCAGACAACATTTAGTCACCAGGGAATGATCCTATTTAGAAAAGCAATGTATTTGACCGCGAGGCATTCATGTAAATTTAATTCCGTGGAGGATTTATTGCACAAATTACATAAGAAAGGGCAAGGGAATTTAGATAGAATGATTGCTTTCCCATTTACATGTATAATATATTCTTAAATGTAAATGTAAATGAAGGTTACTAAGTTGCTTGAAATCTGTTCCAATTCTAAAGCTGAAACAAAGATGTTTCTTAATTGGAAATGAATGTCACAGTCATTTAACAAGGAAAAATATTCCACCTTTAAATACGTCACTACCCGTTCGTGCCCTCCTGATCCCAGCAGCGGTGGAATGGGGTGAGGAAAAAAATAAAATAAATAACAGACTGCTGGGTAGGGGTGCATGCCTACATGTAAATCACTACATTTTACCTCATTTATTTATGTAGGTGCTTTATCCGGTGCTGGTCTTGGTTAGTAAAGCATCTGAGCACAAAATAGAGGGATCATGTAATGAATTATTCATTAGGATACGTCTTCTAAAAGTTTAACATTGTAGGTGAGGACTGATTTTTTTAGTGATTCTTGCAAAGTCTGCAGAAATAAATTGATAAAAAGTGCATTATGAATATTTTCTCTTGCTAGCCTGGGTGTTGCTCACATCCATTGTATGGTGTGGAAAGAGAAAGGAGGAGAAGAGAAGGTAGAGAAAAACCACTCAGCCGTTACAAGTGCCCTTAGCTGTCTTACAATTTATCATAATAAAATGTAATCTACAAAAAAGACAGTGGCCATTGTTTCAAAAAGGTCCTTTATAAGTGGAGTGAGCAGGTCATAGTTTTCAACTCCCTTGTAAGGTTTCCAGAGGATTGGTACCCGCTACTGATTAATCGTGGGCCCAGTTCACTCTGCGACCCTCTATTATATACGGTACGGGTCTCGCTTACCTGTACCACCACATTTTTTAATACTGAAAGCTCCCTACCCAATCGCCTCAGGTACTCTTCGACCTTCTTTATTGGCGCTTCGGCTGTTGCCCCCAGGTCTCCGACTATCTTCTTGATTGCGGTTATCATCTGTAAAATACCTCATACGGGCTCGATCAGTTTCTCGAGTTCCCGTACGTCGAAAGAGTTAATTAATTCGTCCAGACTTGAGGCAGACTTAAACTCTCACTCGCCTTACCTTCCGGCCAGGAGCCAATGAGCATGTTTCTTCCAGACACGTGCTCTGACGGGTTTTGCGGAGGCTTCTGGGAATTGGAGTTCTTTATGTTGGAGGACCGGGTTGCCTTCTTCAGTGGACTGTGGTCTGTCTTTATTAAATTTTCGGCAGACCGATCAGCCATTTCCCGGCCCTCCTTACCTTCTTGTGGGTCGAGCGGGGCTTCGCTCGCCTCCCCCTTCCCCTTCGGAATGTCTGAGTCCATCTTTTCAAGGGTACGGCTGTAAGTAGTAGGACGCGGACCTCCCCCTTCCCGCAATGCTTCGGGTTGTGTCAAATGTCCCTTGCCGGCAGCCGACATGCGGAAGTCCCTCTGGCTCGTCTGCTGAACCGAGAATGTAGTCCCTTCGTCGGGTTTGTTGTTTGCTTCCTGCAAGACCTCCGGAGGATCTTCCTTGAGGTATGTGCACAGAACAAAGTGGGATATTTTAAAGATGTTAGTAATAGAATCCCCAGCACATACCTCATGGTAGTCGTCCTCCTACGAAGACCTTTCCCGACTTGTGCAGCCGCTCTTCAGCTCATCGAGTGTCCTCTGTGACGAGCACAGAACCTCCACTGACGCTGTCACTCTGCTTACCCCTATTCTTTCCCATAACGGACTTGGTAAACGTGGGTTCTGGTGATGTTGTTGTGTGACCTGATGCTGTTGTCTTAGGGTTCTGTCCACAGTAAATTTTTTCCACGTCCTCTGCCAAACTGACGGCCAGAGAATCCTGCCGACTATGCCAACTGTGACCGATAGGGGCTCTCTTGACCCCTTGAACCCTCAGACCACTCGTCAGACACCAGGTAAAAGTCCAAATACTTGATTTATTAGGACAATAAAGTGCACAAAAGCACCCTCTCCTCCTCAATACTCATAAACAAATCAATAATCACTAATCACAAATACAATAAACAATCCATCACTCCCAGATGCGTTGCCCTCCTACCACCCAGCTCAGCTCAACGCTCTGGTGTCTCTCTCAGTCTTTTATAGTCCTTGTCCCGGAAATGTTTTGCCCTCTGTCCACGTGACTAGGAACACTTCCGGGTCAAATAAAAATCCTTTTTCTTTACCCCAGAAGCACGTCATTCCCCTTGTCCATATGTACTTCCGGGGCGTAGGAAAAATAGTCACTGCTCCTCCCTGCAGCGCCTTCTAGTGGCCCCCATGGTATCCAGCAGGGCTGTAAAGGAAAACTCTAACGTCCATAATTCCCTGCTGGCATTCGGGGCACCTCGATGCTGCAGGGAGGGCTCCACCTGGCAGTGTGGGGGTATTGGCCGTGATGAACGGCCGGCCATCTATCACAGTATACATTATTTATACAATACCAGTAACGGCGCTCTGCACGAATACACTTGACTTGACCATTTATAATTTTCTTACTCTTTCTCTGTACGGTTAGCATTCGTTTGCTCAGAGGTTGATGCACTTGCTGCTTTTCTCCACCCTAGTGGCCCGCTTCTTCTCTTCTTCTGTCGGCATCTTTTCGCATTAAAACTGATTAAGTCAGTGTTTGTGTTGCAATTATTTAGTATGTTTTCCTTAATTTTTCACTTAAGCTGGCACTTAAGTCTTCAATCTGCCTCAAGAATGATTTAAGATATGAAGAGGTAGGGGAAGTGACGGTGGAGGTGGTAGGGATGAGAATGGCGCCCGTAAGCATTCACCGCATGGTCACCCTGCTGGCCACTGCTGAGAGTTGATTCTACAATAAAATAAAATAAAAATAAAATGAGTAATAAAAATCATCACCCCAAAAGCAGACAGTAGAGGTCACGTAGTATATGTGTACCAAATTTCAGGTCAATAAGGCAAAATGTTTGGTGAGCTGCAGGCGATTTAAAATCCTGGACAGACAAACAAACAGCCACGGTAATGTATTATATAAGAAGATTTTTAATTCCTTAAAATTTATCTTCCCATAAATGATCTTGTACTCAGTATTTTCCTTTTATTTTGAATTGTAGTGTTACCAACAATGTAAAGCATCTTGTGATGGCCACCATATCAAATATAAAATTACCAAATGATCTTTTAAATTTGTTTAAAAACGTTTTACCACATGATTAATTTTCTAATATGGTGGGTCATCTATTTTCAGTGCACTCAAGAAAAAAAAAATCCTGAATAAAAAAAGCTTCTTTAAGACTGACAACATTTTCATAGGCCAAGAAAATGTCCCCTAAATTGTTCATTAGCTGTCAGTCCCATGCTTCTCAACCAGAGAGCTTACAAGCTGTGGGGCTGTTTGCTCAGTGCCTGAAATGCTTCAAAAAAAGCTTCATTAGGTCCTAAAATGCAAATGTGAATAATACAGCGATGGCAGAGGTCCCAGACAGAGTGTTAAGTGATTAATTACATAGCGATTTTCATAATTAAATTGGAGATTTAAATCAAATGAATGCAATTGACTAATACCAGCTCACTCAAAGCTCTGAGGCACATTTTATATCAGAAATGGGAAGAGTGGTGTCAGTAGGAGTGGCAGAAAATAAATAAATAAATAAAAATAAAAAGCAGTTGTGTTTTCATGTGTTTTCTACACACTGCAGGGAGACAAGCAGCGTCAACAAATAGCGACAACGGGGGCTCATTTTCATGCGAGTCACAGAGTGGCAATGTTAAGTCAACCAGCACAAAAACTGGAGCCCAGCTAATGGGCAGAAAGGTGTCAAATTTGCTAGGCTGACCAGGAATCAAAATATCAGATTTTGTATAAAAATTTTTACTTGAAAAGCATGTCATCATATTCATTTACTTATCACTCCACTTACATTATGCTCTGAGAGAGCCTGCATCACAAAATCGAATTAAAAGCATACGTTTCTTCATGAAACAGATGAAGTGAAAAGGCTTCATTTTGTATGACACTACTGAAATAAATAAATGCAGAAATTGCATAAACACCCATCCATCCATCCATTATCTAACCCATTATATCCTAACTACAGGGTCATGGGGGTCTGCTGGAGCCAGTCCCAGCCAACACAGGGAGCAAGGCAGGAGACAAACCCCAGACAGGGTGCAAGCCCACCACAGATTGCATAAACAACATTTTTCAAAAGTGATCATAATCTCAAAAGAAGGACATGATGGATTGTCAAATCTGAAGGTGTCACAGCTGTAAAGTGGCACACAGAGCCCATACTGGTAAATTCTTATCCCCTGTAAATGGCACGGTGAGTACACAATGGGCCACAAGGGGAGAATTGGACCTTATAAATGTAATGGATGTCTACTGGGAGGCACCCCAGTCAGGGAGACGCTTTCTGCAGCAGACACATGATGCCAAAATGCTCTGTCTGTTTCCACCTAGCATCATTCTGGATTTTTGATGTGTACATTCATATCTATAATTGTATTAGCGTTTTTGTTTTATTTTACTCATGAGTTCCTCGACTTGATCTTCTGTGGTAATTCTTTGTAATCGCTCTGTAAAGTGTCTTATGATGCTATTAACTGAGCTGTGTAATACACAGATTGACTGACTTTCTGACTGATCAAGAAGACCTAAATCGGACACTGTTGGAATATGAAAGCAGCAAGAATTACATTAGTACATCCTCTACCTGTCCCCTAGTGTGTTGGTCTGAGCAAATCTCCATGAACCGTCTCGCATACCCCTGTTGCAAAATATTTAAAAAGCAAAACTAAGGTACATGTCTCTTTGATGAGGCAAGTAAATAACAGAAAACACTCCAACCTTCAAGTCACTTAACTAAGTCTCACCCAAGTGTTAACCTATGCAAATGTTTATTTCTTTTAATTTTGATGATTACAACTGACAACTAATGAAAGTCCCAAATTCAGTATCTCGGAAAATTAGAATATTGTGAAAAGGTTCAATATTGAAGACACCTGGTGCCACAATCTAATCAGCTAATTAACTCAAAACACCTGCAAAAGCCTTTAAATGGTCTCTCAGTCTAGTTCTGTAGGCTACACAATCATGGGAAAGACTGCTGACTTGACAGTTGTCCAAAAGACGACCATTGACACCTTGCACAAGGAGGGCAAGACACAAAAGGTCATTGCTAAAGAGGCTGGCTGTTCACAGAGCTCTGTGTTCAAGCACATTAATAGAGAGGCGAAGGGAAGGACAAGATGTGGTAGAAAAAAGTGTACAAGCAATAGAGATAACCGCACCCTGGACAGGATTGTGACACAAAACCCATTGAAAACTGTGGGGGAGATTCACAAAGAGTGGACTGCAGCTGGAGTCAGTGCTTCAAGAACCACCACACACAGACGTATGCAAGACATGGGTTTCAGCTGTCTCATTCCTTGTGTCAAGCCACTCTTGAACAAGAGACAGCGTCAGAAGCGTCTCGCCTGGGCTAAATACAAAAAGGACTGGACTGTTGCTGAGTGGTCCAAAGTTATGTTCTCTGATGAAAGTAAATTTTGCATTTCCTTTGGAAATCAAGGTCCCAGAGTCTGGAGGAAGAGAGGAGAGGCACAGAATCCATGTTGCTTGAGGTCCAGTGTAAAGTTTCCACAGTCAGTGATGGTTTGGGGTGCCATGTCATCTGCTGGTGTTGGTCCATTGTGTTTTCTGAGGTCCAAGGTCAACGTAGCCATCTACCAGGAAGTTTTAGAGCACTTCATGCTTCCTGCTGCTGACAAACTTTATGGAGATGCAGATTTCATTTTCCAACAGGACCTTGCACCTGCACACAGTGCCAAAGCTACCAGTACCTGGTTTAAGGACCACGGTATCCCTGTTCTTGATTGGCCAGCAAACTCGCCTGACCTTAACCCCATAGAAATACGCCAAACCCAACAATTCAGAAGAGCTGAAGGCCGCTATCAGAGCAACATGGGCTCTCATAACACCTGAGCAGTGCCACAGACTGATCGACTCCATGCCATGCCGCATTGCTGCAGTAATCCAGGCCGAAGGAGCCCCAACTAAATACTGAGGGCAGTACATGCTCATACTTTTCATGTTTATACCTTTCAGTTGGCCAACATTTCTAAAAATACTTTTTTTGCATTGGTCTTAATTGATATTCTAATTTTCCGAGATACTGAATTTGGGACTTTCATTAGTTGTCAGTTATAATCATCAAAATTAAAAGAAATAAACATTTGAAATACACCAGTCTGTGTGTAATGAATGAACCTAATATACAAGTTTTACTTTTTGAATGGAATTACTGAAATAAATCAACTTTGTCATGATATTCTAATTTTATGACCAGCACCTGTATGCACACATTTGGTATCATATCCTTTTGTTGCTTCTTCACAGAATTCTAGCATATTAGTAAAGCATGACGTCCCCTGTCTGATCCCATGCTGACTGCTTCCTGAAACTCCTGTACTTGCCATGTGTTGCTCAATCTTCTCCTTAACAATACCTTCCATTTATTCACCCGATTAAGCTTGAATGTTTATAGTTGCTTGGATCTGCCTGATCACCTTTTTTTTACATAATAGGGTAATATTTGTTATTTTCCAGTCCTTAGGATTTTGGACATATAAAAATATGTCAAGGGCTTGTATATGCAATGCAATTAACTTAATTCCAGTTTAATTCAAGAGATTCAAGAGTTTATTCATTACACACACATTAAAAGAGGTACAACGTGCAATGAAATGAAATGCTGGTTTACTCGAAGATTGTGCAAAACAAAAGAAAGCACACAATAGAATAAATAATAAAATTAAGAAAAATATATTATAATTTACTAAATTAAATTAAAGTAACTAAATTAAATTAAATTAAGTTAAAATAGATTAAAATTAAGTTAAAATCTGAAACATTAAAAAGTGTAAAGTGACTGTGCGGAAGTTAAAGTGAGTAATGAGTTTTAGGTTTGAATGTTTGTTGGCATGTCAGAGTTCAGGATCCTGAGTGTTCGAGGGTAAAAGCTCCTCTTAAGTCTCTTGGTCTTTGCCACTAGGCTATGTAGCCCCTTGCCTGAGCTGAGCAGGCTGAACAGTCTGCTGCTCTAGGTGGGTAGAGTCCTTAATTATTTGAATTGCCCTGGTCCTACAGCGCTTGATGTAGATATCCTGCAGAGAGGGCAGAGCTCACCTTAAAATGTGCTCTGCTGAACACACCATTCTCTGCAGGGATTTTCAATCTTGGACCGAGCATTTTCCTGTTAGAATGCTCTTTATGGTGCCAGTAGAAAAAGTTTACAAAAAAAGTTGGGGAGACCATGAATTTCATCAGCAGCCCCATGTGATAAAGGCCCTATCTTTCCTTCATGACCTGAGTTTGCGTGTGCTGGGTCCATGTCAGACCCTCGATGAAAGTAATTATTCTTCTTTGTACTGATCTTGAGTGTGTGTTTATGCAGTATAACTGGTTTTCAAATGTTGTGTCTTTGTTTATCGATTAGATCTCTGTAACAATGTCTCTTTTTTTTTTTTTTTTGTACTTTCCTGCTGCAAACAAATTTCCTTCTGGGAATATAAAATCTACCTAAACTCTAAATGTAACCCTTATTTTTCCTTTATAAATATGAGTAGCACATAATCTTGCTGTATTTCATCTGTAATTTGTGTATATCTCATCTCTGAAGATTTCTCCCATCCTCTAACACAAGATTTAATGCAGAAAGTAGATTAATTAAAATATAATATTAAATCTAATAAACAACTCCTCAGCCATATAACATTCTACTAAGAGCATATTGAACTCTTTATTAAAATTTTCAAGACAGTTTGGCAGTTAGAAGGTTTCAGCTTGTGAATATCAGGACAATATAACATGTCTATCAGAAGTCTAGCATATTACCAAACTGCGCAGATTTGTTCATTAAAATGTGAGTGAATTCTGCAAAAAATAATTAATTTCTTTAAGATATATAGGGAAATCTGGAGTGACAGTGCAGATTTATGAGAGTTCCATTTTCACAGACCCTTTAAGATGTGAAAGGGAGGGATCATCTGTGATGAGGTATGAAGTTCCCACAGCAATGGTAAAGTAGACATCTGTACATTAAATTGCCTCTCTTTAGGCATTTTTCTAGTTCCTTCTCAGACTCCATTTATTTCAATGAATGAATTAAAAAAACTCAGAAGAGTATAATAATACAGCACTCAATTATCAGCCTGCCATGTTCTATTCAAATTTGTATTGAAAATGTGTAGTTCTAGCAGTTCTTTTACTCTAATGATGTTTGCACAGTATTTTTGCTATTTTTTTTTTTTACCAGATTACTCAGATTTAGCATTGCTAAGGCATAATGCCCCTTTGTTTGTGTTCAAATATTTTTATATTATAACCTAGCATTTTATTTGCCTTAAATATGAGCTTATGGCCTTGAACATTAACACTGACTTTACAACAAAAACGTTACATCAATTGAAGCCCCAAACTCTTTTCAGAAGTTGCTTTCTGCAGGTCAGCATTTTCAATCTTGATTTCATAATTAATGGTCCTTTTGCTCACATGTAGCACTTTTCCATTCTCAACATTAAGCTGAACCTTTCAAACATTCAGTTTTGAAGGCTGTTCGGATGTTTTTTTAATTGCTTTTGACTCTTTTTCATTATTTGCTGTTTCCCAGTTTTGACATCAAGGCCACATTTCACAATTTTACTCACAGTATCTGAGTCTCTGTGATAAAAATGAATTAGAAACAGCAACTGTCCAAACACAGTTTCCTTGAGTTACTTCACAAATAACCTCCTCTCATATGGAGCTGCAGGCTGCAAATTTAATAATCATGGCACTCTTATACACAACCTGCTTATGTAATATTCTTTCATTTACAATGGATCTTTTATTTCTGTTTGCTAATATTATTATGTTATATTGCTTACATTTTCTTATTATGTAATATTTGTTACCTGTCTTTGATATTAGTAAACAGAAATAAAATATTTCCTATCTCTTGCCTTAGGTGTACCCTAAACGCTCCTCTTACGCGTTTTCCTCAGTATTTTCGTGTCTCTCGAACTCCTCTTGCATGGTGCTTCCTCCCTCCTTCGCATTCCTGTAGAGCCTGTTTCTCAGACTCTGTTTTCTAAGGAACGTTGCTTGCCTTCTGTCTGCATTTTGACAAAAACCAATGTTAGATGGGCTCCCATTACCCACTGTGAAAACATAATTCGTAATCTTGAGAATACTTCCCATCTTTGAAGATGACTCTCAGGGCTCCAAGCCTTTACCCAGCATCCTTGTGTGTCTCAACCTCTCTTGCCAAGCACCTGCTCTCTCAATTTGCCTTTGACTATGCAAACCAAAGATAAACTGATTAATCAGACCAAAGCCAAACAGAGTAGTGTTTTAGTATATAGTAGATAAATTATACTGACTTGCTTTTTGCTTTCACTATTACGTTACACTGCATCAGTCTGTGAGAAAATATTCCTTAGGCTCTGTCAGGAGGAACACAGAGAAAGTTGTTTGTTTTCAGAGATTTCTAGTAAAACACATGTGTGGCTCCTAGTTAATTACCAATTAATCACCTGTACCAAAATAATATAATCGTAAAATAATAAAAAGCGTTACCACACCCTGGTACTTGAGTATACCACAATCCGTTAAACTGTTAAATCCTGGAACTTTTCAATTGTGACCCACCATTGCCTCCCATATTCTGACTTTCTGCATAATAATCATGGAATCTGGACAATACAATGGCTGGTGCAGTGAGAGCACCTCAGCTACCAGAGAGAAAGAATATCTTAACCACTGCAGTAACTATCATTCGACTGAATTCTAAATGGGTTTTTCAATGCAGAGCCTGATATAGATTTTATACTGGATGATTGTTTAGTACAAGAAAAGTTTAAAATTATTATTTGTGATGTGGTTGGTTCTTGATGGTGTTGTCGTTGTTATTCTGTCACCATAGTGACTTTGGGTGGTACTGTAAGTGCAGTGACATTTCTACAGTGCTTTTCCAAACACTGAACATGGTGTGTCTGTGGAGCTAAGCACTCCCTGCTCTCACCCAATAACCAAAACCAAATTTCATGATACAAAATAGTGATACAAGATCAAATCAAAAAACCTACAAAGTCAACGGGACAAAGATCAAAGCTCACATCTACAGGGTGGTCCAGATCTAATTATGCAGATCCAGATCGCCTGGATGACTTTGATTTATGTGGGGACGATTCCATTTTGGTGCAAAGATGATTCTTCACGTCGTCAGTTCACACACTTCTTGATGGTCCGGGATTTTTTGGGTGATTCTCTATGTAATAAATTTAATAAGTTATAGCGTGATGAAAATTGCATAATTAGATCTGGACCACCCTAAACAGTCAAATCAGAGTCCAGCTCCCTAGAGCCAGCAGCAGTCACACTAACTCAGGTTTCAAACCAGCTTCTTTCAACTAGGTGGCAGGGAGTTGGAACTTGGTAAGCAGAGCAAGACAAAAAGCAAACGTTGGTAGCATTTTATCTCAGGGAACACTTCCGCACACTTCCATGTGTAATCCTTTCCGAGTCGCTTATAACCTTGCACATTTAATTAAAATGACACTTAATCTTGATAATTTGATTGCATTTTTTTCATCTCTTACCCTGAAGAATCATGTCTATACTCTCTGTATTTTATGCTACATATTGTTTATTTTCAACTGAAATGTTGATCATTGCTTTGCAGAGTTCCTTGAGCAAGAGTTTGCCATGATAAAAAGCTATAAAGCGAAAACAGATTAACAATGATTTATTAACTTATTAAAGTGACAGCACTGTGGAATCATGCAGCTGTGTAGAATCTCCCAGGACATGCAAGACAAACTGGTGTTATGTGCAGAAAGACCTGCAGCTCTGGGCCTGTCATTGCAAGTAGTGCCTACTGGGACAGGCACAATAACTCTTGGAATGCACAAACTCACATACGCCAAGTTTAAGGTTGTTACTGTTAATGATGCCTTCTATTGCTCTGCTCATCCAACAAATTAGAGACATCCACAAGGAACAAACACTGTGCAGGTAAGTTATGAACCTTCTGGCACACTAAGTGAGTACACTGAACATATTTATACCAGTTTTCAGTTTTAATGAATAAAGGACAATGCCCCAGCATCAGGGGAGTGTGAACAGCAATACTGACTGTTAAATAAAAGCAAATTACAGCAGGGGAGAATGGCTGTTTTTATTTGGGTGTAGCACCTCTGAGATGGAGCAGAATGAGCCCACTCTCAATTTAGCTGCAGGTCTCAATGAACAAAATGAATATTTCAGCTTAAAGTCATGGTGATTAACCAGTGGATGCAAAAGGCTTTTATTATGACCCAGTCGGCCTAATCCAGTAACAATTTTTACAAAAAATTTCAAACTTAGAATTTCATTGCTTTTACTTTTCAAAGAAGTGATTTTCCCAGCTCGTCAAATCTCACATAATCTGAAAACGCAACATAATCACCTTTTGCCAAGGTGGCAAACTTTCCACTAGTTGTTGCCATAAGCTTCCCTTAGGATCCATTGTCTGGGGCTTGAGTGCCATAGCCGGCTATTGCTTTTGTGGATTCTACATGTTCCCTTTGTGTCTGCAAAGGTTTTCATCTGTGTGTTTTGTTTTCCCTCCCACACCCAATTACAATCATCAATTAGGCTAACATGCCTGTGTAGGGCAACATAGACATTGCCTATTCTGCTATGCTTTTGTGGAGCACCAAACCAGTTAAGAAAGAAGATTTAACAGACATCCAGCTGTGCTTTCCCCCACTTACATTTCAGACTAAGTGAGTGGTCTGCCTGACCTTCATCTGATAACAAAGATGTAAATCAGAGCTTAACTGACATCTTTCCAGAGGCCCCTCTGCAGACTTCCTGATCCAGAAGGCACAAAGTCGACTCAAGCAAGGACAAAGAGCTGTAAATCAATGAATGACAACTCTGATGGACAGAAGAACTCGAGTCACCACCTTATCATGGTGGAGGGGTTTGTGTGTCCCAATGATCCTAGGAGCTCTGTTGTCAGGGGCTTTATGCCCCTGGTAGGGTCACCCAAGGCAAACTGGTCCTAGGCAAGGGACGTGACAAAGAGTGGTTCAGAAAACCTCCTATGATGCATACAAACATTGGATGCCGTTTTCCCTCCCCATGACGCGGGTCACCGGGGCCCCCCTCTGGAGCCAGGCCTGGAGGTCGGGCTCGATGGTGAGCGCTTGGTGGCCGGGCCTGCACCCATGGGGCTCGGCCGGGCACAGCCTGAAGAGGCAATGTGGGTCCCCCTTCCCGTGGGCTCACCACCTGCAGGAGGGTCCAAGGAGGTCAGGTGCAGTGTGAGTCGGGCGGTGGCCGAAGGCGTGGACCTTGGTGGTCCGATCCTCGGCTACAGAAGCTGGTTCTTGGGACGTGGAATGTTACATCTCTGAAGGGGAAGGAGCCTGAGCTAGTGCGCGAGGTTGAGAGGTTCCGGCTAGATATAGTCAGGTTCACCTCGACGCACAGCGTGGACTCTGGAACCAGCCTCCTCAGCCTCCCTGGAAAAGTCTATTCAGGGGTCCTGGAGAGGAAGGTCCATCAGATAGTTGAACCTCGGATTCAAGAGGAACAGTGTGGTTTTCGTCCTAGTCGCGGAACAGTGGACCAGCTCTGCACTATTGGCAGAGTCCTGGAGGGTGCATGGGAGTTTGCCCAACCAGTCTACATGTGTTTTGTGGACTTGGAAAAGGCGTTCGACCGTGTCCCTCAGGGAATCCTGTGGGGGGTGCTCCGGGAGTATGGGGTACCGGACCCCCTGATAAGTGCTGTTTGGTCCCTGTACAACCGGTGTCAGAGCTTGGTCCGCATTTCCGGCAGTAAGTTGAACCCGTTTCCGGTGAGAGTTGGACTCTGCCAGGGCTGCCCTTTGTCACAGATTCTGTTCATAATTTTTATGGACAGAATTTCTAGGCGCAGCCAGGGTGTTGAAGGGGTCCGGTTTGGTGGGCTCAGGATTGGGTCACTGCTTTTTGCAGATGATATTTTCCAGTTTGCTTCATCAGGCTGTGATCTTCAGCTCTCTCTGGATCGGTTCGCAGCCAAGTGTGAAGCGGCTAGAATGGGAATCAGCACCTCCAAATCCGAGACCATGGTCCTCAGCCGGAAAAGGGTGGAGTGCCCTCTCAGGGTTGGGAGTGAAATCCTGCCCCAAGTGGAGGAGATCAAGTATATCAGGGTCTTGTTCACGAGTGAGGGAAGAATAGAGCAGGAGATCGACAGACAGATCGGTGCGGCATCCGCAGTGGTGCGGTCATGAGCTATGGGTAGTGACCAAAAGAACAAGATCGCAAATACAAGCGGATGAAATGAGTTTTCTCTGCAGGGTGTCTGGGCTTTCCCTTAAAGATAGGGTGAGAAGCTCAGTCATCCAGGAGGGGCTCAGAGTACAGCCGCTGCTCCTCCACATCGAGAGGAGTCAGATGAGGTGGCTCGGGCATCTGATCAGGATTCCTCCTGGACGCCTCCCTGGTGAGGTGTTCTGAGCACATCTAACTGGGTGGAGGCCCCAGGGAAGACCCAGGACACATTGGAGGGACTATGTCTTTCGGCTGGCCTGGGAACGCCTCGGAATTTCCCCAGAAGAGCTAGTAGAAGTGGCCAGGGAGAGGGAAGTTTGGGCATCTCTGCTCAAGCTGCTGCCCCTGCAACCTGATCTCGGATAAGCGGAAGAGGATGGATGGATGGATTATTTTGTAACTGGAAGTGCTTTTAATCCAATCAAGAGAAGTTATACATTCCTTTATAATTTTCTGCACCAACTTTTTTTTGGGATATTGTCTTGACTGTCACTGAACTCCTTGGGGATTCTTGGGAGGAGATTAAACTCTCCAAAATGACTGAAAACCTCTGAAACCTGCTCTCTGAACCCAAAAGCTATGAGCTACTCTTCCTTGGACAGCCAGAGCCGACAATCTCTTCTCCTTGTGAGCCTGAGAGCTGAGATCCAGTCTGCCAAACTAAGCACTGAGTCCTGTCTGCTGAGGACCAGCCATTACGACAAGAAGGGAACTTCAGCCTCTGAAATCCTGTTTCAGGAAGACTGATGCTTTTCCTCCATGAAGTTGCAGAGAAAACATTAAAAGGTGAGTGGGGAAGCAAAGCATATAATGGAAAAGGGATCATGAAGCAAAGTGAAAGAGTGCACCCCAGTGCATGAAGAATCCTCCACTTGAACCCTTAGCTGTAACAAAGCAACATCTCCACACAATATCATCCATAAAGACATGCTGAATACTAATGATCTGTGTCAAGATAAATTAGAACAGTAAATACCAGTAAACAGCCAGCCTGTATGTTACAGTATATGTTTGTTCTGTCTAGTATATCAGTTCTGTCTTATATGTCAGTATATATATATTCATTTTTTATACTTCTGTAATCCTTGTGTATATTAAATTATTATTCAGCTTTAATTAAATTAATTATTCAGCTTGTTAAAATGAATGTGCTTCAGTTACCTTGATATACAGTATATGTCTAAAACCTGGAGAACTGCTTCATACAACAGAGAAAGATACGGTAAATAAAGTAGAAGCCTTGTCAAAGTATTTGGTTATCAGAATTGCCGAAGGTAAGACTGATGATTAATTAACCAACTTAAAATTCACTCAAATCCTGCATTTAAATTGACTGTCCTAGGGTTGGCAAGTAATTGCAGCCTCATCTAGGACTGGTTCCTACCTTGTCCCTGATGCTGGCAGGACAGGCTTTTTTTGTTCTTTATTTCACCTTATACAATTTCTCGTATTAGGAATTTGTTAGTTTTCACATACCCCTTGGGGTCAGAGTGCAGGGTCAGCCATTGTACAGCGCCCCTGGACCAATTGAATTTTAAGGGCCTTGCTCAAGGGCCCAGCAGAGTAGGATCTCTTTTGGCAGTGATGGAGATTTGAACCGGCAACCTTCGGGATACTAGTGCAGATCCTTAGCCTCAGAGCCACCACTCTGCCCACATTTGGTCCCCTAAAATCCAAAAGTAGTTTAGACTGGTTCATGAATATTACAATGTATTTTTATCCTGAATTAATTTGACCCTCAGTTCATAAAGTTCTAATATATGTAAGTATCAGCATAAATGTATGCTCATTTCCATGTTTAGTTCCACATGAGTATAAGTTCAAATCATACCTCATGGAAATCCTAGCTTGGTGTATATACAATGGTGAAGGTTCCAGGGAGGTTAATGTAACAGAGGGAGAGAAAGACAGAAAAAAAACCTGCACTGGCAGTGGGAATGCAAATCTGAATGGCAGTTTGGGAAAAGGGGCAAGTCCAGGGAATCCTGAGGCCTGTAATTATGGGAAATGTCCTGCAAGCACCCTCAAGACAATAAAGCAAGAGAGGGAAGAAAGCCACGGAGAGTTCTGAGACAGGCATTCCTCTTAAAGCAAACAGGGCAATGTATAGTTCCAAGCTGACCATTTTTTAGGACTGTTCCTCTAAAAATGAGGCCTGGGAAGCTTGGCAAGAGGTTAGTCATAATCCACACCCTGAAATATGGCAGTAGTCCTTGCAAAAATGCAAACATGGGGATCACATTACACTAGAAGTGGTCAGAATGAACTACTCAGATGCTCAATGTTTTCTAAAATGGTGATTTATCTATTTTATTTTGGGGACTCCAGGAATGCACTCAGCCTGGACCCTGCTCTCACACTCACAAACAGAGAGAAGTACTAAAGCATCTCAAAATGAGTAGATAGTGAACATATAAACTAAATGAAGAAAGTAAAATACAACAAATAAACAAATTACACATGCACAAAGTTCCACACAAATTTCACTAATTATTTAAGAAACACTGCACAAATGAAACTGAATGAAACACTAAGCACTACATGATAAACAATTAAATTTCATGACACAGTCTAGTGCAGAAGGTGCAGATGACAATGGTGTGAACAGCCCTGAGAATGAAATGTACAGTTTTGTCCTACCAAATTCCATTTATTTCTTTTAAGATTTGGCATGATTGGGAGCAGTTCCCACATGAAGACGTTTTCAACCTAGACGAAATCACACGAACACGGGGTAAAAATCCAGAGAGAACTGTAAACTATGGTGGTTGTATTTGTAATCCAAAAGACGAGAAGCATGGAAACAAATAGATTAGTAGAAACAGATGATTGTGATCCCTCTCTGCATCTTCTTGGTCCTTTTTAAAGATAGCACCTAATCATCCTTCTTCCCAGCAACCTCCACACCATTCTGAACCTGCCCAATGGTGTAATACTACTGGGACTGCAGAGATTTGTAGACAATTTAAGTAGTGCTGTTATAGACCTTTAAGAGGGCAAACAACAAGGGAACTTACTCTTGGGTCAAAAGTGCTGGCAGGATAGCTTTCTTTGACTTTTGAATAGTTTTATTCTGCGCTTCTTCTTCTATATATTTATATGTCTCTTAATTGTTCATTTATACTTGCAATTTTTGTATTAAGCATTTTTCCAGGTTTGGAGAGATACCACATCTACTCCCTGTCCTGTTACAGCATATGCCCCAGATGGGGTGATCTTGACTTTATATGCAAATACAACTGTTCCTCTTCAGATACAGGGACTGAATGGCACCTAACACAAGTCCTTAAACTTCATGCTGCTCTGCCAAAAGAAACTGACAGAGACAGAAAGGAGATGGATGAAGCATAGTCAAAATCAAAAAGTCACTTAATCCTAAATGCTAATCAAACTCACAAACAAAAAGTACTAGCCAAGGTCCTTAATCATATAAGACCTGAAGAAAACACAAACACTTTATTTAGTATCCACAAGCTTGGCAACTTGAAAAGTGCAAGGCAGTAACGATGATGTCACATGCTGTTCAGTGCCAATCATCTGAACATAGTACCATGTGGCTGACTACACACAAAAAATTCAAAAAACGTCATTGTATAATAAGATTAAAAAAACTAACATCATCAATAGCAAAGCTAAACCAAAAAATAATTAAATTAAAATTTTAATTATTAAAATAGAATTGAATAGAACCCTCACATAGATCAAAGATTGGAAAAAATAAGCAAAGACACTGAAATCCGTATGCAATGTCACACATGCGTGTCTAAAGATCACCATTCAAGTTCTCTGCTAACTGCCACTAACTGTTTGGTCATTTTCTTCATCCGGAGTTCAGAGAAACTGCCCATTGAGGGCAACTGGCTCCACCCCTTCCGGTCTCAGGGCTACAAAAGGACAACCGCCTAGAATTAGGCATCTCTTAATAGGGAGACGATCTAAATGGAGCTATGTAATAGTCAACCTGATGGCAGCTCCAGATAAATAAGTAGCCACCCTCCTTATATGTGGTAACTAATTTTTGTTTGATTCTTTATGCCATCAAGCAGCACTGTAATCAGCAGGCACCAGTTGAGCATTAAGGAGATTAAAACGGGAGTGGGGTTAGTGCAGAGGGAATAGTTAGTATTTGGATCAGAGACCAACCGTTTGCTGGAGTGGAGAGGAAATGGTTGGGAGGACGAGTTGGGCAGCATCCATCATGCTAATTGACCTGTGGAGAGCAGAACAGAATGCTGGGCAATGGCCCCACAAAGTGGATGCGCTCTCTTCGGCTGAATCAGGTGGAGCAGGTGCGAGGAGGAGAGGTCACCCTAACTGGTTCAAGGAAGGAGGTTCTGATGCAGCTACATCTGTGGGATGGCAAGGCGCCCTGAGAGCTGCGGTGACTGGTAGAGGTGGCAGACCAGAATGAGGCGGGCTGAGTCAAAGGGAACTCCTAAGTTAAAAGTTAATGCTGAGGTCTACATTAATTACTTAGATTTCAACCTGTCTTATACAGATAGCACAACTAGTTATAGAATAATGGCAGTGCAGCCAAAATGAATACGAATATGGCTTATTATTTAATTTAAAGATGCAAACAAAGAGGAATAAAGAGGGAAGAAACAATACATCAAAATAGTAAATACTTCACTACACCATGGGTTTGTCAATACAATACTTACTCCCCTGACTATCATCAATAGCACATACCCAATAATGTGCTCTAAATAAACTACTCCATCTTACTTCCTCACATTTCAGATCTGGCTTCATTACCTTCCACCAGTTTTGCAAAACTCCATGCTTAATTTCCTAATGGTGAAAAGGGACTTTTAACCCCCAGCTTGGAACTACTTCTCAGAAGTCCTAGGGTGTTGTACCGTGTTAGCCATTATGAATGTACAGAAAAGCCAAACAAAATGACACCTTTAATTGGCTAACTAAAAAGATTACAATACGCAAGCTTTCGAGGCAACTCAGGCCCCTTCTTCAGGCAAGATGTAATACAGAAACTGGAGTTCCCTGTGTTTATATACACACACTAGGACAAGAAACAACACTGGTAAATCTTTAAATGAAAAATCTTAAATGTAAAAAATTAATAGATTCCTTCAGGCTAAGATTAATTTAACAAGAGAGAGAAGAACAGTGTATGGTCAAGATCTTTGGATAAGATAACTGTCCAACAATGTCCTTTGAAGTTTGTGATGAGTTTTTCAAAACAATGTGGATCTTTAGACAGGTTATCTGTGTCAGTCTGAGAGATGCAAACAATCCTCATACCTGGCAGGAATTACTGAAGTTAGTCAGGAAATGAGAACTCCTAGACATATTTGTCTGCATCTTCCTCATGTGGACCCAAAAGCCTCTGCAATCCAAGACCCCGATTCTTTACAGAGCCAGGTAGAATACACACTATGTGTCCTCTATCACTGCCATCAGGGTGCCACAGTATGTTTGCTGCTGCCACTTCTGTAGAACTAATGGCGGTCCCCCACTAGCTGTACTTTATACAGTATCTGTACCTAAGTGCTGCTGGTTATACTACACTGAGACAGACAGGCAAGTGTCTACTATCAACATATTTTTTACACAGGCATTTTACAGCCCAGTTGGCATTCTTAACAAACTGGCAATACTGCAATCTGTGTCCTGACCAGGTCTTCTTCAACACAGCCTAAGCCAAGGGAGGTTAAGATGACTATGTCTGCCAATGATGGAGAAAGAACTTGTTCTAGGGCCAACCTCCATTCTTTGTCAGAAAATCTTGTAAATTGTAGACGTTAAAGGGGTTGTGTTCCCACACCAGCATATGAGGTATACATTCTCCTTCACATTGTTGCAATGTTCCCTTCATGAGCACTGCTATGGTCAGCCACTGAGTAATGATCATTAATAAATACTCAACGAAAAATTGAGTGACTATTTATTTCTGAAAACACCGTTTATTGTGTCTGCAAGCTCTATTTCCAAAAGGGTCTGCACGTTCCTTTGTCACATTGTGGTGATTCTTTTTATTTTCCTCTCTGGTGTTCTACATAACATTAAAGAAAATAAAGAAAAAGAGAGTACATTACAAAAAAAAGGGTGAATGTACTTGCAACACACTAATAGCTGCTGATCAGGAACATGATGTCACTCGCCAACAATACCAGCTCAATTTCAAGCTACTGTATACCCACATTAAGGCCACATCACCTTAGACATCTTTTCCAACAATTTTCAGTTATAGCGTTTATTTACATAATCTTATCGATTCTGAGGCAGTCGGAGACGCTCTCTCATGAAGTCCAGTCATGTAGTCCAACATACCTGACAGGCCTGATTTTGCCTTTAGTTGTAGGGGTGGGATCTTTGTGCACGAGAGCTGACAACCAATGAAGGGAATAAAGAGTGCAGGTGTTTTGGATCTCACAAACAGAAGAGAAGGTTGTCTGTCTGATATCTTGCGTTTTACGTACCAAAACAGAATGGTCAACAGAAAAAAGAAATGTAGAGACTGCAGCTGAACTCACCATTCCTGTTAAATCTTTGCACAGGTAGCATGCTGTTGGCCATCTCAAAAATGGGTGAGCATAAACTGTGCAGGAAGTTTGGCACACGGTGGCTAAAACTGAGAGTGATTTTCAGTTGCGTGAAATGACATGGCCTATCGATGAGATCCGCAACTGTAGTTTGCAAGTCCAACATACCCAATGAGTGGGAAATCAGCTTTAGACTTCACCTGTGTAACAATATATTAACTTGCTAGGTTCAGGAATGGTCTTCCTCACTTCTCAAGAGGCTGTCAGGGCCTCTGAAGCACACCAGCTTCAGAATTTAGCATAAAGCCCAACTGCCCATACTCCTTGTTGTGCTGCTCATCACAAGTTGCCATTTTCAGGCTTTATCACACACCACTAATCAAACTGAGAACATAACAAGAAATAAAAAATCTGTGCATTAGAAAGCTTGACAGCATAAAAAGAGAAGGTGGTACAAAAGCATGCTTCCCTAATGTATCAAAAAAAGATAATTGTTTAATTCTATCATCCTTTGAAGAAGCAAGCCTTTTTTGTAAAAAATATTTAATTACTTAATTAACCTTTTTCCTTTTTTGATTAAACACATGTGTAACTAATTAACCTTGCTAACTTGAGATTTTCAGGAAGTGTGCAGTTTTCTTCTCTGGGTTTCCCTTAGGCAATTAGATTTAAAATAATGAGTTGATTTAATATCTAGCATTTTAAATAATATTTTTAGAAATCCATGTATATAGCAAATGGCAGAGAGAAACTAAATGGACCCCCCCACCCCTCCAATTTAAAACCCATTCTAATTGCAACAGCCACCGGGGGGGGGGGGCTCCGGCGTTAATGGAGATGTGCAAATCTGAGAGTTGTCTTTTTCAAATGCTCATAAAACAGGGATCAACAGTGAATTCTAAGTGCTCAATTCTCCCCAATGGTGTTTGTTCTGAACTTCCATTCAGATTGCTTTCGTAACACAAGAAGAGCACAATATATCGATAGAGACACAGCACACAAATGCAATGCTCTTGTGAGTCAACCTCCTTACTTCCTTTTGAATTGGTGAATAAAACGAAGAGCCTCTGGGCTTGACCAGCTCTCAATAGAGCAAATTAAATGCGATAACCCAAATGTATCAGCCAAAGTATCAGGGGACCTTGTAAAATGAACACATTGATTGGAGGTGGTTGGTAGTGATGGAAATAAAAAGGACTGAAAAAGTGCAGCTATGTCTGGATTCACATTCTAAAATAACCAAATGTGAAGATATTATCGAAGTCAACTGAAGCTTCTGGGTTTCAGTGTTATAATTTACTTGTTACTGATAAATTGGGTCCACACCAAAATGTGGCTAATAAGTAACCAAATTCAACTGAAAGGCTTTTTCCATTTCCAAAGATAGCAGAACTTGAGAAAGCTATGGTGATGCTTGGTTATATATAATTTTGTACATGTACTGCAGTCGTCTGTCTTTAACACACCTAGTTTGACCTTACTAAATAATCGATGGATTGTTCGCCTATTCTGTTTGCTTTTGGCCACCCCAACATGAAAGCATCAGACATTATCTGATCTTGGAAATATACTGGCCTTCCAAAAGGTCTTTCAGAGCCCAAATGATGACTGACACATTTTGAAGCTTATAAAATTATGAGAAAAATGTCTGGACAGGTAATAAAATGGACAGGCCAAAGCAGCAATAGTAAGGTAACAATACAATTCAAATAGGAAAATTTATCAGGAAAACAAAGAGAGGCCATCAAAGTAACAGTGTTTTATAGTTGTCAGTGCACTGCTGTTTATACCCAGCTACTCATATTAATAGAACACCTTACTCGCTATCCCAATAGGCACATCTCTGAAGAAAATCCTATACTTGTTTCTTATTTTAGCAACATCAACTGCAAAAATATGTATAGTTTTACATCTGATTTCATAAAACATTAAAAAGAAAAAGTAGCTTTCTTCTAATGAACTATACACCCTCTTACTTTCCTCCACCACAGGGTCACAACACAAAATTAGAAATACATTTTACTTGAGTAATATTTCATGTTAATAACATGCTTTTTTGGAAAATTAACAGAACAATTGGAAAGTAAAAAAATGTTGCTGGGCTGGAAAATGGGCTGGAAGGAGTTCCTAAATGGAGATGCACTGGTGGCCATACCTCTAGGGGAACCACCCACAATTCACACTGAACATGCCAGAACACATATTTCCACATTTCCACAAACTGAAATATCCATCCATTATCCAACCCGCTATATCCTAACTACAGGGTCAGGGGGTCTGCTGGAGCCAATTCCAGCTAACACAGAATGCAAGGCAGGAAACAAACCCTGGGCAGGGTGCCAGCCCACCGCAGGGCACACACACCCACACACCAAGAACACTTTACCTGCATGTCTTTGGACTGTGGAAGGAAACCCACGCAGACACGGGGAGAACATGCAAACTCCACACAGGGAGGACCTAGGAAGCAAACCCAGGTCTCCTTATTGCGAGGCAGCAGCACTACCACTGCTGCCCAACTAAAATATTATTAACATAAATAAAGAACTATTATACACAATATTAAAAGCACTTTAAATAAAACAGAAAAGCCATAAAAAAGGAGTATATACAGAAAATACAGTAATCCCTCGCTACTTCGCGGTTCACTTTTCGCGGATTCACGACTTTGCGGGTTTTTAAATATAGTAGTAGTATTTCCTAGTCTAAGAACAACAAAACAAGTTTGGTGACTAAGTGCGTTGTAACACGGGCTGTGATTGGTACATGGGAGGGAGACGACAAATCACAGCTTCCTGCTTTCTAATCGGGCCTGTGATTGGTGCTTTGACTGATGCCCAGCTCCCACAGCATCTCCCCTTGTCTCTCTGTCGCGGCCATTTCACTTCAAGCTTTCTCGCCGAGCGGTTTACTTTACACTGTACTGTGTGTGATTTTTTGTGGTTTCTTTGTGTTGAACTTCGCTTCAATTTTCACCCCCTGCAATGGCTCCCAAACGTGCTCCTTCTTCCAAGGCTGGTGCTGAGCCTAAACGCCGTTCGATCGGTCCAATTTTGCAACAAGGTCGACGATGTCATGACCGCCTACAAGCTGCTCTTCGATTGGAAAATGAAGCAGCGGCAGCAACTGCCGATCACAATGTTTTTTCAGCCTCGCGAAAAAGAGCCAGTTCCTACTACTACTACGGATACACCTTCAGAAACCGTGGAAGCGGTGCCCCAGGAAATGTTAGGTAGGTTCCTGTTATTAATAGAGTAAAGGGTGGGTTGTAAACAGTACAGGGAGGGTTTAAAAAGTCCAAATACACGTTAAATAATTAAATAAATATGGTGTCCCTACTTTGCGGAAATTCAGTTATTGCGACCGGCCTTGGAACCTATCTCCCGCAATAAACGAGGGATTACTGTATGTAACATGAACTGGTAGACATATATCACTTGGCATAGAACATTAGAAAATTTTTGACAAGAACTGGCCACTCAGCCCATCAAAGATAGCCAGTCCCATCCACTTAATTCTTCCAAAATAAAATCAGGCCTACTTTTGAAGGTCCCTAAAATCATATTTCCTACCACACTTCTTTCTAATTGATTCCATGTGGTCTGTAGTTCTCTGTGTGAAGAAAAAACCTTGCAATGTTTATGTGAAATTTACCCTTAACACATATCCAACTATGCCTCCATGTTGTTGTTGAACATCTCTTAATCTTCTTTTGCATGAAACTGAAAATGTTCCACTCTTTTAATCATTCTTCATAATTCATCCCCTGTAGCCCTGGAATCAGCCTAGTTGCTCTTCGCTGGACTTTTTCCAGTGCCACTATGTTCTTTTTATACCCTGGAGACCAAAACTGCACACAGTACTCCAGATGAGGCATCACCAGTACATTATAAAACTTGAGCAGAACCTCACTGAACTTGTACTCCACACACCGTGCTATATAACCTAACATTCTGTTAGCCTTCTTAATGGCTTCTGAACACTGTCTGAATGTTGATAGTGACACGTCCACCATGACTCCTAGGTCTTTCTCATTAACACTGCTTTCAGGTTTTAGACCTCACGTTGTGTTTTCATACCTAACATTTTTGCTTCCTACATGTAATACTTTATATTTACTTACATTAAATTTTATCTGCCACAAATCTGCCCAAGTCTGTACTGCATGTCTACAAGTCCCTCTGTAATGATTCAATGGATTTGAGATTGTCTGCCAATCCACCTATCTTGGTGTCATCTGCAAAGTTAACCAGCTTGTTGTTTATATTCATATCCAAATCATTTATATAAATTAAAAATAGTAGTGGCCCTAGCACTGACCTCTATGGGACATCACTCTCAACATCACTAAATTCAGATAAGGTATCTCACACACCATAACCCTCTGCTTCCTGTGTCTGAGCCAGTTCTGCCTACATCCATATGCAACACCCAGAACTTCTCACTTTTCTTAGTTTAATGCCCAACCTTTCATGTGGGACCTTATCAAAAGCTTTCTGAAAATTACTATAAATAATATATAACCCTCTCTGATTGAGAATAGAGATAAGAAAATATCCAAGTCAGTGAATATCCCTAGGAGTCCAGTTAAATCAATCATTAAGAAATGAAAAACAGTGATCATGTAAGAAGAACACCCATGCAGGAGGTCACCAAAAGACCTTTGATGACTCTGATGGAGTTACAGTTATTACATGCACAGCCTTTCCAACCTCAGCCATTGTTGCCCTGGTGCTTAATCAGCCACAGTTTCATGGAAAAGTGAGAAAGAGAAGGCCACTGTTAAAAATCCTGGTTAGACTTTTACCAGAAGCCACTTTGGAGTATTTCAAGTGAGCTGGAGGAAGGTTCTATGGTATGATGAGATCAAAATTGAGATTTTTGGCCATTTGATGCCATGTTTGGTGTAAGCCCAATACTGCATATTACCAAAAACACACACCCCCACACTGTGTTGCACGGCGGTGTCGACATTATGCTGGTGGAATGCTTTCTGCAGAAGAATTCCTGAAGGAAAACATGATGAAGCTGCCAAGGAACATGCATCAAAGGAGAAGATTTGTTTTCTGACAAGTCAACAACCTCAATCATAAAGCCAAAACTACACAAGTATGGCTTAACTATTGCAATGTTAATGTTCCTAGAGTGGCCAAGTCAGAGTGCAGATCTCAATTCAATTCAGAATTTGTGACTGGTCTACAGAAAGGCTGTTCGCTTATGATGCCCACTCATCCTGACAGAGCCTGAGAAGCTTTGGAAAGAAGAATGGGTTAAAAAGGTTCTTCACCCATGATCCTTAAGCAACCTGACAGAACTTCAGCAGTTTCACAATGGAGTATGGATGAAATGGCAGAGCCCTGATGTGCAAAGCTGAGAGAGACCTCTGCTCACTGATTCAAGGCTGCCAAGGATGCATCTACTAAATACTGACTTGAAGGAGATGAACACTTATTTTGTGTTTTATATTTGGATTTAATTTAGACCTCTTTGCAGAGTTCTGTTTTTGTGTTGTCATTAAAGAGTCTTTTTCTTTTGATCAGTGTTGAAAAACCCAAATTAAATCCAATGATTTTTGATGTTGAATATTAATAAAATATGAAAACTTCCAAAGGGGTTAAATATTTTAAAAGGAACCGTATAGTCCAAATATTATTATTTTTATGTCATCATGAAAGCATTTCACAGACTATATGAATATTGTATGCTTTTTGTATCTAAAAATGTTCAATCTTGAAATACAGGATATCCAAAACTGGAGATACTAAAACCTATCCGTTTTTATAATCTCTTACTGGATTTCATCGTCTGCCACTGTCTCCCTGCTCATCTCCATGTGAGTCCCTCAACCTATTAAAAGTCACAAATTGGGTGTTCTTGGAGGCACCAAATTCAGTTCTGTTTAGCTCATTTCAATATATATTTTACATGGTGCACTTCCCATTTGTAAGCTCAGAGCACTTGTAAGACTGTTTTTCTTGTGTCACCTATCCAATTTTTTGAACAACAGTCCCGAAAGGTTTTGAGGCAGGACTGCCAGACACTGTGCCACCTTCTTGTCTGTTTGTATTTGTGATTTATAATTTGTTTTTGGTTAAAAGTATCCAGTAAATAAATACTTGTAAATGTCCTGATTATTTTCCCTTAAAATTATTTTCTTGACAGGCTTTCCAGCAGTGGAGTGTTTTCATGCAACAAGAACGTGGCCAGAACACAAACAGTTGGTAACACCTTGTGCTGTATGCATGCTGTTGGAATCAGTGAGCTAGCAAATTGCCAATAAGCACAAGAGACAATCGCACAAGATGAGAATACCAAGCAGAATTGGCTGAAAATGCAGAATGTTCCAGTCCTGACATGAGCATATTAGGGATCAATAAATAAATATTTTGTTATAATTTCATTATTATTATTATTTTTAATTATTTGCTATGCATGATGACCTGTACTGGTGACACATTGGCAACCCTGTTTTTAGACAGCCTTATGAACTGAACCTTTTTATGGCCACCCATGTCTTAATCAGACTTCCTGGGTTCTTGGCTCCACACTCAGTATTCCGAATAAAAACAGTTTATTGCTTAAAATTCAAGGAGTACAAACATATATTCTCAAACCCAGTTCCAATTAAGGGTGCAATGGGCCAAAGACTATCCTGGCTGCACATGACACAAGGCATGTAAAACCCTTAGGCTTCCAGTCCAGCACAGTACACATATATGATTACTCACACTCACTCACATGAGGAATGGCTTATCATCATCAACAAACTACCTTAACATTTAAAAACTGTCCTGTTCAAAAGGAAGTTAAGGATCTCTTTCCTTGAGGTATTTGCAATGTTTACAGTAAATGCTAAGAAACTTCTCCTGACCTCCACAGACACACTTAACAACCATAGCAATCACAAAAGCACTGGTGAACCCCAAACAGGAGACCATAGACAATGTAAAGAGAACCCAGAGTGTCCTAAAGTGAACAGGGGAACTCCCAACATGGTAATGGAGATGCTCTGCTGTCCTTGATTAAAATAGTTCAGGGTCTTACACAGCACTGTAACTGTCCGGATGGTGGTTACAACAGATGCTCCTACCACTGTTCCCTACACATTGCATGATATAAAATAGAACAGCTGCATTCTCTAAGAATGTTCCATTTTTCAGATCAGTTGCAGAGGTTTTATGCCTTTCATGGTTTGGGGACAATCAATACACAATCACTTCCAAAACTTTACCCTAAATAAATTCAGATTCTTAGAGACTGTTTCAATCCAACAGAGGTCTCTTGATGTCAAAATGTATGCATAAGCACCTGTACCTGCGTTTTCCCAAAATTACCAAAGTTCAGCAGCTTCAACTCAAAAAATGGGATTCAACAAAAGCATGATGTGCAGAAATGATTTCACAGACAAATATCTTTGTTTTTAAAAGTTTAGTTAAGTTTTAAAGTAAAACAGTTCACACTTTTTAAGAAAAGTTCAATTCTAAGCTTAATCTTGTTATATCTCAAATCGTTACTATTTACTTAACATTACTTAACATTTCTTAACATTTCTTAACATTTCTGAACCATTTCAAAACGGTCAGAAAACTGTATGCTTATCCCATTTCTAACTTGAAAATGGGTCTTTCAAGTCCCTCTTTATTGGGACTTGTTCTTACCACAACTAAGCTTATTATCACACTGTTACTCAGTTACAATAAGAAGGTTCTATCTCTTGCTAACTTATAGGGGGAAAAGACTGTACCATAAGTTATGACTATGAAAGAAATGTATATTCTATTCAAATTAAGCAAACATTAATATGAGTTTAACTCAGAACTTTAACTTTCTAAGATTGGCTCTTACAGCACCAAAAATGAAAACTCTATAAAACAAAGCAGGATAAATAAATGCAGAAAAGCTTTAAATACAAGGTTTTGTATTTTGAAACTGTGATGACCACACTCATTGCACATCCTGAGGTACACTAGTTTAGCACCATCTGGTTCACCTTTCTGTCTCCAGAACAGCCCAATTTCAACAATGCACTGCAGGTTTTTCAGGTACGCCCTAATGCTATGAACCAGCTGTTCCACTTCATCCCAGTGGTCCATTATCTGGTTGAGACCTTTGAACTACGAAGCCCATTAGAGTAAACTAAAGTCACTGCCATTTTCTTGGAACCAGCTTAAGAAGATGCTTACCTTGTGTATTTTTGTGGACTTACACCATGAACCATCTTAGTTTGCTGATTTGAGCCATGGTGAACTGCCGGTGGTCAGCAATGAACTCCTAATGTTTGACTCAGAAACACCATGACCTAACAGGAAAGCTCCTTTAGTTAACCACATAGAGGCTACCTTTGAACATTGTGAGAAGAGCACTTCCTGGTGATGTCAGCTGAGCTCTCTCTGACAGCCGCCACCTTTTTGGCGCAACATTGCCACTACACTCCTCCTGTCCACAGTGCAGATTCTACCCTTATCAGCAAGTGTATTGCTGTGGGCTCACACCATGAAATATCTCAGTCTGAAAGTTTGCACTGTAATGAACTGCCAGTGGTCAATCGCAAACATTTAATATCTGGCTCAGAAGCAGTCTCCTTGCAGCATGAGCTAATAAGAGAGCTCATTTAGTCAGCCACATAATGACTACTTTTGGAATCTGAGAGTGGATCACTTCCGAGTGATGACAGCTGAGCTCTATCTCTGTCAACTCCCACCCATACTGCCCAACATTGCTACTACACGTTGTAACTGGGCACACTATCTAATTTAATAGGTCCATTGGAAAAAGGGTACACAAGGCCATCACCAAGGCTGTGGCATTCAAATGACACTAACTTGGTATTGCGTTTTCTACATTTCTCCACCATGGCACTACCACTAGCAGCCAGTAGCAGTTAACACAAGACAGGAAGAACCCTTGGATTTATGTTGTTTATACCCAATTCTGACCCTACTATCTGCATGTCATGAACAAAATCAAAATTCATAAATCCAACAACATTTTCCAGTCTTCATCCAGTTTCGGTGATCATGTGCCCACTACAGCCATATCTTTCTGTTCTCAGCTGACAGGAATGAAACCCAGCATTGTCTTAAGCTGACACTGTGGTGGTCCATCCACTTCAAGATTCAACACCTTGTGTTTTCAGAGATGCCATCCGGCACAACGCTGCTATAAAGAGCTATTATTATTGTTAGCCTGACCAAATCCAGCTATTCTTTTCTGAGACTCCTCGTTGACAGGGTTTTTTTCACCCACATGGCTGCCACTCATTGCATGTTTTTTGTTTCTCTCACTATTCTCTCTAAACTCTACTGAGTCTAGTGTATGAAAATCCTAGGAAGGCAGATGCTTCTGAAAGGTCAGAGCCATCATGCCAGAAACCAACAAACATACCACAGTTAAAGTCACTCTGACCATGAAATGTGTCATTTTATAATTTTGTTAAACAACACCTAAAACGTATAGGTCATGTCTACATATTGTATATATTTGGTTGGAGCACCATGAGGAGCAGGCTCTTTGCAAGAATGAGTAGGTGTATCTAATAAAGTGGCCACTGATTGTACATACTAGAAGCCCGTCATTGAGGATAGTGAGCATCAAGCGTAAAGCCATGCAATTTTTATTAAAAAACTAATTTGGGTGACAATTAAATAAAACTCTTTTAAAAGTAAAAAGAGAAAAACTGTAATTAAACATATGACTTCATCAAGGTGGAACATTTTGGGAGGTTAACAAGCACTGGATGTCAAATTGTTATTCAGTGCCAAAAAGTATGATAATAAATTAAAAACATCTGTGATTCCAGTTCCTAATGACAGAAAAAAAACATTAAAATGTTTTCCAGAATGTCTCATTTGACAATAATTTCAATTCAGTAGATTTAAAGAAAATAAAAGTAATTTTCACATTGCTAGAAATTTGACTCTATCAGTATAGAAATCTTAGTGATTGGCAAGTCTTACAAAAATGTTTTTGCTCATTTTCTACAAATTGTAAAGAGTGAATGAGTAAAAAAATAAGAATTTTATTTTGTAGGCGTTGGAAATTGGCTTCCATTTTGTTGCAATGATTAAAGTACAAAAGAATTATCCTAGCAACTCTTTATTTTGTACGACACCTTCCTATAGTGATGTATTAAACACATTACTAATTTATTCATACCTTTAGTCTATGTTTATAATGCATTATTATTATTTTTGAATAAAAATTGTTGATGTGTAATGTTTGTGTGCTTTTGAATTTCATGGGCACCGTCATTTAGTGTGTCTGGATGTTATGTGGATGTGTAGTTCCTGGGGATGTGAGACACATACCATGAGTCCCGTCACTTCATGGCAGCCATGATATATAAGATCATCTCTCTAATTAAACAGAGTCTCAACATTAAGGAATCAAATGAATGACTTCCTAAGAATGTGCTTAAATAAAGAAATATGTTAGGATTAATTTTGATTTTGCTTTGGTTAACAATCAAATGACTAGGACCATATATTAACCTGATCTAACACATTGTTCAGAATAACATGGAGGAGATCTGGAATGGACTGAGCATAATGACTGGACCCAAGCCATCCAGTGCTCAGGTGCTAGAAGTAGATGATGTGGAAAAAGCTAATGCCCTGAACCACTTTTTAAATAGAATTTCAGTCCCACTGCCACCTTTTTTCAATGGCTAGTCCCCCAATACCATCTCTGCTACATCAACCACTATTACTACTTCAACTGGAATGGCCAGTGATGAGTCCACCACTGATCTTCAGTATGGGCTGTCCATAACCGAGAGGAGAGAACTGGAGAGGCTACACACAGGAAAAGCAATGGGACCAGACTGAGCCAGTCCTTGAGTTCTTAAGTCATGTACTTACCAGCTTTGTTGTGTCCTCTGTCACCTGTTCAGTCTGTCATTAAGGCTGCCAGAAGTGCCGCTGCTGTGGAAAACATCCTACATTGTTCCTGTTCCAAAGAAGGCATGTGTCTCTTCACCTACTGACTACAGAGCAGTGGCACTTACATCTCACATTATGAAGAGCCTTACTCTTGGACTATATGGACTTGTTGTAGACCACCTGGACCCACTGCAGCTTACCTGTCAGACAGAGACTGGATTGGAAGATCTAGTTGTCTGTCTGCTGCACAAGGCTTATTCTCACCCGAATAAAGCTGGCAGCACTGTGAGGATTGTGTTTTTTTGATTTCTCCAGGGCCTTCAATACCATCCAGCCATTCACGTTAAGTAGTAAACTCAGAGATATGCAGGTGGATGAGCCCATGGTGTCATGGATAATGGACTATCTGTTGGGCAGACCACAGTTTGTGAGGATTAAGGACTGTGTTTCTGATATGGATGTGAGCAATACTGGAGCACCACAAGGAACAATCCTGTCTCCTTTTCTGTTTACTCTGTGCGCCTCATACTATAAATATAGTACCAGGTCATGTCACCTTCAGACTTTTTTGATAATTCTGCACTTTTGGGGGGTATTGATTATGGGCTGAGACAGAGTATAGGAGTCAGGTGGAGAGCTTTGTTTCCTGGTTTCTTCGTTGCTAAAAGCACTGCTCACCTCCACACAGGCTGTGCATGTGCATGCTGTGCTCTAATGTTGATGTATCCTTGCACTGGCTTCATAACCAAGACTTGACAGTGCCAATGCCTGCCTAATACCACCTGGTAGAGCCTTGATAAGTCCTGTCCTTGTCCAGTGCCACCTTTTCCTGCCTGCTGTCACTCATATAATTATGCAGCATAATCACTGAAATTATGACAATGTTTGTTACCTAGCATGTCAGTTCATTTATTCACAGTGAAAGCTACACCTTCTGCAAATTAATTTGTTTAAATACCATTCTCTGTTTGCCAGACTTCATCAATCTCAATTATTTTTAATTAGTGCACTCAGTTGATTTAGGAATCAAAATTTAGATTAGCATGTAAAGCATCAAACAGAGATCATGCAGAACAGTGTCTTACTGAAAAAATAAATATCTGTTGTCCCTTCAAAAATGGATACCTTTTTTGTTTATTGAAATGAAACCAGTAGTTTAAGAAGAGAATTTTTTCTATATAATTTATATTTCAGTGAATTTCAGTACGTAAAAACAATGGAAGCATTTCTGAAAGGGTCTAACATTCCCTAAGAAAAAATCCATATCATTGTCAATCCCACTTAGTCCAATTCAGGGTCAAAGAGGGAATTACATTAAATATCAGTAATTTGATTAGGAGTGTATGACAGGTACACAATGTAGCTTAAACATGTTAAGAAATTTGTAATTAGGAGTGGAATATTAAATTAAAGTTATTGGCAATTAATCTATCTGTATGACTGACAATCTCCATAGGTCTGCCCTTCAGCACAAAGCAGACATTTCATTAAACAATAGCTCAGCTTAAAATGAAATAAAGCAAAGCATTATCCAGCCATCCATTTTCCTAATGTGTTTATGCAGATCAGGATTGTGGGTAGCTGGAGCTGACGCTGCATGGTATGATTCGACCTGGTGCCACTCTGCCATGATGCCATGATCACCCCACACTCTCTTACGCAGATGCAAATGACCCTTAAAAAAAAAAATGTACAAAAGTGTTAAAACTATTGTCTGTAGTCAAGACATGAAGACAGCTATTATAATTTTCAAAGGTTGTCTGACTGAACTGTAGCCATGCTGTCGAGATGAAGTTGAACTGAAACTCAGGTGACTGAAGGTTCAAAACCTCTTTCCTCCCTAACATCTGAGCTTCAAAACTGAAAAATGTTTCTGTGTTGTACTCTTTAATGCCGTGTGGAGGACAGCCGGCAACCTTATCCCGGTCGGGACACCCCTGAAGTGGAAGGATGGGGGAAGGCAGCTTTTTCAGGACACTGCCTCCCCCAAAACGCTAGATGGCAGATTCCCCTAGTGTATCCTGAGACTTGGAATCCCGTTTCTCAGCCCTGTTGGGTGCTGTTGGTGCTGCCATGGGGAGCTATGAAAGGACCTGGGCAGTCATGCTTCCCTTGCAGCCCGGAAGTGCTTGGAAGTCATGAGGACGGAAGCCCCACAGTACTTCTGGGCTGAAAAAAGCCTTGTGATTCTCCATCTGACCCGGAAGTGCTGGCAAGTCACGTGGGAAAAAAAGCAGGGGCACTTCTGGGTCAAGAACTATATAAAGAACTGGTGCAGACCCAGCAAGTGAGCCGGAGTTTGGAGGTAGTACGACAGAGCTTGCTGGGACGTGTGGAGAAGAATATTGTGTTATTTGTATTAGTTGATTGTGTATTAATGGTGGAGGTGCTTTGGGCACTGTTAAAGAAGAAGAAAAGAATTAAAAAGATCTTCTTATTGCGTTTACCTTGTGTCTACGTCTATCTGTTGGGTTTCATGGGGCAACAGTGCCCTCAAGCGCTCTTACAACTGGCTTTTGTAACGATTTAAATTGTTTCTGAAAATCCAGGTTTCTTGTGTTGTATTTTGCTTTAACTATCTACATATTTACTTTACTACCTAAATGACTTTTCTAATACCTACCATACCATGGCGTATCCAAGCTTTTTGGAACATATCACACAACAAAACAAAATTACTTGACGCCCTGCTTTGTTTGGCGATTATCATTTGATAATAATACTACCATTACATATATTTTGAAACAAACAGCATGCAAGCTGTAAGACAAATTTTCTGGGAGATGAAAGGCAAAAGGAGCAGGAACAAACTGTTATCGGGAAAACTAGCAAGGTCAGGAGTCAAAAGATGAAAATGAGATCTTTTACTAAGACCAAAATGGAAAACCAAAAGAAAAGTCAAGAATTAAAAAAAAAAAGAATTTTTTTTAAGAATACTAGAATTAGTATTCTTATATTCGAGTTCTAAATAAAGATACTGAGAAAGGATGCCACAACCTTACATAAGGTAGTCAGTGTGCCCTTGTGGTTATGGCTTTGAATTTCAAACCTGAGGTTGTGGGTTCAAATCCAGTGACTGACACAAGGTGACTATGAATCCGCGTTTCAATTGGAAAAGCAGAACAAAAAGTAACGATTTGTATCTCAAACGCTGTAAGCTGCTTTAGATAAAGGCCTCAGCCAAATAAGGTTTGCATGACATTATGCATTGCACCAGTCTAGTTGTCTGCAAAAGGTGTCAATGGTTAAAAAGCAATAGAACCTCTCCCGTGCTGGAAACATTCAAAATGGCAGTGATGGTGATGAAAACAAAACCATAAAATGGTACCACCAATGACATCGCTATCCTAATGATAAAAAAAATCACATACCAGGAAATCATTAATAGTATTCAGAACACAACAACAAAATGGATGCTATGGTCCTAATACCAAGACTGTAACAATGTTATTATTATTATTATTATTATTATTATTATAAGGTGGTGGGAATTTACATTTAAGCTGTTGAAATTTTATATGAATTTATAAAAAAACTAATTATAAATTATCTGCTTATAACAGATTACTACTCATTAACTGATTGTCTATCAAAATAAACATACGTACAATCAGCTGTTAGTTAGTTTCACTAACACCAGGAATCACCAGGGCAAAGAATGGTAAAGAGAGCCTGGGTCCAAGTGTCTTTTCATGTTACTCAAGAACTCTGTAGGAAACATTACTTGTACAATATTTATATTAAATGTAACTGACCAACATTGTACTGTATTTCTGCACTTATCTACATAGTAGATATTAAGGAAATTATTATCATTGATTTAAGTTTTTGCCTTATTCTTTACGCTGTCTGCCTAGATGTGCAATATACTCCGATATTCGTCTATGTGCAACACTTCATTATTGGTCAAAGTTTTCATATTTTATTGCATATAGCCAATAAGTTTTGTACCCTATAAGCCTGCACACTTGTTAATCCTATGTCATATCATTTTCTAACCTGTTTAATCCAGTCCAGGGTCACAGGGGGTTGGAGCGTATACCAGCTAGCATAGAGGGAAAGGCAGGAACAAACCCTGGACAGGATGCCAGTGTATCACATATTGAACACACATGCACCAAACGCACACTAGGGCCAATTTAACGTAGCCAAATCACCTAACTTGCATGTCTTTAGAGAGTAGAAGGAAACTGGAGCACCAGGAAGAAGCCCACATAGACAGGAGGAGAATGTACAAACTCAATACAGGTAGGATCCAGGATGCATACCTTACTATGAGGCAGCAGTGCCACCACTGTGCTGGTATGCCACCCTATTTGTTAGGCCATTTCACCTTAAAAGTGAGTGCTGCCCAAAACAAAGAAAATTTAAAAAAAAGCAAATGCTTGAAAATGGCATGCAAAGAAATACATTTTTAAATCCAGACTTTTCATCTGCTTAAAGACAGAGCTGGTGAACCAGTCACCTGCTACCTAGTCTCGCAGGGCAGGACGTGATTCTAAAATGAGAACAACTTGTTTAAAGGTATGCAGTGAATAGGCAAAATTTGTTGATGAATTGGCTACACACACTCTACTTCTTTCTGTAACACCAGCATCCATTCCTCCAGTCTGTGCACTTTAAAACAGCCAGGGTTTCAGAGAGAGAACAAAAGAAGCCAAATAAAAGACTTGACACTGAGAGAAAATGTAAAGCTAAAATTGCTGCATTCAGCATTCAGCAGCTCAGTAGCAGAAGATGACTGACGCTTAATAAATAATTTGGATGAAGTAATGAGTGCGGCGACAGAAGAGACAGAAACACACGTAGACCAGTGCAGCTACTCGATCCTACGTGTCTGAGAAGTACTTTTGTCTGCTATGACATCTTTCTGTCAGTTTGACTGCTGTATCACTTAATGGCATAACAACAGCAAACAGTGGTTAGATAAGCATTGTGGTCTATGGATATACTACATGGCATGGCATATTTACATTTCTATTAAGACAGTAATGTTGACTTAACATGCAGTCAGATGGTGGATGCCTTGTTATGCATCTACTGGTGTTGTTTAACCCATTTAACGAGTTTGGTGTTTTAAGTACTGAAATCTGCTTCTCCTGCAACTCCTCATTATCAACTCTCTAAATGGCAGTTTACAATTTCACAAACATAGCTACAAGTTCTTTCAACCTTGCATCAAATCCGACACTGTTGTCAAAACTGAACAACACAGAGAACACACCTGCAACAATGTATTGTTCATTTTTACCACTAGTCCATTGATGTCTTCCAATGTCAATGTATAATCTGATGTTACAGAAAGGTTTGTTCCTTACCACAGCATAACATTATTTTTAACATGTGCAATGTGCTCTTTCCACACAAAACACACATGTACCTCTTTAAAAGGGTTCTTTCAGGAGACTTAAAGACAGTTCATCATAACTGAAAGCTTGCTCTCTGTCAGCCCAGGTTAAAGACAGCACCATTACTTTTTGTAGCTCAAAATCACCGGCCCTACTTTGAGCATCAACTTAGTAATGTCTCACTCAGTGAACTGCCTAATTGCCCCCACCCAGTTACTTATGGTTGTCTCTAGACATACATATTGTCAAACTAGGGTTGCAGAGTTGCACAGGAGACAGGAGGAAGGGAACAGGTTTCCAAAGAACAATATCTTTATTGCTGAACGGGCAGAAACAGATGCAAGACTTTATTCAAAAGGGGTTTATCTTCAGCATACCAGCGCAAAGGTTGCAACTGGCAAAATCTCACTCTAGATTCCCTCTTCAGATTAAAAGAACATAAAGTCTTCTTCATCAAGCAGGTTCAGTGGCTTGGAAGCAGTGGCTGGGGCAGATGCAGTCTGGAGAAGAGAGGACAGAAAAGTGAGCAGTTAAGTTGGTCGGACTCAGTCTTTTAAAAGCTGTAAACATTTTGCGAGAAGCATGTTACATGGCAAGCAGGAAAACCTGCAGCTGAATCTGCACAGGTGCGGACAAGGGTGTGCTTTATTTCCATTGAAATACCGTTTACGAAGGGGTTTTAGAAGGGAAAACTGTGTTTCTTAACAATATGTTTACTGTTTAACATAGAGTCAGCTCACAGATAAGATAGTATCAGTGTGCAGAAGAGCTACCGAGCCACCTTTGACCACAGCAGCGAATCGGCAGGGACACTGGTCACAATATTATATGTTTGTCTCAGCAAGACAAGCTACTAACTGACTACCATGGCTTCACTGGGGGATTCCCAAGACAGCACACACATTACATAGGATGCAGGGCTCCCTTTGTACCATTTATTTACACTCATGACACTCAGTATTGTTACATATATTAAGCAATTTTTTTAACTTCTCTGGCATCTTCCTACCAATTAATTATGTATCTGATCTATATATTGCATTGGTTACCTTCTTGGTTTAACTTAAATTAATGTCTGTTTTATAAAGTGCACTTTGACAAATGCATGATTTGTTTGATTGATAAAAGATTATTGAGGTCTTGTGAAAAGTATTAAAGACTGATGTGAAAAGACTGATTATCATCTTTTTGTCCTTGCCACTTTTAAACAACTATACAGTCAGAATTTCAGTTCTGCAGTTTTACATATCAGGATATAGCTACAATAGGGCATAAGTATCATCTGGTTGTCACTAAGTCCAAGTATTAGAGGATTCAAACCTCAGATGACTAACAACACACAATTGATCTCCAATAATTTTGGACTAATTTCTTGGATTCTGGAGTATCCATCACTTTTTATCAGTGTATTTTTATTTTTTCGTTTGTGTTCTTCTTTTGTCACCTTCATGTTCACATCATTGTGTTGCATCAAGTTTCGCATCTACAGATGCTTTGCTGTCACTGCGGTACCATTGTGCAATCTTCAATTACAGATGTTTCTGAATCTACATTATTTTAGAGAGAGAACAACTGCAGTGATGCCTTGTTGGTACTTTACTTAAAAAACAGAAGAAACTTAAGTGTAACTTTGTTTAAGAGTTACGGGAATATAATCCAGCTCCACTCACTAAAATACATCTGATATCAACCTCTACAGGTAGACTCCTCTTTGTGTTCAAATCACTGTTACCTAAACTAACTGCTATCAAAGGCATGTGTAAAAACATTTCAGCAGAAGATGACAATGTATTGACAGAGCATTGCTGTAGAATGAATTGACCTGTTTGATTTGTGCTCTGTTTGCATTATATTTGCTGACCTGACAACTACAACAGCAACATTTATTTTCTTTAGCACAGTTCTCATAAGGAATGTAGCTTAAAGTGCTTTACAAGATGTCAAAGAAAAAGTTACAAGAAAAAAATCAAATTAGAAAGAGATGAGAATAAGAATGAAAAAATGGCGCACAAAAACAGTAAATATGAATAAATCAATACACAATTCTTACACAACAAACAGTGCAAGTGATAGAAAAAGAAGGGTCCTTATTTCTAGATTCATTTTTAAGTCTCTAATGATAGGTCAATGCTATGATCAAATGGAAGGGAAGGACAAAACATTTTTTAAAACTCCAGGGATACAATGCTGGTGGTAAAAACAAAATCCGCAGGGGTTCCAAGGTCAAAAGACCACCCAGCCCCACTGAGCATTCTAGATAACATAAATATACCTCATTAGTTCCTGGCCACTAAAGTCACTAAAGAAAGACTAACTCTTTTAAAGGTGAAACCATGTGTCCATCAGCGGATAACAAATAAGTGAAGTCTAGCGTAACATGTTGTAATCGCACCCCTCATATCTGAATTGATAAAGGATTGCTTACTTTTTCACATGGCTGTAGGCTACAGATAACATTTATCAGAAACATTCCTAAAAAGGTAAACAAGCACTCAAGCAGCCATCTAAAGTGTTTCCCGTCATACACTATGTAGCAATTAAACTGAAAATGTCACATTTTGTTTTTCACACTAGTCTGATAATTAATGTGCTGTTATCAGTAAAGCGGAGTCCATACCATTCTACAGGAGAATTACTGCATGTTTACAAAGTTTCATGAGGATTACCATGACAGTCAATTATTAATTTAATCACATTAGCATTATTGAATAGCTTTCCACAGTTGGATGCTTTTCAAAAATGTTCAGTTTATAGATGTGAGATGAAAATTAATTCCAAGCAGATTTCTCACATTTAAGAATAAGCACATGCATTTGTGATACACCCAAGAAGCACTGCAAAGCACGTTACGGTACTGTCATGTCTCTTCACACTCATCCCTGTTGAAAAACAGATCTCCAAATATGACGTCCTAGGTGCCCATAGTCTTGGCATTACTCTTTTCTCAGGACATTAATAGTCATGTACCGAGAGTGGACTAGGACACTGAGGACACAAACAAAAACACTGGTGCAAAGTGCTTAGTGCATTTTATTCCAAAGTCTATAAGGTGTGCAAACAACTGCAGTGCAAAATCTTTCATTAAAAAAATACATAAAAACAAATGCATGTGGGAGATAAAAATCAACAAATAAATAGATCCAAAAAAATGTTAAAACACAATGTTAAAGACTGGTTATATTTCTTCACTAGTCTCTCTCGCGTCTTCTCTGCTCCCCCTCTGGGTCTGCTCAACAGACAGAGATGCTGGTAAGCTCAGTCAACCATTAAGGGCTTTTGTCCGAGCCACCTCAGCCGATAATCCACCGTGATACCCAAAGCCTGGTTCAAAATCCTGCTGTCTCCCTCACCAGGTCAATCTTCTTAATTTTTTGTTTTTCTTCACCAAACTTTCATTTTTATTTTTCTCCACTTTTCTTGTCTTTTTCCTCTCTCTTTTCTCTTTCTCTTTCTCCTCCCTGTCTGTCGTACTCAGACCTTTCATATTTTGCATTGAGCGTCAATGAAGAATGGCTGGGCTGATGACACTTGCATGTGAACTAGCAATGAGCCAACTTTCTAGTGGCACAAACACACACCCACAAACCTGAGCTGCACTGTTTTTATTACAAATCCACACACAGCAACAGGGTCCCAACATACTTTGCCAAACCATACCATCTTCAGCATTCATGGGCTTCTCATAGTTTAAGACTCATACATGAACAAGATGGACATGTGTCAGAGGTACATCATTAACCCCCTTTTATTTGGATTTTGGCCTGGGATTCTCTGTAAGCATCTGATGCTATGCAACATTTTTACTGTCCAGATGGAGGGGACATTAGAAATAAAACAGAGAGTCTAACAAGAGGTCTTCCGTCTAAGAAGGTGCATCCTCCCTTTGCGAAAAGCCTCAAGTTAATTGTTGCCAGGTTTTGTACTTTTGGTGTTTTAGCTTTTTGACCTTGCTTTATTTTTCAGATTTACAGTTTTATCTTGTGATTCAGTTGTTGTTCTTTTTCTAAACTCTATTTAGGTATTTGTATCTCTCTGCCTGCTTATGTGTGATTAACTTTTTCATTGTTATGATTAGCAGTTTTTATTAATTTTTGTATCTTTTCCTAGATGGGTTTTCTATAAGTATGCATCCAATTAAGAGTTATGAATTTCAATGAATCTAAATTGTGTTTTCATTTTATGGTGAAATAAAAAGTAGAAAATATTTACCATCTTGTCCTGATGCCATATTTGTTTTATTGCAAGCAGCAATTGCATCGGCCGTTGCTATAGCAATCTACCCCAGAGCCACCTGGGAATGTGCAATGTGCGTCCTCACTGGAACAACCACATAAATAGCAATGCGCATCCCTTTCATATCTGAGCTTTGAATAAAAACAGTATTGGTGTGCATATCTAATTCTTGTTTAAGGATGTCCCAGTATTCAAATTGTTTCTTTAGATCATTGTTTTACCCTAGCATTTTGAACTTGATGATCGATTGGCTTGCATTCTATGGTAACGACTCTGGCACTATCTCCCAACTATGCTCTGACCTCCTGATCCCTTTCATAAAAAATACACTGTCTCATTCAGAGTCAGTACATTCATTAAATTAATTACATTTATACCTTGTTGACATGTTTTTTTTTAATGTCAACTTGAACTGTGTTGGAGTGTACCTTTAAAAGGCAAGTTGAAAGACTGAGGTAGACCAACACAGAGGACAGACAAACTATTTCAAGGGCAAGAAATCATGCACTGGTCAAAGTTTCTTTTTCTTTTCCTCAAAATTAGTCAAGAATCTAATTCTTACAGAACTGTGTTCTTTTATTTGCACAAAGTCAGCAACTGACAATGCATTTACACCATTTAGAGATGTGCGTCCAGCTGCAAACATTAGCTCCGTGAATGGACCAGGTTCAGTACTGGGAAATCTGCAGTGGAAAGGTACTGTAGTTTCACTTAAAGTACCATCATTGAGCCTGCCATGACTCAAATAATTATTTTACACTTAGTTTGTTTTAAAGAATATTTCAGCATACAGTCCATGAAAGGCTCTGCCAGGATACCTCAAATGACTATTGTCAGAGTGAATGTTGCTGTAACGGCTGGGATGTTCTCACTCTTTGTGCTAAGGGTTATCTTTTCCAGTGGCTGCTGGAGCATATAGAGAATTTTGGAAGGTGGAGGGGGTTTCAGAGGGCTTCAATTCAAAAGTCCCAGGGTTGAGCAGGTTGGCAGTTGTGATGCTTTGGTGTGTTTGTAATGGGCTAGAACTCAGTATTATAAAGAAAATAACATTTCGGTGTGTTGCTTAGTGTAATGGGCTATAAACCAGTGTTTTAAAGAAAAGGCAGAATTTCTGGAAAATTCTGCTACAGGTTATTGCTGATGGCTATCTACAGGACATAAATATTTACCTGTCTTGCTAAAGAGTCACCTGCTTTGAATAGTCAGACTGCTTTGATTTAGTATCTCATCTACATACAATGTGGGGATACAGAACTGTCTGCTTCCTTGGAAAATTGGTTTCTAATCAAGTACTTAAAGTAAATGTGTTTACACTATTTGTTATGCAGAGGAAATTGGCTTGCACCATTGTTTTCACTGATTGCCATGTTGAGCTATGCAGAAATTGAAGTATATATATATTTCTGGGAAAAGGAGAATAAAGGGAACAGAGAAGTATGGTCTGAGACTTGGGACTGCTGTCTGTTTCTTTTATGCTTTACACCATATCGCTGTGGCTACACCCTGTAGCAACAGTGGCTTGTACCTGGCCCAGGTTCCCCTAGGCCTGAGGTCGGTAACATGTTCATGGGTCAGAGGCTGTGGGGAACTCACATGCTAAGGTGTGGTAGCAGTTTTTATAACCAAAAACAAATTACTATTTGACCAGCAGTTTTACTCGCACTTTTGCTAAAAATCTCTGGAAATCTCACTATAATGTTCTCACAGATGGATACAGCATAATAAGTAAAACAAAAAGCACAATAATAGCATAATAATAATGATAATAATAAATAAAATATATATTACATAAAAAAGAAAAATTCATAAAGAACCTACAGTATGTGTATAAGTTTATAGCTCATTCTGTACACTGATCACAGAGACGCACTGAATGATCGATCTTCATTCATGTTTACAGGGTAGCACCCATCAAAAGCGAGCAAAACTGACCAAGGAACACAAATTCTAACAGGAAAACAGGATCATTCTTCAAGTCCTTATACTTTCCTGCAAACCAAAATACTGAGCTCAAGAAAAAGGATGGTACATATTCTAAATTCTAGTTTACCACCAAAAATGGTTAAGAGAGGTGTCTGTGAACGTGAAGTTAGGGACTTGTAATGTTCAGCTTTAAATGTGTGATATTGAAAGCAAACAAGTGTGTGATTGCATGATGGCAAAGCCATTTTGTAGGCCACTGAACCAATCTTTTTAATAATTTTAAAATATTTATGTATCTTGGGTTTATCTAGGGATGGAACTCTCATCCCAATGTTTAACAAAGCAAGCCACACTCTTACTCGATACTTTAGTGGTGTGCAGTGGCAATCATCACATTTGTTTGAGAGTAAAGCCGGCCTTTTTCAGGTTCTTCCATGCTCTAGTCCACACAAACTTAAAATTATTGAAATGGTCAGTATGATTAGGCACTCCTACAGTTAAATAGTAGATTCCAGTTTCTCATGAAATATTTATATTTCTATAATATTGTACTTATACAAGGATATCCTTCCAATTAAACTGCAAATCATCAATCTTGCTTATGAGGTATTTCTCTGCTTTATGATTTGTTCTTATTGTCTGCCCATTAGTCACTGGATGATATCCCAAACCTAAACGTATCTCAAGAACAGAGCCAGAAACTCTAGATGAACCATAATCTGACATGACAGATGTTGAAAATAATATGCAATCCATAATTTTCATATGAATATTATAGCTGCTCCTCCAGCTGAATGAAGTTGCAATTGAAGTAAGCTGAAGTCTATAGATACTGCCAAAGTCTGTGAAGGATTAGCAAGGCCAGGACTAAACCAGCCAAGGAACTGTTAACCAATTTAGGTTGACCAATTTCATCACATTCTTTCACAAATTCCTCTTTATTGTGATGAATGGTGGGCCACCAGAAATACATTTGAAGAAGCTCTTTAATTATTCTGATACTTGAATGACCTTCCAAAAGAGTATTGAGACCACAACACAACTTTATGGACAGTGTGAGGATGTGATTACAATGAGGACAGTGTAAGGAAACCAGTGAGTGGAGTTAGGTTTTTGAGTTGATTTTGACTGCCAGAAACCCCAAATTGGTAGGATAAATCATCAACCTGATTTCTTCTATGTCTGTAGATAATTATAAAGTTAATGTGGCCAAAGCAACAGTACAGAGCATGGCAAACTGAATGAAGTCTTATGATTGGTAAAAATGAGAAAGCTCCATTTCTTCTAGCCTGGGCCCTCATTTTGTATGGCAGGTATTATCATTAGCTTTTGACAACAGTAAAATTAACTTTTAATTCAAGTTGTTCAGACCAATATGGATGATGTAATATGGGAGTGGTAGTAAGAAACCTCTTTAAGGTATTAAGGTATTAGTTGGTTTCCTGAGTACACCTAATTTGTTGTTTTCTTTCACTTTTTTGGCATAGGCAATGGATGGACGACGGGCTAGTTCTTGTTCCTACCTGCTTTGGAACAATGAAAGGATTAATGCAGGCTTTTACAATTTACATGTTGACAAGTCATCTATTCATTAGTTGTAGATTTTTTGGCAGTACCTAATCTATAGTTGAAACTATTCATCCATTGTAAAAGTTATTATAAGGTATCATCAAGCATTGCACCTGTTTCCACAAATTGCTTATTGGCCAACTAATGGTGGGTGAATGGCACCCATGCCTCTCTCTTATCAGGAGGCTTGAAACCCCAGACATTCTACTGAAATTTACATTTATCCAATTATGTATATACTTTATATTTCTGGAACACACCACCTGGATGAGGAATGGCATCAACTTCCACTCTGCTTCCAGCTCTGCCCATTCTGAACAGGAAGGATACAATCCCATCTCCCCTATAGTTGACATGCAGACCTCTGGGAGAGCAGACCATACATCTGTGACTGTACCAGACTGAAAAATGGCTGGAGCATCTGCAAGCCCATATGATATTACAATGCACCCACAGTGCTCACATGCTGTGTTTAAAACTGTTTTTCATTCACCACACTTTCTGACTTTTATTAATTACTGTAGTTAAGAAGCACTGTGAAGATGCAATTCATAAAAAGAGCAGACATAATGATCTATTCTAAAAACGACTCAGGGGAAGGGGATAATTAATTTTTGGTATTACTTTTACTTAATTCTCTATATTAAATACAAATTCTAAGAGAAACAGCTGTCTTTTCATAGTAGAAAAATGCCACCCCATTGGAATATTGGATGGTTTGATAAATTCTTTGTCATATAATTTTACATGGCTTTACTTTTAGGTCCTGAGAGAGAGTACAGCCTTCTCTTACATAACAGAGCCCCAGATAGCAGAGGAAAAGCACAAGAGATGGCAACACTAAACAACTTTCTTTACAAAAACATCTTAAAAATCTGAATACTGAGTTGACAGAGAAGAAACTGAGAAACAATTAAGGTTGAGATAAGGTCTCTGTATTTCTCTGAAACAGTCAATAAAACAGTTCTTTCCCCAGGTTTCCAGTTCATATCTATGCCAATTGAATTTTGGATTGTGGTGAGCATCATAACAAAAAAAAAAATGAAAGTGCCCTTGAAAAGCCAGAACAACAAAAGAACAAACAGAAATAGGGAAGAAAATAAAACATTATCGCTTATATCCTAATCGATGCCAGAAATGATAAAGAAAATATCTATTTTATATTCTTTTAAATTGAAAGTCTGGCCTATAAGAAGGTTCAATTCTGCAAACCTCCAGTCTTAAATAAGATGTAATTTGGTGCATTATCACCACTCTGCAATTGAAAAGCCTTCCTGGAGAGAGAAAGCAACATGAATATAAAGCAACAAAAAGGATAAACCAATAAACACAATTAATTTTAATAAAAACTAAGACAGAAAAATATACAAAAGTAACAAAAAATAAATGTAATTAACAGACAACCCTCTCATGATGATGAACAGTGTAGAGAAATACAAAGTCCAGTATTCTATAAACACTAAAACAATTTGGCATTTTTATAATACCATGAATGCACTTCCAGGAATGCAAGTGCAATAATGAGACAAGTGAGTGCTGTGGACATGAATAAAATACCCAAGAAGCTCATGTTTTCTTTGGGTTCCGAATTTTTATCCTGGGATTAGGGTTAAGGTTATGATTTCCAAAACATGAGTATCAGGTAAATAGCACACGTTTCATACATTACTGCTCGTCACTTCCAGTTACTCTAATTAGCTCAAAATATGGAGGTCCCCATAGTAAATCTACTTCATTGTTTTTTAGCTTAACCCCTGTGCCCGTTATTCAATTGTATCAAAAATTGTATCAAATATTTTTCTTTCATGAATAAACCCTTAAATGTGTTTATTTCACACACATTACCCACCAGATATTTGCTCAAGTTTGAATTCTATTCAAATCCATCTGAAACAAATTTACTAACCTCTAGAGTATTCTCTGTTGCCCCTAACTCAGTGCCAACTGCATTATTGACTAGCTTCTTAGTTGCTGTTGTTTTTTAAAGATAATTTCCATAACTTAAAATGAGAAGCTGCTCCTTCACTGGGTACAAGGTGGAGCAGGGCTTCCCATCCTGTTTTCATGTCCACAGGGCATAGGTGCGAGGACGGGAGCGACATTGTTATGAGTGCCACATTCTGGGCCACAGTTGGAGGCACTGTCCGTTCAGGATGCCAGTAGCCGACAGGAGACAGCGTTAGCACAGCGCCTCCCTGTCTCTTTCTCGTCTTATCATTTCAGGACCGAGCCGTGGACCAGAGTACGTCGACTCCCCATCCTGGAAAGAGACAGCCCTCGTGGGATGAGCCGCTTCGCCCCTTAAGGCTCAGTTGAGGGAGGGGCAGTATGGTGGACAGCTAGGGACCTTACCGGCCAGGACGCCTCGACAGTGGAAGGACCGGGTTAGAGAACTTACTCAGGGTGTTACCTCCCCTGGGGCACTAGATGGCAGCACCCCTGGGGAGGTAATTAAGATTAAGATCATTTCATAGTCATGACTCTCATCAAATGTTTTTTTTACTTAGACATATAATTCTAGTATGTTTGTAAAACATAACCCTACTGTCTAAACCAATGTTGACTACTCAATAATAGAACCGTTCTTCAGAATTGTTACTTAATCCTGTCCCTAATACATCAGGCTAACCATTATTGCTCAGTTTCTAAGTGTCTGGGTGTCTGTCTGTATGTTTGTCTTGTTGCTATGTCTCTGTTGTTCCAAAATATGGCATATCAGAAATATTTTTAGTAATAAAATGCATTGCATTTGTCATTCCAATAAAACATTAACACTGCTTTTTAAAAGTTTCATACCACATTGCATATAACAGAGATATATGCATACGATGGTGCACTGCAAAGGTTAACACGGAGGTCTACGTTGATTACTTAGAGTTTCAAATATCTTGTACTGGTAGCACTATTAGTCATTATACAATGTGACAAACAAGTTAGTTTTAACTCTTTAGGAATTTCCCCAGTGTGTAGTGATTTCTAAGAAATATATCTTAAAGAGTTTGCTTATCCATACTTCTTTATTTCAGCCTTTTTAATTCTAACAGTACTTTTCCCTACATGTATGTATAAATTATCATAATTATTCCCTGTAACTACAAGGAGAATTTCAAGTGGAAACCTCTGAAAAATATGAATTAGCAGTAGTTGCTACTTAATTTGATTTATAGCTTATTTCTCATTTTACTATCTTTAAAACACTTGAATTCTCTTTGACCAATGTCTTACTGCTAAAATGCAAAAATCCTCTTATGGTGATTCTTCTCATTTGAATGTATTAGTGATGAATGATGATAAAGAGAATTAACTGCTATAGAAACAAATTCAAATGAATTTTTACAAAACACATGGTTTATCATAACTGAATTATGTAATTAAAAAAAAATAAAGAGACACATTAAAGAGACACTGAAAAGCCATAATCTACAATGACAATAATGAGATATCCACAGCATGTACAGCATTTCACAATCTAAGATTTCTTTAAAATTAATGTTAAGTCTTCACATAGCACAAATTACACCTTTTGTAATGGCATAACTTGAAAAGTCTTAATGTAGGTAATGTAGACTGGAAAACAAATAAGACAACAAAAAGAAAAGATAACAAAAGAAAAACAAATGCCTCTTACACATCAGCTTATTAATAAATTCATAATGCACACTTAGTCAGCTTGCAATGCTCATGCAGATCAAGCTAGGATTCAAAGGAAGAACTCTAACATTTTCATCAGCAGTGGTAACCACTGCACTATAATACAAAACAAAAAGAAAAAGATTTCCTATACAATCAGAAAGCCTACGAAAATAGGATTAACATGTGGTAGGATGTTATGTGATGGCAACATATAAATTAAACAAGTCACATAAAACTAGTGACTGCTTTTACAAGCGATGGAAATTCTACCTAATCCTTCATTTAGGATTATGATTTGGATGTCAAAGAAGCTAATAAATAAACAAGAGTCAAGAGACAAGTAGAGACTAGATACCCCAAACATGAGCTTGTCAAGAACTGCTTAATGTGTTGTACCTCTGAATTTGGTGAGCAAAGTTTGTCAAGGATTCTGTAACCAAGAACAAGACAGTATAGTCATACCAGGTCTCTAGTGTCAGAACTTCGTATCATTTGCATGCTGTTGACCACCAAGAAGAAAGATTTAGCAATGGCGCATCAATGAAGAAATCATTTTCATGAAGCAAATCAGAAGAAGTTCATCAGAAGCTCAGTGACTGACTTGCATTTAGCAAACATTGAACAGAAAACAGAAAAGAAAATGTGTTTTGAAAGTGGGCTTAGAAATGTGAGTTAAAGTAATTGTGGAACAGTTGGCGGGATCTGTGAATATTGGAATGTTAGAATCATTTAGCTATAGAATGTGTATCAATATGAGCAAAGAAACTTTTTTTGTTTCAGGTGTTAAATTTATTCCAGGGCTAAGGTGCATCATGGATTTGGATTTGATGATATTTGTTTTGACAAAGAAGAAAAAGGCAGTGGGAAAAAATCATTTTCTTTTAAAATGTTAGATTGGAAAGCTAGTAGTTCAGCTCAGTTACAAGACTAATCTCTGTTGTCAATGTGCATGTAGCACTGGCTTTTAAAGAGTTGTGCCAATGATATCATGTGATGCGACTTCGGGGGAATGTGGCTTAGCATCCGGGACCTACGTCCTAGCAATAGCTACTCAAAATGGCGTCACCCATGTTTAAACAATAGTGTCTGGTTAAAACAAATATAATAACAATTGTTAACATATGTCTAGAGACAATAACTATACAGGGAGATTCCCTGATGTCCAAACCCTTAAAAATTACCTAAACAAAATTTATGCAAAGCAGAAAAAAATATTTTAGTCTAAATCGCTATAACAGGCAGGGCTCCAAGAAGTCTGTGAAGTCGTTGCAGTAATCAACATGTTTGTGCAAATTAAAAGGGTTCATGAAAATAGAGAGTGATTCTATTTTTGTGACGTTTTTCCCTCTGCTATTTTATAGCGTTTTGTTTTCTTTACTGTTGTGTTTCACACATTTTTTAAGTTGCTTTATTTTGATTTTGTGCTCCTATGCCTTTCTGTGTGTTTCACTCTGTTGCGGTGTTTCTTTTTTTAGTACTCCCTTGGAAATAGTTTATTCTAGCCTACATAATAGTAGAGTGTTCACTCAGTGCTAACAAGGCCAAAATATACTAAAACAATGACTTTATTTGTAAAAAACAGAGAAAAGGGCAAAGAAAGGGAAAAGAAAAAAGCACACAGAAAACTGAACAGAAAATAAATCCCTGCAGCCCCTTTTGACCTGTGTATGTGTCCTTCTCACCTTACTTCTCTTTCTCTCTCTATCTCCTTCTTTTACACACATGCACAAAATTCCTGGTTTCTCTTCCCTTTTGCCACTGAGCCGCTGCCCAAATCACCTTCTGACTCTAAGTTTAAAAATTATGATTAGGCAGGAGCAGCCTTTATAACCACATCTCTACAATCAAAGTGTCAGGGCCACACCCTAAAAATGTATAGGCCTTTACTATATGGCCTTTTCTTGAACATTCAGGTTTTCTTAGCACCGTTAAGTCTGAATTCAAATGGATTGGGCACCTTTGATACTGCTCAGGCTTCCTGCTCCCAGTAACACAGAGTACATGCCCACATATTCTATATAGAAATCCCTTTGCTGCCATTTGTTCTTCTGGAAAAGTTCTCCTGGTGTCCTATCAGCTCTTGTTGTGGCAGAGACACGCTGCTCAAAGAAGGTACACGGAGTTTCATGAAGATAGCAGAATCAAGTTTTATTGCGTGATGCATACACAGGCTCAAATCAAGTGAGATGAGCAATTAGCAAATTCAGAGAGCTTACATTTATTACAATTCTTATCACTTATGCAAAATACTCTCCTCCTTTTGGTCCTTCCCATCATTACCTAATGTCCATCACTTGACTGAAACTGCCATCATTACTTCATACCCTATGCAGATGTCCAAAATGTATTCAATGATCAAGAACACATCTTAAGTCGAAACCAGGAAGACCCACATATGAGACACTGTGCTGTTCAAATGAAAGTTACTTGATGTCCAAACATCTCTCAAGGTTGAAGTTTTGAGCAGCTGCATTTCTAAAACAATGGTCTGCTTAACCCTCTTTAAGTACACAGTGTCCTTGACTAAAGTTTTTGAGCTTAGCAACAAGATATTGGTGGTTTGCAGCTGAAAAGAGAAAAATAATAAAATATGCAGGAGAGGGCTATTTATGGTTTAACCCTTACTGTACTAGCATGCATTAGGATATAATACTTTCATATATGCTTATGATTCTCTTTGAATATATGCAAATCATCAATTTTAAGAATATTCTTTTCTACACTCCCCATGACCATGCTGGTAACATTAGCGCCCATGGAATAATTGCTTCCATTGCTTAGTCTCTCATGGGGCTATTCCTTTCAAGCATCACAATTGCCAGTGTGTTTTCTCTTCACTTTGAGGCTTTGCTGGCCCTTTTCATTGTCCAATGCCTCCATTTCCTGACTGACCACCCAGCACAGCAGATACTCAAGCATGACTTTGTAGCCAGATGAGAGAAGCAAGATTTTGCAGATGCTCAGTTACAGTGCGATAGCCCTAACATTTTTGGGTCAAAGACTGATAGGATTTCCTCCTGTACTGACATCTTTAGTTAAGCTTCCCTGTTAGTACTTTAATCAAGAAGCCTCAATGTTTTCTTGTATTACCTCTTATTTTTAGCGGCAACTGAGTCCTGACAAAAAAACACCTAACGGCTAATGTAGAGGTATCTTTACAATTTTAAGAAAAAAAAATGACGTAATAGAATTAAAATTAGCAAGATGACTCAATACAATGTGTAATGAAAGTGTGAAATCCAATATAAGAGCAATGTCATGACAGGAAGATTGAATAAAAGGCACCGGGAAAAGGCTGAGAAATAAGACAATTAGTTACAGCAAAGAGACACTGTGAAAAAAGAAGAGTAAATGAATAAAAGCCTTACTTTAAAACATAAAATGTCTGACAAATGAGAGGATACCAGTCAGTCCATCAAGCTAGTTTGTTTATGAGTTATCCTATATATCATTCAGATATCTTTTAAAAGTTGTCAAGGTTTCTTTTCTGTTTCAAAAAAGAAACTAAAATAAGATAATCTAGATAACAGTACTGTATAAAGCTGTATTTTTTATGCAAAGTAATTTCATATCTTTCTGTCTTTTTTTTGTGAGAGTGGTGTCAACGGCTTATCTATGATAATTTATTGTATTTCTACTAAATTTGATTCCTCCTCTCCTTTCTTCCTCATGAAATCTGTACCTCATCAATGCTGGCTTCTTCATTTACATTTTTTTCATGCCCTGAGGCACAAGAGCTTCCCAATGTCATCCTTCTGCACCCCCCATACTTAAAGGCAGGTACTCACACTTGGCACTTGGTGATGAGACTGAGAAAGGTAACATTGGTCTCATTATATCAGGGAATTGTGTTCCATTTTGCCTCCAAGTCTCCTCAGTCTTAAAAATAAAGCTTCCAAAGTGGTTCTTCAGAGTGATGCTAAAGGGAAACCAGTTTTGGTTCCCAAAGAAGCCAATCACATGAAGGATGCAGAAAGAACCTTTATTTATTTAGATAATCTATAAAGAGACATAGTGTATATGGATGATAGCAGATTTATGATATACTGTTGAGTTTCCGGTTTTAAAATGACTCTTGCTGCATACAATCACACAGGCTTAGTTCCTTCTTTCTTGTTCTTTTAGTAATCCTGTTAGGTAGCTTTCCATACTTTTAAGATTTTTGTCCATACATTAGAAACCTTTTCAAACCTCTGAGAACCAACTACATATGCAAAGAGCTCTTCCCAGGGTGAAATGGTTCTTTGTCAAGCAATGGGCCTATGAGGAACCACACAATCCAGTATAGTGCCATGAAAGACACATTATTTTTAAGAGTGCACTTGCCTTCTGGTAAACTGCATTCAAGAGTTGGCATTCATTTTATTTAAAAACATTTTTGTTTTGCCATCCTCTCATGAATTCCAGATCTATGAAGCAATCGTATAATTGTTTTCATAAGCAAAATTTTTATGTTCTTTCTTTTCAGGCATGATAATTACAATACTTCACTGGTCCAGACCACATCACATGCATGTCTCATTGTAATTTATTTAATGGACTTTTTATTTTGGGGATTCACCCACAGTCAAAGGATGATGTTTAGACAATCAAAACTACTATAAAAGTGAATGAATAAATATTTCTTCTTCTTCTTGTTTCCAAAGACAAATCATTATTGCTGCTAAACTGGCAGATCTAATCCTCTTACAATTATACAAATTACATCCAAATGAAAGAATATACTGAATTTTAGATGACAGAGGTGTAAATCAGTTCAGTTGCATGTCAATCAATTTTTTTCATTTGTTGATTGGTCAGAGCTTCTGTCAATGACAGCATTATGTGTCTCTTAACATTTTGGGGCAGTGCTGACTAACTTTTTTTGATGGTCTGTTAGTGTAATAATGCCAGATCATAGAAAGTATGATAGTGGAGTACAAAAAGGAAAAATACAAACCTGAATGGGAGACGCTAAGAAAGATGCAAAAACGTACTGGATTTTTGAAACCCCTTGTTAATAAAGTTTTCAGTGTTTGACACATCTTTTGAGGCAGACAATGTCAGTGGAGTGTAATTGCATCACGCAATACCTTAGAATCACTTGTGCAACACCCACAACGTCAATCACAAAACGGCCATTGAATGCCTGGTTAAACTTTTGGTTATAACTAGGGTTGTGCGAGAGTCATCTGACTTAAAGGATGTTTCGTGACTGATGTTGTTGCTGTTATGTGACCAATGTCATACCTATTGCAGGCTGCAGTCAGACCCATCGCATCAAAGAGGACAAGATGGAATCAGCTGTGGTGGGAGAAGTTGAGGCAGGTTCAGCAGCTGGCATAGTGAAAGATAGATTACTGCCATTGCCAGCAACTGCAAAGACTTCATCTCTGCAAACAGTTCTGATTACAGCTGATGAGGAACCCTACAGCACAGATTCAGCTCACTGGAGTAAAGTTAATGACAGAGTCCAAACATATTGGGCTAAAAGGGGGCTGGCGTCATGTCAAAATAACAAGGCAGATATCAACATCTGAGAATCTGAAACACCAAAAAAGTTTTTTCTTGAAATCTTATCTTAAACGAAAGCTTGTAAACGATCAATACATGTGAGCTTGAATTATAGATGACAGCCTTTAAAAGGTCTCCTCTTCCTTTCTCAGAGGTGTGTGGAGTTGGGAGCAGAGTACAATCAGAGCCTCACCTGGCCGAGTGGAGAAGGAGGAAGAGGAGACCAACATTAGAAAATGCCGGCAGGAGGTGGGAACGAAGTGTGTGAGAAATGTGGGGCTTAGGAGCCAGTGAGGATTGCCTTGTTATGTAACCTTCATGGTTACAGCATAAGGAAACACTTAATTTTTATTGTTTTTCACTGACATTTGTCTGTGTTGTCCCTTCTTTTGATATCCTGTTTGTAATTCTTTGGTTTTCTGTAACCTTCTGTCAGGAAGGTGGTGTCTTCTAGTGGTCATTCTGCATAAGGGGGTCTACCCAGGAATGGTCCCATCTTGTCACAGTTTTTTTGGCCATTTTTGGCCCAGTACCATGTGTTGTAAGAATGACAGGGCAGGAAGTGGAAATGAGGTCATCATCAGGGACTGGAACGGAGAGCAGGACTGGAGGTAGAAGTGATGTTTTCACACAGGTTTTCCTTCTTGAGGCCCATAGAAAGAGAATAACAGGCATTAGTGCTCATTACCAAGTCTCAGTCTGGCATGTCATTACCTTGAGTTAAGCCCTTTGACTGCCTTCCAAGCTCACATGTGTGACAGTGTATATATAGGAATGGAAAGCTTCATAAAATGGATGGATCCTTAAAACAATTAGAAATTAATAAAACTGCTGTGAGCTGCTCTTTCATTAATCTTCTTGTTTTTGTTACTACAGATCTCATACAAAAAAACGAATATGCCAATAGCGCAGTAGAGAGTGGCAACTTGCATTTAGAAATGAGTGCATTCAGCATGATTTGGCAGGACATCTTCAAAGCATCATAACCAGGTCATGCTAGATCGGCATTTGAAAATTGCTTCAGCTGTCATTAAGAGATGAAGGCAGGAAAGAGACCTTAATCTCAGCCCCTTTATGATAAAATATAATGCGTGAATTAAATGGAAGTATGTCGAAGTGTGCCTGCCTAAAAGAAATTACCAATTAAAATTTGAATAGGCGTGAAATGAGCTGGCCCCTGCTTCAAAAGTCACTCCTGCCCTCAACAATGCCTTTTTACTTCATTCTTAGTGCTTATGTTATTTAGTGATTATAAGCTATACAAATTTAAGTTGGCAACACATTCTTCTGTCATTGCTGTCAGCTAAATGAACAGACTGACAGACACTCACTTCACTCTGTTTTTTTTTGATTTATTATTTCTACTACACTATTTCATGTCTTCTTTCATATATCAAGGTAACTAAAAATAGAAATGTATGATTCCTAATTAAAAAATGTAATAAAGCGCAATCAAGCATATTGTTTTGTTGTTTGACTGAAATTTGCTTTTTTCCTGTACATTTCAGCAATAAATATTTTGAAGCGCTCTGCAACTACTTTCAAAGCAAGGCCAAGATTTTAAATCATAAGCAAGAGGTTTTAATTACTCTTAAATTTCAAACAATCCCTCACCAAGGCAACCAAATAGCACATCACCTCACTGAATCACGCTTGTTTATCTGGCAGACGGCAGACACCACGAAATCAGGAGTTTACCTACAGTATACTGGAAATAATTAACGTCAAGCAAATGCGCTTGAGGGACATCTTCATCTGTCTTGTGTCTACAACTTCTCAGTTAGGTCTGTATACTCTACTGAGGACATACTAATGAGGGGGGCATATCAATCATGTGCACTTAGGGGACATCTTCAAAGTTTTAAAAAAGTAAGCAGTACCACCCCAAACAAAGAGGGGGTGCTAGCACTAACTCCTTCCAATGTTCTAATTGCAGTTTAGATGTTCCCCAGGCAGATAACAAGTGGCCCAACTTTAGGTTCCACAATGGGTCAGCTATATAAAGATCTGGAAGTAGGCATTCATTTGAAGATCAGCTCTGGAGGTGGAAGAATCAATCCCTTGCCTTTCTTTTCTTCTAATTGGCTGTAAGTCTTTCATTTTGCACCCTTATGTTTAGGGAATTCCCGGACATTTTTCATTCCCGCATTACTGGGAATGGAACTACTGTAATTTCCGGGAAAACCGGGAATGGCCAAGCTCGCATATATAGCGTGTAAAAGTGTAAAAATCGATCAAGAAATAACAGAGTTATAGTTAAAAATAAGTAAGTGGCACGGTTTTTTGGCCCACGGTGTAGTGTTTTGCAGACTGATTCAGTCAACCAGCAGCAGTCATCAGTCTCCCAGCTCTGACTAAGACTGAGTATAGTGGACTGGGAGGAGTTTGCACTCGGCAGCTCACGAATGCCGGGACAGGGCAGACTTCATTGATGTCTGTCAGACAACAGCTTAAACAGCAAAATGAAATTGCAATGCGTCAATCTGTTGCATCCACATTATCTGTGCCAAAATGATGACAAGAAACTGGATGCATCAGTAAAAGCTGAAATGGCGGTGTTTCAGAGCAACGGCAAGCGCGGGCGTTGTTTAGAACAAGTGTATCAGTATCTGATCAGGTAGATCGCGTTGCATTCAAAAAAAATTTTTTTTAAACGTTAGTCTATCATATATCCTCCCTATGGCATTTGCCACTTGATTGACATACAGGGCGGCCAGTCTGAGATCTCCTTCCTTCTAACACACTGGTCATCCCACATGCACTCATACAATCAGAGTGTGATTCAGACTACGAATGCCATGAATGTAATTACACCGATCTACATGCTGTCAAATAAACAAACCACACGCTGTGGCTTCGCCTTTGACGCTGATGTGCAGTGAGTGTGTACGCCTGATGAGCCCAGAATTAGGGTGAAACACGTGTCGCGTACTCTTTGCATTATTTGACAGTAAAACTTTGCAACATTCTATGACCTGCTTCTCGCAACTGAAGAGGGCACTGTTGTGGATGTTTGCCAACACAAGCGTTACCTGGTAGGTAACCACCCATACAATCAGATTGTGATTCAGACTACGAATGCCATAAATGTAATTACCCGGATCTACATGCTGTCAAATAAACGAACCACACGCCGTGGCGCAACGTATAGGGCGAAACATGTATCGTGTACTCTTTGCATTATTTGACTAAAACTATGCAATATATATATATATATAGCATTTTTAATGTAGGTAGATCATTTTGACCTGGTCATTTTAAAAGTAGCTTGCAAGCCGAAAAAGTGTGGGCACCCCTGAACTAGATACATGTACTTATATGACAGCATGAACTGCTTGTAGATAAGGTTAGTCTTTTATTGGTGTCAACATATTGCAGTGGTTTTATTAAAAATAAGTGTTGGTCGTTCTAAAACTGTTCACATGTGAGATGCCTGTGCAATGTGTCATCTCCGGGAGCCCGGGATTCCCAAATTCCCGGGAATGGATAAACCCGCCTGGGAATGGATTCCCTACTTATGTGCTATTTGCTTTGCTCTTTTTTCAACCCATTAACCTTAAACAAGATTACTTGCAGTATTTGTACACCTTTGACTTTTATTGATAGATAAATAGATAGATAATTGCTTCATTAATTGTTATCTCTTCATTATGTGTGTTTAAATTAGTGTAATACCTAATATTAATAAGGAATTTTACAATTAAAGAAAAATATTGCTGAGTATTAAATAAGAGGAGCATAGTATTTCTGAATGTCATAAACAGTATTAATTTAAAGAATCTATACTAATAAAAGGCAAAGCCCTCACTGACTGACTGACTGACTGACTGATTGACTCACTCACTCACTCACTCACTCATTCATCACTAATTTTCCAACTTCCTGTGTAGGTAGAAAGCTGAAATTTGGCAGGCTTATTCCTTACAGCTCACTTACAAAAGTTAAGCAGGTTTCATTTCGAAATTCAACACGTAACGTTCATAACGGTCGATAACGGTCGACAACGTCCGCCATGTTGAACTTTCTTATTTATGGCACCATCTTCACGAAATTTGGTAGGCGGCTTCCCTGCACTAACCGAAACCGATGTATGTACTTATTTCGATGGTATGACGCCACTGTCGGCCGCCATATTGAACTTTCCAACGTCACTAATTTTCCAACTTCACGTGTAGGTAGAAGGCTGACCCCATCTTCACGAAATTTGGTAGGTGGCTTCCCTGCACTAACCAAAACCGATGTACGTACTTATTTCGGTGGTATGACGCCACTGTCGGTCGCCATATTGAATTTTCCAAACATCACTAATTCTCCAACTTCCCGTGTAGGTAGAAGGCTGAAATTTGGCAGGGTCATTCCTTACAGCTTACTTACAAAAGTTAAGCAGGTTTCATTTCCAAATTCTACACGTAACTGTCATAACGGTCGATAACGGTCGACAACGTCCGCCATGTTGAACTTTCTTATTTATGACCCCATCTTCACGAAATTTGGTAGGCGGATTCCCTGCGCTAACCGAAACCGATGTATGTACTTATTTCGATGGTATGACGCCACTGTCGGCCGCCATATTGAACTTTCCAACGTCACTAATTTTCACAATGTCCTCCATGTTGAACTTTCTTATTCATGGCCACATCTTCACGAAATTTGGTAGGCGGCTTCCCTGCGCTAACCGAAACCAATGTACATACTTATTTCGATAGTATGACGCCACTGTCAGCCGCCATATTGAACTTTACAACGTCACTAATTTTCCAACTTCCCGTGTAGGTAAAAGGCTGAAATTTGGCAGGCTCATTCCTTACAGCTTACTTACAAAAGTTAAGCAGGTTTCATTTCGAAATTCTACGCGTAATGGTCATAACGGTTGACAATGTTCGCCATGTTCAACTTTCTTATTTATGGCCCCATCTTCACGAAATTTGGTAGGTGGCTTCCCTGCGCTAACCGAAACCAATGTACGTACTTATTTCGGTGGTATGATGCCACTGTCAGCCGCCATATTGAACTTTCCAACGTCACTAATTCTCCAACTTCCCGTGTATGTAGAAGGCTGAAATTTGGTACTTATTTTGGTGATATGATGCCACTGTCGGCCGTCATATTGAACTTTTCAACGGTCATTGTTACTTATGGGCCCATCTTCAAGAAATTTGGTACGCGGGTTCCCAACGCTAACTGAATCCTACTTATGTACATATATACGTCCATAGCCTGCAGCTTGGTCACCGTGTGAGGCGGCGTTGGGTCCCCCATCCCAACGCCTCCCACGTTGTTGGCTGCCTGCCTATATAAGGCCGTCTGTCGCTCCAGTCTCTACATTCCCTTCCTTGCTTCGCCACGGTATTCACGTCTCCCTGCTGATAACTACAGCCTTTTTATTTAATCCACGGCTTCTCTGCTGTTTTATTGTTCATTTATTACGATTATAGTTATTGTGTAGGTATTTTAGACTTACTTTACATTGTTCAGGTACCCATTTCCTTTATCATTCCAACCGTACCCCCATTAACATGTCTATCGAGGTGATCACCATCGATCAAAGAACTGTCACTTACCAAGTGGTTTCCATGCCCGGAGATGGCACCTACCTTTTCCATTCTCTTTGTTACATATTGCACGGCCATATCAGGCTCACTCTTGATATCCGGAGGAAGATTGTGTCTTATGTATTGAATGACTGGGACAGGTTCAAGGTGTGGACTGATGACGGTACAGGAGATAATTATACTACACAGGAGCACTAGAAGAGTGAAATGCTTAAGTGTACCGAAATGGCCAAATATTTTACACCTTTGGACAACCACCAATGCCTCTTAAACATCTTAGATTCACAGGTGACGTTTTCAGTAGTGGACACTTTGATGTTTAGAAATGTTTAAACTCTCAAAAGCTGGATGTGAAGTTATCAATGAAACTGGTTGTATACTTACAACACTTGACAGATGCCGAATGTCTCTTCAACACAAGTCCTACAAATACTGTCGTAATTGAAACAAACCATGAAACTCAAACCGATTATGACAGCAGCAATCCAAGCTGTGAGATTTGAAACAAGATTACTGTTCACATGGCCAACTGTACGTTGCATGCTCAAGAGTAAGCTCAGTGCACAGCTACAGCTTGGTCCTATTACAACTAGAGGGCCGAACTGACAACGTGGCATACAAAGAGATCCTTAACAAATAATTATTGGTATATTTTCCCTCAGTTTAAAAAGGTGTAATTTTCTTCTTAATAAAAATTTTAAGGCAGTACTTCTCCGCTGCGAAGCGCGGGTATTTTGCTAGTATAAATATATTATAAAAATGTGTATGGCCAATAGTGGTAGTTTTAAAAATGTATAACAGCATTCCACCTTTCTCATAAATATTTTAGGCCTCACAGTCTTTCAACTGGTCACTTGAGGCTATGTCACATTAGACACTTTTTCCAGTGGTTTTCAGTCAGCCTTTATTAACGTAATCTTAGCACACTCCTGTGAAGACGGTCGTGTAATGTGACGTGCAAGGTGACTCACTACAGCAAGTCTGTGACTCACTCTGATAAACATTGTCTTTAGTCATTGGGATGGGCTGTGTGTGCAAGATTGCTGGCAATCAATGAATGCTCATCCAGAAGTATGATGTATTTAATGCAGTGATGGGAAATAAGGAACACAGGAGCTTTAGATCTCATAAACAGAAGAGAAGCTCCTCTGTCTAAAGTCTTGTGTTTACAGACCATGACAAAAAGAAAAAAAGAGCCAAGATTGCTGCTGAACTTGCCACAGCTGCTTACCCTTCATACAGCACAAATACAGCGCCAGCTCCATCAGGCAGTACGCCATTGGCTGTTAGAAAAAGGGGCAGGCACAACTGTGCTGGAAAATCACAACTCAGTCGGTAAAATGAACCTGCCCTGCAGTTTTCAGTCATCTAAAGTGACATGTTTCATTGACAAAATCAGTGGCTATGGTTGGCATATCTGACATGCTGTATCTCATGACTAGAAGTCATGTAATGTAACTTTGGTATTACTGTGATTAGTTTGAAAAAGTTTTGGCGCACTCTTTCAGACTTGTAGCAAGGGGCTAAAAAGAGAAAGCCCAGTGCATAATATGACACCCTAGCACTTACAGTTAGAAAGTCAAAAGCTCACTTGCTTACTTGGGCAGAAGGAGTGGCTGAGCAAGTATTTTCTGAGTTTATGGCCAGCCTGTCCAGGTGAGGATGTAGAAACGGCTGATGGATTTCTTGGTGGTTACATGACTATATTAAGGTGACATTGTATACTTTATAAAAATGATGACATTGTAACTTTTTCTATGAAAACTTGCACTTACTATAACAGTGAAAATACATATAGTTCTTGGATTCTGCTTAATATAGAATATAAAATGAACTGCCAATTTAAAGAAATAATACCAATCAACAATATGCTACTTACGTAATATCATATGCTAGTACTGTATATGCTTCTTCTTTAACTAACAGGGTCACATTTCATGCCATTTCCTATTTTTTAAGTTCTAACTTTAAGCACTATTTATTATAGCACAGTGACACACTTTGTTAATCCCAGAGGCCTGATGTCAATTCCTAGGATAGTGACTTTATGTGCATTCAAATCGCTTCAGCTGAGAGTTTAAAACACATGTTTAACTCCATAGCATGTCAGGGGGTACATATCATGATTATACTCTTGGCACATTTCATTTAGCCTTGCAGACATTTTATCTTCTAGTATGTGTACATTTTCCTCTCATCATGGTATAGCTTGACTTTCACTGCGAGCGGCACACTGCAGATGCAAAACCATCTTTATCTCAGCTCCAGACAGTCTGTCTGTGTTTCAAAGAAACTTTAGCACACCAGTCCACTGCAGTTATTTTGAGTACAGCCTTTGCCTGTAAATCCTGCCTGAAGTGTTATCACAAAAGCATGAATTTTTCTGTGTCAGCTCAGAGGATTTGAACATTATATTAAGAATGCAAATTGTCAAACAGCTCTATTTCAATGCACATCATTTCCCCAAGTCTGCAGATACAGAATGTTCCTTGCTCTTCCCACTGTAGTCTAAGTTAGAAGTAATGATCTCATTATGTGCAGTACATAACAAGATACTTAAGCAAACATTTTCTAATCAAGTACTTCTAACAAAGCCTTGAAGACATACACAAACACAGATGTTTAAAAGGTAATCTTTAATCTCAGCTCTTCATAACTTCAGTTTTTGGGCTCTGAGATTTGTGAAACTTACTTAATACAATGCTATTTCACATTTACAAAGGTGGGCCGTACAATACGTGTATCCACATCTATCTTTTGTTAATCCTGCAGCATCCACTCCCCACCCATCACCTCACATACATTGGCCTGCACTCCCATGTGTTTTTTGGAGTATGTCCTCAAAATATTTTATAGAAAGTGCCACTGCAGTATTTTATACTTACAAGGTTAGATGTTTCTCCTTCATTTATAGGATGACTCTAAAATGAACAGCTTTATTTGCAAGTTTGTTTCTCATTTATATTAGTGATAATGTGATCCATGCAAGTTTGCACCTGCATTATTCTCTACCTGCTAATTTCCCTTAAATTACCGATACCCATAAAAGAAAATGCTAGAATCCTGAATGAGAGGTCAGAAAGCAGCAGTAAGAAGAAGAATTTGACTAAAAAGCATTGGGTTCAAGCATATAAATTTATGTAACACTATCATAATTATGTCCCTGTTTCTGCTTTTTTTAAATCACCAAATTTCCAGAAGAGGAGGGTGACAGCCTACATGTAAAACAGAATTGACATCCTTAGTGTTTGCCATCATATATACTCAGCAAAAAAAGAAACGTCCCCTGACTTTCAACTGTTTTTACTTTCAGTAGACATAATGTGTAAATATTTGTATGAACACTAAAAGAGTCAACACCATTAGACATAAACTAAAAATGTTTCACAATGTGTCCCTGAATGAAGGGAGGCTCAAAATCAAAAGTACCAGTCAGTATCTGGTGTGGCCACCAGCTGCTTGAAGTACTGCAGTGCATCTCCTCCTCATGGACTGGACCAGATTTGCCAGTTCTTGCTGTGAGATGTTACCCCACTCTTCCACCAAGGCACCTGCAAGTTCCTGGACATTTCTGGGGGGAATGGCCCTAGCCCTCACCCTGCGATCCAACAGGTCCCAGACGTGCTCAATGGGATTGAGATCTGGGCTCTTCGCTGGCCACGGCAGAACACTGACATTGCTGTCATGCAGAAACTCACGCACTTTTTGCCACTCCTGTCTGGTCCAGCGAAGGTGGGTTTGTGCCCATAGGTGGCGTTGTTGCTGGTGATGTCTGGTAAGGACCTGCCTTACAACAGGCCTGCAAGCCCTCAGTCCAGCCTCTCTCAGCCTATTGCGGACAGTCTGAGCACTGATGGAGGGATTGTGTGTTCCTGGTGTGACTCGGGCAGTTGTTGTGGCCATCCTGTACCTGTCACGCAGGTGTGATATTCAGATGTACCGATCCTGTGCAGGTGTTGTTACACGTGGTCTTCCACTGCGAGGATGATCAGCTGTCCTTCCTGTCTCCCTGTAGCGCTGTCTTAGGCGTCTCACAGTGTGGACATGGCAATTTATTGCCCTAGCCACATCAGCAGTCCTCATGCCTCCCTGCAGCATGCCTAATGCACGTTCACGCAGATGAGCAGGGACCCTGGGCATCTTTCTTTGGGTGTTTTTCACAGTCGGTAGACAAGTCTCTTTAGTGTCCTGCGTTTTTAGAACTGTGACCTTAAATGCCTACTTTCTGTAAGCTGTTAAGGTCTTAACGACCATTCCACAGGTGCATGTTAATTAATTGATTATGGTTAATTGAACATGCATGGAAAACATTGTTTAAACAATTTACAATGAAGATCTGTAAAGTTATTTGGATTTTTAAAACATTATTGTTGAAATACACAGTCCTGAAAAAGGGACGTTTCTTTTTTTGCTGAGCATATATAAACTTGTGGACTGTAATTACCTGTGAGAGCAACTCAAAGCTACTTGAAATATTTTTGAAAAATCATGTTTTAGCCCAGCAATTTTGTTTGAGAAAAAAAAATTGTACTATGTAGAATCATTACAATATACACTCACTGAGCAAATTATTAAGGCCACTGTACTAATATTAGATAGGTCCTCCTTTTGCTCTCACAAAGGCCTCAGTTCTTCCTGGCAAACTAAATAAGGTGAAAACAGAAATCTTAGATATTAGATATAATGCATATATTGAGGGTATTAGAAATAAACAATCCCTTAGGCTTAAAAGTCAAGCCAGAGGTAAAGAATTTAGGTTTAACTATTGACTCTTACCTAAATTTTAAATCACGTATTAATTAGAATACAAGGACTGCATTTTTCACTTTAGGAATATAGCAAATGTTAGACCTCTTATAACATCACAAGAAGCTGAAAATTAGTTCACGCTTTTGCTTTCGGTCGACTAGATTACTATAACACACACCTTACAGGGCTACCCAAAAAATACATCAATCGGCTACTGTTAGTGCAGAATGCAGCAGCAAGAATCTTAACTATCCATCCATTATCCAACCTGCTATATCCTAACTACAGGGTCACGGGGGTCTGCTGGAGCCAATCCCAGCCAACACAGGGAGCAAGGCAGGAAACAAACCCTGGGCAGAGCGCCAGCCCACTGTAGGGCACGCACACACACACACACACACACACCAAGCACACACTAGGGACAATTTAGAATCGCCAATCCACCTAACCCGCATGTCTTTGGACTGTGGGAAGAAACCGGAGTACCCGGAGGAAACCCACACAGACACGGGGAGAACATGCAAACTCCACGCAGGGAGGACCCAGGAAGCGAACCCGGGACTCCTAACTGTGAGACCGTGCCGCCCCTTTTCCCTAATATAAATGCTGTGGAAGATGGCCCGGACACAGACAGACGGACATCGTTATTGCACCCAACACACTGTTTATTTACAACTATGTACAAATTACGTGCACCACAAACCCCAGTGCCTCCAGCACCGATTCCCCCAATGTCCAGGCCTCACAGTCTCTGTGCCTTTCTCCTGGCCGCCTCCAGTCCTCTCTCCAGCTCTGTCCTCTTCCACCCGACTTCCGCTCTCGACTGAAGGAAGGCAGCCCCTTAAATAGGAACCCGGATGGGCTCCAGCTGCTTCCCGGCACTCCTCCGCAGACACGCCCCAGTGTGGTGGAAGTGCCGGCTGCGCACCCGGAAGCCGTCCGGGTGTCCCCTGTCGTCTTCCCCCCAGCACTTCCTGGTGTGGCGGAAGTGCTGGGCTCCAGGGATATTCAGGCACCGGGGCGCCGCCTGGCGGTGGCCACGGGTCCCTACAGGGCTGGGCTTCTAAGCCCTTTACCCGTGGCCCCCAACATAACCAGGGCGGACGCCCCCTCGCGGTCTGGAGGAGGCACAAGCCCTCCTCCGGTCCTCCTGGGCATCCCGGCCGGGGCTGCCACAATGCTTATTCTAAAATGTTATTGACTAGATCCTGCCAGGTTTTAGAAATTTTTTTGAACAGCTCCTCTAAGTGAGAATTAGATTTTTTTCCAATTTCAAATAGTAAATAACATCAGTTACCCATTGACTTAAAAGAGGTGAGTTAGGATTCTTCCAGTTGAGCAAGATAAGTCTATGTGCTAGTAGTGAAGTAAAGGCAATTACAGTTTGTCCTTCTCCAATCCAAGACCATCTGGGAGTACACCAAACAAAGCTGTTAGTGGATTAGGAGGGACTGTGACACCAAGGCTGTCTGATAGGCATTTAACCCTTAACTACTCGTGTAGGTGTATTTTGTACATCAATCTGTTATTTTTGTCTAACATCCTTTTACTTGAACCTACCCGTAGCATCTGCCATATATCCTTAGCTCAATTCACTACAAGTATAGTGTCGCAATGGTTTCCTTCCAGTGTGCCCTCAAGCTGGTTTCATGAGTGGATGCACAGTTATATTGACAATAACTTGTATTTACTGGGGTACAAAGCAAGAAATACAAAGAAGTACTGCAAGGTTACTTCTATTGCGGACCAAAGCTCATCTATTTGTGTCAATGTCCAGGTTTTTATAGCTTGTATATTTGCTGCCCAGTAAGTTGTTGTAGGGAGGGCCCTTTGTATGTGTGTTTCGAATTCCAAATATATAAGGTTATGATTGAATCAAATTTCTTAAAAAATGATTGGTCAACGTATAAGGGGGTGCTTTGGAATAGAAACAGAAGCTTTGCAAGTATATTCATCTTGACAGTGTTGATTCTCCCTAATAAAAAAGATGGCTGGTAGACCATCTATGCATGTCTTGTTTAAGTTTTGCCATGCAGACAGCAAAATTTTGTTGAAAAAGAACTCTATATTTACTTGTGATGTTTATCCCTATATATTTAAACTGGTCTGTGATGATAAAGATTAAGGTGTCCAATCTGATGTTGTGTGCAAGAGAGTTCCCTGGAAAAAAACACATTTTTATTCAAATTCATTTTCAGTCCAGATATCTTTTGAAATTCTGCTAGTGCTGTTACGACTGCTGGCACACCATTATGTGGATCTGATATATATAGTACCATATCATCTGCATATAGTGATTTTTCTGTCAGCTCCTTCTCTAATAATCCCCTTTATTTCAGATGCATTTTGAAAATGAACAGCCAATATTTCAATGGCGATTGCAAAGGGCAGTGGTGACAGGGGGCATCCTTGTCTAGTACCACATTCTAGTTTGAAGTAGTCTGAAATAATGTTATTAATACAAACTGAAGCTTCTGGGCTGGTGTTTGGATTCAACGGGTTGGAAAATGTATGGATGGATGGACATCGCAATGTAAAAAAACTAAACTTGGCATAAAACCACGCACATTTTCACACTAGCTTAATCCCTGGCGTACGCAAGTTCTCAGCTCGGTTTTGCAAATTGGTGACACCCAGCATCAAAGCTTTCTTTTTTAGATCCACATCACTGATGCTGCCTTATCATATACACTGACATTAACCGCATATTGTTTATTAGTTTAAGGCATCTGATTGTAATTAACCTGTAACAATATAATGGTCCACGGAATGGCCAAACTATTCCAAATACCATAGCTGCTTTAGCGTTGTTACTCTCAAGTATTTTTTCTCACTGTATCTGAGTGTGGAATCACAGCTGTACAGCAGCTGATCTGAAAGAGAATTATTGGTATACAGCATCTAGCAAACGCTGACTCAGCCAGGCTGTCATTTGAACTGTTCCCATACGGCAAATGCTTCAGAGCCTTTCCTGTATGGAGCTCACGGTTCAGAAACAGTTTCATCCCAAGAACTATAAATGCACTCAATCAGTCCATAAGGTGCTCCTTGTAGAACTGTTTGTACTTATATGTACAATTACTTCACTGTAAACTTGCGATACAATTATAATATTGCACAACCTTAGCCATTTTAGGCGCGGATTTAGATATGATGATGATATCATTTTTAAGATGAAATGCAGCACAATATGTTTATTACATTATACAGATAAAATGTTATCATTTAAATAATCTATATTGTTAATAATTAAACATGTGAGGACACAGTGTCATAGCGCTAGCAACAAGCTGGCGCCCCGTTCAGGGATTGTTCTTGCCTCGCACTGTACTACGAAGATATTTCAATGTTCCCTAAATGTTTTGAAGAATTGGTGTTCTAAGCTTACAGATGGCTTAACATCTATTACAGAACTGATTGTGTGGTGATTGGATACTTGGAGAAAGAAAAGAAAGGACAGGAATTGGGGGTTAGTATGTTTGAAAGTGACAGTACTGCTGCAATACATTATTTAATCAAAGGTTGTGCACCACGCAGAAAGCATCTTGCGTGAGGCAGGAACAATCTCTGGATGGGGCACCAGTTCGACACTATCATTGCGCCACCGTGTTCCCATGTTTAATAACATGCTTTAACTCCTATCATTATGAAAATGATATCAAGTTTACATCTCAGTATTTAAATTATTCAGAGAGCTACAATATCACAAATGTAAAGGATTCTATGTCCTGTCGGAGGAAGAGAAAGCCAGTTTAAGAAGCACGTAATGATTCACAAACATAGAGCACATAGAAGAACATATACAAAATAAAGCATTTAACATGCTACTTTAGTTACGATGGGATTTGAGAAACTAGTAAATTAAATGATTTTAAAAGTAAGTTTATGACGTTCTACTTTAATGACAAAATAAACTGTGATTAAAGTGGAAATTTCGAGATTAAAGTTCCATTCTTTTTTCCCACTGTGTACCTATTTTTTTCTTTTCTCTGTACCCTAATAAGCTTCCATATGACTCTCAGACGGTGGGTACAACTCGCCTTTTCACGGCGACTTTGATATCTGACAAATTCTTTTCTATTTCAGGCACTGTGCAACTTTGTGAACTTGAACATTCAAGTTTCTCCGACACTCTTTGTCACTCGATCAACTTCCTTTTGTTGTTTACACCACTCTTTAAACCATCAAATAGTACATTTTTCCTTGCCCCCAATTGGTATTTGCCGAAATTCTTCTTTTTTTCCCTGTGCTTTTGCCATTGTCTTTTCACAGAACATTGAGCTTAAGGGCTATTTATATTGATTTGCATATTCAAAGAGGCGTATTTCTAGGAGGAATTGGGGAATGGCGGCAGGCGTGTGCACATGCATGACTTTTCACACTGAACAGGATTTATATAGCAGAAGAACATGGAAGTTGGCGTACGCAAAGATTTATGCATCTGGATTTTTTTTTTTTGTGCGTACACACATTTCTGCTTTAGTCCATACGCCATGTTTTAGTGTGGATTCTATGCATGGTGTTATGCATGAGGCCCTTGGTTTGTTCTTAATCTATTCTGGTAATTTCACTGATTAACTCGGATGCTTTCTTGGTTTCCAATTTATTTTTGTGGGAGAGATATGAAATAATCTGTCCTCTTAAAAACGCCTTCAGAGTTTCCCAGAGTATTCCTTCAGAGACCTCTGAGGTTGTATATATGTCTAAAAAATAATCAATTTGTTTGGATATACAGTACATTCTGTATAGTTCTCATCAGCTAATAACAGGGGGTTAAGACACCAGCTGTGAGATGAGTATGTGGGGGGAATAGTGATTTGAGCTCCATGACCAGAGGGGCATGGTCAGAGATAACAATAGCAACATACTTGCAAGATTTGATCATGGGCAAAAAATTGTTATCTGTAAAGAAATAATCAATTCTTGAGTAGCAATGATGTACTGGTGAGAAGAAAGAATATGAGATAAAGAGTAATATACCGAAGGTTACAAAGAATATAAGGAAATATAACATGATAACAAAGATAAACATGACAAATGAGAAGCTGCTATGAGGCAAGCTGCTTGGAGGCAACCTTTAAAGGCAGGCTAGAAAAGATTGAGGAAATAAAACAGGAAAATGGGAATATGGTTGAGAATAAAATTAGAGCACTTGGTGCTCAGCTTGAAGATGTTAAGCAAACATTCATGACTTATATTAAAATAGTTGAAAAAGCAATGACTATAAAATCCAAATGCAAAGTGATTGGAGACAGAGTAGCTGCGCTGGAAGATGGATACCGAAGAAATAATATTACAATTGAATGTCTCCCTGAAGACTGTGAAAGTAAAAACTCAGTGAAATTCATAGCTAGGCTGAACTAGTCTATAAAATAGTTGGAGAGGACTTTAAATCAGACACCAAGATATCAGCAGCTTACCGCATACATGGATTGAATGCCTCAAATCCTTATTGTTCATTTCAACAAACTACAATCTAAAGTAAATTTGATGTCGCTTCTAAGACTAAAACAAGAGATTATATTTGAAAATAACCACATTCGTATTTTGCCTGATTTTTTACTTTCAACAGCTGCTAAACATGCTGCATTTTATAGCATTAAACAGCACCTACGCAAAGCCGAAATCAGATACAGCCACTTGTATCCTGCTAAATTGAGAGTGGATATTCAAGGCAAGGTCTACATTTTCAATTTTCCAGGTGAAGCAAAAAAAGAGCTAAGAAAACTGATCCCGACACTCTTTAAAATATGATCATGAGTCACATTTTGTGCTGGCAAGGTAAAAAAGATTTTACCTGCAAATTGGTCCATTCGCAATGAGACTTTTGGCGTAATTATACATTCTATTTCCTTCTCAGCTACTTTTATGTTTTAATTAAAATTATAATTATAACCTTTTTTTTCAAAGGGAACTGTTTAATATCATACCCTTGGTTTATTGTATTAGGATTATGTGATAATAAGATAGGATATTGTATATTGCATTAGGATTGTACTATCATACGTTATCTGTTTCACCATGGGTACTGTTTAACTTCATTCCCTGGGTTTATTCTCTTGGGACTGTGTAAGAATATATTCTAGGTTTGTAGTATTTGGACTGTATTACCAATAGATAGTTTTATTTCAATCTTTCTATGCCACTGCTGAGGGGCTTGTTTAATTTTTGAAGTGCTCTGTCTCTAGGCATGTCAGATGACTGTGACTTTGTGATATGTGGTCTAGCCTCACTTGAGGTGGCAAAATGGGGAGACGGGGGGTTGGGGGAGAAGAAAGAGAGCAAGCTATTTCTAATTTATCCTTTCCATCTCCACAATTTTAAGTACCAACACAACAATAAGCTTCATAGCCAAAGCTCCTGACAAAATTGGAAATTAAGGTTAAAGCTATCTTTAGTAATAATGTCCTACTTTAATTCAAGACTATAAAATGTCAACAAAAGTTTAAAAGCAATGTCTCTATGACCAAATTGTGAACTTTGTGAGCTGGAATGTCAAAGGTCTCAATCACAAATTAAAGAGAAAGAATGTATTCTCTCACCTAGCAGGTCTAAATACCAGGATAGTATTTTTAAAGAAGACTTGCTTATTAAGCAATGATCAGTTTCAGTTACAAAGAGAATGGACTGACCAAATATTTCACTCCAGATATACAAAGAAAAACCAGAGGTGTGGGAATTATAATACATAGAACAATTTACTCTGTAGTATCAGATGTAATATCTGATCCTGAAGAACTATATGTGATGGTAACGGGTAATTTATTTAATTGTGAAGTGATTTTGATAAATATCTACCCACCCAATGTGAATAAGAGAGACTTCATTCAAAACATATTTGCATCCATTCCTAATCTGAACACTCATAAAATTATAATGGCTGTTTTAATTGTGTTTTAAATCCAGACCTAAATAGGTCTTCAGCTACAATGGCGATAACATCTAACACTGCAAAAACAATTACAGTTTGTAAATGATCATAACTTATCAGACCTATGGAGATTTCTAAATCCAAACTTAAGAGTATATTCCTTCTTCTCACCAGTACATCATTGCTCAAATTCTACAGACTGTTGTGTGCAAAAATCCCAGGAGATCAGCGGTTACAGAAACACTTAAACCAGCCTGTCTGGTACCAACAATCACACCACAGTCAAAATCACTGAGATCACATTTCTTCCATATTCTGGTGTTTGATGTTTACATTAAATGAGGTTCCTGACCTGTATCTGCATGATTTTATGCATTTTGCTGCTAACTCATGATTGGCTGTTTACACAATTGTATGGACAAGCAGGTGTTCCAATATTCCTAATAATCTGCATATTTAGTGTATTTTAGGAAATATTACATAATATAAATATCTAAGCATGTTACCCTAAATCTACAATTTTTATAATAAAAGGGTTGTCCCAAAAACATGTATTACGAGATTATGAACTCAAACTTCCAGCCATATGGAATTTTCAGTTTCTTGGCCATCTGTCGCATGGCATAACCTTCAGTCATCAGAAAAACAATAGACAGACATGTTTCTTAGAAAATGTTTCATTTTGGTCATTTTTGAACCCAGAACTGAACTTTAGGAATGGCAGCACATTGTGATACAAGTGAACAGAATACCAGATTTCAGTGGTGCTACTGTAATTGGAAAAGTTTCTCTAATGTCCAATCAGCATGCAAACATGAGAATTAAGGATAAGCTAAGGGGGTTTACCATCAGGACACTGAAGAAATAGCTGCTGAAAATGAGGTTTTGCAGCTATGCAATGTCTACTCTATATACTGTATATAAAATCCTAAGCCTAAAAGTGCAACGATTTTGTGCAATGATTTTATGTGACTTATTATGTCACAATTTTTGTCACGCTTTAAATCGGGCTTATTTTAAAATCTAAATATATGTGTTTGGTATCATTATTTTCAGAGTTTATTAAACTTTAATGTTATGTTGTTAGATTTTCAGATTCTTATTCCGTTTTTAAATTATAAACTATAAAATATCAAGAACTGATGAGATGAGACTTTGTGCTGAGACATTTAACCACACCTGGGACCAGAAATAAAAGACAAAGAGTAGATGACAAAAATAGCTGCTGTACAGGTTTTTAAATGTTTGAAGTGCCGTACGAGATGCAGATCACGCGGCACGGCAGGAGCAGCAGCTGATTTAGCAAAAAGGAGGTTAAAAAAAAACTGCATTTGTTTCCCATTGTATCACCGTTTAAGACACGAGTGGCAGAGACACAAAGTGGCTAGCATGTAGCATATGCCAGGGGGGTTGGCGAGCAAAGTGAGCAGGGGGTAACGCCCCAAGTGTGAATAATAAATTAAAAATTGGTCATTTCAGGAAGCAATGGCCATTATAAACATTAGCAAAGTCTTGTTATAGTTTTAAATCAATGTAATGGTATCTTTATTTAAAGAGGCATCATTTTCTATCAAAAATATGAAAAATTATCCATCCATTATCCAATCCGCTGTATCCTAACTACAGGGTCACAGGGGTTTGCTGGAGCCTGTCCCAGCCAACACAGGGTGCAAGGCAGGAAACAAACCCCAGGCAGGGCGCCAGCCCACTGCAGGACATGCACACACACCCACACACCAAGCACACACTAGGAACAATTTAGAATCATCAATGCACCTAACCTGCATGTCTTTGGACTATGGGAGGAAACCGGAGTACCTGGAGGAAACCCACGCAGGGAGGACCTGGGAAGTGAACCCGGGTCTCCTAACTGTGAGGCAGTAACGCCACCCACTGCGCCACCATGCCGTCCTGAAAAATTATGTATCCTGAAATAATGAATTATGAAAGTAAAATTATGCAACAAAAATCTGAACACAAAAAGTAAAAAGTGAAAACATCATGTAAATGCTGGAAATAGTAAAGGGTCATTAATTCTATAACTTCTATTTGTTATTTTACATATTTATTTTATTATTTTATGTTACTTTCTTTTATTATTTTAGGTTACATTTTTGAAAAAAGGACTGGAAGCTTAACAAAGCTTGTTTAATTTGCTAAACATTTTGTCATGAGGTAAACAACCCTAAAATGTTCCTAATACTAAGCAAATATAAAATCTGAGTGTGATGATTCCATGCCCCAGTGTAATCAGTATTATGGTAACTTGGTTCGGATAAATAATTCAGTGCTGTGCACTGAGTGCCATCTAAAGGATAAAGTAAGGAATTTTCTCCCTCTAAAGTTGTGTTTAAAAATGTGAAAATTGAATTGAAATAATTAACAGATATGTAAAAACAGGTAAAATAATCACAAATCTTGCAGCAAGAAAAGATCATTTTTAGTGTTGGGTTTGTGTGCTGCAAAAATAAATGTTATTACATACACCCCAGATATTACTTTTCATTAGTCAAGAGAAGAAAAAAAACAATGCACCTATATAGAATCTTGAGGTGACTCAGTACCTTGAGATTTTCTGTTTACTTTTCTTGAATATTTCAATGAATAACACACTGAAAAGCATGTTTAAAAATCATATACATACTTTATGTGTCTGTGTTTTGCTAATAAAGATTTTAATTATTTTTCCTTGGAAACAGTGAATGAGTAAGATTTATTATTCTACATTTGATGGAAGAAAAAATGCGAAGTATCTCCACAGATAGATAGGAAACAAAAAAGAAGTCCCTGCTTGCCTGGAGCCTCAACTTCAAACAGTGTAATGAGTCAGTCACACCCTGCTGCTTCATAGCATGTCCAAAGTGTTTCCCAAGATTATAACAGTAACTTACTGTTAGTCTGTGGCCATTTGTTGGATTTTGTTTGTGATTATCGTTCTGTCTGGTCCTTTTGTTGTTTGAGGTGTGGTGATGCTGTGGTTCGCACTGCTGCCTTACAGCTCAGGTCACATGTTTGACCACAATAATCGATATAAGTATAGTTGGCAAACACTTCCCTAGCCCTTAGGGGCATTTCACCATGATAATCCATTCAAAACTAGTTTGGTTCCTCCATCCCTGTTGACTTCAGTACATTTTGTAGAGTTTTGCAAAGTTCCTGATCATTTCCATTTGCTAGATTGCACCAACTACAGGAGGATAACACTTCTCTCTGTGCCAGGTAAGGTCCTTGCTAGGGTCATCCTCAATAGGAGCTATGATTATTTGCCCACCTTCCAGTGACCTGAGCAGTCTGGTTTTACACCTGGGAAGTCTACCATTGACCGCATCTTGGCACTGAGGGCTGTCATGAAGCACAAATGCAAATTTTGACAAAGTTTCTTTGCAGCCTTTGTCAGTTTTTGTAAAGCGTTCTACTCAGTTGATCAAGCTGCCCTGTAGGACATCCTGAGACTTTGTGGAATCTCTTCAAGGTTGCTGGATGTCATGACACTGGTACACTAAGTGCTGTGCAAAGTGGAAGCAGAACGTCTGCATTTTCCGCAGTTGATTCTGTAGTTTGTCAGGGGTGTGTTCTTGCTCCGACCTAGTTCAGTGCTTGCATGCACTGGGTGTTGGGCAGGGTCATGGGGTCTAGCAGCTGTGGGGCATCTGTTGGTGAAGAAAGATTCACTGATCATGACTTTGACGACCTTCGCAGATTCTTTGGAGGCTCTGATTGAGGCTCTTGAGAGACTGAGTGAGTAGTCTAAGTGTCTGGGCTTACGAATGTCCTGGATAAAAAACAAGATCCAGGCCTTTAATGATCTCTTGGGTACAGTCATCAGCAGTTTTTCTGACTGCAGGGAGAGTGTCAACTGCATCAAAAGGTTTACTTAACTCGCCAGTGACATTCATGTATCTGGTGACTCTTCCTATCAAGTCAGTAGACGAATTGGGAGAGCATGTTGGGTCATGATGTCACTATAATGGGATGTGTGGCGCTCCCAATATCTTTGCAAAAAGACGAATGTCCAAGTCTTTAGAGTCCTGGTGCTTCCAGTTTTGCTATATGATTGAGTGACATGGATGCTATCCAGTGACCTGAGGTGAAGACTGGACTTCTTTAGTACTGTGTCTCTTGGGTTCATCTGGTTTGACTTTGTGTGAAATTAGCGCTTGCTCATGCAGTCCCAAATGAGGCACATTACCTGCCTTACCTGCACCAAGGGTGATACACCTCACAGGATCCTCATTACTGAGCACCCAAGCAACTGGACCAGGCCAAGGGGACACCCATGTAACAACTGACTGCAGCAGATCATTTTCGTAGGGTGGGACTGGACCGAGTGTCTGCCTAGGGGGGTTGGCCACCAGGATCCTGAGCTGTTTCATCACGCAGTGGGTGCGGCTATTAGCTGTATCAGTGCATGCTCCTCAACTTGACCTGACTGCAAAGCAAACTCCTCAGGGTTCATTTATCACTATTCGTTAGTGATGGGCAGACCAATTATTGTTGTACCTGCATTGAACTGGTCTATTTCAAAGAACTTGAAATGAAAATCTGGTGCAAAATTACATAGTGAATTTATCAGTATATGTAGGAAAATTAATTTACTTTGTAAGTATATTCCAGGAACTAAAGATGGCACCAGCCTAAGTCTAGATATGTGCAAAGTATAACAGAGGCAAGTAATAAGGAAAACAAAGAAAGCTGTCTATTTAAAGCTAGTATATGAGTAAACATGGACCACCATGGTGCAATATGTGCTGGAGGTGCAGTCTGTGCCCCGCATGTCACTTCTACAAGGGCACCTCAGAGATAGAAAGGCAAAGGTGAACAGGATGAGAACCAGGAAGACAATAAAGATACTCCAGACAAACAGGAGACCAGCAAGGTGTCACCTCCGTAATTGATTTTTACCAGTACTACATTTTTTACATGTGTTTTTTGTATTTTTATTTCATATAGTTCTAATGGTGACTTCATTGTAGTATCATTTTTAAATTGTTTTCATCAGAAAAAGCACCCATTTTGTTGATTCATATTGTGTCTATGGTCATGTTGTTCATTGCTATGATGTTCATTGCACAGCATGTAGTCTGGTGTTGTCTTTGTGTGTAATGTTTTTGCTGTAAACGCATTTAAAAGGCCATCGCAAGATGCTTGTTATCTGTGCATTGGAAAAATAACAAATAAACAACAATTCTATTAAGCAAAGCTTAGTGTCAACTAGGGTAAGCTGAAACAAAATCATTAACAGACTTTAAGCTATGTTCTACTACAGTATACCTGTATAAACATGTGTACCAAGAAAGGGGGTCAGAAAGAAACAGAAAGAAAACTTAAAGCTACACCCAAGTCTAGACAGACATCAAGCCCAAGTGCAAGGTATGGCCTTTCAGAGACTGACCTGGAACAGGCAGGCAAAAGCACAGACTTCCCAGGACCCTGTTCCACTGCAGCAAAGGTACAAGTGATTCCAGAAGATCACTTGAAACTAGAAATGGCCTTGCAGTCCCGTTGTTTCATCTACTCCTCGTGAGCCGGAAGCATTGGCTGTAACCGGGGTTGTCACTTCACCCGCGGAGCACAAAAGCCAAAACGATTTATCCGAACTGAAGGAAATGGTCGCAACATTGGCCACGGCAACAGCCATAAGTGAGCTTAAGAAAGACATTCAGAAAAATATGAAGAAAGAAATAAATGGCTTGCTCAAGACAAACGAGAAGCTGCGGCTGGAGCTGCAAGAGCTGCGACAGGATAATAAAGACTTGGAAAAACATATATATAATCGTTTTGATGCAACTTTTAAAGGTATGCTGGGAAAAATTGAGAAACACATTCAGGAAAATGTGTCTAAACTGAGAGAACTTGCCAATCAGCTGGAAGGCGTTAAGTAGACATTCGCGACTCAAATTGAAACAGCGGAACATTCGGCATCTACCACTGATGGAAAAGCTACAGCTGCGAATTGTGAATGCAAAAAACTTGGAGACTTGTGGCTCTGGAAGATGGAGGCAGAAGGAATAATATTAGAATCAAAGGTCTACCTGAGAATCGTGAAAGTCCAAACCCAGTGATACTCGTAGCTGAACTATTCTCAAAAACATTTGGAGAGGACTTTAAATCAGATACCGAGATAGCGGCAGCTTATTGCATATTTGGATCAAATACCTCTAAACCTAGGACTCTAATTGTCCGCTTCAAGAGATTACAATTTAAGCTTAATGTAATGGCACTTCTCAGACAGAAACATGAAATTATATTCAAAAATAACCCATTCGTATTTTCCCTGATTTCTCACCCTCAACAGCTGCTAAAGGTGCAGCTTTTTACAACATAAAGTAGCGGTTACGGAAAGCCGATATCAGATACAGCCTCTTGTATCCTGCCAAACTGAAAGTGGATATTCAAGACAAATATTACATCTTCTCCAGCAAGGAGGAAGCAGAAAATGAATTAAGAACGCTGATCCCGACACTTTTTTGAAACATGATAGTGAGTCGCATCCTGTCGTGGCATGGCAAGAAGATTTTACCTGTTGTCTGATCCGCTTGCAATGATACAGGTACCATAATTATACACCCTTTTCTCTTATTGGACACTTTTTGTTTATGTTTTAATTACAATTATAGGCATATGTGTGGAAGAAATTAAGGTAGGTTTTTTTTTTTTTTTTTTTTTTTTTAACTATTCAAAAGGAGACTGTTTAACATCATATCCTTGGTTTATTGTTATTGTTATTATTGCATTAGGGTTTACTATGTTTATGCAGGACCACTTCTTAAGATTATTCCCTTGGTTTGCTGTCTTAATATTTCAAGACTGTTGAAGATTAAATTTTATGCTTATATTTAGACTTTATCGGCAATAGATATCTCTACTTTTTAATCCTAAGTTCCGGCTGCAAAAAGACTGGACTGGTCAAATGTTCCATTCCAGCTTTACAAAGAAAACTAGAGGTGTGGGAATTCTCATATATATAACAGTCTCATGTGTGGTATCACAAGATCAAACTGGATTTAATCAAGGCCGACACTTAGCTTCCAATCTTTGACGCATGTTTAATGTAATATATTGACCAGCAATGTCAAACACCCCAGAGATATTATTATCGCTGGATGCAGAAAAAGCATTTGACATGATTGAATGGAACTACCTTTTCACTACATTGTAGAAATTTGGGTTTGGCCCGAACATTTGTGCATGGATCAAATTACTGTATACCAATCCAGAAGCTTCAGTTTGTATTAAAACATTTGCTTAGACTACTTTAAACTAGAACGTGGTACCAGACAAGGATGCCCCTTGTCACCACTGCTATTTGCAATCACCATTGAACCACTAGCAGTTCACTGTCAAAATGCTTATCAGATAAAGGGGATTATCAGAGAAGGACTTGAACAGAAAATTTCCCTATATGCAGATGATATGGTACTGTATATATCAGACAGTGGTGGGCTGTCAGGGCCTGCAAGGCCTTCTCTGCTGGCCTAAAAAAATATCTCAATCACAAACTGATGTTAATTATATTTTGTCCATGAAAACTTATTAAATAATTCCAAATAGTCTGTCCGCTTCCTTTCATAGCTTTTCCGATGGTTGTGCTGCTTCCAGACATGTATTTTTGTATTAAAGCATTTAACCAATCACATTTCAGCCATCATTTGTTGCCAGGCAGAGTCAAAGTCAGTCTCCCTGGAGGCCTTCACAATTCGTTCTGCAGGCTCTCTAACACAAAATAAATGTTGATTAAACTTCAACCAATCAGATTTTGAGTTGGTGTCAGTAGGGCCCTCTAGCAGGCGTACGGCAACGTCACTGTATTCAGATCCATTGATTGGATAGGATGGTGTAATAGCTATTTTGTTACAAGCAACGGTGCTTTCCAAAACTTTTGGGGAAACCAGAGTGGATCTACAGCTGAACGAGCAAGTGTGCAGGGAAACAGAGCTCCACAATGAAAAGGTGAAGAAAAACAGAAATTTTAAAAAGACTGATAGACTGTGTCATTTTTTTGGGCAAACAGGAACTTTCATTTCGGGGACACGATGAAAGCACGGGATCCAATAACAGAGGGAACTATGTGGACCTGATCACTGCTATTGCTGAAGTGATGGGAGAAGAGATAAGAAGTGACGTTAAAAAAGCACCGTTCGTCTCTATTATGGTGGATGAGACGACAGACGCGAGTAACGCAGCGCAGCTAGCACTGGCCCTACGTTACATAACGGGCACAGGTGTCAAGGAGCGATTTGTCAAATTTGAAGATGTTACCAGTGGGAAGTGAGCCGATGACATTGCAGGTCTTATCATCAGATTTTTGTTGGAAAATGAATGCCTGGGTAATTTTGTGGCACAGTGTTTTGACGGCGCAGCTGTCATGTCTTCTGGATTAAATGGGGTGCAGGCTAAAGTCTGGCTTTAGTCATACACTGCTATGCACATCGGCTCAATTTAGTACTGATTCAAGGGGCCTTAAAGCTTAAAGAATGCAAGATCTTTTTCAGCCACCTCAATGGCCTTGCTGCATTTTTTTCTAGATCATCTCGGCGCACGCAACTACTGGACGAAATCTGCCAACGGCGTCTCCCTCGTGTGGCACCAACACGGTGGCAGTACACATCCAGAGTGGTCAATACGGTCTTTGAGAAAAGAGATGTTCTAAAGGAACTGTTTCATCACATTCTGGAGCATCATGATGAGTATGATGAGGACACAGTGCGCTGTGCTGATGGATTTAAAGCATGTCTGGATGATTTTGTTTTGTTTTTTGCTTCACACATTCAATGGCATTTTTGAGTATTCAGATGTGCTCTTTTCAATACTATAGGACAAAAAAACTGGATGTGCAGTTTTGTCTGGCTAGGGTAAAGGAGTTCTGTGACATCGTTGAGCGAGATAGAAGCCGATATGAGGAACTCTACGAGGCCACTGAACGCACCACAGGCACTCTGAGCGCACGAAGAGGTCAAGCGCAAGATCCTCGCGCGCACTACCGCCAACTCCATGGCAGGATTCTGGACAATATTATTTGCCAGACACAGACCAGATTTCAAGACCACGAAAAACTGATGTTTGTCATGCTCCTCGACCCCCAGAAGTTTCTGGAATACAAGAAAAATTTCCCGCATGCAGCCTTCTCCAGTTTAACACAGAGCCACAGAGCACTTTTTGATGTCTCGGCTAAAAACAGAACTGACTGTAATGTATGCCATGGATGATTTTGCAGGAAAATCTCCCACTGAACTCCTTGACTTCCTTCATCAGAAAAATCTGAATGAGAGCATGGGGCAGCTGTACACATTGGTATGTTTGGCGGTGACCATTCCCGTGTCCACTGCTTCTGTCGACCGGACATTTTTAGCCCTAAAGCAAATTAAAACTTATGCCAGAATTTCGACAGGGCAGGTTCGACTTTCAGCATTAGCTTCGATGGCGATAGAAAGGGACTTTTTGATGGAACTGAAGCGCACGGATAATCTGTACGACAGAGTAATTGAACTGTTTTTGAGGAAAGAGAGGAGGATGGATTTTGTTTACAAATAATCCGAATTTTTGGTGAGTAAAATGTTGCGATTTTCCTAAATAATATTGCAAGTTTATGAGTTATTATTGATGTTTTTTATGTGTGTCGTGGCTGTAGCTGCAGTAGAAAGGAACTTGTTTACCCCTGGTTTGTCTATTCAATAAAGGCATTTATTGTGGCTACAGGAGTTATCTATCTGCAATGCAACGGCTCTTTATACTGTATTTCTGCATATTAAGATGGTTTTTATAACCATAAATTAGTTTTTGAGGGGCGGGTTGATTCAGACGGAGCACTACTGAAGGCCTAGGTGTGAAATGCATGGTCCGCCACTGATATCAGACCCAGAAAATACTGTGCCTGCAGTCTTAACAGCACTTACAGAATTTCAAAAGATCTCTGGTCTCAGAATTAATTTGAATAAAAGTGTGCTCTTTCCAGTGAATTCTCAAGTATACAATATTAGATTGGACACCTTCCCTTTTATCATTGCAGATCAGTTTAAATACCTAAGGGTAAATATCACAAGTAAACATAATGCTCTTTATCAACAAAATTTTGCCATCTGTATGGAAAAAAGTAAGCAAGACTTGCATAGATGGTCAACCCTTCATCTCAAACTAGCTGGAAGAATTAACTATGTTAAGATGAATATCCTTCCTAAGCTTCTCTTTTTTTTCAAAACATTCCAATATACATCAATAATTCATTTTTAAGCAATTAGATTCAACCATAACCTCATTTATTTGGAACTCAAAACATCCACGTATCCAAAGAGCGACCCTACAAAGACCTAAGGCAGAAGGTGGCATGGCTCTACCTAATTTTCAGTTTTATTACTGGGCAGCAAACAAGCTATAAAAACCTGGACACAAATAGATGAACATACACAGACTTGGTCCGCAATAGAAATAAAATCCTGCAGTACTTCTTTTTATTCCCTGCTTTGTGCCCCAATAAATGCAAATTATCGCCAATATACTAATAACCCAATTGTGCTTCACTCACTCAGAATATGGAACCAATGTAGAAAGCATTTTAAGACAGAGAATCTTTTATCTGTGGCACCTCTGCATGAGAACCACCTTTTTCAACCCTCACAAACATATGCAGTTTTTAATATCTGGAAAACATTTGGGATTAAATAACTTAGAGATATTTATATAGACAACATCTTTGCATCCTATGAACAATTACATTCCAAATTCAACTTTCCAGCAACACATTTATTTCACTATCTTCAAATTAGAAACTTTCTTAAACAGAACCTGCCCGATTTAAAACATCTCGTACCCTCCTCTATGCTGGAAAAAATATTGATCAGTTTCGAGGAATCAGACAGCCTTTCTGCAATATATAAAATTATTTTACAGTCCCTCCCTTTCAAAGATCCAAGAGGACACTGGGAAATAGATCTCTTAATCAATATATCAGAAAAGGAGCGGAAGGTAGCAATGCAGAGAATTCACTCGAGCTCCATATGCGCAAGGCATACAATTATTCAACTCAAAATTATATATCGAGCACATCTGTCTCGACTAAAACTCTCCAAAATGTTTCCAGGGCGAGATCCAACCTGCAAACGTTGCAATCAAGTCACAGCCTCACTGGGTCACATGTTTTGGGCCTGCACCAAATTAATATCATTCTGGAGAAAAATTTGTAAGTGCCTTTCAGACAGCCTTGGTGTCACAATCCCTCCTAACCCATTAACAGCTGTGTTTGAGGTTTTTCCAAATGGGTTTAAAGTGGAGAAAGACAAGCTGTGATTGCCTTCACTACAGTTTTGGCACGCAGACTTATTTTGCTAAACTGGAAGAATCCTAACTCTACTCTTTTAAGTCAGTGGGTAACTGATGTTTTATACTATTTGAAATTGGAAAAAATCAAATTCTCAGTTAAAGGATCTGTACAGATTTTTTCCAAAACATGGCAGGATCTGATCAATAATATTTTAGAATAACCTCTTAAAGCACTGAAGAAGTAGATTCTCTTCCCATTTCTTTTTCTTCTCCATTTATCTTTATCCGCCTATTAAACTCATTAATTTATGTATTTTTACAAGCTTTGAGTTTTACTCCCTTGGCCATGCTCTCTTTCTCCGGGGTGGGGGTTGATTTGTTTTCAGTCCTATTTTTTGTAAAAATCGATCTATTTCTATGGAATGATTACAATAAAATCATTACAATAAGAAACAAAAAACTTTCTGTTTTCCTTATTTGGTTTTGGCGATCAGATTTATTTTGGTATTTGTGGTTTTTTAGACCCCAGTCTGTTTAATGTTTTCTCTTTTGCATGTTCACTTTACAAACTCTATTTCCTGGTCAGCATTCTCTGTATTTCAAAATTCTGATAGCTTTTTGCCACCTGAGAGCTCACAACACTGCAGGGGTAACAGTAATTCAGCAATATTAATGTTCTGTTAAGAATGTGCTACTAGCAGTAAAAGGTGTGATGTTCAGGAGAAAACCAAAAAAACAAAGAGGGGATCATAGCCAAGAAGCCAGAAAAATCTGTTATTGAAGTCAAAATATAAACCAAAAAATTTAAATAAAAAAAAAAATAAAACTAAGTTGTAAACTAAAAATGTTTTTAAAGAATGCTTTAATTCAAAGTTTATCTGCAGTCTTGGATAGAGATGAGACCTCAGTGCTGATGTTTTATCTTGTTACCCAAGACGTCACACACTGCACATATTCAATTCTTTACCTTGATAACACTACAACAAGGCACTCCAGTATAGCAGCACCCATGAGAAAATAAGACGGTGCAGAGATATTTTAACATTAATGAATTCTTGTAAGAAACAAAACAAAAACACTGCCAGTTTAAAGCTATGTATGAGTAGACATGGGCCACCAGGGAGAAAATGTGCTGGGCCCACCACTATTTTTAATGCAGATAAATGATTGGGATATATATAAATATAAATAACATGCTGGTTAAGTTTGCAGATGACACCAAGCTGGGTGGATTGGCAGATAATCTTCAATCCGTTGAATTATTAACAAGGGACTTGGACAGCATACAGGCTTTGGGAGATTTGAGGCAGATTAAATTTATTCTAAGTAAATGTAAAGTATGAATTACACATAGGAAGTAAAAATGTTAGGTGTGAATACACAATGGAAGGTCTGAAAATCAAGAGTACACCTTATGAGAAGGATATAGGAGTCATAGTGGACTCTACGCTTCCCAACAGTGTTCAGAAGCCATTAAGAAGACTAACAGAATGTTAGGTTATATAGTACAGTGTATGGAGTACAAGTCCAAGGAGGTTATGCTCAAGCTTTATAGCACACTGTTTAGACCTCATCTGGTATACTGTGTGTAGTGTTGGACTCCAGAACACAAAAAAGACAGCAGCGCTAGAAAAAGTCTAAAGAAGAGTGACTAGGTTGAATACCGAATTGTGGGGAATTGTGATATAGCGGGTTCGCAGCTCAGAAAAAGGTTGCTGTTTTAATAAATACATAATTAATTGTCCAGTTCAGTGGAATGCAATATGTTTTTTAAAAAATATGACATACTGCATATTTTCCACAAGAAGACACACTTAAAGGCACCACTGTTCACAACTGTGTTTTCTCCACAGTAAAACTCAGTACATGGACAATTGACATAGCCACCATCCCAGTCAGTTACCATTACCTACCAGCCGACTTATCTTAGTTGAGGACAGGCACACTTCCACTATTTTTTTTTTCATCTAGAGATCTTTATATAATTTCTAAATGACAGGCAGACACTTGTGGAATTAATGTATGAAATGCTTCCAAACAGGAACTTAATTCCTTTCTTGTTGTGTGAATGGCATAAATTTCACTAGAAGTGAAACACAATTTATACTGCAAATTCAATTTTGTGTGAATTTCACTCATTACTGCTTATAAACACAATCAGCCTTCTGTATCTATGGGTTCTGCATCCACGGACTCAACCAACCATGGATCGAAAACATTTTTAAAAAGTTAAATAAAGGAAAACTTCAATTTGCTGTGTGCAGAGCACTACATTGAATCTTCATGAATGAAGTGATCTGTAAGCATGTGCTGCCTTCTGCCGCAGGAGCTGAATAAAATGTCTCATAGGAGTAACCTTACAGCTCCTATATGGCAGCTAATTGCTGAGCCACCACACTCTTCAGTTGGTTCTCTCTGCTCCCACAAAGCATCCTTGCTCTGTCCTCTAGATCTATCAACCCTTTTCTCTAACAATCACTGCCTTTATAAAAGGAAAGCTGTTTCTTGGTCAAAACACAAAAGACATGCACATATCCTAGAACATAAAAAAAACTCAAGCAAAGATGACTAATTAATTGTTAACCAAAAAGTTAAACTCAAATTTGACTTTCTTAAACTATTGCTCCCTCCAAGCCAATGAAAGTTAGTCTGTCCATAAACCCGCAGACACATAGATAGATATAGATAGATAGATAGTTAGATAGATAGATAGATACTTTATTAATCCCAAGGGGATGGGCATGGGATTTAAACTTAGGTAAGCTTTTCTACATATGTACAAAAAAGCCATGCAACCTAGAAATGGTATATGGGAGGAAGTGCATAGGTTATATTCAAATACCATACTCAAGCATCACAGGGGTCCTGGAACCAATCTATTGCAGATAGAGGGCTAACTGTAAATAATGAACTTAGACTAATGAGTTTTGGAAAGTGCACACCTGGGGTTATCATACTAAATAAGAAAGCCTAGACATTCATGATGCTGGTCTTTATAACATTCTGCTTCTGTAATTAGTAACCCAATAAGGAGAGTAAAGAACACATCATCATGAATATCACTTTCTTTATAGAAGGAAACAGTACATCACCCATTTCCAGCTGTTTGAATAGGGTTATGATGTTCCCTATGGTAGTTTTAATGTCCCTCAATACATCTTGATGCACTCTGTGACAAGTTGTGTCATGCAGTGTTTGTAAGGAATAATTTACTTAATGAATTTAATGATATTTAAGCACTGCCCAAAGGCATAACCCTCACTGGTTAGCACTGCATAAGTATACACGTGCAATCACTTGATTTAATTATAACTGGTGTGATGAATGAATGTACACAAAGCAAATATAAAGGGTCGGGGAATTGCCCCGTATATTGCTTGTAGCAAAAGGTTGGTCAATTGATGAAAAAAAATCAAAACATTTGACAACTTCAGAGGATGTTAAATGGCTATTTATACAGAAAATGGCTGCCGGATAAGATTAAGGTGGAAGTGACGTCATCAAGATTGGACCGGAAGTGACATCATCATTGGGGCCTGGAAGTGACGTCCTCAGGAGTGGACCGGAAGTTACATCATCAGGAGAGGACTGGAAGTGACATCATCATCAGAGGTCGGAAATGATGGCATCAGAGCTGGACCGTAAGTGACGTCATCATCCGAAGCCAGAAGTGATGTTTGAAATGAGGAAGTGGAGTTGCCATTTTCTGAGATGTGGGTTATTACGGGTATGTTTGGTTTATTGTTCTTCTTTGGGTCTATAATATTAGAAAGAGAGGCATCAGTACCATAAAACAACCCCCCATCTGTCAATAAATCACTCACCTGCGGGTTTGTTGGCTGTCTCCTAAGCGCACGTGTGTGACACTGGGTATGTTGTGCAGTAGTTAATGAGCACCAGCCGGAAATTAAGTGGGTATAAAAGGAAGGGGGTAAATGCTAGAAAAAGAAAATGTCAAACAAACATTAAACAGAGATATAAGAGGACCATTATTCAATCAAAAGAAAAACAGTTTGGAATATATTTGTAGTCAAGAAGTCAGGACAGGCCATAATGGCTTTGATGAGGCACAGGAGGGAACAGGACTGATGGCTGTCATAGAAGTTCCATGGTACGGTAGTATTTGTGTCTGCTGGCTGATGTTGAGGGGGAACAGAGAAGAATGAGAGTGCCTACTGGAACAGTGTGCACAATAGTGGATCCGGAGCATAGCAAGATCGGTGTAGAGAGCAAACAGCCAAGGGAACTGTGGGCATCAATGGAGATCGCAAATCAGATCTGTGGGCATCGTTGAAAGTGGTAGATTGGGACAAAGAAAAATATACAGGAGGGATCAGTGACAGTGTCCTGGCAGGGAAAATTGAATACATAGAGAATGAGTTTCCTTGGAATTAAAAAGTACTTATTTGGTTTTTTTTTTAATTTACACTTCTGAAGACTTTGTTTTAATGAGATATTCAATATTCAATATGTATTTATTGAATGACTGTTTGCACAGTATGCCATTTAATTCTTTGTTTTTTATAACCTCTGCACACTTTTGAACAACAAAGTCATGTCTGTCTCTTCACTTGTCCTGGTCCTTCTTAATCATAAACTACTATATGTTGGTGTCCATGTCTGTGGCCTTTGGGGCATCACATATGGTGGCAGAGGTGGGATGAACCAGTAGCAGTGAGGGAAAGAAATGATGGAAGAAATGTGGCAGTTTCTCACTCCATGAATGATGGCTGTCATAAGCAGGAGGTTACATCAATGCAAAAATGGTGTGAAGCCTCCAAAAGGCTTCACTGGCCAGGACAGATCTCCTCTGCATCCTTGGAAAAAGCCTCAATATTTTGGGATAACTCCTCACACCAATTGGCTGCCTCAGGGTTCACATGCCTAAAAGGGGCAAAGTCCCAAAATAATCATGAAATGTCTTTCTTCTTCTTCTTCTTCTTCTTCTTTCGGCTGCTCAATACCACAAAAAGCCCCAGCAGAGAAGCGTAACCGTTCACATCGGCTGGCGAAAAGATGGGCTAATAAAATAATCTTTATAAAAAGATTTATTTGTGAAATACCCAGAAAAGACAGGAAAAGTTTGAAGGAGCAAACAGAGGCATAAATGAACTACCTAAAAGGTAATCCACAGTGAACAAGTCCCAAAAACCAAATCTAATTGTCAGAATCCTTAGACTGAGCCAAATAATCAGAAATGCAAATAATACACCAACAAACAATAATACTCACAATAACAACTCATACCCACAAATGGAGACTGACAGGTGGTCCTGCCTTTTGGGGTACCACCCATGAAGAGCATGAAACATAATTACAATTAAAAAAAACAGTACACCAATACATAATCACATATGAACCAATAAAAATAACAAAAACATTAAAAATAATAACTTAAAATAAACAAAAACAATAACAAAACATAAAATACACAGAACTTAATCTTGATAGAGAACAATGGTAATTGTGTCTGAAAGAAAATGATGGGACAAAGCATTGAAATTTGTTTTATCTGATTTTGTTCTTGGTATGATTATATGTCCTGTGTTTGTGTTTTTACAGTTTTTATGGGGCCACTGAAGTATTACACTCTATAAAGCCTGAAGAAGTCCTTCAATTTATTAATAGATGTTTTTACCCAGGAAGAATTACAAGATCAGGATACATTAAAATGGTAAATGTCTTTCTCTGTCTGTAACAAGCATATAATAGCCAGCTCACACATGCAACAGAAGGACTGTTCTGTTAGAATTTAAACCCATATCCCTGGAACTGCAGCTTCACTGTGGATATGGATTTCTCTTAGTGTTAATATCAATATTCTATTTTTAGTCTTCTGGCTAGACCACTTCTTCGTAAAATAAAGCAGGGAATCTTTAATGAGTAAACGTATTAATTAGTCTGTGAGTGACACAAGTGATCACTATGCCTGGCTCTTTTAAATGCCAGAAGAGGTAAACTAGGCACTTAGACTGCATGTGTCTGCTGATTGTTAGACTAGCTGTAACAAATACCAGCAAGCACTGTGTCACTTCAGGACAGAGTTTGTACATCCAAGATACAGAAATAAACTGGCATTTTGCTTGAATAAATATTCCTATGACTGGACTAAATTGTCACATTAACTGCAAATTTTTTATTATTAAAATATTACATTTAAATAAGACATTCTAAATAACTACTGATGATATTAGTGTCAGGGAAAAGAAAACTAAACATATAAAGTTTCAAATGATTTAATTTGTAAAAATGACAGATCCAGAAGTTCTCTGCTATACCAGAGATAAAAAACCACCAGGGGTTACTAAAATAAATTGTAGCCTGGTGTCCTGGACACCCTGTTTCCAGAGGTAACTCCTGTATTAGCTGAAAGTGACTTTGGATAGAGACTTAAAATCATTTAGGTCAAAGGTCCTAGTTAATCTATAGTGAAGAGGAGAAATGAAGTGAAGGTTCACTAGTGGGGTGTTATATGAGAGAGAGGAGGAGATACTTGAGAGAAAGGCTAAGCTACCCCATGAGGATACACAGTAGGCCTTCTCATGTACAGGAATGCCCAGAGCAGCTTCATGTTTAGTCACTTTTTTGAGCTTTAACATCACATTATGTATGACCTTCTTTTGTGTTTCAAAAATAAAAGAACCATTTTTAGTATTTGTGTTTCTTTTGGCATTATTTCAGGTGTGTATGATGAGATGATCAAAAAATAAAAATGAAATGTACCATATTGACTCTGTGAGGGACAGTTGTACGTTACTGTGCTGATTGTACACTTGCTGGCCTAATTCTTTGGTTAGAAAGAACAGCAGCTACATCCGAGAGTAGATAACACCCTTTTCCAGCTTGCTTCAACTACTTTAATAGATGTGTATACATAAGAGTATGTGTGGTATTTTGTCAGTAACTCACAACACACAGTTACAAAAGGTAGCATAAAACTATAACTTGAAAAAACGTAAATAAGCAGGCAGAGTCTATGAGCATGTTACAATTCAAGCAAAAAGCGCCATGTATGTACAATAGTCTCGTTGGGAGTGTCTTGCCTAGGTTAAGCATAAAGCAGGGAATTTTGTACAGACTCGATTCTGAGAGGCATGTTATCTCAGAAAATGCGATGCCTCATATGAGGGGCAAATCACAAACGATTTGTTCTTTTTGAACAACTCTTTTCAGTGAATCATGGGAACTGATTTGAGAGCACAAACAAATCGATTCAGTCGTGTTCAGCATGAGGGGTAATGTGCATGTGTGATGCCATCAGCCTCTTTCGTTTATATGTTTAAAGTGCAATTAAAAGTACTGCCCATCTTATTCATGAGTCTTTCTAGTTAGAACAAAATCATAATAGGGCGGCACGGCGGCACGGTGGCGCAGTGGTAGCGCTGCTGCCTCACAGTTAGGAGACCCGGGTTTGCTTCCTAGGTCCTCCCTGCGTGGAGTTTGCATGTTCTCCCCATGTCTGCGTGGGTTTCCTCCGGGCGCTCCGGTTTCCTCCCACAGTCCAAAGACATGCAGGTTAGGTGGATTGGCGATTCTAAATTGGCCCTAGTGTGTGTTTGTGTGTGTCCTGCGGTGGGTTGGCACCCTGCCCGGGATTGGTTCCTGCCTTGTGCCCTGTGTTGGCTGGGATTGGCTCCAGCAGACCCCCATGACCCTGTGTTCGGATTCAGCGGGTTGGATAATGGATGGATGGACAAAATCATAATTGGCAAACAAAAACTCATTGATCATTCTCTCATTCATAACACAAGTACAATGCAGTAATAACACATTTATATTTGAATGTATTCATTGTTTTGTACAATTCATTATGTTTTAAACAGAATATATTGTAGTGACCCTTGGTGAAACCACACAGGACACCAGGTAAGCTTTTGATGAATGCCAAAGCACCTTGCTTTATTAATTCAATGTACTAGCAGTTGCAGTTTCCCTCTTGTCAGCCCGATGTTTATGTCCCAGGCACTCCATAAAAAGAAGAAAATCACAAATGCCTATAGCCTCGCTCACTGCTCTAGCCAGGACTGTTTTCCTCTCTCTAACTCCCACTATTCTCTGCTATTCTCCTCAATCCTCTGTGCACCTCAACTATGTGTTCTTTTTGTGCCCAGGGGCCTCATGTATAAATGATGCGTACGCACAGAAATGTTGCGTAAGAACGTTTCCACGTTCAAATCGCGATGTATAAAATCTAAACTTGCCGTAAAGCTACGCACATTTCCATGGTACCTCATACCCTGTCGTACGCAAGTTCTCCGCTCGGTTTTGCAGACTGGCGGAACCCAGCGTCAAAGCAGTGCTACTGTTCCTGTGTGGTTACTCTTTCTTTTTCAGATCCACATTACTAACGCGGCTTTATGAATACACTGAAATTAACCACATATTGTTTATTAGTTTAATGCATCTGATTGTAATTAACCTGTAACAATATAATGGTCCACAGAATGGTCAAACTATTCCAAATAACATAGCTGCTTTAGCATTGTTACTCTTACTGCACCTTCTTCTTCTTCTTTCAGCTGCTCCTGTTAGGGGTTGCCACAGCAGATCATCTTTTTCCATATTACTCTCACTGCACCACTCGGAGCAGCTGATTGGAAAGAGAATTATCGGTCTACAGCATCAAGCACACGCTGCCTCAGCCATGCTTCCTATTTGAACTGCTTCTCACAGGGCAAACGTTTCAAACCTTTCCTGTACAGACCTTGCAGTTCAGAAAGAGTTTCATCCCAAGAGCTCTAAACGCACTCAATCAGTCCATCAACTGCTCCTTGTAGAACTGTTTATACTTATAAGTACAATCACCTCACTGTAAACTTGCACTACAGTTATAATATTGCACAACCTGAGCCACATTATAAAGCGCGTATTTACATATGATGACAATATCATTTTTAAGAGGAAATGCAGCAAAATATATTTATTATAATATACAGATAAAACTAACTTCATTTAAATAATCTGTGTTGTTGATAATTAAAGGACACGGTGTCGCTACGCTAGCAAGGATCTGGTGCTCCGTTTACGGATTGTTCCTGCCTTGCACTGAATAATTAAACATGTACTACGAAGATATTTCAATGTTCCTTAAAATTTTGAAAAATCAGCGTTATAAGCTTACAGATGGCTTAACGTCTGTTACAGAGCTGATTGTGTGGCAATTGGGTATTTGGAGAAAGAAAAGGAAGGACAGGAATTGGAGGTTAGTATGTTTGAAAGAGACAGTACTGCTGCAATAAATTATTTCGTCGAAGATCGCGCACAATTACTGCGCCACCGTGTTCCCATGTTTAATAACATGCTTTAACTCCTATCATCATGAAAATGATATCACGTATACATCTCAGTATTTTAATTATTCAGAGAGCTGTAATATTACGAATGTAATGGAGTCTGTGTTCTGTCGGAGGAAGACAAAGCACGGAAGCACGTAGTGATTTACACACATGCAGCACATAGAAGATCAAATACAAAACAAAGCATTTAACGCGCTACTTTAGTTACGATGGGATTTGAAAAACTAGTAAATTAAACGATTTTAAGATGACGTTTATGATGTTCTACTTTAATGACAAAATAAACTATGTGATTAAAGTGGAAATTTTCAGATTAAAGTTGACATTTCGTGCTTTTGTCCCACTGTGTACCTATTTTTTTTCTCTGTACCCTAATAAGCTTTCATATGAAACTCAGACGGTGGGCTACGACTCGGCTTTTCACAGCGAATTTGATATCTGACTTCTTTTTTTATGGTAATGTCTTTCTCTGTCTGTGCGACTTTGTGAACTTGACCTTTTGAGTTTCTCTGACACTCTATGTCACTCGATCAGCTTCCTTTTCTTGTTTATACCACTGTTTAAACCAACAAATAGTACGTTTTTCCTTGCCTCCACTTGGTATTGGCTGAAATTGTTCTATTTTTCCTCATGGTTTTGCCATTGTCTTTTCACGGAACACTGAGCTTAAGGGCTATTTATATTGATTTGCATATTCAAAGAGGCGTAATTCTGGGAGGAGTTGGGGCAGGACAGCAGGCGCGTGCATGTGTGTCACTTTTCACGCTAATCGGGATTTATGTAGCGGAAGAACGTGGAAGTTTGCGTACACACAGATTCCTGCATCTGGATTTTTCTGTGCGTACGTACATTCTCACTTTTGTGCTTACGCCATTTTATAGTGTGAGTTCTACGCACGCCGTTATACATGAGGCCCCAGGACTTCACCGTCTCTCCTTTACTGCTTATTTTGTCCTCCCTGTGACAGGCTGCAGACTCAGATGCTTTCCGCTCCTGGTGTGGTTAGCAGAGTGGTGGCTGGAGCACCAGACAGCATTACAGTATAAACCTAATATTAAACTAATATGTTAATGACCCTTTATACATGCAACAAATTTGTCCCACAAAGCTGAAAATTATGTTTTATGTCTCACTGAATACACAAAACATAATTTACTGATTCTTTCCAGCTCCAACTGCATCATTACCCAAAAACGAGTTAGAAGATTTTCATCCATTTGACTTGTAAATGAGTCACATGGTTCTTGTTCATTTAACTTATGAACAAGTCACATAATTCTCATTTGATTCGGGAACTGAATCATTGAGTTGCACAATTCTCATTCACTTGTAATTCTGTAGCATTACATCTTATTTTAATTATGTATGTTAAATGTGCGATCATGCTATGTATACAAAATACTAAATATCATCATGTTAAAGACATGCCAATCAAAGATGACCTGTTCCCCCACATGGGCAGAGCATGGGCTGGTAGTACAAGTTCAGTGTATTTAGTAATACGATATCATTTGCATTTTCTGTTGATTTTAGATTTTGAGTGCAACTAAAAATAACTATTTGAACGACTTCAAAAAGTATCTTTTGTAAGGGACAACCGGCAGCCCAACCCAGCCGGGACACCCTAAAAACGGAAGGATGGGGGAAGGCGGCTGCTTTAGGGCACTGCCATCCTCCAAAATGCTACATGGCAGCTCCTCTGGTTTACAGCAGTGCCCCAGATTCTCACAGGGCACCATGGGACTTGGAGTTATCTATATCAGCCCTGTCGGGTGCTATGGAAGATTTTTGCCTGACCCGGAAGTGCTGGTAGATCACGTGGGCAGAATAGCAGAAATACTTCCAGTTTGGAAAATATAAAAGGACCAGACTGACCTCACAGGGACGAGCCAGAGTTGGGTGGAAGACAGACGAAGCTTGTGGGAGGAGTGGAGAAGAAAACATATAGAAAGAAGAAGAATTGTGTGTGCTGTATTGTTTACTTGTGGCTGTGGTGTTGGGAAACGCTTTGGAAAAATTTTCCTTAAAAATAAAAAGCTCTCTTGTGCTTTTAACTTGAGCCTGGCGTCTGTCATGTTGGGTTTGAGGAGCAACAGTGCCCTCTAGTGTCCACACTTTTTATATTGGATAAAATGGCACATTTTTTATATACTGTATTATTGGCAATGTGGTAATGCTTTTGTGCTCAGAGCTGTAACAGCGCCAAAAAAAAAAGCTAGATCGGTACCAATAAATGGAAAGTCATTTTGTGTTTTGTAAAAATTAATAGTCTAAAGCCACATTATTATTGTGTTTTTATTCCTTTTCGTATTAATAAATTGTAAATCTTCATAATTACACATAATCTGATTAATAAAAAACAACTAAACACAAAAAAACACTTTCAAGGCAAAGACCAGTATGGGATGGCTTAATGGTACTGTTCACATCTTGGGTCCTTGCTGTGTGGAGTTTGCATGATTTCCCTGTCCAAATTCATGCTGGTTAGGTGGGCTGGTGATGCTAAATTGGCCCTATGCTTTGTGTGTTAGTGTTCTTCCTGTGATGAGCTGGTGCCCTCTCCAGGCGTTGATCCTGCCTGTGCCCAATGATTGCTGGAATAGGCTCCAGCAACACTATCCTGGATAAGCAGGGATAGAAAATGGTGGATGGATTGGTAAGGTAAGGACTTTTTTTTCAGGTTTAGGACCACATCAAATGAGTTTGCCCACACTGGGCCAGTGTTTTGTGGCCAGTGTTGACTTGATGTGAAAATTAAAACTGGATCATTGCTGGCTGCATTGGAGGTGGCAGAGGGCTTCAGTTGGGTCTACAGTGGGCCAATGTCAGTTTGTTTGCTGGGTAAATAGTCCTGTGTTAAATGTCCTGACACTGCACTCTATGTGGGAGAAACTAGACAAACACTCCGCCAGAGAATGAACTTACACAGGTTCCACATTAAACGTGGCAACACAGATGTTACTGTAGTGGCCCACTTCAACAGCCATGGACACTGTGGGAGGAACTTTAAAGTCACAGTGCTTATGGACAACTTCAGAACACAGCAAGAGAGAAAAGATTGGAATGTCAAACTCATGTTAAAATGTAATACATTATAACATGGTTTGAATAGAGACAAGAGTTTTATGGACAGATATGAGGATTGTTTGCATCTCTCAGACTAACACAGACAACCTGATGACAGATCCACATTGTATTGAAAAACTCATCAGAAACTTCAAAAGACTTTGTTGGACAGTTATCTTATCCAAAGATCTTGACCATACATTGTTCTTCTCTCTTGTTAAATGAACCTTAGCCTGAAGAGGTCTATTAATTTTTTACATTTAAGATTTCTCACTTAAAAGATTTAACAATGTTGTTTCTTGTCCTAGTGTGTATATAAACACAGGGAACTCCAGTTTCTGTATTACATCTTGCCTGAAGAAGGGGCCTGAATTGCCTCGAAAGCTTGCATATTGTAATCTTTTTAGTTAGACAATAAAAGGTGTCATTTTGCTTGACTTTTCACTACATTCATAGTGGCTAACATGGTACAACACCATAGTACTACTGGGTAAATAGTTAAATATACACACATATATATGTATGTATAAATTATTAAACTATTTATTTGTGATGCAATCAGAAAGGAACCCCAGGACTAAAAGATTTAAATAAATCAAATAAATCAAAAGAACCAATTCTTTTAAACAGGTACTTCAAAAACAATGATTCAGTAAAGCGAACTGAAACCCACATTACTAAATCAGTGTAAGCCTAATGCAGAGAGTCTGTAGAAAGATCAAAAAGATGTGACACATGGTTTACGGATTTATTCAGAGTCTCAAGTTTAATGAATGGATAACTTTCATTTAGGAAGGTTTCATTATTATGCAACATTAAAACGTTGAGCTATTCTATACACAGAGAAGTATGAATAGTCATTTCATAACAGATTAGATCTGATTACTCACATGTCCTGTGATTGTGAATCTCATCAATGCACTCACTGATCAGAAAACTTGTTCTAGCCATTCAAGAGACTGGTTCAGATAAAAAATACAGACAGAGAACAAACTATCAGCAGCTCCAAATTTTTTACAAAAAATATTTTAAAATCTTTAAATTACAGCACAGTGCTGCTTAACTCTTGCCAAACAGGCAGCCTATTGCACTATGTGTGTTTACATATTTATTGGACATCTAAATGCCTTTATACCAATAATGTTATAAAAAAAAAACTATTAGGATTAGATTAGGGAGTAGAAGCCCGAAGGCAAAAGGCTCTGTCACAGTGATTCCAAAAATAACATCTTATTTAAAGGTATATACACCCTCAACAATTAAATCAATAAACCCACTCTAAAACTCATTTCGTTTTACCTAAATATTGTTTTTTATCAGTATAATATTTCATAATTTTTGTAGTCAAAAATATAATTCCAGCAGAGAGTTCAAATAGAATGCCCCCTACTGGGTTATACTAACTCTTTAAGTGTTTGAAAAAAAACATCATTTTATTATTATTGTATGCCACTTAAATGTTCACAGAAACATAATGCACAAAAATGACATGAAATAAAAGTTGTAGGATAGTTTAATTGTAATTGTAGCATGACCGAAATCTTAATTTGTTTTACTTTAATTTTATAGTTTACTTTTAATATATGTAATTTAATAATAAACATATTAGGAACATTATTTGCCAGTCATTTAATCCTGCTTTAGTTTTGAGATGGAATACTGTGTATTGATTGGAATAAAATATGGTTATTACCTAACAAATGTTATATCTCGAAAAGGTTGAAAGGTTTCTTTTAAATTGACACATATACGATTTATCCTGTTAACGTTTTTATTGCACATTGATTTAAGATAGAAACTGATGACAAATGTGTATTTTGTGAGAAAGATCCAGAAACATTACCTCATTTTTTTGGGAATGTTAATACTCTAAGATGTTCTGCACAGATATACAAAACGTGCTGAATTATTCTGTTAATATTATTTTCTGTTGTATTAAGCTTAAATGATAGCGATATATTTCTGTTTCATAAGAAATTATGTTAACCCCAGGACAACCTGGGATTTTTCTGATAACTCTGTTAATAATTCTTGGACGTTATCATATTCATAAAATAAAATGGCCTAAAGGAAAAGCACACTGTAAAATATTAAACATTGAACTTAATCATTACCTCCAATCTATAAATGGCCGCAAGAACACCAAAGCATTAAGAACACTGGATATATTGTGAAAGCACGGAAAATTAAAGTTGACATAACTATATGACGTGCCTCTGTATAAATGTTTTTCCTATGCCTATATTATGTACGTATTGCACCCCGATGAATGGTATTTGGAAGAATTATATTCTTTTGATTGTACTTTGTAATATATATATATATATATATATATATATATAAAGCCTTTTGCACATTTTTGTTTTTAATTCGTAAATGGTAATTACAACATGCTTTCCGGTTAATTCAATGACGATTTCAAGTTTTTAATACTCTTGGTTAACCTACGTTTTGAATACGCTCATTAAACCTAATAAAATGCTACCCTAGTCGTCAGCCTTTTACACGGAAGTAGGCGGGACTTTTTTTACTGATTCCCCAGCGTTATCCAATTGCTTTGAGACAAAGAATTGGGGTGGTTGTGGGGAGAACATCACTTCCTGCCAAAGCACGTGCGGTGGTTGCCGAGGGCACTGCCTCCAAGTCGGCAAAAATGACAGTTTCTGTATCTGATGGTTAATTTGATAGGTTCCTATTGTTGAAATCCCGCCTTTTTAATTTGACGTCAGTCCCATGTCGTCTTTGATTGGTTAAACATCACTGTTTCAAATTCGAGTATTTGATCGCGACACTACCAAGACAGTACATCAGTGACTTTCGTGGCGAAGCGGTATATTGATTGGAGATTCGGTTTTATTTAAAGTTAAAAAGTGTACGGTGCTTATCATGGAAAAGGTCTTATGTCATATCCACGGTAAGTATGGCAAAAGTCAGGTGAGCTCATTTTTAAACTACCGAAACTTTGTCGTAAAGTGTATTATTCTGAAGTTAAGTTAATTAAGACATTGCATTTTTTTTTCTTTATTTCATAAATCCTGTTACTTCTGAGCTGTTATTGCCATTTATTTTTTCACATCGACAATATTTTTGGATGCAAATGTTAAGTTAAAAAGAATGTTAAGCCGAGCGTTTCATTTTACGTTATAGACAAATGCAACCTGCAATACAGATACTTAAATACAACCTCCAGAATATGATAATCTTTCAGTGGTGCTCTTTTGGAAAAAAGTAAACAGACTTTATTTTATTTACTAGGGTCTTTGTGCTTATTAAAGACTGGTACTAAGGATGGACCTAACAAAGGAAAGAGCTTTTATATCTGTGGAGCAAGACACGAAAATGCCTGTGATTTCCACCAGGTGGCAGAGTAAGTACAATGGTGTAAAATCGAAATGTAATGATACTGTAGACGAATACAAGTCTTTGTAACAAATAACAGAAATAAGTAAAACTGTTACAGACCCAAACTTGGGCCATAAGAGAAGTCCTTTTTCGATGAACGTCTAAATGATAAGTGGGTAGGCAGCATGTTCTAAGCAAGATCTATATTGTTCTATATTCTGATGGTTACTCTCAAGATGACAAGTAAAGCAAACAAAACCTGGAAGAGAGAGTGCCACCCTTGATTTGATGCTCATAATAATTTCTGGATTGTCTACTGCCTGCTTATTGAAACCTGATCATTTTTAGCATGTATCAATTCAATGAAAATAGTCCAAATGTGACACTGATAATGCAATACAGTTGACAGTATTTGTTTGGTAACAACACATCACTTGTCTGACTGGGGAGATATGCCATTAAGGTTTTAGTTCTTTAAAGGTGATATGTTACAAGATTTATAAACCGCAGTAGGTAACAGGAAAATATAAGAAAATGTAAGCTTAACTAATACAAGAAACTGGTTTGGCTGATGAAGTTGACTTACAGTTTCATCATACACTATTCACAGAGTCAGCTGGAAGAAATAGACCAATAACATAGCTTTCTACTTGTCCAGAAATTATAATGAAAATGTCAGGTTTATAATTTTCATTTTCTTCTGTCATAACGTACACTTCTCTAATAATTTTATTTCATATCAAATTGTATTGGCCTTAAGTTTGTCTTTGGTTTTAAAATGAATCTTGTTATTTGTGAAACTAATTTGTGCATCTCTGTAACAACAGATAAGAGAATGATAAAAGTTCCTTATTTATAATAGAACTTTGTTTAGTGTTTTAATCCTCTAAGCAATGTTTGTATCCAAAGGATTTCTTGGATAGCACATTATCAAAAATATTTTTCTTATTAAATATTGTACAGCGAAAGGGTACATTAGCATCTCCTATTAAGTTTAACAAATTATAGCAATGTGAGAGATTGATGTAATGATTTGTTCTCTGTAGTGTTCCTGCCTCCCATTGCCTGCTTCATGAGGACTGTCTGGTTGAGCTTCAGGCACTTGTAAGACATGAAGCCAAGACATGTTACAAGTAAGTTTCGTATAGCTGTGCTGTTGGCCTTCTAATAATGTCATTTTTAGTTTTGCCTGTTGTGGCTTTATTGCCATGTATAAAAAGGTGCATTTTATTACAAAAATAAATCCTACAGGAGAGTGAGATACACAAGAAGCGACACAGTGAACATAACTAAGGGAAACTTTTTTTCCCCCTCTGGATCTATCTCCACACAATATGTGCTTACCTTTGTCTATCTGTTAGGGTACATTGTGCCCTTAAATAAAGAAAGAAAGTAAATCATGAATCACTCGTTTCACCTTCTGTGCAATACAGGAGATCTCTGTTCCTCCCACTATTCTAACTTCTGCCTCCAATGATCGTCCTACACTGCAGTCTTACCTAGGTTATGGTTAGAAAGGAATTTTAAGCCCTGATAAGGAAATAGTTTCTGGGGCAACCTGAGATATCACAGAGGGGGTTAGGACTAGTCACTGAAATCCCTGTTGAAGAGTATTGCAACACCCCACTATCCTGTTTGCTGTAATGGAAACATGGAGCCATGTATAGCTTAACCAGTCTCCCTGCTGCCACCTGTTGACCTGAAAACTATTTTTACCTAATTTGGAACCTCCCATTGGCAATGGAGTATCAGATTTAGAAAATTATGCCATTAAAAAGCAGTGCAATGTAAAGAGAAAGTGTTGCAAAAGAAAACAAGATCCACTAAAAAGAAAAAGACGTGTAAGCATAGTGTGAAACCCAAGTCAGACTCTCGTGTTGGCAAGTTCAAAGTGACCGCAAGAGTTGGTAATATGGGTTTATAATCTAGAAAGAGAGTAAAAGGTTAAGCCTGTGAATCCGAGTTGGTGTCTATGAAGGCTGAGTTGAAATCATTGGATCACCAAATAAATGATTGTTTACTACTGCAGACTTGGCTAAATAAATGGATGGCCCATCTAGAAATGGTCCAGTGTAGAATATGCCTGGCTGGTCCACTTATATTTAATGGCAGGGATTGGCTTCACAACAGAGGGCATTGCAAGCCTACAGCGTCAGCGATACCTGGAGAAGTTCTCCTCAATCCACAGTGGAAGCAGCTAAAGCTAGGTGGTTTTTGCTTCATGTCTGCACCTTCCACTAATAACAGTGCGGGACTTTTTATCAGTTCTTCATATGATTAATTGTAAAACCTTAGTAAAAGTAATGTTTCTCCTACACCTTACTCTGAGAATAAGAAATGTTTTTTTTTAATAACTGAGACTTTGTCAAGGGTGGCTTTCTCCTGAATACAACAATATTCTTATTTATATCAAGACATTATGACTAGATACCAAAAAGGTCTGTTTTCAACAAGCCAATGAAGATCCTTTTTTGCAACGTTAAAAAATACTGTGGCATGAACACAAGAAATTTGATCGAGATTGCCTTGTTCAAGGTTACTTATTTGTGATCTCTTTGTTAAGGCAGTTAACCTAATAATGCTTTAATTAATATGACCGCTCTTATAAGATTTTTTTCATATGTGAACCTACTGAAGAAAACAGTCTTGATTTTTATAATTTTAACTGAATCATGACTTTGTCAACAATGAAACGCAGGAAGAGAACTGTATGAGTTATTATTTATACTACATTAATTGATGAAAGGATACAATTCAGTTTTAGCATTCTTACACTTGCTGCCCCAGTTACTTTACAGCTAACACTGTTTCTTTTGCTTGCTGTACAATTTTGCTAGAAATGTTTTAATCAAAGTCTTTCTGAATAACTAAGGCAGTGTACATATTGTACTTTCAGCAAGACATTTATGTTAGAGTGTTTTTTTTTTATTTTTTAAACTTAACAAAGTAACTGTTTTTAAGTTATTATGTCTAGTTAATTGCTGAATTTGTGTTTCAGGCTTTTTTTCCGCTGTGTTCAAGGAAAGGCTGAGGGAAGAAGGTGGTGTGGACATGTACCCCATCAGGTATTAACTTCCAAAACCTATGTTGCTAGTGATTAGCATTTAATATTAAAAAAAAAAAATCACTCAGTCAAAAGTAAAACAAGAGTAATATCTGAATAACAAATTCATCATAAATTAAGTAATTAAAAAATACAAGGGGAATTTAAAATTTGTTTCAGAGCTTAGGACATTATCATAAAATTGCTTGAAACTCTGTTTTCTTGCCAGTTGCTGTCAAACACAATGAGTACAGTTCCAACAAATACATAAAGGCATAAATAAATCACTGTTCAACTTTGTATTGATTACTCACGTCACATAATCCACATATCAGTTATCCGGTCATATGCTCAAAATGTCCAAATATATGGATATTTTGCTAAAATATTGTTAAATGGGTGCTTCCAGAAACGTCAGGGTACATCTTAAACAGTACAAACAGGGCACATGGGATTGAGTTTTTCAAATGAATACAAGTCTCTTGAATGAATGAATGAGAGGCAGGGGTGGATGTTCATTTCACAAAGGCAAATCCCATATGTGTTGGTCATAGCTACAAACTACAAGGTGTTTGTATAATGTATCATTTTTGGGTGAAATGTTTAAAATATCTACAGTATTATTATGATAGTCATACAAGTGTACCTATGGTTCAAGGAGAAAACAGAAATAGTTAAACAGCAAGTATCCAAAGTAAAGAAAACTGTTAAAAGTCACATCTTACAAGCAAGATAGAAATTCATAAATAGAAATTTTATTCAATTGATTGTACTTCCTATAGGAAAAAAAAATCAGTATGCCTCTTACGTCCTGAAAACCCATTTGAATCTAACATATTTGCACATTTTTCAGTGCATGTTGCTTTTAATTACTTTTAATTTTACTTGCTTCACTGTATCTTAAAGAGGAAAAAGCAGTTCTAAGAAATTCAAAATTGATTACAGTGTTGGTGACACAGTGTAGATTTCTTTAAAGAGAAAGCTGCTCAAGCACCTACTTAGAGTAGAGTGTTTTGCTGGCCTTTAACAGAGATATTAAAAGCAGCTAGGTAAAATAACATTCAGTGCCACAGTGTTGGATTAACCTTAGAGAGTTATATACATCATGCAGCTCACATTTATCCTGTACACTTCTATCATGTAATCTATCCATATGATATACCCTCATGGGATAATTTTATAAAAGACTAATAAATAATAGCATCAGGGTTTTCACAGACATTCATTAGCTCATTACAGTGAAATATTTAATGGCCCTTCAGAGGACTAGTAGCTCTAAAATTAATAGTATCATAAGAAATCCTGTAGCTTTTCATTGACACAATAATCCCAATCTCATGACTTGTATTACTGTGTACATTAATGATGTGCAGTGAAAGACAACTAGTCCTTTTGTACTTGTCTTGGTCTCTGAATGAACATACTAGTTCACTGACATTAAAGAAAAAATCTTTTTGAAGCATTCACAGTCAGTGTTACGTTTTACTTTGCACTCCGCGACCGTCTGGAGTTATCATAACTTCACTTAAATGGCTGCTCACTTCAGGAAGTAGCCTATCGGTAAGCTGTCTCAGCAAAATGGTCGTGATAACAATCATCTTTGGTAGATGACATCAAGCACCTACCATTAATTGGTTCACTCTCACTGTGAGTGACTATGACTGTCTCAGTACACTGACTGATTGAATGAACCAGTATGCCCCCCCTGTCGATTTCGAGAACCATTGCAACTACAGACAAGAAACTCTCAGTACAGTACACTGAACTAGTTAACCAAAAAAATTGGTTCATGTACTTAACCAAGGACGAACTGCAGACAACTGACTTGCAGTACATTGAATTGCAGTTCAGTTCACTGATGATTTATGTATGGTAGATTGCATCAGAAAGGATGGGATTTAAAAGAAGAAAATTGCATAAGATTATTATAATAATAATAATAATAATAATATGTGAATTACTTATTTTGTGGATTGATTTTTGTATTGTTTGGCTGTTAAAATTGTTATGCAGTTATCCTATTCTAGATTTTAAACTAGAATATAACTTGTTGATGTTTTTGAAGTAAACGAATCGGTGATTCAGAGATTCAAATCATTGTGGTGAACTGAACGAAATAAATCAAATCACTAAAAAGAATTATTTTGCACATCACTAGTGTACATTGTAAACTTGATCAAATATTAGGAGTTGTATACAAGGATGGATGAAAAAAAAATAGTTTTTTTTCTTCTTTTATTTAATATTACCAAAGCCAAATAAAAATTAATTTATACAGTTGCTATGGAAGTAAAGTTCACAATGGCCATTTTTTAATCTATACTAATAAAAGGCAAAGCCCTCACTGACTCACTCATCACTAATTCTCCAACTTCCCGTGTAGGTAGAAGGCTGAAATTTGGCAGGCTCATTCCTTACAGGTTACTTACAAAAGTTAAACAGGTTTCATTTCGAAATTCTACATGTAACAGTCATAACTGAATCCTACTTACTACATATATATGGCCATAGCCTGCAGCTCGGTCGCCGTGTGAGGCGGAGTTGCGTCCCCCATTCCCACGCCTCCCACGTAATTGACTGCCCAAACGTCGTGGTACATTTTCTGATGCGGCTAGACGGAAACAAGTTCGTCACACTGTTGCTAAATACTCGCATAAAAATTCACAATTTAATAGACACGCTGTCACAAAAATACTCGCAGGCAAATCCACAACTTCATAGAGACGCTGCAGACAAGAAAGCAGGAAAGAAAGAAAGCAAGGTAAAGAAACGGAAAGAATATCTTATTTATAAATGGCGCAAATATATTCACATGTATTTAACCTATATTGCAACTATATAAACATATAAATTAGACACCCAGACACGCACAATCCCCACACGTTCCCCAGTCCTTTATCTGAAGTTTTGATTTATATAAAGGACAGTTGAGATCCGAGAGACTGTGTTTGTGGAGGGATTGAGAGTTAAGGCGGGTAGGGGAGTCACGTCATCATCTCCCCTCCCATTCACCTCATTTCATTCGCTTCATTTCACTCCGAGCTGAGCTCCGCAACAACTTTGTGACGCTGCCGCCAAATACTCCCAGAAAAATCCACAAGTTAATAGACACGCTTCGCTAGAGTTTCTCCACACTCTGAATCCTCCAGGCACTCCTGAGCATAATCTGATTTTTGAAGGTTGGGGCACCAATAATGTTACTGAAAAATTTACAGCCACCGAAACTTTGTTATGGCACGAGACTTCAGTTCACATGTCTGCAAAAGAACCTAACTGAGGCAACTATTTTTACTGGCAGTTGCTCAGGGGAGAGTTTTTATTCCTCGCATCCCCATTATACCCTCTGATCTCCCATTTCAATTCAAATGCCTCCAATTTCCATTAAGGCTCTGCTTCGCAATTACAATTAATAAGTCTCGGGGACAGACCCTACAAAAGGTTGCCATTGATTTGAGGCAAGATTGCTTTTCACATGGCCAACTATACGTTGCATGCTCAAGAGTAAGCTCGCATAGCTTGGTCATATTACAACGGGAGTGCCGAACTGACAACGTGGTATACAAAGAGATCCTTAACAAATAATTATTGGTATATTTTCCATCAGTTTAAAAAGTTTTACTTCTTAATAAAAATTTAAAAGCAGTACTTCGCGGCTGCGAAGCGCGGGTATTTTGCTAGTGCAGTATAAAGGATACTCCATCACCAAGAGAACTAAATATCACAGAAAAAATAGAAATTTAAGTTTCATCTTTCACAAAAAATGAAAAATAAGTTTGATTTCACATTAAGATGTTATTGTAAGTATATATTATAGTGATTGACAATGCTAATTGTTAGCTTTTTTTTCATCTGAAATATAAATTTTTTTTCTGATACTTTTCTGTCAGATTCTAAATTGTGGAAATTTAGTGGTTCATTTTTGGATGTGTTGCTACAAATTCAGCAAGTGGAATTAATATATGTGTGTGTTAGTAATGTACAAGATGTATACTTGCCAGTGTGCCTGAGCATTATTTTGAATTTGTAATTACCAATAACCAATTACATTTTTAAAGAGCATATGAAGATACCACAGTACAAAATATCTGATATACATTATTTAATTCCATTTTTACTCTCCAATATTTTCTGTGCCTTTTTTTTCAGATCAAAGAAAAAAAATGTTCCACTGCTAAAAATGAGTTCCAAGATAAGTGTCCGTATGAGCGCAACCCATTCAAAGCTCAAAATAGAAATGGAAATGAACAGCTTTCAAAGTGGAAAGTTCTTAATGGAGTGGAGAAAGAAAATGAGAATACAGAAGAAAAATGTGAGGTCAAGAGCAATACCGACATTTCCACACAAGTCACAAACGTATCCTCAGAATCTTGGAGGAGCACAGAGCTACCAAAAGGAATGAAATTGAAGAAAAAGACCTTTTCTGAAGGATGTAAATCAACTGTAAATCAATCTGATGGGAAAAAGGAAATTAATGAGAGTGAAGATGTTCAGAAATCCCATGATAAACATCTCCAGGATGATGTGTCATGTAAGGAGAAATTGAATAAGGGACAAAAATCTCTAGGAACAAAGGTATACTTAAAGACAGAAAATGAAGAGGAGGAAGCCAAAAAGCATTTGTATAGCACTAAAATATCTTCAGTCTGCTCCATTAATTCTTTAACAAACCAAAAAAATTCACAGCTAAAAAGTGTGCCTTCAGTAAAGGAGCCAGAGTCCAGGCAAGCGAATGACAAAAATGATATTAGCAAACCCGACTGCAAAAAAAATATTTCAAAGTGCCTCAAAGAGACTGAAGATCATCCACATGTAAATGAGTCTTTAAATCATGAGGTACTAAGCAGTGGAAAAGAGAGCCCAGATGTCTCTAGTTCTACAGCAGACACTAAATTATCTAACTGTGAAAAACAAAGGGACGTGGACAAAAATAAAGAAATCGGTAAAGTTCAAAATGTGGGAGAGGAAAAGGTCATCCTGGAGTCTTCTCAGTCTAAACTGAAAACGCTACTTCCTGCTGCATCTCAGCAAGCCCCTACTGGCAGTGTTCAAAAAACTATTACATCTTTTCCTGGGTTCATTCCTGTGACTAATGTTCACAGATTCCAAGATTCAAAATCTTTGTACAATAATTTGTCTCTCCAACTCAAGCAAAAAAAGGTACGTGTCTTTTCAAGTAATGCTCTCTGCAATAACCTTCTTCGTTTGTTGCCATTTTTTGGATACATCACTGTCTTACTGTGTTTCTGAACTTTTAATGACAATGTTATTTGGCCTAATAAGCCAGGGGTTGACAGGGAGAAAAGGGTGGCATAGAACAGGGACAGAGTGTACTAAGGCCATAGTTGAGAGAGAGCGATTGAGAGGAAGAGAAGCTGGCTTTATCAACATAACTTGACTTTTGGGATACCACTTGAAATGATGGTTTTTGCAAAAGTTCTCACATTTTGTCACTGCACTATGAAGGTGTTTTTTTTTTCATTTAAGTAAAATGAGTTGGTGAGCTGGTTAGTGTAGAGTAGGTTGTCATGATAGGTCTATTAAAGGGTAAGGGTTTGTCGTATGATATGTTTGCTGTGTCAAGTATAGTCTGTGAAAATTGTAGCCCAGTAAGATGTATTTAACGTATATACTGTAGTCATAACCTGTGACCAAGGGAGACAGGTGCTTGACAGCATCTCTGAGATGTTGGGTCTAATTCAGGATAGCACATATTGACAAGTAATGGTTGCTGGCTAAGTCTGACCTTGGATTGAGAGGAAAGTTATCATTTACTTCTGGTACCAACAATTCCAGCCACAGGGGATGCACAAACCAGTGTGTTTCTTTGTGCCAGTCCCAATCCCAGATAAATGGGGAGGGTTACATCAGAAAGGGCATCCGGTGTAAAATTTTGCCAAATCAATATCCATCCATCCATCCATTATCCAACCCGCTATAACCTAATTACAGGGTCACGGGGGTCTGCTGGAGCCAATCCCAGCCAACATAGGGTGCAAGGCAGGAAACAATCCCCAGGCAGGGCGCTAGCCCACCGCAGGGCACACACTCACACACTAGGGACAATTTAGAATCGCCAATGCACCTAACCTGCATGTCTTTGGACTGTGGGAGGAAACCCACACAGACACTGGGAGAACATGCAAATTCCATGCAGGGAGGACCCGGGAAGCAAACCCAGGTCTCCTTACTGAGAGGCAGTAGCGCTACCCACTGCGCCACCATGCCGCCCCAAATCAATATGCGGACAACAATACAAATTTCCATACCGGATTGGTCGAGCCCCGGGTTGACAACGACCGCCAACAGTACTGATAGTCAACAGGGTGCTGGCGGAAATTGGGCTACTGTTGGCCGAAGAAGGAGAAGAAGAGGGGGGAGACGTGTCCGGAGGCAGGAGGAAGGTAATGAGAGTGGTACTCAGGGTAGGAACTTTAAATATTGGCAGTATGACTGGTAAGGGGGGAGAGTTAACCGATATGATGGAGAGAAGGAAGGTTGATATATTATGCGTGCAAGAGACTAAATGGAAGGGGAGTAAGGCCAGGTGGATTGAAGCTGGGAAAGATGTGCAGCAGGTTAGGGTAATAAAGGATAAAGATGGAAACGTACTCACAAGTGAAGAGAGTGTTGAACAGATGGAAAGAGTACTTTGAAAGGCTTATGAATGAAGAGAACGAGAGAGAGAGAGAGTGTGAATCAGGAAGTGCAACGGATTAGCAAGGAGGAAGTAAGAACAGCTATGAAGAGGATGAAGAATGGAAAAGCCGTTGGTCCAGATGACATACCTGTTAAGGCATGGACAGGGCTCTAGAGTGCGACCAATTTGGTCGCATGTGCGACCTAATTTCTCAATGGTGCGACTAAAAAAAATCAAAGGTTGCACCGGTGCGACCAGCCGTTCGAGGGGGAAAAAAAACGAAACTCCGTGACTCTTAAAGTCTCCCTGTTGTTCAACAACAGACACACATTAGGCCCATATCGTGGTCTAAACCAATCAGAGATAGTGAAGGGCGGATCCCGCCCCCCCCTCTGATTGGCCGTGGTCCAGATATTCCTGTACGTGTGTGTACGTTTGAAAATGCATGTGATGCAGTCAGACAGAGAGAGGTGAGTAGCCCATCAGGTAAACAGTGGATGTAGCCGCGGATTATGAGAGAAGATGAAAAGAACGATTGACAGCTTTTTCGTTAAGAATGTTAAGTTAGGGCCTGATCCGTCCGAAAATCATAACCAATGTTCTGACACGGAGCCATCAACCTCCCAAGTTATAGCAAGCCCTGGTCCGGAGACGGCATTGGATAATGAGCCACATACGATCGAGTCCGAGCCCACTGAAATTAAAAGGGGTAAAGTGTATACATTTCGAAAAGAGTGGCTTGACCAGTTTCCCTGGCTAAGATACAGTAAAGCCGATAAAATAATTTACTGTAAAGAGTGTGGGAAGACCATGGCCGGCAGTAGTGCATTTGTGACTGGTTCTAATACATTTAGAATTGAAACGCTGAAAAAGCACAATGCATCTATAAAACACATTACATGCCGCGATAAATGCACTGCTCAAGTGTCCCCTCTCCCCGCTGCCTTTCAGCGGCAGGCAGCAGCAAACAGATCATCAGACGAGGCCGAGATGATAATTAAGTTTAACGTTGCCTACAATATTGCAAAAGAAGAACTTCCCTTCACTAAATTCAAGTCCGAAATAATTCTTATGAAGAAAAATGGCTTGAACGTAAACCCGACGTACAGCAATGATGTCGCGTGCGCCCAATTTATAGGAGTCATCGCAGATACATTGAAAAAAAAGACGTCTGTGCAAATTGCGAACAGTGCGTACATGGCATTCCTGATCGACGGAGACACAGATATCGCCACAAAGGAATGCGTCATTGTGTACGGTCGTATCTTGCGGAGAGGAAGACCGGTGAATATACTTATTTGACACATTGAGGTCGAGCATGCTCATGCCCAAGTCTGGAAGATTTTGATGCTAGAGAGAGTGTGGCCAGCTGGTTTAGTCAAGGCCAAAGATCAAGAAGGACAAACTACAGGAGTTGGCCATCCGAGGGGCATGTGACTACAATGGAGGATAGTCCATAAGACATTGAGCCACGAGATGTTCAGTTTGAAGCCCTTAAAACACTTAATTTAGATTTTTAGTTAATTTATCTTGAGATTTTTTAAGTTTAAATTTCAGCTCAGCTAAAGCACTTTAAGCACCAACACTTTTTCAGTAAGTTACCTTTCTTGTAGAATTGTGATTGCCTTCCAATAAAGAACTTTATATTGACCAGATTGTTAGTTAATCATTTACAAGTCAATATTGCCTATATGGACAGCAATTAAAAAAAAATAAAAAAAAAAAAACAAATAAATAAATAAAGTGAACTTGTAAAACTGTGGTGTTAAATGTGATGCGGTTGAAAATTTGGGTGCACCTAACTTTTGTGCTGGTGCACCTAAGAAAAAAAGTTAGGCGCACCAGTGCAACCAGTGCAAAAAGTTAGTCTAGAGCCCTGATGGAGGTGTTTAGGAGAGATGGCCGTGGAGTTTTTAACCAGATTGTTTAATGGAATCTTGGAAAGTGAGAGGATGTCTGAGGAGTGGAGAAGAAGTGTACTGGTGCCGATATTTAAGAATAAGGTGGATGGTGCAGGACTGTAGTAACTACAGGGAGATAAAATTGATAAGCCACAGCATGAAGTTATGGGAGAGTAGTGGAAGCTAGGTTAAGAAAGGAGGTGATGATTAGTGAGCAGCAGTATGGTTTCATGCCAAGAAAGAGCACCACAGATGTGATGTTTGCTCCGAGGGTGTTGATGGAGAAGTATAGAGAAGGCCAGAAAGAGTTGTATTGCATCTTTGTGGACCTGAAGAAAGCATATGACGGGGTGCCTCGAGAGGAGTTTTGGTATTGTATGAAGAAGTCGGGAGTGGCAGAGAAGTACGTAAGAGTTGAACAGGATATGTATGAGGGAAGTGTGACAGTGGTAAGGTCTGCGGTAGGAGTGATGGATACATTCAAGGTGGAGGTGGGATTACATCAGGGATTGGCTCTGAGCCCTTTCTTATTTGTAATTATGATGGACAGGTTGACAGACGAGAATAGACAGTAGTCCCCGTGGACTATGATATTTGCTGATGATATTGTGATCTGTAGCAATAGTAGGGAGCAGGTTGAGGAGACCCCGGAGAGGTGGAGATATGCTCTAGAGAGGAGAGGAATTAAGGTCAGTAGGAACAAGACAAAATACACGTGTGTAAATGAGAGGGAGGTCAGTGGAATGGTGAGGATGCAAGGAGTAGAGTTGGCGAAGGTGGATGACTTTAAATACTTAGGATCAACTGTACAGAGTAATGTGGATTGTGGAAGAGAGGTGAAAAAGAGAGTGCAGGCAGGGTGGAATGGGTGGAGAAGAGTGTCCGAAGTAATTTGTGACAAACTGATATTGGCAAGAGTGAAAGGGAAGGTCTACAGGACGTTTGTGAGACCAGCTATGTTATATGGGTTGGAGACGGCACTGACCAGAAAGCAGGAGACAAAGCTGGAGGTAGAGTTAAAGATGCTAAGATTTGCACTGGGTGTGACAAGGATGGATCGGATTAGAAATAAGTACATTGGAGGGTCCGCTCAAGTTGGACGGTTGGGAGACAAAGTCAGAGAGACAAGATTGAGTTGGTTTGGACATGTGCTGAGTATATTGGGAGAAGGATGCTAAGGATAGAGCTGCCTGGCAAGGGAAAAAGAGGAAGGCCTAAGAAAAGGCTTATGGATGTGGTGAGAGAGGACATGCAGGTAATGGGTGTAACAGATCAAGATGCAGAGGACAGAAAGATATGGAAGAAGATGATCCACTGTGGCGACCCCTAAAAGGAGCAGCCAAAAGAAGACCAATAATTCTAAAATGCATCTATCATATCATGGGTTTTTTTCAGTACTTTTCCAGCCCAGGTATACTGCACAACCCTAGTACAAACACAGGTGCAAACATCATTGATTGCCAAAGGGGACAAATTATTCTACTACCATTTTCACTTGTCTTCTCATTAAGAATCATTTTTGCAGATGAGCACACAAGTTAGTATTGCACTGACGCATTTGCTCTCCTTTCAGTATTTTTTAGCTTTTGTATATAATTAAAGAAGTAAACTGTATAGATAAGAATGAATTCAAAAGAGAATGTCAATCTACACTTGAATCTTTAAAGTTTTGGCAAAAATACAAATACTTCTAAATTTAATAGACAAAAAAATAGAAAATGACAGCTTACAAAACAAGGAGATTAATCAAAAGATAAGAATGGTAAACTAATAATGAAGTCAATTGGCAGAAAAACCAGTCACCGTGGTATCCCTTGGACTGAACTTGGGAAAACACTGCTGCAGAGGTATTATAATAGGAGCACCGGTATAATCTTGAGATGCTATGCTTCTTTTATTAAAATTAGGGTTTCGTTTTGAAGTCTCAGTTGTAGAAAGAGTAGAACATTTAAGGAAAATCATTTGAATTTTAACCCTTGGATTATAGACATGTATTTGGAAATTTTGTAAGTACTCTTCTCCTTGTTGCCTTAAATACTGTTGATTCAATGAAATCACACAGCTTGACTTCCAGGGCAATGCTGACTAACAGTAGGTTGACATGTAATGGCAACAAGTTTCCAAAATAGCAGCATCCACTAAAATAACCGATATGACGTAAAATAACAAGCTCAAAATCAAAATGAAAGTTAAATAAAATCTTCTAATATATTTTGCCAGTAAGTTCTTGTGTGTGTGTTTTTTTTTTTTTAATCACTTACTTTCCTACTGGATTTTCTTTTAACCATTGTACTAGCACTCTTTGTTTACTTGTATTATTTGTGCAGTTCTTTAACTGTGAGTTGGCTTTGATGCATTTTTGAGTCAAAGTGTCATTTTAAATACTAGTAAGTTAGTGGGGAAAACAAGAACTGTATGGTTTATTACCTGAATATATCATGTTTAATATCTTTACACAATTTTGAAATCCATATGGAAGATATGAATTTCCTAGTATTTAACTAACAATATTGGCTGATTTATTGTACTGGTGGTATTGTACAAGTGAGTATTCTTTAAGAGTTCACATAATTTGCATCCTGTTTGTTGAGAATAATTTTCTTATTCTTTTTTGCAGGCCACTGTTTCATCAGTAAACCTATCTGCACTTCCAGATAAAGGTGAAAGGTTGCTTAACCAAGTTAAGGACCTGGAGCAAGCACTGGGTGCTCTTAATTTATCTGTCCCTGAAAGTAATGGGGATGAAAAGGGTAAGAAAAAAATTAATGTAAACGTTTCCAATTTAGTAGCCTAAAAACCTTTTAATGAGGTGGCTATCGTTTGTAGTTTTCCACTTAACAGTATTATTATGAGCTTATCATTAGTAAGTTTGCATTTATGCACACGTATCAAAAGATATACTGGAGAGTAACTGCAAGATTCCTCACTCCCAGGCTCAGATTACCAGTGCTCAGGTTTTTCTCTATAGCTTAGGGTGTGGAATTCAGGAACAGTCTTGAGCACCCTACTACAGCAAAGAGAATTTTACTAAAAAATCTCAACCTGTATTGGGGTCTGGTATGCTTACTTTTACAAGAAGGTAAGGTATACAAATAAGAAAAACTTTGTAATAACAGCTGGTATACTCAACCTTAAAGTAGAAACATATATGTGTCTGGTAAATCTTTAACCTTTTAAAAACCTTCTTTATCAAAATTTATTAGCATAATGAAGCTTGTGAAGTGTACAACTTTTGTTAAACTTGGAACTGCAGGCTCTAGTGCTAAGTGAAATTACAGGCTGTTCTGACACACACACACGTACACACAGATATAATCTCTGAAAGAGATAGAATTTACAAGCCAAGGCAGTGTGTAAAATACACATCAAAATGCTTTCTAAATGATACTCTGGTCAAGAATTACAATTGATAAATTCATAGCATTGTGTCATCTTTCTCTGGGAAAGAGAAAGCAAACTTTTGTCAGCCTAGATTTATGTTTTTGTTGTTTGTAGTTGTGTTTTGTCTTTGTATATACATGCATGTATTCATCTTATATAATCCTTATATAATTAAAAAAAAGTTGTTTTGTGCAATAAAGAAAGTGTTAGTTATTTGGTTATTTTCGGAAATCCAATCTATTACCTTCCAAGCCCTACAAAAACAGAAAAAGTAATTTATGTGACATTTGGCTTACTTATCAGCAACCCAGTCACTTTAATATGTATGTTTGAGGCACAATACTTCCAGTCAGTTTAACTGAGTTGATTCAAATAGAGGAGGTAACAAAGGAAATAAATCATTAAAAACAATAAGAAGGAGGAGGTTTGATACAGCGCATTGCCGCACCCACCACATGACAAACGAGAATCGTGTGATATTTTGAAGTATGCATATTTACTTTTTTTTTTTTTTTTTTTTCCTTATTATTCTCAGATGCAGATAGCGGAGCAGAAAATTGTATAGCATCATCTTCTGACCAATTAAAACCATCTAACAAAACTGTTAGCAGTCATAGGCACACGATTATATTACCTGAGCCCATGCCTCAACCTGAACCTTTGAAGCAGCCATTCTGTAGTGGTTCTTCGTACAGCATGACTCTGAGTGGTATTCAAGGAGGTATGTATATTTTGGCCTAACATACTACTTTTATGGCAAGCATTTTACTTTAACAAATTTCTTGTTCTATTTGTTATTTTTAATAGTAAGCACACTTTTTGTCTGGTGCGAAAATGGGTGTTGATAAAACAGATGTGTCTCTACCTGTATCTTCAGCTGCATTCGGATATCTACTAGTCTTGATCAACATGACATATTTAGCTCAAGCCTTGGTTTACACAGATACAGACAACAAAAATAAGGCTGTAGTGTGATTTGTAGCTTTGTCATAATAGCAAAATTTCAAACTTTGATATAATCCTAAGAAAAGTACTGAAATTCAGTCCCATTTTTGATACCCAATGCAGTATATAGTATACAGTAACACGATAAAAATGCATTTAAATAAATTGCAATTTTGTGTGCATTAAAATCTTAACATTGATGAAAACTAATACTGTAATTGCATTTAATAACTAAAATGTCTAATACTTCAAGTAGTGCAATCTTTTGTAAAAGTTAAGAGTAATGTTCTGTAAACAAAAAATACAGAAGTTTATATGCTATCAATAGTTTGTTTTTATCAATGTAAAAAAAATGTTACTGATACTGAGGTAGTACAATGAAATGTTAAAATATTAAAACAAATATTAAATAAACATTAAAGTACAAAGAATATTAGTGTGGTCTTTTTTAAACAACAAAAATACACAGAGTGCTAACACAATTAAGAGCTTTGATTAAATGCAAGCTGTGCACAATGCATTTTTATGTAAATAAACTAAGATATCTTTGTAACTTCCAAATATTTTGCATGCGATTAGGATGTCATCCTGCTTTTCCGTTAAGCTGTTGTATGCTTTTGTCGGGTTGCAAATATTCCCTAACATATTAAATCATGCTTCTTGCATCATACAATACTGTAAGTGGAAGTATATGAGGTCACGGAGAAGTAGCACCACTGTTTATGCAGTTGAGCACAGGGCCTTACATTTATATAGTAAATGAGATGAAATATAATTTTTAAATTGCATGTAATACTTTCTTTTAATTTAATGTGCTACAGCAGTAGACTTTGCTTCAAGGGTTTAAAAATTGAGGGAGTGAAAGAGCCCCATAGTGCTAAAGAATGTTGCCTCTGAATAATCAACACAGAAATTTTAATTGCAGGCAAAAATAATCAAAGACCCCTATCTTGATGTGTTAAATGTTTAACTGGCTAGAAAGTAATGTTTTAACCCATAGAAAAAAAATGAACACATCCCTACTCCAAATGCGGCCGTTTACAGTTTTAAACTTACTAATGCAAGAATCCCTGAATCCTATGAAAAAAGTCATAATGCCAGGCCTCCATAAATTCCTTCATCATCAGCGTCTTTGTTTTGCAAATGTCCAATTTGATGTCATTCAAGTGGCTACTGGAATATAAAATAAACACTTTTGCAAAGGTGTAACGAAACAAATGTGATTGTATTTAAGAATAAAACTGAATAACAAAAATTTCAAGTGACAACAAAATACCAAGAACACACGATTCACCAGCGTTTGTGTGTCTGCTTATATCCCTTCAGCGATATCTTTTACATGTAGCAAAATTTTACACTGGGTGTCACATATTCAAATCAAATGTATGATTTTATTATGTAATAGTAATAAAAACAGCAGCTCACTACTCAAAACAGCAAGAACCCAGGCTCAAACCAACAACCTTTTGATTTATAAAGCAGCAGAGCAGATGTTTTGACTTTGTGTATTTGGGGTTTGGTTTTTATTCATTGTCAGCAACATTTAAATTGAATTATTTCTTTTTCTTTGGTTATATTCTTGAATAAAAGCACACTTGCACAGTATTTGGACTTCAGTTTTCACACATTATACACTTTACGACAGCATTTTCTCATTATTAGTATAACAAGAAAAAAGTTATACTTTTAGTTATGTGTTCAACATTTCTTGCCTCACATTTCCTTTCATTCTGCATTTACCCAGATCATTGTTGACCGAGAACACGCACACTTCATACCCAGATAAACAGACTTGAGCTCAGAGAATTTTGTGTCTGACTTCAGCTGTGTCAGTGGAGAATGGGATAGCAGGCTACTTGCTACTTGTGCTGATTGACACATTTTCAAAACAAAGACGCTGATGAAGAGGTGCAAAGGAATTTAAGGTGGCCCGGCATTATAACTTTTTTCATAGGCTTCAGGGATTCTTGTGTTAATGTTTCTGTAATTTAGAAATAAAATGCCTCTTGAAATGTTTTTTATTGACTTGCAAATTTTGCAAAAAGGCTTGCATATACTTTGGAAATACTTCAGCTAAATGGAGATGGAAAAATCACAAACACCACTATATCTGCTCTTTTTTGTGAATTAAGCATGCTTTTGAAGGCTCAGATACTGCTGTATTTGCTGTCTTATTAACATTTGTGAGTGGGTGAAAACTGGGTTGCAACTTGAGTCATGGCGAACTGGAAGTGCACTTATAATTTAGGCTGTAAAGTTGATACCTTTTTAAAATTTTTAAATCAATACTTAACGAAATTTCGATACTTTTGACAACCCTAGTCTTTGTATAAATTATACTTGAAAAGTAAAGGCACTTTTATCCCAAAATAGTCACATGTGGCTTAACCACCATTAACTTACAATTTAAATATATATTTTAATTAAATATTTAAAACATCATATGGTATTTGTTGCTTTTCCTATTCTAGTACAGTATACTTCCATGTCTATCTTGCATATGTACTTTCAAAACTGAGTTTTTTGTTTGATTACAAAACTTAAGTTCCATGTATTAAGGTCAAGTTTCATATTTGAGGAATACAAAGAAGCTATAGTTTTAAGATTGGAAAGATTGTGGGGCTAACGGTAAAATGTATAATATTCAACAACTGGTAATTCCAAAATAACCCTGAGTGAATGAATGCAGCCCTGCTACCTTTCCTTAGGATATGCCTTTGCCCACCCACAGCCCTGAATTAAATTGTGTAGGTTTGAGAATGTTAGTGTAGTTTAGATAATAGTCCCGAATCTCTAGAAAGTGCCCCTTTGTATGTTTCCATGATGTTTTGTGTTATAACTATTGGTCTTTTTTATTTATAATAGCAGGATATACTAGGTGCCTGGGTGGAATAAAGTGCACGTGTATTCACATTCCCAAGGGAGTAAAACTTTGGCTCCACACCAACATGTTCCTGACTAAACCCACTATAGGGAGCAAATTTACATACCCATATCAAGTCACAAAAATTTCTCCTAAAGGGATTTCTTTTATAAAGTTCAGCTGTGATCACTAAACTGTTCCTCAGGAGAAAGATTTTTCAGAACAAAATATAGCCTACGGTGTTCAACTGCCCAAAATTTGATTAAGATAGGTTTGATAGTGTTGATTTACACACTGTACAAACACATTCAACTTCATATATTTGATTAACCTAGTTCTGGCCCAAGGACCTCAGATAGAGAATTTTGTGTTCATAATTATTACCAACTGTAGTTGGCATTATTGGGCCCCAATAATGTAGTCATTTTTTCTCTCTCAAATTTTCATCTTAGATTTATGCTATTAGTCTGCTTCATTATATTCTGACCTTTTTTATGTATTTTGTTTTCTCTGTGATTTGTGGCAGTATACTCTGTAAATCAGGGCTGAGCAATTAAGTCAAAATGTTATGATGTACTTTTCCATGTCATTAATTGTTTTATTAATTTCTTGATTAGTTTTAAGTTTAAACAGTCACTTGATGACTCAGGTGCTGCCGCGAGTGGCAGCCTTTCCAGCAGCTCCATGTATGACTTTATCTTTATACCTTTTTTCTCTATTTTTCGCTATTTCACTGATCACTCCTTACACTTTCTTTTACTGTATGTGGACTCATTCTCTGGAGACTTTTTACTACTTGGACATGGAGAACAAAGGCTCGTGCCAGTGTGGTTCCCTATTTACCAGATGAGGTAAGAAGGTCGTATCGTGGCAGCAGAGCCGGCGCTAAGATAAATGCCAAGCAGCTAGTGAGAAAGTGGTGCTACAAGCCTTCAGTGCCTTCTGTGATCCTGGGAAATGTGAACTCGCTACCAAATAAGATCGACAAACTGGCTGTGCTGGTGAAAAATGTCAGGACCTACAGAGAATGCAGTTTGTATTTTTGTGAAACTTGGCTAACATCCCAGATGCTAACGTGGAGCTACCTGGGTTTAACACAATTAGAGCGGACTGAGACGCAAGTACCAGCGGGAAACAGAAAGGAGGAGGACTCGCTCTCTATGTGAAAACAAGGTGGTGCAACTCTGTAAACTTTAAAATCTCCACTTGCTGCAGGGACATCAAACTGTTGGCCATAAGTCTGCGTCCCTATTACTTGCCCAGAGAGTTTGGACACGTCATTGTTGTTATTGTTTACATCCCTCTTCGGGCGGACGTGGAGATAGCGGGTTACATCATCCATTCCACTGTTGCTAAACTACAAACGCAGCACCCTGAGGCGCTTGTGCTAATTGCTGGAGATTTTAACCATGTGACGCTGGACAAAACATTACCTGCCTTCTCCCAGTGTGTGGATTGTAACACCCGGGGAAATAGGACTATTGACCTACTGTATGCAAAAGTTAAAGATGCATACAGCGCCACCCCGCTGCCTGCGCTTGGGAAAGCACATCATAACCTGGTTCTGCTTCAGCCTCACTACAAATCAAGAGTGAGGGAGCTACCTACAACCACATGCTTATTCAGGAAGTGGTCCCCTGAGGCAGAGCAGGCTCTGAGAGACTGCTTTGGAGCTACGGACTGGGATATCCTGCAGGGATCTTATAGTGAGAACAATGAGGAGGTTGGTGACTGCACTACTGACTACATCAACTTCTGTATGGACATTGTAGTTCCAGTTAGAAAAGTACGCTGCTATGCTAACAACAAGCCATGGATTACAAGTGACATCAAGGGCCTTTTGAACCAGAAGAAAAGAGCTTTTAAAGGCGGTGATCAGCATGAGCTCAAGCACATGCAGAAGGAACTCCGAGTCCAGCTCAGGGCGGCGAAGGAGCAGTACAGGAGAAAGCTGGAGCAAAAGTTGCAGAATAACAGCATGAAGGAAGTGTGGGATGGGTTGAAGATCATCACTGGCTGCAGCTCGAAGCGGGGTGCCACCATCGAGAGAGACATGGAGAGAGCAAACCAGATGAACAACTTCTTTAACAGGTTTGACCACCCTAACCCACTCTCACCTCGGAGTACTGCACCCTCCACCCATCCTTCTGCTGATACCAGCATAGGAGAGAGTTTCCCCCCACCCACAACTGCAGAAGCCCAGGTAAGCAGAGAGCTGAGGAGACTTTGTGCCAGCAAAGCAGTGGGTCCAGATGGAGTATCGCCACGACTGCTGAAGGCCTATGCATTGGAGCTGGGGAGTCCTCTACAGCGCATCTTCAACCTGAGCCTGGAACAGGGGAGAGTCCGGAGGCTTTGGAAAACATCTTGCATCACCCCAGTCCCAAAGGTATCACGTCATAGTGAGCTGAATGACTTCCGGCCTGTCGCTCTGACGTCACATGTGAAGACGACCATGGAGCGGCTGCTGCTTCACCACCTGAGACCACAGGTACGCCACGCCCTCAACCCTCTGCAGTTCGCATACCAGGAGAAGGCGGGAGCAAAGGATGCCATCATCTATATGCTACACCAATCCCTCTCCCACTTGGACAGAGGCAGTGGTGCAGTAAGAATTATATTTCTGGACTTCTCTAGCTCCTTCAGTACCATCCAACCTCTGCTCCTTAGGGACAAGCAGACAGAGATGGGAGTAGATTCATACCTGGTGGCATGGATCGTGGACTATCTTACAGACAGACCTCAGTATGTGCATCTCGGGAACTGCAGGTCTGACATTGTGGTCAGCAACACAGGAGCGCCACAGGGGACTGTACTTTCTCCGGTGCTGTTCAGCCTATATACATCAGACTTCCAATACAACTCAGAGTCCTGCCACGTGCAAAAGTTTGCTGACGTCACTGCTATCATGGGCTGTATCAGGAGTGGGCAGGAGGAGGAGGAGTATAGGAACCTAATCAAGGACTTTGTTAAATGGTGCAACTCAAACCACCTACAACTGAACACCAGCAAAACCAAGGAGCTGGTGGTGGATTTTAGGAGGACCAGGCCCCTCATGGACCCCATGATCATCAGAGATGTCTGTGTGCAGAGGGTGCAGACCTATAAATACCTGAGAGTGCAGTTGGATGATAAATTGGACTGGACTGCCAATACTGATGCTCTGTGTAAGAAAAGACAGAGCCGACTATACTCCTTTAGAAGGCTGGCGTCTTTCAACATCTGCAATAAGATGCTGCAGATGTTCTATCAGACGGTTGTGGCGTGCGCCCTCTTCTACACAGTGGTGTGCTGGGGAGGCAGCATAAAGAGGAGGGACGCCTCATGCCTGGACAAACTGGTGAGGAATGCAGGCTCTATTGTAGGCATGGAGCTGGACAGTTTTCCACGGGTGTTCAGCAGGCTCCTATCAATTATGGAGAATCCTCTGTATCCACTAAACAGTATCATCTCCAGACAGAGGAGCAGCTTCAGCGACAGACTGTCACTGTCCTGTTCCACTGACAGACTGAGGAGATCATTCCTCCCCCACACTATGCGACTCTTCAGTTCCACCCCGAGGGGTAAACTTTAACATTATATAAAGTTATTGTCTGTTTTACCAGCATTTTTATCACTCTTTAATTAAATATTGTTCTTTATCAGTATGCTGCTGCTGGAGTATGTGAATTTCCTCTTGGGATTAATAAAGTATCTATCTATCTATCTATCTGAACTCAGAAGAAACCAAGTACTAAATAACATACTATCAAAATTGAAAATTAGTGACTATATAAAAGATAAGTAAATAAACTTTAGATGTTGAAGACTTTTTAGCAAAGGCAGTTAAAAAAAAATTCCACATGGCTTAAGTGGGTCATTACACTGATGTTTACCTAACTCAGATGCTTGCAGGCAAAATTTTATTCCTGTATAGTTCTGTTCTCTGACAGTAAAATGTTCAGTTCATTTTGACTACATCTTCTTTTACATTCTGTCAAGCTGCCACCAATCAGTTTTGTACAATTTAAAAAAAAAATCAGATCTCGGCAGGATTGCAATGTCCTGCATTGTCACAGTAGTCATTGTATGAATTAGAGACATTTGTATTTACAGTACATGTATTATATTTAGCTAAATATTAAGGGCTAAGTTATAAGTTAGAACAAAGATTACTGAAACCTGGAGATGTCATGAATTAAGGATGCAGTAAAATGTAGCTGTGGGCTAAATGTAGCGTGTTAGAGGCGCCAAACATTTTAATATTGCCTTAAATAATCTGCAGAATTGTAGCAAGTTTATTTTGTGTTGCTATTTAAGAACAATAAATTATATCTGTATTTAATGGAAAAATTCGATTACATATGCAAAATTATTTTTTTATAGTTTTGTAGCATCCATATTTTATCATTTTGAATGATTTTTCCTGCGGTGGGTTGGCACCCTGCCCAGGATTGGTTCCTGCCTTGCGCCCTGTGTTGGCTGGGATTGGCTCCAGCAGACCCTGTGACCCTATGTTCAGATTCAATGGGTTGGAAAATGGATGGTTGGATGATTTTTTTTTCTCTGTAAACCTAATTTAAAAGTATTGTTAAATAAGGTAATTTTTGCACAGGCAAGTATATGGAAGCTCTTTGCGTTCATAATCTGCTAAATTTGTTTTTGTTTTTTGTTTTAGTAAACACTCAGCAGACTGCATTCTATGGAGGCAGGATGACCGAGGACAGACTTTTGACAGTCCGTAATATGACTGTTGATGCTATTGATAAATTGCATAAATCTCTCGAGTCTTGTCCGGCAGCTGAAACACATGCTGAGGATCCAAAAGGGCTTAAGGTAAATTAACTGTTTAACCTCCTTTGTTGTTTAATTCTTTGACTCCGTTATTTTTAAGAATTTTTGAGCGTTGAGCTTCAAAGCTAAACTTTAATGCAGTTTGGTGAAACACTGGCATCTTATCAGATTAGGAAAAAGGCATAATATTGTATTCTATTGTACAGTTCTATTGTTTTAAAATTGAAAGTTAAAGAGAGAATTATGTGGGCAGTTTTATTGAAATGCACAATTAGTTTAGAATCGAGGAGGACCTTCGAATGAGCAGTAGAGTGTAATTTTAACAGTCTCTTAAATGCCAAACAAATTTAATAAGCCAGTAAGTCAGCTGAATCACAGCATTGCAGAATCCAACATGACTGATTCTGAGGCTGACGATAACTGCAATCTTGGAAAATGGATCTACATTGAAGAAAAATGCTTACCAAAAAACTCATTCCTTATTGTAATAAAAGGGAAAATTCCAGGAATGTCAGAGTAATAATGCTTAAGTGGCCCTCTGCTATATTTAAAGAAAAAAGCCTATTACTAAGTTTTGGTGTTGCTCTTATCAGTTTGTAAAATATACTTCACCATGATCTGAAGAGAGCCCAACTTGTGTGACTTCAGGAAAAGTTTTGCTTGCATTCTTCAGCCTACAGAAAGTTTTTTTTAAAAAAAGAGCAAAATCTATTTAAATTCCCAAGTTCAGTAAGACCTTTAGTATACAAATGGAGAAAATGTAAGACCACAATGACTATCCTTATGTAGGTAACATTGAAAATCATGCAGCTAAGCACCAGACAGACACATTCAGGGATCTATATCTACTATTATATCCTTATATGTGCTGTTTATTCAGATAAGGATTAGCTGTTTTTTTATATAAGAATGGATAAACAACATTTAAAGTAGGTATAAAAAAATTTGTTCTTACATGTAACAATTAACTGTTGCCAAAGCTACCACAGGATGTTTCACCACTTAATTCATTTAAATAGTACACTTTTGCACACAAGGATCAGTTTATTTCCATTACATATGCATGTTTTATTTCATAAAGAAGCCATTTATTTTTGTATATGGTTCCATTTCTTCAGGTGATATTAAGTAACTAAAGAAGTTAAGATAAGATTATTGTAGTTTATCGAGGGTATAAAACGCTCACATACTTTAGAACAAACCTAGAATAATACATGTTGTTTCATCCTCTAAACCGACGTTATGACACCTTGCTTTTAGGTTTCCTTGTCAACAGGTTCTCTCATAATGAATAGAAACACCTAAAAATATAACTCTTAAATTGGCTGCAAAATATATTTTAAAAGATAATTTGGACAATGCTAATAATCTTATAAGATAAGTTTTATATGGCCGATCTGTGTTTTTCTGGCAGTTTTTTGATCACTTATTTGCTAAATTGTTTGCATGAATTATTTTTTACCTCTATCACTATCAAACCTGACATAATGTTAGTATTATATTGAATATTAGTGATTTCTTTGTTTAATTATTTTTATCAATACATTAATTTTCAATTGCTTTCACATTTTTACTTCTACTGTTGCCATGTGCTTTATTTTCTTAAGGTGCCCTTGTTGCCTCATCAGAAACATGCATTGGCATGGTTACTGTGGCGTGAGACTCAGATGCCTTGTGGGGGAATTCTTGGTAATGTAGTAATCACTTTCAATGATATTTGCTACTAAAACTGAAATCCTGTAAACCAATCCCTTTCCAAACCCATTCTTTTTGTAGAGATTTTGAGGGACAGTTGGTTCAAGAGATGATAAATGTCTGGTCTCAGCATACGTTTTTATGTATTGTGCAACAAACACTATTTGATGTAAACAGAAGAGAGTAAACCCTCTCTTTGTCCATCATTTTAGTTTCTGGATCACCTGGATAGTTACAACAGCTACATTTTAACCATTTAGCTAGGACAGTTGTCTAGAATACCTATTCATGGTGTTGTTGAAGCACATATTTGTGAATAAATAAATACAGTATCTGTGGTACAATAAAGTCATAAAATGCATATAAAGTATATTTTTAATATCCACACAGACTTCTACATTTATGACAGTATTAGAGTATCCTTTTTCCTAAGCAGCCTACTGAATGGTAGCTTCCAATACATATACTGTATATTATTGTGCATATTACTTGGCTAAATAAGGTTACCGGTATATATTTTTTTTTTTTTTGCTGCTTCATTTTCAAGATTCTTGCCTGCATGTTTAGTGATATTTACATATGGAGTATACTAGATACTTTATTAATCCCAAGGGTAAATTCAAATATGTATGGCTTAACAGAGAAAAATATCTGATTAATTTTTGTGTTTACTTGAAAATGTGATGTAATTACTGAACCAAGTAAATCAGTTGTCGTTAAAATACTAAAAACCACTTACCAATATGTAAACAGTGTTTACTTAAAATCTGATCTATATGATTTCAGCATTCATTTTTGCCACTGCTCTGTTACAATATTGCTTTGATGCTTTGGTGTCCTTTCTAATGTGCCTTTTGAAAGGTCAAGAAAGCAAAACGTAACCCATGGTGTTTTGCCTTCATCTTAGTCTATAGAGAAAGTACTGCATTGAAAATACACCCTCAGTTGTGGCTAAGTTGGCATTGCTTTTGTTTTTCTTTGGCATGGCATTTTGAGACTTATGCTGCATCTTGAGGCCTAAGCCGTAGACTTTGACAGAATCTTAAAATCAAATCTCCACCTCAACCAGAAGGTACTTTTCTCTGTTGAACTGCTACAGTGGGCCCCTTCTGGAGTGCCATCATAGTGTTGAACCAGTAAAATTTGGACTTGAATATCAATGCCAGCTTTTGGACCTCTGTACCAGTATCAAAATGGTTCAGAAGCAAATAATGGATAATTCCTAAATCCCTCTTCTTACCCCAGCCTCCCAAGTACTATCATGCCACACTTCACACTGCTTCCCTTGTGTGAGTCCAGTCACAGCAAAAGTGAATTCTTTAACAAACACATCTTTTAAGTTTCTGTGTAGAAAACCAGTAAATTGTTTTGTCAAGTATTGAAAGCTATTATTAAGAGAAGTGCTAATGTTTGCTTCCAATACTGAAAATCCTGAAATGCTGGTATCATACTGTTTTAAAAGTTGGAATTTTTAAGTACTTTTCCTGTACCAGTATACCATGCAACATTCCACATCAAGACCATTCCATTTGACAAGGCAGTATCATTCACTATTGAATGACTTTCTTTCTAGCACAACCAGACACAGAGACATTTACTTGTAGTGTATGTCACCTTGGACAGGGAGAAGAATGGTCATAACTAAATTTTATCAGCCTTAACAGACATATTTATGCACCATTTACCAACCAAAACTTATGTACACCCAAGAAACCAAAGACATGATGTCTGTTAATTACTTTATAAACCAGTGTTGTCACTAGTTCCTTGCTGTCTCTGAATAAGTTAGGCTTAGGTTCAGTTCTGCTTCTCTCAGCATACCCTTTATTGCCTAGGGTGTAGGACACAGTGAAGACTGAGCAACCCTCTATTCCAAGTGCAATATATTACCAGACCATAAGATCAGATCTCATAACAGAGATGGATGTGACTACTAGATTGAGTCCATCTTCACAAAAGAACAGCAAATTGCACAAGCAGTAAAAGAGTTGATTTATTTTTTATTTCAGCAAATGTATCTTATGCTAGCAAAAACAGGATCACCATGTGAAACCTCAAAGACTGTTAACTGCAGTACATGTGTTAACAAAAGTGAGACTTGTGACAGTGAGCTCCTTCCACTAAACTTAAGTAATTTGTGTGTTGGTGATGTGTTTATCGGAGAAGAGAGAAATAAAACCAGCCTATCTTAGACTTATGCTTTGTGTTCATTTGTTGTCCTTTCATTTGTAAATACATGTATATATCCATTTTCTATAATACTCATCTAGTGAATTAATTGTATTTTCTTTATTTTAGTAAGAGTGTGTGGGTTCTTTTTTGGGGGGAAAAAAATGTTTTCTAAATAGAAGGTGAAGATGTTTAATGGAATCTTTGCCAGTTTATAAGCTTTGCTCATAAATTAAAGTTCATCTCTTCCTCCACTTAAATCTGTCATCCCTTCCTGGAAGGGATTGAGAGACTCCACATACTGTAATAAATACCGTACATATAGTTTCCGCATTTGGTTTATACAAATTTATTTAAATGTTTATGACATGTTGCTTTTTACTTTCTTCTTCAATGTCCTACAGCTGATGATATGGGTTTGGGTAAGACTCTGACTATGATTGCACTGATTATGTGCAAGAAGAAGAAAGAAAAAGAGGAGAGCCAAGAGAGTAAACAGAAGCTGTGGATTTCAAAAAAAGACCAACATGGTAAATGCATTTAAATAATAAATAATAATAATAAATTCAGTTATGAAGTTCAAATAATGTAATTTGTTTTTATGTGAGCAAATAAACTTATAAAGTATGTAAACTAGGGTGCTGATAGTTTAGAAATGTATATGGTATAATTTCTTTTTTTTAATTTTTTAATCCATCTATTGGGGTCTTTTGTTTGATTTGGTAGGCTTTATAAGATATATGAAGCTGAAGCCTATATTCAAGGCAACCTCTAAAATCATCCTACTTTAAAGATTTATTTTTTTCTTTTTAACAGTTGGAGAACTGGGAGGTTAACTGTCTTTCTTAGAACTTCAGGCAGCAATTGAACTGGGAAACTTGAGTTTACTGTCCAGCAACAACAATATTTCTTTATATAGCACATTTTCATTCAAATGAAGTACCTCAAAGTGCTTTACAAGATGAAGAAAGAAAATTTTATTAAAAAAAAAAATAAGATTAGGCAATACTAAATAACAAAGAATAAAGTAAGATCTGATTGCCAGGAGGACAGGAAAAAAAATTCCAGAAGGCTGGTGAAAAAAATAAAAAAAAATCTGCAGGGGTTCCAAGGCCATGAGACCGCCAAACCCCCAGTGGGTATTCTGCCTGACGTAAATTATCTAAATCGGTCCTTACGGTTTTCAGGCCAACAATCACTACACTCTACTGTCCACAGATTAAGAAATTTCAAAATGTGAAACATTCCAGAATGACTAATGTTAAAGGTGTTTTTTGATGCACTCAAGAGTTTAGTTTAATTTATAACATTCTAAATATGCTAGTTTAATTCTCCTGAAATAGTGATTAAAGGTTTTTTTTTTCGCTAATTTGCTGTTTAGATTCATCTCCTGTAAATTCACAAGGAAGCCTCATCATTTGCCCGGCTTCTCTTGTCCACCATTGGAAGAAAGAGATTGAGAGACATGTGAAAGGAAATAGACTAAGTGTGTACCTTTACCATGGACAGAACAGAGAGAAGAATGCACGTATGTAAGTTTGGATGCATCAGCATTTCTTTACACTCGGTTTTCAACTTAGCCAGTATGAGTTGTATATATAAAATAATACGATTTTTGTGATTTTTTTAAAAGGAATAAAATGTTTTGCTTGTTAAATGAACCTACAGCAATTTGTTCTATGTAAGTTGTTAAAGTTGCAGAGTTTGTAAAACTGGTCTTATGAACAAAATCCTTGTACTGATCTTGTTGGTTAAGCAATGGAAATTCAATGCTGGCACAGTTTTCATTTTAGTTAAATTTGTTGTGCTCCTATTATGATTGAGTTTAAAATATTCAAAGCTTAAATATTGGTGCTCAGTTTGAATTAGTAAATCAAAAGTTAGCCGCATGTAATGTCTTTTGAATTGCATTGCATTTGGCCTGCCTAAAGGTAGTTAGAGTGTTTTAAACGTTTGTTGTTAACATGCTCACTGTAAGCCATTCCCCTTTTTACTGAAAGATGCTGGCAGAAATTCCTTGCCTCAGCCCCCAGTCAAACAAGGAGTTTTACAGAAAAAAAATGACATTGAGCTATCAATTAACTGCTTCCTAACAGTCTTCAAGTTCTCTTGCTATAAAATTATTTTAATAATCTACTTGTTATGCTAAAAAAATAATTTAAAGTAACCACAGGCCCTACTTATTTTCTTTTTACGTTTCTTTCATGTTATTAATTTCCATTTGCATACAATTTATGGAATCAGATTTTTCACTCCCCATTACTCATCCTTGTAGTGTTACCTATACTCTACCAACCCTTTTTCCTAAGTGCTCACTCTTTAAATACTTTGTAACATCATCAGAACTTATCCTGTCCACAAAACTCTTGAGTTTATTAATTTCCAAAAAATATCAGCTCAAATTTACTTTTTGACCAGTTTTTGGAATAAGTTAGACATGCTAGGATTTGTTTGTCAGACACATAAATATACTAAGCCAAGCACAATGTATGTGCCTAAATAAAACAAAATGCTTATCCATTGTTCTCTTGCACTGTTCTCTCTTCTACACCTTTGTTTGTGAACTCATTCAGTTTTAGTTGGTTTACCATTTGCCACTATTGTCATTTTGTCAAGACCATCAAACTAGTTGTGCAGTATCTAAAGGTTATTTCAAGTTACACAACTATTCCAGTGATTTTTTTTTTTTCTTTTCAGTCATAGTCTCATTTACATAATCTTAGCGAGTTGGAGGCAGTTGAGGCAGTCGGTGCCGCTCTCCCATGAACTTATCCGCTCCAGTGTGACGTACCTAGCAACTCACTTCAAGTAGACTGACTCACTCCAATAAAATCAAATAGGTTTGATTTTTGTCTTTAGTCAGAAGGGTGGGCTGTGTGGGCCTGAAAGCTAACAACCTATAAATAATCATACAAAAGTACAATTTATATAATGTAGCAACAAGGAATAAGGAACGGAGGCATTTTGTCTGTGTGATGTCTCATGTTTTACATACCACGACAGAATGAAAAAAGAAAATGAAAGTCCCTAGACTGCGGCCAAACTCACCATACCTGTTAATCCTTTATACAGAACCAGTACAATCAAGTAGCATGTTATTGGCTGTCGCAAAAAGTGGCAAGCGTGACTGTGGTGAAAGGTTGGCACACAATCACTAAATATGACATGTTCAGTGATATTCAATTGTTTAAACTGATGTGGTCCAACTAGAAGTCATGTAATGTTATGTTGGCTTAAGCTGTTGTGGAACTAGCCTGCTACAGCTTTATAATAGTGATTATGCAAATGAACAAAACTCTGCTTATACATCAATCTTACAGAAAGTAAAAGATGAACTTAAAATCATGAAAATCAATAGTACTATAAATTAATCAATCCATCCTTATAACTCACTACTAGGAGAAATGTTCAAGTATTTCTAACATTCTTTGTGAATTTTATTTTCATTATTTCTTCTCTGTTTTATTTTTGGCATGCTTTTTAACACGAAGAGTAAAAAAAATCTCACTAAAATTTAACACAGCTAATTTTTAAACTGGCTCTGTATCAGAGTGAGTATATACGAAATGGGCCCTGTGATGGAGCAACACCATGTTCAGAGCTGGTTCCTGTCTTGTACCTGATGCTTCAAGGGTACACTGGTTGCCCATGACCCCAAAATGGGTTAAGTGTAATTGATAATGTTGTTATATTATTTAATACAAAATGTATTAGTATATGTTTATAAGTAAAATGTATGTCTCATTGTTTTATTTCAGCCTTTCAGAGTATGATGTAGTAGTCACTACATACAGTCTTGTTTCCAAAGAAATTCCAGTGAAAAAGGAAGAAAAAGACAGTCCTATCACAGAGGAAGTAAAACAAGTGGGAGTTTTTTTTTTTCATTTTTTTATTTTTATTTCACAATGCTACCATCTGTGATTCTGTGGAGGACATCTTAGTTCATTTCTATTGTACTTTTCTGGTTGTACATTTGCCTAAATTTTTCACTATACATCAGGCCTTTCTTATCTCCTCTCTTCCACTTCACTGAACACTTCTTGTGTTCTTCCTCTGTTTGTCCTTGAAATAGCTTGGCCAGAAAATTAATTTTTAGTTATTTGCTGTTCAGTACTACTACTACTACTACTACTACTACTACTACTACTACTACTACATCTATTGCTACTAATTCAATATTATTAGTATACTAGGGGGCCCCACCCCCTGCTCGCTTCGCTCGCCCACTACCGGGTTTGGTTTACCGGATATACAATTTAAAGAGATTATTTTCATGGGAATTGTTACATATGCATTATTTTCACTTTTACTTTAAAACTTTTGTAAAAACAATATTTGTTCTTTATTTCCTGCCCCAGGCATGGTTAAATCTCTTTCTCCCTTGGACGTATAACGCTGCTCGCGTTGTAAAGGGGCGGGCTGAGAGCACGCTAAGGATATACAGTCGGTTACTGGCGAGCTGCGTGTTTTGCTTGTCGTTGTTTTAAGAGCTGGGAGCACTTGAAGTGTGTCTGCCAAAAGCATTCCAACAACTGCTAGGTTAGATGTCCGTTAACTTGTTTTAAATTGTTTATAAGTAGGGCGTGACATGCAAAAGTCACTGTCTCGCGGGTTTTGCTTCCTAAGGTTGTAATGTCTAGTCTCGCATGTCGTCAAAGTGTCTCTCCGAGATGTTCAGGTCTCGTTCGCTTCGCTCATCCCTCCCACAGGAGCACTTCGCTCCTGCCACCTCACATCTCTCCCGCTCGCATTGTGAAGGGGGGTGGGAGCTGAACACACGCTAAGGAGATGCGGACGGATCAGCTGCTGGCTTTGTGCTTCTGTTGCTGAGGTCCGTGTTCTCCTTGTCGTGCTGTGTGTCGATCATTTAAAACCCTGTATAGCAACTGTCCTTCTGTCTCACTGGCTTGTCTCGCGTGACGTTAAAGTGTCTCTTGTGGGTCATTAAATTGTCTTCCGAGAAGATCACGTCTCGTCTCCCTGCCAGTATTTTTTTTTATAATAGATATGTTATTTTAGCTTAAAAAAATAATGGTAAGTGTAATAAATTCCCTTAAAATGTTTAAGTGAAAACTCTGAAGGAGTTAAATTGATTTTTCAACTGTTTATAATGTTTTTTTCATGCATGGTCAAATAAACTTAGCATTATAAGATTAACAGGTATAATTTTAAGTTGAATTAGAATGTCAGTATAAGTTGCATATGCTGGATGTGCACAAACATTTTTTATGAATGAAATCTATTTTTATGCATTCCTAGGACTCTAAGACTTTGTCTCATTCACCTCTTATGCAAGTGATTTGGTCCCGAATTATCTTGGATGAAGCTCATAATATTAAGAATCCACGTGTGCAGACCTCCATAGCAGTTTGTAAATTAAGAGCTGAAAGGCGGTGGGCTGTAACTGGTACTCCTATCCACAACAACCTTTTGGACATGTATTCACTGCTAAAGTAAGGATTGTTATGTTACTATTATACTGTATTAATCCCCAAAGAGAAATTATGCTTTTCGCATACCCTAACTTACTCATAGTTTTATGGGCAGAGCTCAGGGTCAGCTATTTGTAAGGCACCCCTAGAGCAATTGCGGGTTAAGTGCCTTACTCAAGGGCCCAACGGAGTAGCATTTCTTCTGTCACTGCTGGGATTCGAACTGGCAACCTTCGAGTTGCCAGCCCAGATTCTTTGGCCACAGAGGCACCACTCTGCCACTAGTTACTACTGCTTTGAATTACTCATTTTGTTTTATAATGGCAAATGACTTAATGTTGACAAATATGATTACTGCCTATGCATTGTAAGGAGTTAAATTGCCTATATGTAAATAATATGAATCAAATCGTGACAATCCGATTGTAATTGAATGTCCAATTTTGTGAAAGATCATCAATTATTGTGCAATTTTAAAATGTGCTAGTGTCCTATAAACTGTTGTATAGTTTGTTTTTTCTTTTTGTTATCTGCACCCCCTTCCATTAAGAGGAGCACTGCTTGGCTTCACAGAGCAAAAAAATTTGTGTACTGGATACCTTGTTTCATCCATTATGCAATGCAAGGCAAAATATAATCTGACAGTTTCCAGCTAAATATTTTTATGTGTGTCTGTGTACTGTAATTTGAATGTCATGCAGAATACCATAGGAGAATGTTGCAGAGTAATGTATTAGTTGATGTTAATCAGTTAATTGTTGTGTTTTTCTTTTGACAATGCTAATATTGTAATTAGACATTCAGAAAGGCTTCTACTTTATTTTTCTTACTTTTCTTTGTAAATTAGGGTTCTCTGCCATTAGATGTGTGTCAAAGTGACTGAAGTACACTCGTTTTAAGAAACATAATAAAACAATGTATTGATAAACACAAGTATTATAGAAATATGGTAGTAGCTTAAAATACAGGACACAGTTAGGCAAACATATTATAGAGAAGAGGCTGGCAGTGCTTTGTCCAGTTTTGTTCTTGATTTTACAAGGCTTTTAATTGATTTCAAATAGATTTAGAAATAGATTTCTGATTTATCTTGGCACAAATAAGCCATTACTATTATAAAACTGTTTTAAGATGATGTCCATTGCTTTGTGGAACAGTGTGTTGTTGCTCAATGTTGGGAAACATTGCTCGCGATAGAGTGCATTCATTGCTTTTGCCACATGATCCTTTGAATCTATAGCATAGTGTTTCCTCAGCTTGATGTTAGATTTGTTGTGTTCTTTGTAGCCTCATATTGAAAAGGTATGACTCTTTCTGGTGCAAGATCTTAGGCACTGAGGTTCTCCTTTAGAAGGAATTCTGCTTCTTAGTCTTACCAGGCTGGATGGACTCTGTCACTACCACAAAACGTAAATTTGAATAGTATATCTATTGAATGTTCAGAGGTATATCAGAGTGTTCTGCAGCAATGAGAACCTAGGTAATATAGTGTTAAACTATTGAAGAATTGTAAATTTTTTCCCATAAAATCTGGCAAAAACTAAATTATAGCCATCAGTTTCTCTAACCAAGAAGCCGCCTTGTCTGCAGTAGTCTCTGCAACAAGTTTTCTGCAATTCCATTAACTTCGTTGTTTTTTGTAATGATAGCCGTAGTTGCCACTGAAAGCCTATCAATGTTGACATTGTCCTATACCACTGAACCATATAATTTTTTGAAGATCTCTATATAAACAATACTGTTATAACAGTGTCTTTGAAATTTAGTAGCAAGTAGTGCAACTTTTTCATGCAGATTTTTTTTTCTCCTCCCTTAATACCACTTAAAATTCCCTGTGATTGTATAGTGTGATGTCATATGTATTTAAGCAATAATTACCAATGTACTGACCTTACTGTTGATGTGTTTTGTTTTTTTTTTCTTTTTTTTTTGTTTTTTTTTGTTTTTTTTTGTGGAACTCAACAGCAAAACTAGTTAACACCTCAAATGTTAATACCGTTATTGGACTTTGTAGTAATTTTAAAATGTGTGTTTCAGTAGTAATAACTCTGCTGTATTACACAGGTTTCTCAGGTGTTCACCATTTGATGAGTACAAATTATGGAAAGCTCAGGTGGATAATGGAAGTAAGAGAGGCGGAGAACGGCTCAACATATTGACACAAAGTCTTCTCTTACGGAGAACAAAGGACCAGCTTGATTCTTTCGGTAAACCATTGGTATGTTCTTTTTCTATAACATCTGCATCTATAACTCCTGCATTTATTTCAGTGTACTTATTTTACAGCATGTTAAAGCAGCTTGCAAGCAATATATTTAATGCATTACAATTACATGTAAGCAGTTTTACGAAATCGACTCTAATAGAAAAACACTAAGCAAATGTTTCATCCGACATAATGGGTAATAAGTGGAGGAGTGGTGAAATCTCAAGTTGAATCTTACCCTTTGTGCTTTATTGAAGTTGGTTGTTGTACCATGCAAGGCAAGATGTAATACAGAAAGTGGAATTCCCTACGTTTATAGAGACACTAGGACAGAGAGAGCATTGGAAAACCTTAAAAGTGGGTCATTGCCAATGTAAAAAATTATCAGACCTCTCCAGTCTAAGAGTCATTTAGCTGGAAAGGAGAACAATTAGTTTAAGATCGTTTGATACGATAACTGTCCATTAGAGTCTTTTGAAAATTTTGATCAGTTTTCGACCCTGTCCACATGCACCTGTATATTTTTTATTTTTATTTTTTTAAACGTAGCTTTTTGTATTTGTTTCGGCCTCTTGTCGACACACAGACTGCATTTTAGGTCCCTGAAAACAGACCTTTTGACAAAATCCTTCCAGGGTGAAGATGTTTAGAAACTCCGTCTTCCCTGTTTTTGTGTAGACCGGGAAAACTGAGTTATTGGCTTGTAATATCAGGGTGCGCCTGTATCGTCTTTGATTGATGTCAGTACATGCCCCATTATCTGTATTGTTTACATGAGGCAATTTTGTGCAGTTGCGGTCTTGGCTAAAGTAGTATTGGATCACCTGTCATTGTTGTCAAAAAAATTTCCTGCACACTTTACTATTTAGCAAAAGAAGGGAGATTAAACAAGACGGCAAACACATTTGGTTTGTCAAGACAGGTGGTTTCTAAAGTAGTAAGGCAAGTGTGTGAAGCAATTACAGTCCACTTGGGCCCTGTGTATATACAATTACCTGTCACTGAGTCCTATGTAGAGGAACTTGCAGCAGGGTTTCACCAGGGCTCATGTAGATATAACGCAGCCATCCACAAATTTAATGGATTATTTGAACAGAAAGGGGAGGTTTTCTGTTAACATACAAGCCACCTGTGATTAAAAGTGTTCATTTATTGACATGAAATGGCTGGGTAGTGTTCATGATGCCTATATTTTTTGCAAAATCCATTCTAAACACACATTTAGGAAAAGAGGGCAGTAGACATTAATCTAAATGACATTCCCTTTGTTATCTATGCCTGCTTTGTGCTCTTGACAGTGAATTTTTGTGTTTTCATGTGGATGGAGATTTTGTTTTAAAATGGTGTGCATATGGACGGGGATTTTTTTTTTTTTTTAAATGAAGGTGGAAAACTCCTGTTTTAAAAAATACCTGGGTATGTGTGAACAAGGCCTTCCATACAATGTGTACCAGCCAGACAATTGCAAGTAATCCTCCTACCTGGTCATAAAACTCTTGTCTCTGTTTAAACCATGTTATAATGTGTTACATTTTAGCATCAGTTTAACTTCCTATTCCTTTCTCTCTTGTTGTGTCTTTAAGTTGCCCCGTGACTTAAATTGCTTGTCACAGTGTCCATCCCTGTTGCCATGCTCAATGTGGAACCTGTGTAAATTTATTCTTTGGCAGAGTGTTTGTCCAGTAGTTTCTCCCACATATTGTGCAGTGTTGGGACATTTCATACACAGAATTAGATAGACCACATTAGATGATCTGCAGGAATATGATCCCTTTATGTGATGTTCTTGTTGGCACTGTGGCATAACTACACGATCTGTTATTATAAATGTAAGCACACATTTTACATCTTTTCTGTAGACAGGGTGATGTACCATTATCTGTTGGTTCACTCCGAGAGCTTCACCAATAAAAAGTGTAATTTGCTTGACTTCTCTTTGCTTTATTGAACTAATCAATGCCTAATACAGATTAAGGTAGACTCATTCTTTGAACAATGACTTCCTAATTACTCAGTTTGACTGTACATGTAAGATCCTGCTTCAGGTAATGTTTTAGAAAATGTATAACATGGCTGAGCAGTTGAGTAAGTACAGATAAAGATTTGAAATTGTAGGGTTGTTTAGTACCTGGAGTTTTGCAGTGTGTCTGTAATAGACAAAGAGTGTATCACAAAAAATTAAGGTAAATTAAAATGAACAAAATCTACTTTACCACTACTTGAAAATGTGAAAAAATGTTTGGATCAAGTTGTATTTCTCAGAGAACTGTTTAAGTATTGTGAAAGTATGATTTAAACATAAAACCCAAAGAATTTCAATGTCATGCAAATTGAAGGTAAGTAAAGATAATTTTAATTAAAGGGAAAATGTGTGATATATGTATAATAATTAAGCTGCCAGTAATAATAATAAATCCCAGATTCTCAAAGATTTAAAACCACTAGATACTTCCTGTAGCCATCCCATTTGTAGATAAATGTGCCCACTGGTGATACTAAAGTCTCTTTCCATAGGAACATACACCAGCACATTTCTGTGTGATATTACTAACGCCTGATTCCCAGTAGGACTTTTGTGTCGTAGTGACAAACCTCCCTGCCTCTTAAGTCTGAAAACATTTGCTTCTTCAGATACCTAATAATTAGCAAAATAAATTATACTTTTACTCTTAAAAATGTGTATATATATGAACAGGAACATTTACTGTACTTAAGAAATACAGTATCTTTGTGATAGGAAATACTAAAATAGTTAAATATTTATTTCAAAGAATATTGGAGCATTTGGAAGATTATGTTTCATTTTCTGCTAATGTCAGAGAAAATTTTGACTTGAGCAAATGCATTTGTATATTTTGAGCTAGTAGAGAGCCTATGTTAAATGAATATACGTTGATCAACCACAACATTAAACCCCCGGCTTAATGTTGTGTAGTGCCTCCTTGTGCCACCAGAACAGCTCTGATCTGTTGACATATAAACTTAACAATACCTCTGAAGGTGTCCTGTGCTATCTGGCACCAAGACGTTAACAGCAGATCCTTTTAAGTCCTGTAAGTTGCAAGGTAGGCTTTCCATGGGTTGGACTTGAATTTTTAGCACATCCTACAGATGTTTGATTGGTTTGAGATCTGGGGAATTTGGAGGCCAAGTTGGCAGTCATTTTCTTTGCTTAAAATTCCATACACACTATGATAAAAATGAATTTAAATGCCATGTCATTATATGCATTGTATAATATGTATGCTCATTTTATGTTATTTGTTATTTTTTTTACAAGACTACATTTCATTTATGTGATTACTGATTTTGTGTTTCAGGTTTCTCTCCCAGAGCGTAGTTTTAAGATCCATTCCTTGAAACTGTCGAGTGATGAACAGTCTGTCTATGATGTGCTTTTAGCACAATCAAGGTAAGGCATATGAAATACAGTGATTTCTTATTTTTACAAAGCTTTCTTTGCTGAATGTGGTAACATTTTTTGAAGGTTGTATCATGTATTTAACAGTACCCTTGTAAAAGAATGCACTAGACATTGTCCAATCACATGTTTACTGCTTAAAGAATTATTGCAAACCATGATATTATACTAACACTTTAACAAATTATAAGACACATTGGGCTGTCAGAATAACACGGATTCATAACCCAGATATTAAACTGAGGTACTATTAAATTGAGAGACATAAAAGCTAACCAAATGGCACATTTTTCTGCAAAAATGAAAGAAGAATCTTTCTGTTGAAAAATATTTGATCTACGCTTCATTATTCTGCAGTCTCTCTAGACCAGGGGTGGGCACTATCAGTCCTGGAGGGCTGCAGTGGCTGCAGAGTTTTGTTCCAACCCAAATGCTTAATTAGAAAACAATTGTTGCCAATAATTTAATTTCATGGCTTGTTACTGCTTTAATTCTGCCATGTCGGGTCATTCTCATACCCTTGATTTTTTTTGTCTAAATGATTTAAAGTCTAAAACTAGATGAGTAATTCTCAATTCTTCACATTTTTCTCTTCACTTTCCTTCCAAGTATTTAATTAAACCAAATAGTGCACAATACTGTAAATACTCACAGGTATAAATGGAGAACTGCTGGTTTATTTTGTCATTTGCATCTTATTGGTAAAAAGGAGCAATTAAAAACAGAGACTACAGCTGTTTAAGACTAAAATAGGCAATAAGGGTTCAAAATCGTAATGAGCAAGACAACAAAAATGAAGCAGAAGTGTTACTTGAGCAACAAGTGCTTCTTCTTAAGCAATTGGGTCGGAACAAAAACTCCAGGAATGACTTTGCCCTCCCCTGCCCTAGACCATAGTAGAACTACCCTTTCTAGCTGTTAAATGTTACATTATCCCAGTTAGTTTATTTAAAAATTTTCTCTAATTAAAAAAAATTCTGTGAGGATTGTTTTTTTTGGGACTGGTGCCTGTAAGATTGATCTACTAGTGAAAACTGGTAAGGTTTTCTTCAAATACCCATGAATTTCTTGTTAGTCAGCCAATGAGTCAATCTGGACTGTAACTTTATACTTATAGATTCATTAATACTCTGTTGCTTAGAGATTATTGAGAGAGAAGTACTACTAAGATTAAAAAGCCTTCACTTTACAACATTTTGCTTAAGAAAGGTAGGGTTTATTATATATTATATCTCTATCTCTCTCCATCCATTTTCTGCTATTTATCCAGGCCCAGGTTGCGGGGTCAGCAGTCTAAGCAAAGATGCCCAGACATCCTTCCCCCCAAACCAACACTTCCTCCAACTCCTCTAGGGGTGGAATACCAAGATATTCCTAGGCCAGTCGAGAGATACAAACTGTTTAGCATCCCCTGTGTCTGCCCGGAGGTCTCCTCCTGGTTGGATATGTCCGGAACATCTCCCCAGGGAGGCCTCCAGTAGACATTGTAACCAGATGCCCAAACCACTTCAACTGGCTCCTTTCAATGTGGAGTAGCAATGACTCTACTTTGAGCACCTACTGAATGTGTCTGGGCTCCTTATCCTATCTCTAAGCCTGAGCCCAGACAATCTGTGAAGGATCAAGTTCTTTTGGTCACTAACCTCAGCCCGTGACCATAGGTTTACAGTATGAACATAAATCTATCAGTAAATTGAGAGCTTTGCAGTGCGGCTTAGCTCCCTCTTCAACACAACTGACCGGCACAATGTCCACATGATTATAGATATTGCCCTGAACCACTTTTCGATCTCCTGTTCTCTTCTTTCTTCTCTCTTGAATCTCACACTCCGTGGCAGACTGCCCCAATACGTGTCTAAGGTCACCGCCCGGTGAAACTAGATGTATATAATGTGTGTGTATGTGTACAGTAAAGAAACTCCTAAAGATCTTATAGAAAAAGTGATAGGGCTCACCCTAGTAACTTTAGGCCAGTGAGTTTTAATTTAAGTTAGTAGGAGCTAGTATTAAAGATAAAATTGAGCAACATCTATCAAGTACAGCTCTATTAGTGAACAATCAACAGTATAGGTTATTTGGAGACCCCTAATTGTGAATGTACAGTGTGTATGTGTGAGTTGGCCCTGTTATGGCATGTCATCCCATCTCTGGTTAATTCCTGCCTTGATCCCATTGCTTCTAGGATAAACTGCGGTCCCCTGTGATCCTTTTAGAATTAAGCAAGTTTGAGGATGTTATCTGTAATTTTTAACACAATTTTTAATTTGTATATAGATTCATTATAACTTTATTTTTTTAAAGAATCTGATTTTAACATATTTTTAATACTCCTATGCTGCAGGGAAAAACTTGGGGGTTCGTGGCAGAATTGGCACTCCAGCCACCATAAAAAACCTCACACTGTTCCATTCCACCTGAACTAGTGTGGTGCTGAGGTGTCACCCATTGCATGGCTGCACTCGGGTCCTAATCTGTATCCTGAGTTGGTTTGTCGTGTGGTAGGTGCGGCAATGCGCTTTATCAGTGCGTGCTCCTAACCTCTTTCTCTCTATAGGTTTACCCTACAATCTTATCTGAAGAGACATGAAAAGAAAGATGAAAGCTGCAATGACTATACAATAAATCCATTTGAAAAAGGTGAAAAATATTACTTTTTTCGTATATGAAAAGTACTTTTGGCATTTTAATTCTGGTAGAGTGGACATACATGCAGAAACCTAATGTGATAAAATAAAGTTAAAATGTATTTAAAAGTGTAAATTTCATAAATAATAACATAAAATGTTTCTTCATTAGTGGCTAGACATATAGTAATTGTAAAGAAAAGTGTGATGGCTTTATCCAGTTTTCCTTTGCCTTTGTTATTGGGATTGTCCATATTTAGAACATGCACCTTTTTTACTTTTTTCTGTTAACTTATATTAATTCATTTATTATTATTAACATTGGGTCTGTAGTGTGTTTATATTTGTTATCATAATTGCATTAATTTTGACTAGTAAACTTTATTCTGTAAATATAAATAGATACATATTTTCATGCTACTCTTCTACCTGCCACAGGGAGCAGTGCTGCAGCTTGGTTGGTTTGTGCTATGTGTCTGGAACCTGTGTTGGTGGGAACATCTTCCAACAGTTAGCCTTCATCATTGTGCAAACAACAAGGCTGTTTTCGTGTGGGCATCATTTTTACTAGTGGCATTGATGGTTTGGATTAGGTTTGTTGTGTTTAAGATCAGGCCATTAGCCTGATTCTAGTTCTGACATTGGTTTAAAAGCAGCCTTTAGAGCATTAGGGTCTGGTGGTAAATTAAGCTTGTTTATATTATTTGTGTCATACTTTTTACATTAGTACTCAGTTTCTTGATATTTATTCTTTTTGCATCTTGAGCTTTATTACAAATGCAATTAATGAATAATGTACCATGAATTGTTTTTCATGAAATTAAAATTCTTTAATGGTGCTTATCTCAGTGTATACCAACATACTGTAAACAGTCATCAGGTTCACTTACCCACATACAAAAAACACAGCAGTCCTTGTATTTCTCTTTTTTAAATATATTGTGAATTCTGGTTAATAACTCTTACTACAAATTCACAAGCATGAATCCATTGTCCAGAATAAACTTTTTTACCAACATAACTCCTGTCTTCATAAAGAATGGTTCTGTAGGAAAGTCAGCCTTGTGCATTGTTTTTGAAGAGCACACTGCTGTGCACCTTTCTGTTCGTTGTGTTTAATCTAATAGTTCTCATATGGAATATTTTATTTAAAGTATTGTGAAGAAATTAAAGCAGAGTCCATTATGTAGCTTAGGTTAGTAGTTTTCTGTTGCCAGATTAATGAGATTATCTTCAACATAGTGTTGCAATCAGGTTTTATAGATCAGAACAGGTTCATTAAATTCAGTTGTCCTTTCCACTGTGACAAAGTGTCCCCCATTTTAACATTTAAGTTAAATGTGGTTAGTAATTGCATGAGTTTTGTTTGAATAAAGTGTGAAAACCAATGAATAAAAGGTCTGGTCAATTGCATTTTCAGTTATGAATGGTAATTAATGATCAGTAAAAGTACAAAAAGTAATTTTCTTATATTGATCATCTTAAGCTAACTTGGATTCATATTGATTCTTTCAGTTGCGCAGGAGTTTGGTGTAACACAGTCCGCTGCCATCTGTTCCTCTCAAGGAAATCCCCAACTTCAGGCAACAAGTACCATACATATCCTGTCCCTACTGCTACGATTGCGACAGTGCTGTTGCCACTTGTCTCTGCTTAAAAAGGTATTGAGCATTTACGGTAATACAAAATACAATATCTCAATAATTTGATAGTCCTCATATTGTAAGTATAGTTATATGTTACACATTGCAGGTCACTTAATTTGTCATGCAGTCTCTGTAAGATCAAACCTGCAGTAACTCCAGGTTTTCTTAAAGAGCTTTGCCACACACTATTGTAATGTACTTTGTCCTTTTCCAGTCAAAGCTAAAGTCTTATGAAAGTCCTACATAATGTGTGTGTGTGTGTGCTCCATTTGAAGTAAAAAAAAAATATATATAGTAAATACAAATTTGAAAGCAAACAAACTAAAATAGTGGCTCTTATTATTGTATAATTTTTTTTTAATGAACTAAAAAAATAAAAAAAAGAAATTAAATAACTAAATAAATGTGGCCTGTACAAAATGTTGGGCACCCTTTTATTAGGTTGTTAGTCTGATTAAAACTAAATTCCATGGCACACTTCAGTATAGTTACCAGTGTTTTTCTGACAAAGAAAAATTAAAACGGAGTGAATCACTTAGATTTAAAAAAAAATCTGAGAAAAAAAGCAATGAACAATCTGCATTGTGCATCTCAATCACAGTGTCTGAAGGACACCCAGTGGCGGAAGATTTTTAGTCAATAGCTTCTGTATTCAAGAATGCCTAAAATATCTCGATACTGCCTGATACCTGTTCCTTAAAAGGAGTGATTTCACTTATGCTAGCTTGGGCTTCCTGACTACTTTGCCATTTATTGCAGCTCATGGTTTGTTTAAAAAAAAAAAAAAAAGCACTGAAATGTTAGCAGGAGAAAATTAGGTGGCATACATAAAATAAGAGGAGTCAGCATTACCACATGACAAAGTATGGTAAGTATGATGGGGTGGCAGCAGGCAAAGTATATGAAGAAACAGGAAATACAAATGTCCCATTAAGTTAATATTATGTATCATGATTCATTTATGTGTTAATTTCATATTGATTCTCATTTAGTCATTTAGTTTGTTCAATTTTTTTTCTATTTGCTTAGGCACTGGATCATACTGATTTGCAAAATGAAGGCATTTCTCTTACACTGGAGGAACAGCTAAATGCATTAACATTGTCTGAAGTGTCTACTTTAGAATCAGAATCTACAGTGACCCTGAATGGCAGCAAATTTAATTCGGAGTTATTTAATGATACCAAGGAGAGCACTAAGGTATTTCCCTCCAGGCACTCCAGTAATTGCAATGAAAATTAAAACTAACATTTGACATACAGTCTTTGCATTAACAATGAATGCAGAATGGAACCATTACAGTACTCTAGCAGGGAGAATATGAAAGTGTTCATTACCTTTTGAATGTAATTCAAAATTCCTTTCAGGTTTTTCGGTATTACGTGCATTAGGATTAACATTGCAGTCATGTGTTGTGTATGGGTGTTAATGCTGCCACATGTAAAAGGCATATTAGCATTTCTGTCTATTATATAAAAAAGATCCTGGAATGAGACAAGACTTTTTAGCCTGGGACGAGACTTTTTTTCAGAGAGATACTTTCAAGTCCTGCAAGACAAGACTTTGTGCCAAGAGATTTAACCACGCCAGGAGCCGGAAATAAAAGACAGAGTAGATGACAAAGTAGAACGTCGTAAAGAGGTTCAAAAACCTTGCCACGATACGCATTCAGAGCAGGTTAGAGATCATGAAAGTACTAAAATTTGAAAGTCTCCAAAAAATGATAGTAAAGATCGCATTAGTGCAAACAAATGGAAATTATTATTCGGTGCAATAATGGAACAGTGAAAAGAGGTCAAATGTATTTTTTGGATTTAAACTTTAAATCTGAGACTTGTCTAACTCATGTTGCCATCAGGGAAAAGTAGTGTTCCTTCCCAATGAAGAGGCGTATCCGTGAGAATTAAAAGATTTGTTTGGTGAAAGTGAAATCCACATATGTGAGCAGCAGAGACGTGAAGTGGCTGGCGCATAGTGCAGGCCAGGGGGGTTGGCAAGCAAAGCAAGCATGGGGGTGAAGCCCCCTAGTTTTATTGTGGAAAAAGCTCTGTTCAAATTTTAGCAAGTACTGCCTGATAGTTGATTCAGGTCAGGTCATGTTGGGGACCATGCACAGGTACAGTGTGTTGTCATACCCACCACGTGACAAAAAGCTCAGTGTCCCAGTTTGCAACCCCCCAGGGAGACACACAGCCCTGTCCCACCCTCCAGAAATGACCATCTATCTGCCACAGCCAGGTGTTACATGGGCATCCTCTTGACATGATCCAGCCACTCTGGTCCTCAACAATGAGGATCCTGTGAGTCAGATCATCCTCGGGGAATCATGTCACATGGACATAGTCCCATAACTGAAACTCACTCATAATGCAGGTAATATGCCTCATTCGGGTCTCCGTGAACAACCACACATTCGACACAAAGTTGAACCAGTGGTACTGAAGGATTCTCCAAAGAGATACAATACCAAAGGAGTCCAGTCTTTGTCTCAGGTTACTGGCTAGCATCCACACCTCACATCCATATAGCAAAACAGGAAATACCAGGACTCTAAAGACTTGGACCTTTGTCCTTTTACAAAGATATCAAGAGTTCAACACACCCTTGACCCCTCCGCTTTCCCAGTACGTCTACTGACTTCATGGGAGGAGTCACAAGAGACATTAATGTTTCTGTCGAGGTAAGTAAACCTCTCCACACGGTCGACAGTCTCTCCTCAGACAGACGCACTGTTAATGGCTGTGCCCAAGAGGTCATTAAAGGCAATCATCTTGGCTTTAATCCAGGACACTCACAAGCCCAGACACTCAGTCTCTTCAGAGCCCCAATCAGAGGCTCCATTGACTCCGCGAACATCACAGCATTGTTGGCAAAGTCAAGATCAGTGAATCTTTCTTCACAAACAGATGACCCGCAGCCGCTAGACCCCATGACTCTGTCCAACACCTAGTCCATGCAAACATTGAACAGGGTAGGAGCAAGAACACAGCCCTGATGAACACAAGAATTAACTGGGAAAGACGCAGAGGTTCTGCCTCCACTCTGCACAGCATTCACAGTACCAGTGTACAGGTTGGCCATGACATCCAGCAACACAAACGCAATCCTCAGCAACCTTCAGGGTCTTGTAACGGAAGGTATTCCACAGTTCCTCTTGCAAACTCATTAGAAACAACCTGATCTTGGAGTCTGACTAAGTCCAGCCTCATTTTCCTAGTAGGTGTTAGCCTACTGGACCCAAGATGGACCTTCAAAGTAGCAAAAACAAGTCTGTGATCAGAATTCACAAACTGGGCATTTCTGTAGACCTCCAGCGTCTGACCACGAGGATGTGGTTGATCTCCTTCACCGCACCACAAGTATTGGAGTACCAAGTCCAATGATGTGGCTCAGGGTGCTGGAACCAGGATCCAACAATCTGCAGCCCCTGACCTTTGCAAAGTCAAGGAACATGAAGCCACAGAGACCGACACAATCATCATAGCCAGCTCTATTGGTGCCAAGTCACCCATGACCAAAGGAATGTCTTCTCGCAGGCACCCATCAACCAGCGAGAGAAGTTGCAAATAGAATGTCTCCCTCACCAAGACATTACTCACAATGGTCGGAGTACACTGAGACAACAGGCAAGGAACCCATAGAGTGCCTTAACCTGAGTCTCATAATATGCTCATTGAAAGGACTGGCATTCGACACCATCAGAAAGAGCTGATCCACCACAGGAACAGCTGTTCCCTGAGTGTGGCAGCCATCGGAGCAACCAAAACAATAAAGGATGTACCCACCTAAAGAGATCTGGCCAGTCCCAGGTCTGCATACCTCAGAGAGTGCAGAAAAGACATTCCACATGGACCACTTCAAATTAGGACCCAAGTGCTGCTGTGCACTGGGCCATGCCTCAGCACCACACCATTGCCAGTCCCCAGCAGGCCTGACCACATTGGCTTTTCGGCAGTTTTGACTCCCAAGGGCTTTCCCCCAACCCCTTCATAATGCGAGCAGCCTTCCCATAGGCAGCTGCTCTCCTGTGGAGAGCAGAAAGGAGTCATGTCTGCCGTTTCTCAGCTGCATTAAATTTTTTACGGTGGCTGGAGTGCCAATCCTGCCACCAACCCCCAACCTTTCCCTGCAAGTTAGAGGACTTTTTGCAGGGCCAGATGCAGTTTAAACATCATACCCAGGACATAGTTGATTCATCTATTTGTGTTTTAACTAATAGTTTATATGTTAAAACTATGGATATTTTGGAAGGATGCTACAACAAGGGAAGAAAATGTATGTATGTCCTATCAGACATATTTGTATATACTTGTGCCCATAATTGCCAAACGCAGAATCTTCATCTTTCTGAGACAAAGTAAGTGTATTTCCCTTATGCAAGTCCCTCCTATTTTTTGGGTCATCTGGCACATAGGTTTTAAGATACCTTTTAAAAATTACAATGGGAGTGTGGTCAAGGTAGGTTTGGGTGTGTTTTCATCTTCTCTGGAAAGAGAATAAACATAAGTTAATCTTCTAGTCAAAGCTTTATCCTCCCCTGGTGTTCACTTGAATTTTTCCCCAGTAGAACTGGGAATGATCCCAACATTTAATGCACCTCAAATACCACTCAAAAAAACATGGCAGACAAAGTAATATCAAGTTACATAGAAAATATCCACATTTTTGTAATGGAATTCTAACAGTTATAAATGATTAGCAAACCTGTGTTTCAGTCAAGAATACTGCTTTTAAGCAGTCATAAATCTCTTTCACATATATAGGCTGTTGGAAGTTTCCAGTAAATTTACAGGTATAGGCTATGTTTAAACAAAATAAAAGTTGACTATGTCTGGAGTGCTAATTTCTCAACTTAAGCGCTGCTGTAACTCCAGGGAGTTCTGATCACACTAGTAAATGACCAAGTATGAAGTGCTTAAAAACTTCCATTTACTTCTGGTACAGAAAGTAAAGAAATGCTACTACTGTAACATTTTAAATAGCTGGGGTTTCTTGTCCTTTTTCAGCACCAGTATACCATATAACCCTAAAGTCAAATAATAAAACACAGCTTATCATATTTAAAATGAGCTAGGATATCGGCTTTCCTGAAATGCTATATGGTCATGCAGTGTTTTTTGGAACATTTTGTCATTCTATTTTGAGTAATCTGTTAAGAAAATGTTTGAAGTTTGTAATTGTAACACAAGATATGGTGCAAACCACATTTTATCTAATAGGAATTTCAAGTTTGTGCAATTAATGTTCGTTTCTTTGTGCATAAGTCGCAATGAGATATTAACAACAGTTTAGTTTTTCAATTGGTATCTGTGAAAGATTTTATTTGTAAAAGTGCCTTTCACATATTAAGAAAACAATCATTTGACATACAGTATAACTAACAGAGGATAAGAATTGTTTAAATGAATAGCCAAGTTCTTGGACTCTTAATCTACCTTGCAGTGGATATTGTGTTGTGCAGAACTGGGATAAACTTCCATTATTGTTTTGAGAGTTCAAGAGTGCTTTGTCCCAAACTGTATCATGGCAATTGTGGCTTTTTTTTAATTTATGTATTTATTTATTTCAGATTGCGGCATTACTAGCTGAACTGAAAAACATTGCAGCTTCCTCAGATCTTCAGAAGAGGTAAATAAGCCATTACTAGTTAGGTACATAAAATATATGCGCCTTTTGAATTCAGCATTTGCAACTTGAGAAAATATCAATAGTTACCCTAAACAAAAATGTTCTCAGTACAATTTAATTGCCATTAAACAGTAATTCCTACAATCTACAATTCTTAAATTCAATGGACACTCTTTCTATATTGGTATGGAATTGCCCGTTAGATCACTGATTTATAACTCACCTGGTACTCTGTTTTTTCCATTTATCTTAGGATATAGGAATACTAATTAAATAGGTATTCCTCTTTATGTTTTACTCTCTTTCTCATTTGTAAAGCAGGAAAGAAAAAATTCTTAATTGATCCAAAACAGGAATGTTTCATAGTGGACCTTTAAAAAAAGAAATGTACTTCCCTGTGTGATAGTGCTTAGTGAGCGTCTGTTGAATAAGTTAAAATTTAAGGCTTCCACATAGACATCTGTGCAAAGGTATTAAGGTTATATGCATAAATTATTCTCATTGGCTGAATATGCAAAATAATACATTGGTATTCATTTAACCCTGTTAGATTTTAATCATTCTGAGGTTCTGTATTATCTGAAATAAGTCCAATATTTGTTCAACACAGTATGTAAATAACTGTAAACTTGGTTTTCATCCATTACAATGTGCTTATACTGTATCTCTCTGTCTTTTGCAAGCCACATACAAATATTAATTCAGGAAACTACTTGACTTCATAAACTATTTGTTATCTGGAGTTTTTGTTGCTGAGAAGAAAAACACTATTACTGATTTTAAGTTTCATTATAGATGGCAAGGAAACAACTTTACCTACATGCAGCCATAATCATGCAATGTTATTCACCTTCCTTCATATATCTATTTTTGTAGCATCATGAAAGTATATGATTCTTGTTAGATACTGTTGTAAGTCAACTTGTCTTATTCATTTTAATAACTTTGAAGTGGTAGCTTATTTAATAGATTTTAAAAAGAAAGACATTTACACAATGTAAATAGACTATGTTGTTGTGCAATGTTTTACTTTGAGAAAGAACTAAACTTGTTTGGACATAGTTAGTGAAAAAACATTTTTTTCTACCTTTCTATTTTCAGAATCTGTAATTTTATATATTCAGCCCAGCAAAGGATTGGTGTCATATTTAGTGCTGTTTCCTGCCTAATACTTAGTGACACAGGGGTAGGCTTCAACAGTCCAATAGTCCAAAATTGTTATGTTCAATACAGTATTCATAAAGGAACTGATGGTCCTAGTGCACATGTATGCTATTGTGCGTTGTGTACCCAGTGTTTAATTTTATATATGATGCACTTTTTGTATACAATGTAGTTTTATAGTACTAGGATCCTCCCGTTACATAGAAGGGTTGTATTTTATTTTGTTTCCATTACATTAAAAACCTATTTTAATCCAAATGAAAACTGATAACTTCTATTCTGACTCATTGAGATAGTAGTTTCACTTTACTAATATTGATATCTTTGAATTCAATAAATGAGATTTAAACCACAAAGGGGGGGGAAATTTTGTCATCATTTTTTTCTTTCTACTAGTGTTATTGTGTCTCAGTGGACAAGCATGCTGCGTATTGTTGCTGTGCATCTGGACCAAATGGGTTTGCGCTACACTACCATAGATGGTTCAGTGAATCCCAAGCAAAGAATCGATTTGGTAGAGGATTTCAACACTAACCGTAAAGGAAAGCAGGTAATAGGTGATTAATAACTGATAAAATGACAAAATAGACAACTTCTGAGTGATGCTATTTTTCACTATCAAATGAGAATTTCATTCAAAACATCAAGAGAATCCCATAGTCTCAGCTGAGCATGCTAATGAAAGGTCTGAGAAAATTCATTTTATGTATTAAATAGTTTAGTGAAAAAAATCTAGAGTTTTCCCATTAGACAAACTTTAATGACTTATGCTTATGCCTTTATTAATATGGACTAGAGGTGCCATCCCACATCTTCTGAACTCTGGTTTTGAATCCAAGCTTAAGCACTTACTGTGTGGAGTACACATTCCTGATAATACATGACTCAAAGCTGTCACAGGATGTACGAGTGTGAGAGTTAGCATATTCATCTCATATCTGTATTTTATAATTTTAATAATTTAATTTTCCTCGCACATTCCTAATAATGCATGACTCAAAGTTGTCACAGGATGTACGAGTGTGAAGGACAGGTGCCTTATTTAGGGTTGTTGGCTCTTACCGCGCCACCTTTGCTCCCTATAATCCTAAAGTAGTTAAGTGGGTTAGACAATGGTTGGATAAATGAAATGATGAAGGACATGTATCAGTAATTCTGCTTGCCACTGTCTTTTAGATATCTGCTAGATGAATTATTTATGTTCTGCTGAATACAGCAATTATATGATTTATGTCCTTATTACTAAATCTCTCCCCAAATTTTTTTTTTACATAAATGATACTATATGTACCCAAAATATAACTTTTATAGCACTTGTCTAATCTTTATATCTGTCTTCATGCATTTATTGTCCATAGTAACTCTTTTTTCATTTTTTAAATATGAAACCCAGAGATTACTGATTTAATGAGAGACCTATAATGTAAAACTGTTTTGGGGAAAGAAAAAATCTAAATTTCGTAATTTTTTTTTAGGTGATGCTGGTGTCTCTTTGTGCTGGAGGCGTTGGCTTAAATCTAGTTGGAGGCAATCACCTTTTCTTATTAGATATGCACTGGTAGGTGAACAAGATGGGATTTACATCTTTTGCAGGTTGCTTGTGAATCAGATATTACTTACAAGCTACAAAGCTAGAAATGTTCAAAGCAATTTATCCATCTATAATTGTAATTTTTATGTACTAGGGGGCCCTGCCCCTTACTCACTTTGCTTGCCAAACCATGGCAGGTGCTATGTGCTAGTCACGTCACGACTCTGCCACTCAAGTCTGGGGAAGCGGATTGTTACATATGCATAATAGAACTGACTATTTTACATTAAAGCGAGTAATTAATCTTAGTAAAAAAAAAAAAAGTAAAACGTAATGAATTGAAAGAAAATGTTTCATATTGCGTTAGAGGTATTCGTTGCGTTATACGTCTTCGTTCTGTTTGGCTTTGAAATTAACATGCAAATGCTTTTTAAACGAACACTTTTACTGTAAAACTTAAGTAAAAGCAATATTTGGAATTAAGTTTTCTTCAATATCAGATTGAATTTTGATTCTGTGTTTGGACTTGCATTGTGAAAATGCAACGTATAACTGCCCGTGAATAAATATCGTTTCTTTCTCCCTAATAAATAAACTCTCACTTTTTTGAATGTTTGTCAATGTGATTTGTTGGTAATTCTCATAGCAAAAGCTATTCTAACGGGGAAACTGTAAATGTTTTAATGTATCTCCTTCGGTGTCTAATATTATTCGCGAAAGATGTACTACATTACCTTTCTTGTCACATGTTAAATTTTACATGTCTGAATTGTTCGACCGATTTTTAATACAACTAATCTTGTCCTATTACATAGCCCCATCACTCATACATAAATTATGCAATAGCATTACGATACCTCATTCTTTCAACAGTAATTCAGCCGGTCAAAAACCAGACGGTGTTAACGGTTGTATATATTTTACAGGATATTGTCCATCACCAACAACTGTTTCAGAATAGTCTATTGATACACATTTAACCAATATGCCATGTAAACGATCGACAATTTTCACATTAATTTGTTTGACTTCATCGTTTCCCTGTGGTAGGATGAAATTCTTCAGTAAGGTTTGGACATAGTAAGTCTTCATTTATTGGGAACTTAAAGTGAGGAAAACATAAAAATTTATAAGAACTGAGAGTTCAGGAACTGTATCTGACAAAAGCATTCACACAAATAAGAGGTGAGAGGACCGTGGGCGTGGGCCATTAAAAAACATTTCGTGGGTCATTTAAAAAAAATCTCTTGTCAATAGTCTCATTTCGCAGTACTTGAAAAAATCTCTTGGCAGTAGTCTCTTCTCATATTAGTATGTAAATTAATATTTTATTGTATGGGAGTTTTTCTGAGGTAAGTTTGGTGCATACTGTATTAAAAAAAACAAAAAAAACAAGAGTTAGGAATGATTAAATTGCCTAAGAATGTGTTGTGGATAATGTATAATGTAGTGAGTGACCGGGATAGTCTTGGGTCCCTTTCAATTCTGAATTGAATTTAGAGGTGCATAAGAATTTTGTATTTTTTTTATGATGTATTGTGTTGACGTGTGTTAATGTGTAAATGTACGTATACTAACTAAGCACAAAGTGGAAGTACAAAGGCACAAATATAATTATGGCCAACCAAATTGAGTCCATTTGTACTTACAGCCAAGTGCCGCAGGAAAACAATAGAGTAATAATGTTCTAGTAATTGTCAGAACAGTTGATGGAGCCCACAAAGGCTGTATGGTGCCTTTTTAACATCATACTTGCAGCAGTGCTGCCAGACACTTTGCAAAAAAGTGGTGATGGAGCAGCAGAAGAAGCAGTCTGTTGACTGTCTTCCTTCCTGTACTGATGCTGTGATCAATAAATGGCCACAAACTAAGTAACAAGGAAAAAAAAAATATATATATATATTATGCTTCACACTGCTGGCATGTGTTTTTTTTTTTTTTTTTTCAAACCTGGGTAGTACAATTTTTTTTTTCCGTCAATAAGTTACAAACATCTTCTATACAGTCATTAATCTTTTGTTGTTATTATTATGATATCAGAGCCAGCCCAGATTAAGATCCCCACTGACTCCTGGGTGACTTACCTCCTTATGCAGCTCGTAGACACTCAATAGTTGTATATAATTATAATGCTGTGCAGTTCCCACTCTTGTGTTGGTCGGGATGAGATCATTTCATTGTGCCTGGCTGGCATACCTTGGATTGATGAAAAGGCTCCTTGCCATCACAGGCCCATAGGCGTGCACCCAGAACAACCTAATGGTAGATCTGCCCCTGTTTCACAAGGTCTCATATTTTTTCTGACTCTTGGAGAGCCCTTTAAGGTTTGTTTTGATCTGCACTGCTTAACATGGCTAATTGTTGCACATTTTGCCGTACCACCTTTCCTTGGACGGATGAGGTTGCTGAGACTTGAAGATTGCTTTGTGCTACTCTGTACTAATGGTTAAAGTATGCAAACTGGTGATGCACACCAGATCCACAGAGCCTCAATTGCAATGTCTTGTACACTTTTTGACTGACATACGGCCCAGTGGCTGGTACCATTTGAAGCCGTAAGTCAGTGAATGACTATATTGCTACATCATTATCTCATGACAGATTTTGAAATAAACTATGATTACATCCATTCTTATTTCATAATACTGAAATAAACACATTACGGGGAAAACAAATGAGGGAATAGTCAAACCCCTTGAACCAGTAGTTGAGTAGCCCCATCTAAAATGGCAATTCCCAGTTATCAGGTTGGTGGATGTATATTGGCAGTAAGTTAACTTGCTCAAGATATACTGTACATCCCAAAGTTCAAGTCTAAAATGGCAAGCATGTTAGAACATGAAAGATATATGTGACATTGTCAAAATATTATTGTGAAAGTAGTCTGAGTTCACCAAAAATAAGCATCTTGTGCTGTAGCCTTGTGGGTTCACTTTTACTGCACTTCTCTCTTGTGTCACACCTCCACTGAAAATGGCCCTGTTTGATATAAGGTGTCTGCATAAAGTAAAATTAACTAAAAGTAATGTGTATTGGATTTTAAAAAAGAGTTGCATTTTGGACTTGGTATTATAATAAGTATACTGGAGTATCTGAAAATTTTTCCAGACCAGAAAAATGGTGACAGTTATATAAATTAGAATTTCTGATTTAAGTTTCAGAAATGTTATACACAGATAGTCCAGTGTAGTATCAGTTATATTTGAACAGGCTCAATATCTTACAGTTCTTTCACAAAATCTATTCAGCCATCATGGTTTTCAAATTTACTTATTTATCAGAAGCCTAAATAAGTAATTGTTGTGTCTTCCTCTTTTGCATGCTTCTGGAGAACCTTGTGCTAAATTAATTATAGATGATAATTAATTTAGCACAAGGTTCTCCAGAAGCATGCAAAAGAGGAAGACGCAACAACTACTTATTTAGGCTTCTGCCCAGCCCTCCCTTGGATGACTGCTCACACTTGTCCACTCCATGTAGAGCTATGCTGGGCCCTCAGATTTTCATGGGACAAGGTTGTTGTCATTTTCAAGACGAATTCTGTCAAAATCATGAAACTGGTAGATTTACGCCATTGATTCCTCAGCCATGTCCTTGCACCAATCATGTGAGCACTCCTTTTGAAAGTCATCAGTAGGATAATCTTAATTGTCTCATAATGCTTCTGTGTCTTGCTAGTGGGTGAACCATGTAACATATAATAAATTCTGCCTCAACAAAATTGAAGAATCGAAAGGTCACATCACAGTGAACTTTTGGCAAAATGATAGAACAGTGCAAATTGAGCATGGTCAGGAGAATACCAAACAGCAACACACTCTGACTTTATCATTAAAAGTGTTTGATGATAATAACAGAATTGACTACCGTGCATAATTAAGATCCCTAAAATCACCTATCCCCCATATTTTTGCTGAAAATCAATGTCTTTTTTTTCTTGACAGTGCAAGCAGTAAGATGGTAGATACATTATATTGCATTAGTGCAGGGGTGGCGAACTCCAGGCCTCGAGTGCCTCGGTGGCTGCAGGTTTTCATTCTTACCATCTTCTTAATTAGTGACCAGTTTTTGCTGCTGATTACTTCATTTAATTAACTCGACTCAGGCCCCATAGTTGTTTCTTTTTCTTTAATTAGCAGCCAAACAATAATGAGACACAAAACAAGCCACCACATGATCAGCTCCCTTGTGCCCGTCACACAATATCTGAAATTAGAGAGGTGATGGTCTTGGTAAGGTTGATCTCTCAGGTCACCAAAACATTTTGACGGAGCTCTTAGAAAGAACAGAAAAACAACAGTTTTCGAAATGTGTGCCGTGGCAGAATGAGAGCAGCAACAAGCCATGGAATTAAATAACGGGTTTAATTAACAGCAAGAATTGGCTTCTCATTAAGAAAGTGATTGGAGTGAAATTGGTTGGAGTTTGAAGCCCCAGTTTAGCTGGTCATCTGTTAGCTAGTTTCACATCTCATTTCTGCTTCGCTGTCATTTAATGATGAAAGGAATCAATTCAGAGGGCTGAACTCTTCTAACAGGGCTATTAAAGAGATGAGGAAAAAGTTAGTTAGCAGTGAAAACTGGTCACTGATTAGGAAAAGGGTTAGAATGAAAACCTGTAGCCACTGCGGCACTCCAGGCCTGGAGTTCGCCACCCCTGCATTAATGATTTGTAGGTTGATCCATGTTTATATTCCATGTACGTTGAAAGTATTTTTTTCAGTGCATATTATTAACACAGTAGTAGTTCATATACTGTTTTTGTACCTTTTGTTTCTGTGGGATACTTATTTAATCTGACACAGATTTCACTCCTGCTGATTTGTTAAATAAGAATCCTTGTTAATTTCTTAGGCAAAGGGTTACCCGTTTGTCTGCACATGTATGCAATATTTGAAGGGGAGTGTTATGCTGCAAAAATTTTAAAGTGAATTTTGCAGACCTGCTGTTTTTGTTTTAAGGTTTAATTCACCCACAACACAAACTGGCTGTTTTGTTGTCTTGTCACAAGGTAATGCAGCTGATTTCTTAGCTTCATTTGGTTTATTTTACAGGCACGCACAATAGTTATTATTGCCTTGACTCTTAAAACGATCTTTTAGTTGTGTAATACTTGTATTAGTAATGACTGGACTCAAAATATTAATTTAGAATTATTTAAAGACATAATAACTCACTACATAAGTATTTTATTATGGAGACAGTAATATAAGATAATGATAATACATTTATCAGCTATAGCTTAAACAAATGCCGATATGTTGGTGATGTTAAACACATGTATGTAATTTAATCCTATTAAAAACTGTGTTGTTTACCTGAATGTATGAGAGAGAAAATATGCTCCCTTTAATGAGAGCTGTATATGTTGGCTTTCTAGCCATAATGGTGTGGATTTGTATCAAGTGTTTTTATTCTGCTGAACACAACTTTTCTAAAACACTAATCTTTTCTTTTAATTAGGGTAGGTATATAATACTTCACATAAAATCAGGTAAAATTTAAGATAATGATGATAATAATACTTTACTGTTAGACACGTCTGAAATTTTTCTTGCATCATAACACTCCATCTACAGCACCACCCAAATAACTCAAATTAAAACAACAAAATACATGCATTTAACACAACACAATGACACAATGTTGAATGTATGTTTGAACTGGAGTTAAGTTCCACATTTTAATTTAAAGGTTGATTGATGAACAAATGAGTTCCTTAGCCTAACCCTACTTAACTTTGGAACCCTGTATCTTTGATTTGATGGTAATAAGTTATATTCACTGATCAAGAATGTACATGGTTAGGATCAGAGGCAGTGTTATTTGCCAGCCTTAATATGTTACTATGCTAGGCTGATTCATAAAGTTTCTCTAATAGCTGGCTGACAATCTCTGAATAGATCTTTATCTGGTACAACGGTTTTGACTACCCATTACCGTAAACACTTGTACCTTATAGTGTTACAATACTGTAAAACACTTACATTCACAGAAGTATAAAATGACAAAAGAATCCGTCTATTTGCCCCAAAAGACCTAAGGCAACGGAGGAAATAAATCCTTGGCTTTGCCTTTTTACAGACAAATTTGATGTGATCTTTCCAGGGTAACCAGATGTATCAATACACCCAAATATTTATATGAATGTACCTGCTAATTATTTTTCATTATCGGTAACAATAGATACTTTGTGTGAGTCAGATGTGAGCCAAATACAACTTCTGTTGTTTTCTTTGTGTTACTCTTACGACCATTATTATAGCTTTACTTGACCACTTTGTTCACACCATGTTGGCGCAGCCCAGGATTGCCCAAGTTACTCAACAAAGATAACTTTGATAACTGTGTCATCAGAAAACTTAATGAAGTATTAATTCTGTGTATTTATACAGCAATTATCAGCATAAAAAGTAAAAAGCGTGGCCCTGGAGGACCCCAACATTGGTTATTATTGCAGATTAAAAGGGTTTTGATCACCTTTATGATCTGGGCTCTGTTAGTAAGAAAATAGTCATACCAGTGGATCAAATAGGAATTCAATTCCCACTAGACCATTTTTGGCACCAAACTATCTACTTGTGTTGAAAGCTGACAAAAATCCAAAAATAGAGCTCTTGCATAGGTACTGTATTTGATTTATCAAAATGTTTAGAAATAATATGAACCAGAATGGCAACTTAATATTCTGTACCACACAATGGATGATTAATAGTTACATGATTGTAACTTCAAAATTAAATGTAGTTTACTTTATATTCTTTAAATTATAGGAACCCTGCTTTGGAAGACCAAGCCTGTGATCGTGTTTACCGGGTTGGCCAACTCAGAGATGTCACCATACACAGGTAAGAATAGCAGCCTGTGAAAATACACATGCTCAATGAAGAGGCAATTCATCCTTGACATCATAGTGCCTATTTCTACATTTCTGCTCAATGGAAAATTGGTATTGCATTATATCTTTTAGAAAAATGTAATACAAGTTTAGGATATAAATGCAAACACAGTTTATGCACAACTAAAAAAAAAATTGTAGAATTTATTGTACTTTCTACACTGTATCAAGATGTTTTATAGTGTGATTAAGTTTTTAATGATTAATGCAGATTTAGTGTAATGAATAATAGCTAGTTCCACATGTTTATGCAACTCACTGGATTTGTGAGACTATAACAATGCACATACAATAATAAAAGTGGAATTTTATTTAGGTAGTGAAAACTAGGGAGGATCTTTGTATTCTCTCCATTCTTCCCAGATAGATGAAAGTAAAAACGTGTATATTTTTTGTTGTTGTGCAATTTGAAAACCACTCAAAACAATACTTACAACCCATTGTCAAACAGGAGTGAACCATTTTTTTCACACTACAGTATAGTCCTAATCACACCATTTTACAATACAAAGTACAAGGATGTATGAAACCTGTTATTGTAGTGGAAAGAATGCACTGTGCACACTCCACCAGATACTCAAAGGCTTTCCTGATTTTAAATATAGGTTACTTTTCATTGTTAACAGATTAGGATGTTTCATTTTGGTAATAAAAACAACTTCGCTGCTTAACTGGCAACACAATAAATGATGTGAGACTAACTGCTTTACTTATGTGCTCAGAGGAAATTGACATGGCCTGTACAACTGCTGTTTATGCCTTCAAAACGGTGATTTCCATTACAAGCCAAATACGGTACAGTATTGTACATTACAGAAGCATTTAGTATATACAGTACCATGTAGAATATGTGGAATAATAAGTTCATAGTCAAAGTTTCATAGCAGTGAAGAAGAATGGTGTATGTGGCTTTTTTTTTTTCTTGATGCATAGCCTCAAATGGCTTATGCCACCTTTCTTTGGTGGTTGTGGGGTTATTTGAAGGAGAATTGTCAATAAGATACTAAAACAATGTGGTAGCAGTTTGTCGCAAATGAAGGGTGACACCAAGTTGTCAGATATTGCTTTTAAAACACTTCAATTTCTCCTTTCTCTGCAAAAGCAGAACTAGACATACACTCTTTTTACAATGAGTTCTTCTTTGCTTCTATGCAATCAAGCCATTTATTTTCAGAGTATTTTTTCTTTGCAGCAGATTTCAATCTGAAAAGGTAAGCATGCTCCAATAAATCACATTGCATTTGATCAATGTTTGTGACTTAAGGTAAAATTCAACACATTTTAGTACATTTTTTGCCAGTTTTTCAATGAAACACCAAATGAGAATTGAGACACAAAAGTGATGCACACTAATTTACTTGTAAGGGCTTTCAGTTGGATAATTACAATATTGCAAAGCTTGAAAGAAATGCAAGCGAAGTTAGTGAGTTTGGTTTATCTGTTAATGGTAAATAGCTTTGAATTCTAAATAATAACACATCATTTGAGCCTTTCAGTGTCTTTTGCAGGGTGCTGGCTATCTGAGTATGTCTTCTTTTTTGTCAGAAAATGTTGACTACAAGAATAATTAGCATTAATTTACTGTGAAGAGCAACAACAAATCAATTACTAATACCAGTCTGGCTCTGTATTATCAATAAGGAGATGTGTTGATTGCTTTAAGAGGCATATTCAGAGCCAAATGTGCACAGTCTGAGTAATACTGTTGTTTGTGGAAGAAGCACTGCTGGCAGGTAGCAGAAGATAATGTAAATTAGTAAATTAGATCTAACGCACTGCTAATAACCAAGCCAGAATAACATTAAGTTATTAGCCAAGGTTTTAGTGACTGTAGGCGACTAAGAAAACAAATATCGGTGGAAAATTCTCATAAACTTGTGCCTAAGGTTCTCTTAAAGAAGGCAGCAGCAATGCTGCAGTTTAGATTCCCAGTTATGAAAAAAATTTAAATATTCATAGCCTGGCATTGTTTTTAAAGTGGTTGTTCCAGTATCTGAAATATCAATTTTGCTTTATTAATTTTAAAATGTAATTGAGCTTTTCAAGAGAAATCTCAAATGTGCATCTTAATTTTGGTACTGTATGTATTGTTCTCATGGATTTTCTTTTTGACGTTTAGGTTTGTTTGTGAAGGCACAGTTGAAGAGAAGATATCACAACTTCAAGGCAAGAAGAAAGAACTAGCCAAAAAGGTTTTATCTGGAACAGGAAGCTCCTTCAATAAAATTTCTTTAGCTGACCTCAAGATTATTTTTGGCATCTAGTGTGCACCAAGTAAGAAAGAGATTTGATGTGTGATACAGTTAGAAAATAGTTTATTCTGAAAGAAAATTTATGTAATATTCATTGGTTTACAAATATATTAAACACCCAGATTATAATGGTTATTGATATATTATATTTATATATTATAAACAAGGAAATAAAATTGGCCAACATATGCTTGAAATGTCTCTTTTATTTGCAATTCATATATGTGTTTATATATAAATATGGCCAGTATCACTGTCAAATGGTCACCTTAAGAATTAGTAATAAACAGTTTATTCCCTAAGGCATTCAGAGAGTGCCTTGCTTTGTTGTGTGTTCTTGTACAGTTCTTTTTAATGTAATAGAATATCGTGAAAACCTATTATTATATTTGATCATTGCATAACCTTTAATATAACCATTTCTGCTATAAACGTGTCATTACGTTCGGGAACTATCTACATGTGATAGAAAGCCTCTATGCAGATCCTACGGGATTAATGCTTCGATGTGGTGAAGCAAAATGCCGACATACAGATGCATTCGTGGTGCTTTTATATTCAAGTGTCACATATTCCCGATCGTAATGACACGATACATTTTAAAAGTCTCACATACCATCTTTTGTGCCGTCTATTTTTTATTTTTTTATTTTTTTTGCAACTTCACATCGGCAACATAATGTATAGCGCTGTATTTGAGCCACTGTGAAAAAAATAAAAGACATGGTGAAAACGTGTATTTTGTGATTAAAGTGGGAATTTCGGCTTTAAGCTCGAAATGTCCACTTTAACCTCGTAGTTTACTTTATTATTAAAGCAGACCATCGTAAACGTCATCCCAGTTTTTAATCGCTATGAGCTTCTTGGACCTGACAGCAGGTAAAGTAAAAAAATAAAAAACAGACAGCACAAAAGATGGTATGTGAGACTTTTAAAATGTATCGTGTCATTACGATCGGGAATATGCGACGCTTGAATATAAAAGCACCACGAATGCATCTGTATGTTGGCATTTTGCTTCACCACTTTGAACCATTCATCAAACAGCAAAGCGCGCACATCGATCCCCGAAGGATCTCCATAGAGGCTTGCTGTCACATGTAGATAGTAAACAGAGACTCTGACGTCACGTTCCGACTTTTAGCACGCTGTGCCCCCCGACTTTTTGCTGGAACTGCAACTCGCACATGCGTCACATTAATTTCTGAGAACCAGCTCAGAGGACACGTGAAATGAACGCGTGGCAGCCATGATGCGGGCGCGTACGCGTTCTGAGCGTGAAGTATAAATCGGCCCTAAAGGGTGGCGACTTGAATGGGCATGTTTTCTTATTGGAGTTTTAGCTTTGGCACCTGGACTGTTGAGGGTGGCAGGATTCTGCAGTTTGGTGATGAAATGGAAGAAGGGAAACAACTTGGCGAAAAGTGTGGTGGTATAAGGTGCAATATAAACTATTTGTTGATGAGGAACGTTTTTAGGAACATGGTGAAAGTTTTGTATTACATTGTGTGGTTCTAGGAGATCTTTTGGGTAGTATAATGAGGAAAAGTAAGAAGTGTATGCCAAGACTGAAGGTCTAGAAATTGAAGGAGAAGAATTTGAGAACTACATTTTGGTGAGATGTTGGTAGAAAGAGTGAATGGGTTTTCGTGAGCAAAGAAGAATATCTAGTTGAAAACAGAAGCCTGCATTTGGACAAGGGATGACCTCTGAGATACAAGGAAATGTGGTGGAGGAACACTGAGGTGCAAGATGCCAATTGTAGGTAAGATTAGATGCTGTTAGCAGTAGAAAACCAATGTAGAAGGTGACTTGTACAGTGATCTATAAGCAAGGACATGAAATCCACTTCAGCACAACATCTAACACCTCCACATCATCTTTCTCTTAACTCAACATTTATCTTCCTGTCACCCGTCCATCTGATCATTCTGATCTTTGTTCTCTTCTGCTTTGCTTCATGTTCCATTTTCATCACCCACGTCTCAAACCCATAGGGCATACTGCTCTTCACACAGCTTAATAAACTTTACACTTCAATGCTAGAGACTCGGCCTCTGGAATTTCTTTCATGCTCCTTTCACCCTCCAAATCGCTGCTGTGCCCCCCATGTCTGTCTACACTCCAACATGTTACCAGTGTAAAAGAACTTCCCTACATTCTCCAGAGCAACTCCATTGCTGATAGCTAAATCTACACTTACTGGATCACCATTCACACCCCTCTGTAGGTTGCCATGAACTTCAACCAAACTTCAATGTACCACTCTGGTCTGTAAATTCCATAAGCTTTGCACTCTTACAACCCGCTTATAAATATTACTCTTTCATGTACAGTGCATATTTAAATTCTACTTATTATGATGATCAATTGCTTGCTTTTTTAACATGTTTTCTTTTTGTTTACATCATTACGTCTTGGGCTTTGCCAGGAAAAACACTGAGAAACTTGTTTGTCTCCAGCAGACACGGACAAAGTGCCTAGTTAGACTGTGGTCAGTTTATTATTGAAAAACGATAGTACCTTAAAGTTATAAAAGGTGTTACTACCTCCTGACATTTGAGACCCCACAATGCTAGACATGCTGAAGCATTGGTGCCTCTAGCATGTTCATCCCTGGAACTTTTGAAGTACACCCTTCCTAACCTTTGACCCTCCAAAACTCTGCACAAGGTAAGAGCCAAAGCACTGAGCGCACCTCCGCTAACTGCTGTATTTATCTCTGTCAGTTTTTAGCAGGGTTTTAATAAAAACAGGGAATATCCTAACTATGTGCTTAAACCAAATGTTTCACTTGATCTGGAGAATCAGCAGGTCTACTTTGAAAATCACACCTATTCCTCAGCAACTCATCCTCTGACAGTGAGTGAGCCCAGCAACTTATTGAAGAAACTTCACTTTGGATGCTTATACCTATAATGTCATTTGTTTGGTCACTACTCAAAACTCGCAACCACAGGTAATGAAAGCGATGTGGACTCGCCAGTAAATCAAGGATGCAATTCTTCCTTCACCACCATAGTCCAGTAAAATGTCCATAAAACCACTGCCACTGCTGTGCTGTTGACTCTTTTATCAGGCTCATACTGACCTCTACCCTCAATCATAAACTAGACCCCGAGGTACTTGAATTCCTTGTGCCTTGATATAACCTCTCAAAGAAAATCCTGAGCAGGAGACAAGACAAGCCACACAACTAGCAGAGTCAGTCCACCCTCCACAGTGAGCTGTCTCAACTTACTAAAAAGCCTCCACTCTGAAAGTAAAGGGATCCAATGACTTATGTTTTTAATATACATTTTTTGCAAAATGAATAATTTATCAGATCAGAGAAAAATAACCCAACATTTATAATGGAGTGTACTGGCATTCCATTCGGGATTGCTCCTTACCTTGCACCAGTGTTGTTGAGATTGACATTGGCTTCCTGAGACCTTGAACTAGTTAAACAAGTTAAGAAACTGACAGATGGGTACAACACAAAAAGTATTTGGATCCTTAATTCAGTACTTCATAGAAGCCCCTTTGGCAGCAATTACAGCTTCTTGTGTAAGTACAAGCTTTGCCTACCTGGATTTGGGCACTTTATCTCATTCTTTCTGGCAGATCCTCTCAAGCTCTGCTAGACTGGAGGGAAGTGTCTGTAAACTGCCAGCTTCAGGTCTCTCCACAGATGTTCTATGTGGTTTTAATCTGGCTTTTGGCTGGTCCATTCAAAGACTGTCAATAGACTTGTCTTGAAGTCACTGTAGCAATGTCTTGTCTGTATGGTTCTGGTCATTGTCCTGCTGAAAGGTGAACCCTTGTCCCAGGCTGAGGTTGTGTGCACTCTATAGCAGGTTTTCTTGAAGGACCTATCTTTATTTGGCTGCATTTACCAATCCCTCAGTTCTGACCGGTCTCCCTGGTCCTGTCACTGGACACAACCCATAACATGATGCTGGCACCCTATGTTTCACTGTAAGGATGGTATTAGGCAGATGATAAGCAGTTCCTGGTCATCACCAGACAGTATTTGGAGTCCTTTCCAAAGAGTTAAATTTTTGTCTCATCAGGCCAGAAAATTGTTTTTCCCAGAGTCTTTCAACTGCTGTTTGGCAGACTCCAAGTGAGTGTTAGCCACTGTCATAAATGCCTGATTGAGGGAATCCTGCTGAGATGGTTGTGCTTCTGAGAGGTTCTCCCATCTCAGCAGAGGACTTCTGAAATTCTGTTAGAGTAATCATTGGTTTCTTGGTTGCCTCCCTGATCAAGCACCTTCTTTCCCAGATACTCATATTGGCTTCATGACATACTCAAGGAAGAGTCCTGGTGGTTACAAACTTCACCCATTTCACAATTACTGAGGCCACTGTGCTCTTGGGAACACTCAAAACTTTAGAAATGGTTTTATATTTATACCCTTGCCCAGATCTATTTCTCAGCAGATTTTGATTACAGAGATCTACTTTTTGACCTGACATGCAGTGTGAATTGTGGGACCTCATATACACAGGTGTGTGTCTTTCTAAATGATGTCTAATCAGTTCAGTTTGCCACAGGTGAACGCCAATCAAGTTCTAGACACATCTGAAGAAGAATTTAAGCAAACAGGATACACCTGACCACAATTTGGAATGCCACAGCAAAAGGTCTGAATGCTTTCTGAATCCATTGAACATACTTTGTGAGAACAATGCAAGAAATAAAGTTGTATTCAATATATGGTGATGGAACAGTTAGTGAGGTGAGGTTCATGGCTAGTGAGGCACGGACTCCTTCTGAGTCAGATTTACAAATATATGAACCCGAAGAGTATCTTATTCACTATTCAACTGGCAGCATGCACATTGACTACTGGTTATGTTTTATATCTCATCAGCATTCTTTACACACACATAATAGGTAAGGTACATATTTGGCTAAGAAAGAATGTTACATATATAGCGGCGAGAGAGAGCACATTTGCTCCGCACCCTCCATGTGTTCTAAATTTGCCGCTGCAATTCCACAATTCATACTCATTCAATACAAATTAAAGTATAAAGAGGTGTACCAAAAAACAGATTTCAATTTTGACATTGAAATATTTAGTTGTTTTTAAAAGCTTTTAATTCTGATGCTTTAATAAATTTTAATCCAGACTGATCAACAAAAGGATAACAATAAAAACAAAAGAATATTTTATTTACAGTCAAAATCTTAGTTTTTAAATACTGGATAGTTTTTTTTCTTAGTCTGATCCCATTTTTTTTATAAAATTGAAAAACGTTTATAGTCTTATTTGTAAATGAAGTCCATGCGCCTATCCTTCTCCACAAAAATCTCCATCACTTTCTTGTAAAAGTCATCCTTATTTTCCTTTAGTTTTAAAAATCTTAATGTTCCATTTTGACAGTCAGTTGTAACAAAAAATAATTGACCACTGCAGTGCACTTGACTTTCTAATATTGCACCTCTGCATAGAACAGCAGCAACGAGCACCTGTTGAGCTCACATGCGCCCCCTTCAGTGCGGTATGGTACTGTCTGCCTCACCTTGTGCCTTTTCACTGTGGTTTTATGAGCAATCAGCAAAACTAAATATGTCACACACATTCATTAAAGAAATTAGCCAGACTGCGGAAAGTCAGGGTGTATAATGAACGTGTCTGCAAACATTATATTGGCGGCATACAAAGAGACAGCAAAAGGCATGCATGCATCAACCCCGTGTGTGAGGGATTAGCACAGTCCGAGGGGAGGTGAAGCTCGTCTTGTCGCTGCCACACCTCGCACTTCTCCCCAGTACTTGAACAGGAAATGCGCCAATTTGGCGATTTTGACTATAAAAATGATTAAAATTATTGAAATCATACAGAAAACAAGTTTATAGCACAGACCAGTGGACACATTTATTTTATGTTATCATTCTTGGTTTTTTTTACTTTTCATGATGACAGGTGAGGCTCTGCATCACCTGCCTCCTCTGACCGCACATCCCTGTGATGGAACTACTAGTGCTGCTGCCTCCCAGGTCTAAAGACCCTTGTTCAATCTAAGCCTGGTCACTGTCTATGCGGTATTTGACAGTTTCCTTTGTGTCTATTTTTGAGTTTCTTTGTGCACTCATTTTCTTCCACATTACAAATGTTAGGTTACACTAACCAGGGACTCTTACTGAGCATGGATCCCAAACCTTGGTCACCCCCATGACTAAGGCCCTTCTTGCCCAGTTACTCAGAGTGGCTGGATGACCAACTTTAGGGAGAGTCTGGTGGTTCCAAACATCTTACATTCTACATTTATGGAGGCCCCTCTAACCTGGGGCCACCCAGAATGTTAAACCAACTGAGTCTCCACTCAACCCAAAGCAAAGTATCATTATGTAAATTATGCATGTTGCGTTATCTACTGAGCTAGTGCAATAAAGTTGTTAGATTGTGTTTGATGTCCTGTAAATACAAGTAAACTGCTGGCTTTAGTGGAATAACTCACTTTAATTATTTATTGTGTCAGTTAGTTAGTTCTAACTAGCGGCAGTACTTGAGGAGGGGGGTCTCAATTTCTTGTCGGTCCCATGAGTCTGTCTCTGGATATAGAAGTCTACCCTGCTCTATCCTGGTTTGTTTTCCTAACTATTTTATATGTGCACAAAATCATTCAAATATAAAGGTGCTCTGCTTTATCTCTTCTCATTTCTAGGGTCCTGTATTTAATTCCCTGCCCAGCAGTGTAATCTTGGCTTTTCTCCTTGCACTCTGGTCTTCTGCACATTGCATTGAATGGTAAGTCTAAAATGGTCCAGACTGAGGTCCATATAGGTTCTGAAAATGAATGAATACCTGGGAATAATATGATCAGTCAAATACTGAATTTAACTGGCAAGGTGCAATAAAAAAAATAATTGATAAAGTAAATGCTATTGAACTGCACCCACACATTTCTTTGTGTGTGTTTACTCAGTCAGTCCTGGCCAACACACAACAATGCCTTCTCTCTTCAGGCCGCCTCCTTCTCCAGAGACCTCGTCCTCTTCCACCCGACTCAAGTCTCAATATGAAGGGAGGCGGCCCCTTTTATGCTCCCCCATATGTGCCCCAGGTGTGTCCTGGCAATCTTCCACCGACACGCCCCAGTGTGGCGGAAGTGCCGGCTGCATCCCCGGAAGCAATCCGGGTGTCCCTGTTCCTCTTCCCCCCCACCCCAGCACTTCCGGCACACGGCATAGGGGCGCCCCCTGGCGGTGACCATGGGCCCCTACAGGGTTGAGCTTCAAAGCTCTGTGCCCATGGCCCCCAAAGGTACCAGGGCGGTCGCCCCCACATGGTCTGGGGAAGGTGTAAGCCCTCCTCCGGTCCCCCTGGGTGTCCCAGCCAGGTTGCCCCCCCAGCCATCTCTGACACCTGTCAGGTAATGATTTTTAAAAAATCTGAAAACTCTTGCCTTATGCATGCCCTCAGTGTTTGGCCCAGCCTTTTCTACTGTCTCAGCGTGTGACTGAACCTTTTTTTGCCTGGTGCTTCTACTCTTGATCGCATTCCCTTAAAGACTGCTTCTCAGACTCTGTCATTTCAAGGCCTGTCTCCTGTCTGCTTTTTGACTACCACCAATGGTAGATGCACCCCCATTAACCATTATGAAAGCATCATTTGTATTCTTCCAAATACTGCCCGTGTTTGAAGCTGTGACGATGCGGGTTCGCTCAAGGCTCCCATCTGACTTCTGGGAGCCCTTGAACCCAACACCATCGGAAATGTCACCGAGATGAGCTGACAAACGAGGACATTTCTCTTATGAAGCCAGGGAATAGTGTAATCAGTACCAAGGTGCTTTTATTAAAACAAACAATAGTGTCCAAACAGAAAGTGCAGTGCATTACAGTTCTAGTAAATAAATAAATAAATCCATAAAAACAGTGAAAAGTTGGGATTAAAATAAATAAATAAATCCTTTAAAATCCAAAGTTAAAAATCAGAAGTCAAAATGCAGTCTCTCTAATCCCAATCTCAGCACATCTCCATCTCATCGTCCCAGGCTCACCCATTGCACCCGAAGCTGGCAGAGACCCAACAGTCGCAAGCTCCTTTTGGCCGACCTCTGTCTTAACTGCCTTAAGGACATCACGGCCAGACCGTCCAAGGTTGGCTCTCCTCCCTTCTTCCTTCGCGCTCACGTAGTCGCTCCTCAGATCCATCGGGAGGACACCTGCCTTGCTCACCCCACTCCACCCGATCATTCAGTAGGGTGGACTAGCCCCTAGAGCGCTACAGCCGAACACTCCCTCACGGGGCCCCAGCTCGTGCTGTCTCCTCCTTCCAGGTGGCCAGCTAAGACTGCCTGCTAAGACTGCTCTTTCACGTAATTTAACCTCCTTTTTCTTCATCTTTTCCTCAATCCATCCCAGTTTCTTGATCCATCCCTGGTTTCTCAATCCATCCATTGATTTCCCTTTCCTTCGTGCCGGACTGTATATATATATATATATATATATACAGTATATATATTTATTTATATATATATATATATATATATATATATATATAT